>OW240917.1:155212183-155255048 GCA_933207985.1 Pelobates cultripes | reverse complement strand
AAGGTATCCAGGTCCCACTGGACCTCAGGGAAGCCACCCTACTGTACCCAAAAGGAAAGAGACAGGATGGTGGCTAAAATTTGTAAAGTGATATTTCTAAATGTGTGTGTACCTGAGTCTGAGTCAGTGTGTGTATCTGGCTGTGTGTGTGTATAAGGCTGTGTATGTGTGTGTGTGTGTGTGTTTCCAGCTGTGTGTGTATCTGGCTGTGTGCATAGCTGACTCTGTGTGTGTGTGTATCTGGCTGTGTGTGTGTATCTGGCTGTGTTTGTTTCAGTGTGTGCATCTGACTGTGTGTGTGTGTATCTAGCTGCGTGTGTGTATCTAGCCACGTGTGTGTATCTGGCTGTGTACCTGGGTGTGTGTCACTGTGTGTATCTATCTGTACCTGTGTGTCTGTGTATGTGTATCTGTGTGTCAGTTTGTATGTATATTTGTGTGAATTTATACCTGTGTATGTATACTTGTGTGTCAGTGTGTATGTGTACCTGCTTGTCTGTATATGTGTACCTGTGCGTGTTTCTGAGTGTGTGTGTGTGTGTGTCTCTGTGTGTATATGTGTCAGTGTGTGTAAGTGTATATTTATGTGTATGGCAATACGTACATCCCAGCATTAGAATGCCAACACTGCACACAAATACACTACAACATTTCAATGCTAACACTGCACACAAATACACCACTGCATATGTACCTGTGTGTCTGTGTACCTGTGTGTAGCTCAGTGTTTGTGTAAGTGTGCATCTGTGTGTATGTGGCAATGCATACATTCCAGCATTCCAACACCAACACTGCACAAAAATACACCCCTGCATGTGTGTCTGTGTGTATCTGAGTGCTTGTACATGTCTGTGCATGTAAGTGTGCATCTTTGTGTGTGGATGTGCCAGCGTGTGAATCTGTGTGTGTGTATGTGCATCAGTGTCTGTATCAAAGTGTATGTAATGTACATCTCCTCCAATTAGCTCCTGGCTGGTCGGGATGTGGAGAAAAACAGAGGTGACCAGGTAACGGGGCTAGCCTCAGCCAGACTGGAGTTCTAGAGAATTGTGAGTAAATCTTGCTGTAGTCCTCGTGACTCTCTTGACTACTTAGGTGGACCTAGGGAGAGGCGATTTCGGTTGTTTGCAGTATGTAATGCTATTTGAGAGTCTTTTTTTTTAAACATTCTTTATTTGTTGTTTTCTGGTGTGGAAAAAGTAAACATTAGGGTACAGAATTGAAGGAGGGTAGGGGTGGTACAGCCAAAATGGTACAGGTGCACAGTAATTTCCACACATGTGTCTTTGCGTCTTAAGGTGTTGTGAACAAGTAACTGTGTCGTGGTGTGGTCTGTTGGTTAGGCGTTTAACGTGCAGTAGTGTGGGGTTCAGGGAACTCTGTCTTGGTCTTTTTCCCTTTGCACGGTTCGTTTGGTCAAACCTGTGTTGGTGGCCGTTTGAGGTTTGCGATTTGTCTCGTTAACGGTTTTGTGGTAGGGTGGGTTGCCCTCTTTTTGACTGTTTTTATTGTCCTCGTTGCGTACTGATGGGCGCCCATGTGTCTGGGTGGTCGGTAGGGGGGGGTTGAGGACCTATGTACAAGGGTGGGGGTACCATGGTGGGATTCAGTTTCGGGTGACTGGTAGTCATCCAGTAGTTCGGGTTGGGGTAGTATTTTGTACTTTTAGTATCAGTGCATTGGTATTTTGATTGCTATGTTAGAATAGCGGGCCTGATTGGTGAGATGGAGGCTGTCCGTGTGCCCTTATTGTAGGTGGGGTTCAGATAGCCAGGGGTCCCAGATTCTGTGGAAGTGCTTGGAGGTCTCATGAATTATGGCTGATATCCTATCCATGTGTATTGCTTCCCTGGTTTTGCGTATGATTGTTTGCAGTGTGGGGGTGTTTGACGTTCCCCATACTTCGGCTATTGCCCGTCTAGTTGCTAAGGCTATCCTGTTTGTAATTTTGTTTTGGGCTCTGGTCAGGTCCTCTCGTGGTCTGGAGAGGAGCCAAGTCCAGGGGTCTAATGGTATGGTGGTCTGGAGGAGTGTTGAGACTAGGGTAGCCACTTCCGCCCACAGTGGGGCCAATTTGGGCAATGCCACCATGTGTGTATGTATGTGCCCCTCTGCCCACAGTTTTTCCAGCATAGGTCCGCGTCTGCCTTGCCCATATGGTACAAACGTACTGGGGTTAGGTACCATCGGAGCAGTGTTTTGTACGCTTGCTCCTTATGGTTAACGCATATGGATATGGAGGCCGTTGCCTCCCAGATATCCCGCAAGTCGGTGGGATCTCCCGGGGGCCCCAAGTCCCTCTCCCAAGCCGCCACATATGCCAATGCCCCCTTGGGTTGGTTGGTGATAAGGAGTGTGTCATTTTCCGTAATTTGATCTTTGTGAAGTGGGTTATGTAGGCATGTCCTCTCAAACCGTGTGAGTGTGGTGGTGGCAGCTTTGGCGTTGTCAGGTTGCTCTAGGAAGCTTCGCAGTTGTATGTAGCGAAAGAAATCGTGGGTGGTATATGTTGCCTGCGTGTTAGGAAGGTCATTGTATGGGGTTATTTGAGTTCCCGTGTAGAAGTGGTGCAGTCTGGACAGGTCGTTTTGTTAGTAGTGTGCAAAGTCTTTGGGTGTTAACCCTGGGGGGAATGCTCTGTTGCGTAGTATTGGCGTCAGTGGTGTCGGGTTGTTTATGATGGGGAATTTCCTGGTAGTTTTGTCCCACATGTCTATTGAGTTGGTGATTGATGGGGGCAGTGGTGGTGGTAGGGGGCGTGATTTCTTTGGTACCCATATGTAGAGGGATGGAAGGTCGCGTCCAAATAGGTCATGTTCCAAGTCCGCCCATCGTTTGATCCCCTGTGGGGTGTGCCAGTGTTGGATCTGTGTGAGCTGTGCGGCGTAGTAGTAGTTTTGGAAATGGGGTAGTCCCAGTCCTCCCGTCCTATTGGGGATGTACATGGTGCTCCTTTTAATTCTGGGTCTTTTGTTTGCCCAGATAAAGTTATCAATTAGTTTTTGGACATATTTTGCATCTGTTGTGGGGAGTGGGATGGGGAGGGTTTGGAATAAGTAGAGGAAGCGGGGTAGGAGGTTCATCTTTACTGATGCAATGCAGCCTAGCCATGATAGTGATAGGTCTTGACATCTTTTGAGATCGTCCGTTGCTTTCTGTATCATTGGGGTGTAGTTCAGGGCGTATGTGCGGTGTAGTGCTGCTGGTAGCTGTATACCTAGGTATGGGATGTGGGATGTGTTGTAGCGAAACCTATATATTTCTAGTAGTGTCTCCTTCGTGTCTTGGTCGATATTTATGCTAAGTGCCTCTGTCTTGTCCAGGTTTAGTTTATATCCTGAGGCTGCTGAGTATTCGTTCACCAATTGTAGGAGTGGTGGGAGGGAGGTGAGGGGTTCAGTTAGCGTTAGGAGCAGGTCATCGGCATACGCAGCCACCATGTAGGTTTGGGAGCGTACTGTAATGCCCGTGATAGTGGCGGTGGTGCGTATGAGGTGTAGTAGTGGTTCCAATGAGAGGGAAAAAAGGATCGGGACAGTGGACAGGGAAGTGGGGGGGTTGCGCGTTTGGGATGAGTAATTTTGCTTTTGGGATAGAGTAGATCGTTTTGAGGGCTGTCGTGAATGGTGTTGGGAATTGGAGTTTCTCTAAGGTGGCGAAGAGGAAGGGCCATAGTAGTCTGTCAAATGCCTTCTCGGCGTCAAGGGATAGTAGGAGGGTGGGGATGTTACGGTGATTGGCTACCCATATGAGGTCTAAGGTCCGTCTGGTGTTGTCGCTCGCTTGTCTCGTTGGGACGAATCTGACTTGGTCGGGGTGGATTGTCGATGGGATGTAGGGGAGCAGTCTGTTGGCGAGGATTTTGGTGAAGATTTTAATGTCTACGTTTAGTAGGGAGATGGGTCTGTAGTGACCTGGTTCCGTGTGCGGTTTGCCGGGCTTGGGTAGTAGGCAAATGTTTGCCTTCAGCATGTCCTCGGGCATCTGATCTCCAGTCATGAGCGAATTATATAGCTTTGTCATGTAGGGTAGCAGGTTGTCTGTGAATGTTTTGTAGTAGATGCCCGAGTGTCCGTCCGGGCCTGGGCTTTTGTTGGGTTTCGTGGTGCCTATTACTCTCCTCACCTCCTCCTCTGTGATTTCTGTCGAGAGGTATGTTTGGGCTTCCGTCGTGAGTGTCGGTAAGTGGGCCTTTGCTAGGAGGGTTTGTATATTGTCGTGTAGGGGCCGTCATCTTGGCGGTGTTGAGGGGAGTGGTCGTATAGGTCAGTGAAATACTTCTGGAAGGTCTCGGCTATTTTACTGGGGATGTCGGTTGGTTGGCCTGTGGGGGTATGGATGGTGGTAATTTGCTTGGCTTGCTGGCATTTGCATAGCCTTCGGGCCAGTAGTGTGTCTGCTTTGTTTGATTTTTCATAGAACATTTGTTTTGTCCATTGTAAAGCTTTAGTTGCGTCTTTCGCCATGGCCTGTTTAAGGGCCTGGCGCTGGTGGTGCAGTTGCGTTGTGAGGTCTTGTGTGGGGGTTAGTTTGTGTTGTGCTTCGAGTTGTCTGATCTGGTCCATTAGGGATGTTATGTGGGCTATGTGTTTCTTTTTCTGCGCCGTGGCTATGCTGATCAGGGATCCTCTGAGCACTGTTTTGTGGGCTGCACAAAGCAACGCGTGTGATTGCACCGAGTCTTTGTTGGTGTCGAAGTATTGGGTGAGTTCTGTCTTCAGTTGGGAAACTATTTGGGGGTCGTGGAGTAGTATGGGGTTGAGCCTCCAGGTCCAAGGTCTTGAGATTTGTGGTGGTTGGAGTTGTAGTGTGATGTCTGCGTGGTCTGACCAAGTGATGTTGCCTATTGCGGAGTTTGTGACGTGGGGGATTAGGGATGGTGAGATGAGAAAGAGGTCAATGATGTCCATATGTCTATGGTTTGGGTTATGAAGTCGGCCAACATTTTGCTATTTGAGAGTCTTATGCCTTACATGTTTGTATTTGCAACAAAACATCAAAAGCTGTCCAATTTATTCCAGGTCAGTCGATACGGGTTTTTCCTATAAGCTTGATATATGCTTATCCGTATTTTACGTTAAATTGCAGTTAACACCTTTCATTGTCACTAAATGAGATGGCATATCAGTCATGCTATGTGTTTTCTATATGTTACCTGCTGGTATTTATTTTGGTTTGCCTTGGTTTGTTTGAGTTATTGGTAGATACACAGCACACAATGGCCCAGTTTATCTATGTAAAAAAAGCACCATTTATGGCAAACCTTAACATTTGAAGAATAAAAAAAAAATATATGCATAAACATATTGTGGGTTATTCACTAAACTCTTAATTGTAGAAAATATAATTCAAATTACAAACACTAGGCTTATAGCAATATTAAACATAATATCAAACTATATTTAAAAAAAAAATTCTTTAGTTTTGCTGCGCATGAAAAAGACATTAGAGCTTATTAAACTACAACAGCAGTAGCAAGCATTTAAACCATCAACATATTAAAACAGTGGTATGGCAAGATGCTACAGCACAGTTTTATATTGTTAAGATAAAATATTTTTTAGCAATGAACTTGCAGAGAGGGTAAGTAGCTATTGCTAGGTCGCCCTGTCTATTGAGAGCCTGTCGGGCCAACTGGGTGAAGCTGCATCCAGATCAAGTGAGTACTCGAGAGATGCTCTCTCTCTGCTCCTGTACTTTCCACCTCGTTTGTATCTACGAGTTTACAATGGGTGAACCCTGGTGAAGGCTGAGTGTCAATCTAATTAATGAATTTTCTCTGAGGGCTATGAAGCTTGGTTATGTGGGGAGACTTCGAAACAGAGGCAAGTGGGGGGAAAGAGAGTCTTTATTGACTCATCTGAACAAGTGGTGAATATCAAACTATATTTATATTTCCATTAGGCCGTGTGTCTCCTAATCTAAGATTGTCATGTAAACTAAAATGCTACTCATTTCACTTGAGTACAAGCTACGTGACTGATGTAGAAAAGACCTAATTGCTATTTTTATTTAATTTTTTTTAAAATAATTTTTCTTAAATGCTACTCATTGCACTAGAGTTCAAGCTACGTAATTGATGTAAATGAAACACCTAATTTTTATTCTTATTTAATTTTACTTATTTTCATTGAGTAAAAAGGCAAAAATTGGCACTTTTCAAGAAACTAAAATTCCTGTATCTTCCTTAGTGAATTGAGCAGAATTTTGCGTGATACTTTTTAAAAAAAAAAACATTTCACGTAATGCAAAAATTCCCAGCAAAACTGAAATGGCATTTTGCCCATCCCATAGCTGTCTTAGGATATAATTTTTATGTTGGTGAACATTCTGCAAGTGACAACTTTTATAAGCTCATTTAAAAAAAATCTTTTTACTGATTGATTTCAGATATATTTTGAAATATTACTGAATGAAATAGAGTTAAAATGTATTGATCAAAATGGAATCCTGAGTCAATTAGATTTTTTTGTTAAATTCATTTATTGGTTTTCTTTTTCATATATTTGACATAGTGCACAACGAAAAACATTCCAGAATGTGTATCCCAAAAATCGGATGCATCTCTGTTTCCAAAGTCTTATTTTATATGTCCTATAATAAAAGAAAACAGCTGTTATGCCTATTGAGATAACCCGGTATTTAATGGTAATCATGAATACGATTAATTGTTTCCCATCAATAATTTATTTAGTGCTTTTTTTTTGGAAACTATGCAAGTGCTCTAGCAAAATAATGGTTTGTATTCAATCATTCAATGATTAAACCTGTGATCTTGTGCATAGGGGGGTTTAAGTTGGTGATGGAGTAATACTATAAATGAAAGCATGTTTGTGCTATTCGTGTGTAAATAAGCTTACTGATCTGAAAGTGCCTTTGCTTTGTTTTATTATACAAAAATACAAAGATGTGCCTTTTTGTTGTTTATAGCATTATGCAATTATTTTTCAAAAAGTGATTGTATGCTCTTTAATTATTACTGTTTGTTTGTTTGTATGTTTGTATGTTTGTTTTTATCAAAATGGTTCAACCTCAAAGATCTTATTTATATCAAGCAAGCGTTACTTTACCTAATTTTCTCCTGAATGCCATTCTAATGCACTGACAAGATGTTGCTCAAGTCTCAATAAAAAAAAACTAATGTATTTTTTCAATAACATACACCAGGAGTTATATGTTATCCTCATTGCTGCATTTTCAGGACATGAGCGCAACACGTTTCAGCTGCTGTCTGATTGGCAGAGAACAACATTAGGTATCTTCATCCTGTCTATCCTATCCATTTATTACCTGATTTCTCAAAAAGGCAAAGTTTCTAGCAGTACAAAAATAGACAAATCCTAGAACTTTTATACACTATTTGAATATCTCACTTCTTTTATTGAATCTCGAATAACAAAAAGAGATTTATCTTCTTAATATAGTTTTTTTTTCTTATACATGTGTACTGATGTGAAGACATAGATGTGGATTATAGAAATATAATGTCCATCCATACATCTTTACCTGTAAGTACCCAGAAAAAGCACTTGAAATGTATTGTGTACAGTAATTTGAATTACCTCTGTGTCATATCTGTTTGCTTTTTTGTTAATTGTTGACTGTTCTTGAAACTAAATGTCTTGTGCACAGCGCTTTATATATTTTTTATTTGTAAACAAGGCACAGGTAGAGGATAAACTGAATATGGATCTACATATTAGAATTAAGAAATGTATATTTTTAGTCTAGTCAAAGTCTCCTCGGCCATTGACCTTCTTTGCTCCTCCATGTATCTGCTGTCCATCTTGTCCATATCGGTTTAGAGGAATAAGCTTCATTGATACTTTCTTCAACGAATACCATCGGCTACGCCAGGTGGCCCAAATAATTCCATTATCATAACCATCAGGACCAGCATCAGCTGCAGTGTAATCTCCACCTGCCATGAAAGAGCAAAAGCACAAAAGTGGTAAACGTGTGAATTGAAATGGCTTCAATAAAGAGATGGAATTTTCTATATTATTCAGTTTTGTTGTGATAGAAGTTTACCAATACACAGTGTATGATAGAAATGTCTGGATGAAGAAATAAAGAAAAGGAATGGATATATATGTAAAGACAGACGGCTTTTACAAATACGGTTAGAGGTGGCTAGCTAGTGCATTATTGCTGAATAAGAATGTCCAGTAATTATTTTATAAATAGAACAAAAGTTCCAGTATTTATCATACTGGCAAAATCAACGTACAGATACTGTACTGTACTGTAGTGTGCACATAGTGATTTTATTGATATAGTATAGTTTCATGGCTTGCTTAAAAAAAGTGTATTTCTGTCTGGAATGTTCCTTCCATCAAAATGGGAAGTCAGTTAAATGTTCTTTTAAAACACATGATGTTCAGCTTGACACAGACTCGGCAGCCTCCACCTCATTTATCTGTATCTTTTACACAGAATATACATGTGTAGAATGTAGATAAAGACACAATGTAATTATATAATATAATTTATCAGTTTCCCCAGTGGCTGTATGTAGTATAGCAGTGTTAAAAAGACACTAGACAATATTTAAAAGTAGAGCTACTAGATGGTCATCTTTAACAGTGTCCTGGAAGTTCACCCATGCTTCCAGGAAACATAAACTTTTAGGAAGAAATATCATTGTGGTAGCTAAAACGTCAATGCTCCAGTATCTATTAGACTAGTTTCTGCTCAAATTTCCTTTGATTTGAATAAACAGGATATATAATAATGAAACTATTCCGGAATGTATTTACTTTTGTACACGTTACAGAAATGCTCATTTGTTTAGAGCTAAACATTCAATTAATCAAATTATTCAAATTAGCCATCTGAATCCTTATATTATGTGTAAAACACAGAAAGATCTCCACTTAGTTACCTTGATAGTATTTGCCGTTAAGATGGCCAGCATGGCATCTGTTCATCCACCAACCAGAACCATCCTGTGCGGCACAGTTTCCATCAAATTTGTCATTATCTTGGTCACTTGTACTAAACTGCATGCCATTGTGAGATGTGTAAAACTTGTCACTGGCATCATCCCCAAAGTCAAAGCCATCAAAGGCATCACCAGCGTCACCACCCATGAAGTAAGAGTATGTCAAGCGGTATTTATCCTTTTCAGACCCAAGTCTAAATGTGTTATAGTCAGCAGTGCTAGAATGAAAAATAATAAATATTTTCATTAATGTACAGAACTACTAGCAGACCAGTGTTAGCTAGCTTCAGGTGTCTTGCTCAAGGATACTTAGTGGTATGTGTGTGTGTGTGTGGTATGACCTGGGTTTCCTACTTCTAAGGCAGTGATGTTACCACTGCTCTAACCAGCAGTCTACCTTTAAAGGAATTACAATCTCACATTAAAAAAAACTAAAGAAAAAACAAACAAACAGCATATTGTTCTATAAGTCTGCTTGTTAGATAGCCTTGTCTATTGAAAAGAAAAACATGTTTATGTTTAATCTTTTTGATTTTCAATCTTCAACTCTGTGTACAATAATTAGGGTAGCTATGTGAAGGTATGGCTGTCATGTTACCTCTTTTGATTGTTCCAGTCTTCCAACTCTATCCGTAAAACATATGGGATAGTAGATTGTGTGCTTATCAAATGGATCTTTTCATTACCAAGCCAAAACTCTGTAACATCATTTGGTGACAAGTATCCAAATCCTTCCTTGTACGGGGTCCATTTCTTGTCAAAGTTTACGCTACCATCGAGTCTCTAGACAAAAAGATATGTTCTAATAAATATTGAGTCAACATTGTGTCTTAGTGATAAAAAGTTTAAAAACATTTGGTTTAACCATATTATGGTTTTACAGAAATTGCAAGTCAGGTACCCCTGAGTAAAAAAAGTAAATCTACAGTCTGGACCTGGAGTAGGCAACCTTCGGCACTCCAGGTGTTGTGGACTACATCTCCCATAATGCTCTTACAGCCATAATGCTGGCAAAGCATCAGGGGAGATGTAGTTGACATCATCTGGAGTGCTGACTATTGTCTATCCCTGGTCTAAACATTTTAAACATCTAAAACCTAAAAAACACACAAGGTTTCTAGATATCTCCTGAACTCTACTTAAGTTCCAATAAAATATTCTTCACTTATGTATTATTTATATGTCTTATTCCAAGTCTGCCAGTTCTCACTGGTTGTGGAATGCAACATACAAACACAGCTACAGAAACACACAAAAACAGATGTACCCATACATATGGTTGCTAGAGCTACCTTTGTGAGAGACAGAATAAATCGTAGTAGCTGCAAGGCACAAATGCATCGTTGGAGAGTTACTCCTATTAGTTTAATGTAGCCTATGACATGCATGTACCAGCAGGGCACAGAAAAACCATAAAAGTTATGGTGTGGAAAAATTGTGATTGAAAACCCCTTCCACTTGACGTCTGTGGATAGTCAATACAATGTTAAACAAAAATCTGCACACCAGTCAAGCTATAAGACTTGCTTTTCCCACAGAAATCACAAAATGTGACAAAAATTTGATTCTTTGTTGAACTAATTTACATATGCCCACCCAGAATCCTTTGCAGTAGTAACATCACGGCAAATTTTAATTTCTGTGGGAAAGGCAAGTCTTATGGCTTGACTGATGTGCATATTTTTGTTTAACATTGTATTGACTATACATATATATGTATTTGTGTTAGGTGCTCATGATAGTACAGAGTAAAATACCATAATTGAATGTAGGATAGTAAAAAAGGCAAGTCAGTTGTGGTGTGCATACACACACGCACACAATACAAAAAGTCCCTGCACTCTCACTATGCCGGATGCCCAGCCTTGGCTTGTAATGTAGAAAGAAATATATATTCTGCACTCACTGTCTTTAAATTTAGACATTCCAATGTCCTTTTATTTATTCATTCATGCTGCAATGAACATCACCATATTGTGTGGAATAGCAGAAAAATATAGAGGCCAGTTGACATTATAGTCCCACTTGGGGACTTTTCTCAAACAAAAGGAAAGTCCCCAAGTGGGATTGAAATGTCTACCTGCCTTTATAATTTTGCTGGGGGGAAAGGAGACTCACAGCATTCTCTTTCACTGTATTCTCTCTTTCTCTGTTGTAAGTGCCTGCCAGTCAGAGCATTGCCACGTGTTACCATAGCAATGCTCCAATATACCATAATGCTAGGGCTCTTAAAAAGCTGGAGCCTCTACATTACCACTGGACCACCAGGGAATGTAGTGAATGTAGTGTCCCTCACCCTGGACAGAGTTAAGAATCAGGGAGGGAGAATACCCTAATATAATAAAAATAAAAACTATCCTCCCATGGATTTTTTTCCCTATTCTATCCCACAAATTCTCACACACACACAAAGCATCCCTTGCGCGCGCACACACGCACACACACACACACTTACTGCATCCCGAAAACACATTGCATCCACTATATGCACACACACTTAATCCCTTAGACACACACTACATCTATTATACAAACACATACTGCATTTACTACACACACACACACACACACTCATTACATCCACAGTAAATCCAATATACACACACATACTCTTCATCCCTGTGGGTGGACTTTATTGTTGGCCATGTGGGTGGACTTAGATGTGGACAAGACCTGTGTGCAGACTCTGGGACAGGCCCTGTGTGTCCAGTTCCTGAGCTGTGTAAGAAGTCTCAGAATTTCTGATGACAGCCCTGATGTGACATCACACACAGTTGACATGATATGAGAGATAAGTGATTTTGTGCAATGGGCAGTGCATTTGGTATTTTCAAGCAATACTCATATGTAGTCTACTAGTAAGTTTTATGGAGAAACCAATCATGCATGATTACCCAACCATAATATGGCAAAGGTCAGGCCAATAGGAGAGGTTTACACAGGTCAAACAAACCCTCCTATTGGTCAGCATCATCTTGTGATACCAGACATCTGCATGACTTAGGCATGCTCACATAATTTTTGACACAAGTCTCAGTGGCACCATAAATAGGTGCATAAAGGCAGCGTTCCACAGATGGAGAATTCGATGGAGATGGCTACGGCAACAAAAAGGAACTGGCAATGAAAAATTGTGTGGGGTTGGCACAGCTACCATGACATACACATCATATTCCACTTGAGATATCTGGTTCTGTGTTTCTCAATATCTGTATTTTTGATGGAAACCCTAATTATTCTTTACCCATTTTTTTTGTTTTAGTTTTTATATTATTGACATCTTATCAACCTTTAGATACTTACTCTTTGAATAACTGTCCAAGCACTGCCAGATGGCTCAATCTCACAGTATACAAGGAATTGCTGTTTTGCTTTTAGTGGTTTGATAAAGTACAATCCACTAACTCGTGCTCCTTTGTTAGCAACTTCTTGACAATCTGGGAATGGATAAAACAAAACTTGTTAATCATTCTTAGAAAACTGGTAATAAAATCATATCTACAACCATGGGCAGTAGAATTCCAAGAATTTATATTACATCTGTGCTATATTTTTTAAGCATGTGCAAATATATAGTATTAATATAGATGAGATCAAGTCATCCTTGAATAATATATATATATTTTAAATCTTAACTACAAAGGTCCATTGAAAAAATACTAAATAGAAGTAGTAGAAATTAATTTCTATGGCAAAACAATAATGTAACAGTATGCAGCATACTTCTTAAATTATATAAATTCTGACATATTTGGAAATATTGTTTTAGAACTATTGTCTTTGAGAACTAGGAAAGCAGCAGGTTTATTTTAATACAGTTGAGGTCAAAATTTGCCAGGACTTACATTGCCGACAAAGATGACAAAGATGACCATCAAATGGTTCGAAAGAGTGTAGCTGTTCTGCCCAAACATAGCTGAAGACTGATTTTGCTAGATTTTTTTTTTTTTTTAATTGAGCATTTGGTTAGCTATTTGGTGAATACACATTGGAGTATATTCACTAATCACTCAATTGTAATGAAAACCAAATTGCAATTGTTTCCAAACCAGCTATTGGATCTTCCATTTTGCAATTTTGTTTTTAGTTTGCTAAACTTCTTTGTTCAATTACTTATTCGTTTGTGTGTGATTATTTCAAGATTTACCTTTCCCAGTGAATTCCTGTATTTGAACAGTATCTCTGCATGGTTGCTGGCATTGTAACTCCAGGCTTGAAATCTTCTGTTTTAGTGAGTAAATGTTATTACTGTTTGAATTGAGTATTTCTTGCAAACGTCTGCAAAGAGAAAATGCTGTATTTAAAAACAAATACTCGACCCCTACTCCATTTTCTGGTTTTTCGCATGAAAAAAAGAAATGTTAGTTTGTTAATAAGGGCATGACATGTTCAAGACTTGAATGCTTTTAATTTAACCACATAAGGACCAAGCTTCTGGAATAAAAGGGAATCATGACATGTCACACATGTCACGTGTCCTTAAGGGGTTAAAGGAATATAACCCACTGTAGTGATTATGGTGCCTTAGTAGTAGTAAGCAGATAGTCCACATTCCAAGCAGCTGAGTGCGTTGCACCAAGACAGGGAGCAACATGTAGAGTTAACAGCAAAATAGCATAATAATCACAAGTTTTGGAAGGAGATGCCATTTTTTCCATATACTCTGGCGGTAACAAAAATACCAAGAAGGTGCACAAACCAATAATTTACAAACTATAGGCTAAATAAAAAATTTGGAAATAAATCTAACTAAAAATTCAATACAACTCATATATATACTCTGCTGACACCAGCAATTAATGGTAAAATGTAACTGTTGGATAATTTTACACATGTACATAAAGTATATGTATCTACATAGTATACCTACTGTATAGTGTTTTCATTCTGAGTCACTGTCAGCTCATATTTTGTAATTTCATCCAACATAGATTTTGATTTCTGAATCATGGGATCTATGAGGTCTAAAAAAGAAAAATAAATATATTTGAAAAAACATACCAAGACAAAAATGGAAAATAAATAAGTATACATCAATAGGCAGGTTCTTCTTTTAACAGTTGAACAGATAATAAATGTTACATTGTGACAATTCACGCATGCTGTAAAATATTAATCATTTGTGGTGATCTGACAAATGAGTGCAAAATTTAGGTCAAAATTAAAAATTAAAAAAAAAAATGATCTGGGGAATTTTTACAGCTTGCTAAAAACAAATTTTTCAAACAATGCATTTTTTTACGTGACAATTGAAATTCACTTTGGCTTCACATTGAGTTTTATAAAAATGTAGTGGAAAAACTCAGTACGTGAATTAATACAAAAGAACAAAATACAGAACTGACAAATCACTTTTACAAATGCAAGGTACAGTGAAACAGCAAGTTTAGTGGATGTATAGTAAACAGCAATTTAAACATGACTTTATGGCTAGCTGGCAACCAGATTTATTGAGGTTCTTGTTATTGGGCAAGTAAGAAAAAAAAAAGACATTTATTTTCACTTCCCTCATGGGGACTAAATTATGCAAATTTGTTGTCAAAAGCCCAACAATTTACAGTTTAACAAATACAACCCTTAAATCATAAGAAATACATAATCCGATACATGTTAAATTTTGACTATTGATAAATCTTGCTTACTCTGTTGAGCAGTAGAAGGGGTTTTTGATGTTATGTCAATATCTCGCATTATTGTTGTTGTACCACTTGTATTATTGGTTATTTGCTGTAATAATCCTTCAAGGTGACTCAAATCTGTGTCTACTTCTGATTGGTATCTGTTGAAGAAATCAGAAACACCGCATGTTGTTGGGCAGTACTCCCCCTAAAAGGAGAAAATATAAAATATAAAAAAAATTTAATTCACATATCTGTATTATTCTATATAGATATATTTTCATTCTTCAACAAGTGAAAAATCTTTACTTACAAATCGTTCATCTAAGATGCAGCAGTTAGCTGAGTTTGGTATAAAATTTTGCTGAAAATAGGAACAAGAAATTATTACACTTAACACAAATGTAGTTTTGATACACTTTACATTTTTAAGAAATTGTATTTTGTATTTGTAAAAAAAACTATTACAGGTTGAGTTTAATTTCTGAAAATTACAAAACAATAATAATAACTTGGAATACTAAAAAAAGTTAATATATTTCAATTTCATATTCCTAAACAATTTGCGATTGGTTAATTATGACTAAGCTTTGATGAATTCCAAAGTAGAAGAAGTAACACTATCAGAAAAAAACATACCAAATTTACAAAACATAGAAAATAAATGTTTTTGCGTGAAACTTAAAAAATATATATTTTTCTATAACAGCTTTAACACTCCTTCAACTTAATAACATAAGTTCTTTTCCAGCCAGCTTACAGACTATTGGTTTTCTTCCAGGACTTCCAATTTAGAAAATTTGATTGACATACTTACAGCTAATGTGCTGGATGAGAGGAGCAAGGACAGCAAGAGCTGCAAGCTTTGCTTGTATTTCGGTAACATGATTGCAGGTTCTAGTTTGTCCTGCACTGGTTCAGTTCTCAAATGAAGTAAAGTCTACTCCTCTTGCTGTTTTATGTGCTTTGGATGGTCAGCAGAAGCTTTAGTAGCCAAGTATTGCTCAAAGGTCAGAAAAAAGAGCAATAGGGGAGGAGCAATCACAGGTGCTGACCCTCAGTACTAGGACACTTTCTACATCACAGTGAACATTAACCCTTTACAGCAAGACATTTCAAATTATTTCAGAAAATAATGTAAGGTTCCATTTCAGTAAAACAAATTATCTTAAACAGTGACTTTACAGTGCAAGGATCTCACCCCCCCCCCACTCCCAATGAAGTGCACTGTTTTCCGAGAAAGAACCTTGTGAGTTAAGTGAGTACATCACTCTTTCTAGTACTTGAGAACCATTTTAAGGAGTCATCCCTTTATAAATGACAAGATAATTTAGTTGTACTGTAAAGAGAGAATTCAACTTGAATTCAAACTAAATTTCAAATCTAAGGTTAAAATAGCCAAACTTGAACCATTCTCTTTAATTTCAGCTACTCAGGCCTTAAATTTTTAATTCACTATGAATTGTCACTTTAGTGAATAACCCTGATATTCAACTTACATGGCAGAGGGTGTAGTGAACTAAATGTGAGACATGCTTTGCACTGTTATGGTTACTTCTACTTGTACTGGTTATGGTGCCAGCAGTGCCTTGGCTGCCCACCCATGTAAATAGTCAAACCAACCGATTATGGTTTGACTTCAAACATAGGGTCTGCTGTGTCTCCCTGCTCTGTGAGGCTGGAAGCTCCATGCATTATGCTCAGCCTGGCAGTGCAGGGCTTTATTTCATTGGCAGGAGGTACAGGAAGCAGCTTCTGGCAGACCCCATGTAATATGTCTAATCATTAGCAAATGGTTTGACTGGAGGACCCCTGGGCCCTCCTGGCACCATAACCACTAGATTGGGCTGCAATAGATATGGTGCTTATGGAATGTTACTTAAAAGCATCTTAAAGGTGTTATCAAGGGTTAAAATGCAGTTCATCAGTCCAGATAATGTAATTTAAGCCATTTTA
The DNA here is from genome assembly GCA_933207985.1 of Pelobates cultripes. Classification (NCBI taxonomy): domain Eukaryota; kingdom Metazoa; phylum Chordata; class Amphibia; order Anura; family Pelobatidae; genus Pelobates; species Pelobates cultripes. The sequence goes on along the minus strand of OW240917.1, from coordinate 155,238,530 downwards.
AATAAATGCTGACCTACAGTAGAGTATTTGTAACAAGGCATACACACAGATATAGACAAGTACACAAAGATACAGACAGGTACACACAGGCACAGCTAGAGATTCACAGACAGGCAGGTAAACACAGGCCCAGACTGCAGGGACAGAGAGGTACATACAGACATACAAACATTCACAGGCACACCCAGACACACAGACAGCTACACAAAGGCATACTTACACATGCTTACACACCTTGAAAGATGATAGTGGCTACCTTGCAGTGATGTCATCATGCAGGGGATAGTGGGATGGCAGTTGGTCAGCTGATATCAGGAAAAGAAGTGCAAGTGGAGCCTGTAAGGGCAAAAATATACAATACTACAGGGCTCCACATTCAGGGCTGTAACCACCAGCTACACTCCTATTTACAGCAAAATAGTCAATAAAGCCTCCCAAATACCCGGTATTTTATATTTGAAGATACATATACACAACTGCTTTAGACTCTCTGACGGATTCATCAAATTCATGTATAGAGTATCAAATATTAAATAATTAACACAATCACCATAGTGCATGGGGGAAAGTCTATCCATTTTAGATTCTATAATTTATCCCTTAACTATCAAACTGAAGTTTAAAAGAATTATAAGATGAGATCATAAAATGTGCTATTTATTTTTTTTCCCAATTCTTTATTTTTAGGCATTAAGTTACATTTTGTGATGAAATAGACGAAAATACAAGTCAAAACGTTGAGCAACAAAACATCAAAAAATACTGCACTGTTTTTAGTAAAAGTAGAACAATCTAAATCTATGCATGTATTTTGGGGAATATTGACAGTAATAGGTCATTTATAGTAGGCACAAAAAAAATGAAGAAATACTACACTGTCTGTTGTTGAGTAGAGCAAACTAAGTCCTTGCATAGATAAATAATAGGAGAGGAACCACCAAGTTTGTACCGAGTATATGTTAACAATAGTAGGCTGGCTACATAAAAGTAATAAAAGGGTGGTTCAGCTAGAGGTGAAACATCTGAAGATTAGGCATTTGGTACTAAAAACAAAAACTTATGTCTGGTTTAGGACAATTGCTTTTATATGAATATATCATGATTAATATTGGTTATCGTCAATGCTTCAGTCAAAGCCTCAGACAAACTTCAATTAAGCACCTGCTCTGCATTCAGCTTTAAATTGCAGAATGGCACTGCCCTCATCTCCTGACCATTTACTGGGGCCCCCCAGGTCGAGTGGATTGATGCAGCAGAACACCAAAATCTTCCACTCTTGAATCCCATGCTGGCATATGAGGCAGTGCCTGGATAACCCCCACTGGTCCACAGATGTCACAAACTCAGGTTGTAAGATAACCCTTCCACAGATCACTCCAGGCGTGTGGGCCATAAAACAGTTCCTGGCATCAGGCTATGAATTGGGGCTTCAAACGTGCTCTAGAATGCTCCCCAGCAGACAGAAAAAGATAAGTATTTGTTTAAGATACTTCTGATGTGAATATCTTTCCAGAAAATCAAGGTTTCCATGCATTATTTAAGGAGCACACACTATGTACACCATGATGGCCAGGCCCGGCCCCATAAAATGTGCTATTTTTAATGACTGTCACCTTATATTGTGTTTTTTTGTGGTTACTGATAATCCCTGGTGCCACTAATTATCTATTTTAATATATGAGCATTCAATAACAAAAATGTTTTTTTTGTCCCCTAACATTGATAACTACAAAAAAATTTAAGACAATGTGAAATAAGGGCAGATAAGGCCCAGTTTAATGCCTTTTCTGGTAAATTTTGTAACATTTCAATGACACAAACAATTAATTATTATATACAAGCATGATAAATGTGCTTTTATTTATTTTTTTATAGTGATATAACATTATAACATTTCTGCAAATTTGCATATGTCTCTTCCAAGGTCTCTTCCAAGGTAGAATGTTATAGACAAATAGTTTTGCTGAAATAGTTTAATTATTAAATTCAATGATAGTGTTGAGGTTACACATAAGCAATCAGTCTAATGTGGATTTTAGGACTTGATATTTCTATATAAACAATTCTGAAGGGGTTCTTGATCTAAGAATATGACATGATTTTTAGTGTGTGTTGAGTAAATATTGCAAACATTATTGTTACATATTTACAACCAATTTTGGATTCATGCCTCCCAACCATCCCGATTTTGGCAAGACAGTTCCTAGGGTCCTGTCCCACCTTACTGACTTTGTTCCCTGGTGTCCTGCTTCTAGGGGCTAAAAACTGTAGTTTATGCTGCACCCAGGGTACTAGGTCCCTGCACACAGTACTGAAACAGTGCTCCCTGCAAGTCCTGTCTTAATTGGCAGGTAGTCTGGTGTGCATTACCTGCCAGTAATTTTGTCCGACCTTCCTCCTTACTTGGCGATCCCATACCCTTTGAGTGGAGGCAGTGATATGTTTGCACCACTGGGCTACCCTTTTACCCACCAGCAGCACACTTCAGTTTGGGGGTATGGATTCCTGTTGGTTTTCTCTTCTGGATCAAGAGGAAATCAACTATGTACCATACCTTATGGGATATTAGAACAAGTAAGACTGACATTTCCATCGATGTGGCCATGTCCATATCATTTACACACTTAGCTCACATCTCAATCTATGGTACAGAAGAATACACAAAAGTGTTATTCAAATATTCCCATGGACACTTATTTCCCATGGTTATCCATGAGGACCTTTAATTCAACAGCCTATGATTGTAATTGTTGAAGCAGCCTTTTGAAGAGTCCCTTAATAAGAGATTATATTCTCAATATTACAAAATTACTGGCAATTACTGGGAGAGGGATTGTCAAAATATCCACATAACGTAGATCGGTCTATATGAGATTTTAAAAATACACTGTGATTCCTTATGTATGAGCTGACAGCCAGTGTCTATGGCACACTTGTTTTACCAAAAGATAGCCGGTTTCATATATGTTACCTCTCATTAAAATGTGTCTTTCCCTGGATTTGAAGGAGTATCCCCCTCCTCCATCCCCGACTCTAGTTCCTTCTTCTTTTTCTTATTATGATTTTGTTCATTCTTATCTGAACATGATGAGCATTGATGACTATGAGTCTGAATATTAAGAATAATGCAAGTTCATAAAACTTACTGTCTTCTAGCGTAATACAGTCTTTAAAAAATAGAAAAGAAAAAAAAGAAAATAGAATAAATGTGTGTGCAATAATCGAATTAACCACTCATTAAATAATAAACAAAAGATAAAAAATGTGCTTGTCAAATACGGTAAATTGATCAAGCTACTTGGCACAAAACAGTGTCATATGCGGAGGCGGTGCTCTGAGACTGTTTGTTTAAATTGGGAATTGTACTACAAATTGTACTAGTCTATTTGTTTTGATGGTGTGTAGGCAGCATCTATACACATAGCTTATCAAAAACAACATTTCAAGGAACATTGTCACAGTGATCATTGTTTGAACTTGAAGTCAGCTTTATGTGAAATATGACTTAGACCAATATGTGGTTTGAAAGTTGAGCAACTCTGGTTGTGGAAATCAGAATGTCTCTGATTGCAAAACCAAGATATGTTTGATTACTATTATTACTAGGATATATATTTGTATGCATTACATTTTGGATTGCCATCTAATTCCAAACTTCTCTTGCATTTGACAAATAATTATTTTTTTGCTTCAATTGTGTTTTCAATTTTATAGCTGGGGTGGGGGGGAATTCAGACTAAAACAGAATACTTTCATGAACAGATACAGGTTTTTGCAGAGGAAGCACTTCTGCTAAATCTTTTTTTTGTATTTATTTATTTTTAACAATATCTGCTTGTTACCTTGAATGTTGGATTTCTGAACTCCATTTGTTAAACATGCTAAGATAACATTCAAATATTTGCAACCTGTTATGTAATCAGTGCTTTGCTAGATATCTAGAGAGCAAAAAGAAAAATGACAGCAGACAAAAATAAAAAATAACTGCAATATACAACTCTAGATACAGCAGACAATGCAGGTAGAGAGTTAAATAGCAAAATATGTATTTATAAATTTGTTTGAAGATTTTCAGAATTGGTCATATAGTCTAATATTGCAGCCATACCATACACATCATATTGAACATAGCAGAGCACAATGTGGGTAATTATCATGGAACCCTTTCTAAAGAGATTCTATCAAGCTGACTTGATTTTGTGGTTATTCGAATAGTTCATTTACATATTTATGACAATTTTAAAATGGCTGCCAAACTATTTGACTGATTAGCCAGTAGAGCTGCCAAGCAAAAGCGCATGTGCGTATATCTTTGCATTTTTAAATATACTGGAGATTTTGCATTGTCATGTAAACCAATATGGCCACCAGACAATGAAACGTATGGGCTCCACATTGCACACCATAACTGTTATTACACACTGTTTTTACAAGTTTTTGTCAAGTAGTTTTTGATTTCACAGCTATTTCACAAATGCACTTTATTTGTTATTTTGCAAATTGGCTGACAAGCTAACAGTCTAGTTGACGTTAACAGGTGGTCAAGTATAAGAACATGCTATAGCAAGTGCATAACGATTCCATGCAGATATGTAATTTACAAAGTGTTGCATTTTTTTAAAGAATATTTAAAATTTTGTAAATTTGGCCATATAAACCAATATGGCCTCCAGGCCATGAGACATATGGGCTTCATATTGCATAGGACAGAGCACACCATATCTATTTATCAGCACACTGACTTTAAAGAGTTATATTTCAGCAATTATTGTTTTACCGTTATTTAAAAATTACAAAGTGTTACTCTAAACAATGTACAATGTTGGAATGTAAATCTGTAAAAATTGTAAAACCATAAAAATTGCAAATAAAAAAAGTGATTTTGAATATTGTAAAATGGTTACCAAACCACAATGACTTATTAACTTCTCATGAAAAAAGAAATCTGAATATAGGCCATGACAAAGCTCCACAAATTAAGTTTCCGATCTGTCACATAAACGGTTTGAGAGAAGATTTTTTTTAAATTTGAAAAAGTGGGCACAAAAAATATAAATGGTCGCCACACCATGTGCCTCCATATGTCACACATAGCAGTTCTTAATTGACCTCTACAAATTGACAAAGTTTTATGAATGAAAAAAAAAGTAAATTCAAAATGGCCACTGATCTTTTTGATCTTGGACCCCATATGACATTTTATACATATGGTATTGTGTAAGCATATGTTTACCAAGTTGTGTTATAGTACAACAGTGAAATAATTGCACATTTATGCAGCTGGAGGACATTTTAAATATAATTGGCTCGCTAAAGCCACCTTCAATGTCATATCAATTTGCATTGAACAGCCATGGCAGGGGATCTTGCCATTCACATATGTGCTAAATTATGTATTCTTCTGACAAATGGTTTCATAGAATATGATTAAAGAATTTTGTGTAATCTAATATGACCACCGAGCCACGTGACCAATTATCTACTTTTGAAAAAAATCTGAAAATAGGTCACATCATAATCTTGCAAAGCAATTTGTACATCTGTAGCATAAATATTCTAATTAATATGTTTGAATATTTTGCGAAAATGGTCACAAAAACCAAGATGGCTGCCAGAACATGCAACCTAAAACCTTTATGTTGCAAAGGATGTAGTGCACCATAGATATCTACCATTGTGACAAGTATAATGATTTTTTTGACCAGCAGTTTGGGTTTTAAAGGTAGTGGAGAAGCTAGACATTATTTCATGTGGGGCAAAGATTCAGTTGGTTGCTTCTTATATCTCCTATCAAATACAGGAAAGCAGTGCATGCTCAGTGAATGCCTTGCATATACCCGCCCACCGCTTTCCACACAGTCACTGCAGCTTCTAAAGCAGTTGTGTTTATGGTGAGGCTGTGTTTCAGGGTAGCAGGGTGACGGGCGTGAATGTGACAGGGTAAGGGAGGTTAGTGTGACAGAATTTGGGAATTAGGTGTGACAGGGTGAGGATGGGTGCATTTGCCCCCCTTCTGCATATCTCCTGGGCAGGAAGTGAGGCAATTATACATCCAGTGGATTCCCTGATCATTCTGGTGGGCTAATGGTACAGTTGCAGGACTTCTGGTTCAGTGTTCTATGAAGAAGTCAGAGCACAGGCTGAGAAACCTGGTGCCTGACTCCCTCACAGAGCGCTGGAACAGAGATGGACATTGATTACACCAGAGACCACCAGGTAAGAATTTCTAAAAAGCTGTCTAATGAGATCTTTTGATCTTCCTGCGATTTCGGGGTGGGGGCCATCAGAACCAGAGCTCTACATAAAACACAAAAATACACAAAGTTGCTGTGTTATGATATGCTGGTATGCTAGCAATGTATCTCTTGCATTAAATACATGTTAAGCTAAGACTTTTTTTTTTTATCAACGTGTGCTCAGTGAAGGGTTGAAAGGACACTTTATACACCAGTAGTACTATAGTTTACTTTATGAGTGTTTCCTCTTTTTTTAAAATGTTACAAAAAGTTCAGATTTCAATCAGATAACCGGTCCTGTTGTTTCCTGGTTTGTTTGGCTCAGTGGAGCCAAACTCTAGAGGCAGCAATTTGCCCAGAGTACCTGCCTTGCAAAGACTTCTCATTGAGCTGCACTGGGAAGTCTGTGATTGGACAGCAGTGTTAATATTGCAAATTGCAATTTAGTTTTAGTCATAGTCTTTTGACTAAAAAGCCATTTTAGTTTTAGTCATAATTTAGTCATCTGAATTGTTTTAATTTTAGCAGGAAAGCAGCATTATTAGTTTTTTCTGTTATGGTGACAATAAAATGTTTTAGAATCTATTGTACATTGTCACTGATCAACAATAATATTAACTCCTCTTACTTTATGAATGCATTTCATTATGAGCCTGCTGTGTGCAAAGTGCTTATTTTTTTATGTTTTCCTATCTCTGCTGGGATTTACTCACCAAATTTCAGTCAACTAAAAAATGATCTGCAAATCTGAGGCTAAAACAGCCAAGTTATGATTCCTCACTGGTAGTCACACTGCTATAGACATATGATAATAAAATCTTTCTTAACACGCCCTTATGGCTTACAACCTACTTGCTGTCCAAAGTGTGACTGCTAATATGCAAGTTCATGTTGGCATTAGCTAAGACACACAAGAAGGTCCAGGCTTTAAGGGCTAGGAAGATCCAAGATTTTGTTAAACTGCTGGACCAAAAAATGCTTGACACAAACCAGGACGATGGTACCCAAAGAGAGTTTGCAATATAACGGCTACAATGAACTGTAATGATTATGGTTTTTATAGTGCCCCATTGAGATATAGAAAAACATTAGTAATATTCTATTAGGTAGTTAAAGGGACACTTTAACCCCTTAAGGACCAAACTTCTGGAATAAAAGGGAATCATGACATGTCACACTTGTCATGTGTCCTTAAGGGGTTAAGCACTCAGTCCACTACAGCTCATTGAAGTGGTCTGGGTGCAGTGTCCCTGTTCCCCTTAGCCCTGCAATGGTAATTATTGTAGTTTCTGATAAACTGCATTAATTACATTGCAGGGTTAACTCCACCTCTTGTGACAGTCTATCATAATGCTTTCCTATGGGGGAAAAGCTAATGTGAGCGCGGCACTTGCTGCGCATGCGCGTTAGGTTCCCCCATCTGCGGGGGAGGAGTGGAGGCAGACCCTTTCTGAACAACAGGAGAAGGAGCCACTATAGTTTCCCTTTGACAGTAAGCCCATATAGCATTAAAAAAATAAAACCTTTTGAGTGCTTTTTAAAATTTCTGGTGCAAATAAAAATAGACAACGAGGTGTACTCACTAAAATACAATTTTGCGTAAAACTGAAATCATATTATAACCCTAAATGTAATATTACAATTTACTTTGTATGTTATTCTTACCATAACAATATCACAAATCTTCAAATTTAAAACCACTCCTTTCATCTCAGCATGCCCTTAACTCTAAAATTCCTAACATTTACTTCTGTCGTGCACCCCCTCACCTCAAAGTGACCCTAACTTTACTTGCCTTGCAGAGCAGCACTCTTCAGCCATTATGCATGCACCTTTCCTTGTATAACTGATCTCGATGGATTACTGGCACCATAAGCACTACAAACAATCCTTTAGATTGAATTCAGTTCACGTTCACGCGGAATATGTTGGCACTTTATAAATGCCATAAATAAGTAACAACGTTGGAAAGACAGTTTATTTAGATAATTTCCACATTTGTTTTACATTTTGCAACGGCACTTGGTTCATTAGTGAATTTATTTATTTGTTTTAAATCTAAAAACTACATATCTATGTCATTATCTACCTATGAGGTTTAATGAAAATGAAGAAGAGTTCTTTCACAGGTTACGTTTGTATTTTTTATTTTTTTTATTTTTTTACTGTACTCTGCTGACACCTAGTGGTTACAAACGATACACTACTAGAGACACCCTTCTTTCCTGTGGCGCTTTCCATCACTTCTAAACAGGGGTTCTAAGTAACAACGTTATAGATTCATATTTGAAATGATTCCTATCAGTGATTTTTTTTAATGCCGCAATTGAAAGCTTCTAGAGAAAGATGAAGTGTGCTAGTGTGCTCAAAAAAGCAAGTCTTAGCATGTACTGTGTGTAAACCTAAATCATGATGAGAACCCCTTTCTAAATGTGACGAGTGGACGAGTCCGAATTGCTCTTCCGCACAAGCTGTAACCTTTGAAGAGTAAGTAGAGAAACTTTGTGAGAATGTTACAATAACAATGTATCCTGAGGTTGTCTTTATTGCACGTGTGGAACATTTTTCTGTAGGAATTAGAACAGGGAGAATATGAAGTCGTAAAGCTGTTTGGTGTGTTAGTGTCTTGAGTTTACAAGACTAATAGTAAATGATCAGTTAAGGGTTTATTTGACTCTGGATAATGTATTTATCCTGGCTGTGTGTTACTTCCTGTTTACTGCTGTCATTCAATAAACACTCAGAGTGCATCAAGAAATCATGCTAAACCTGAACTTGTCTTTGAACATGGTTATGTCACTGTTTATGAAATTAAGAGATAGAGGGGCTGATGGAAGTTGCAATTTAAAAACCTAGGCTAAAAACAAAACAAACTGGATGGTATGTGCATTTGACCTTTATTTAACCAAAGTTTTTCATTTCTCCCCAGTTCTTTGTTTAGTGAATATACCCCTGTTTCTAACATTAGAGAATGTAAATTGTATGTGCATGCTATTTCTGATTATTTTTCAAATTTTTTTTTTACACAATTTCTGTAAAGTACATTGACAATAAATGTCTTTTAAGAGAAACAAAAAAATCTTTTAGTTCACCTACATTATCCGTTGCCCTAAAATACGTCATATAGGTTCCAAAATGTTGCAGGAAAAGAGCAAATAATGTATATATTCCAGCTACTTGGAATCAGTCAATTACCTCCTCATTCCTGACACATTTGTCCAGTTACTGCAAAATTTACTATTAATTCTCACTGTCACCACCTCCAGATTCCTCTGCTAACTCTTACATAGTTACATAGCTGAAAAGAGACATGCGTCCATCAAGTTCAGCCTTTCTCACATATGCTTTTGCGGCTGATGCAAAAGAAGGCAAAAAATCCAATCTGAAGTGCTTCCGATTTTGCAACATTTTGGGGTTCTTCTTGACCTCAAAATGACAGTCAGATATCTCCTTGGATCAAGATGCTATTAACCCACTAATTAGAATAATTATATCCCTGTATACAGTGATATATTTTGGATCTGTGCTGCCCTAGGCATGACGGAACTCGGGCACCCCCTAATTTAAATTTACCCCGCCCCTTCCTGTTAAGACCACACCTCTGCTTGTTAAAGACTAACACACACCTTGACTGATGGACACACATGAACACACCCACTCACTGACAGTCACACGCTCTCAGGTACACTGACAAACACACACACACACTCACTGATTTGATACAATCTGAAAGACACAAACAATCACTCACTCACAGGCACACAGACAGACAGTCACACAGATACACTCACTGACAGACACGCACACACTCACATACACACATAATCACTCAGACACACACACTCACTCACAGACACACAACCACATTCACTGACACACACATTCACTCACACACACACTGACAGACACACAATCATTCAGACACACACACATTCACTGACACACACATATGCTCACTCACAGACAGCAATACACACACACTCACTCACAGACATATACTGACAGACATACACAAATTCATTGACAGATACACACACTCTCACTCAGACACACGCTCACTCACAGACACACTGTGACAGTCTGACAGACACACACACACACTCACTGACAGACACACTCACAGACACACTGACTCACAGAGACACTTCTATTTAGGTGCAATCCATCACAGCTATAAAGATTGTACACAAGCATAAAATTGTCCCAGTCCTCTAAAAAGCCAAAACCCTCCTTCCTACCCCATGACTTTAGCCATGCATTAGGCTCTCTAATCTCCCGCTGCCTTTCTACTGTAGCACGTGGCACAGGTAATTTTCTGAAAATACTACCTTGGAGGGCCTTTTCTTTAGCTTACTTCCTATTTCCCTACTTCCTTACTCCTGCCTAATCTCCCCATGTTTACATTTAAAATGTAAGCTCACAAGCTATATAGCAAAGTACTCTGTATAAAAGATCTTCAGGGGATAGATTTCCGCTCACAAGCAGGGTTCTCTCTATCTTTTGTATTGGTCTGTGTATATTGTACAGTCTTTTTCCCAATTGGTGGAATATGTTGTTGCTTTATAAATGCCAGTAATAAATAAATATGTATAACATTCAATAAGAAATCTGAAAATAGTTGAATATGTTACTTTTGGGGACCTACAAGGAACCTACAGGCTTTTTATAGGGAATGCAGATTCCCAATATGCCATGTAAGTACAAGCATTCTATGTTCAATGCTGTAATTACTTCAGCCTGGTTAAAATCAGGTATCTATATGTATCATAAAGGACGTTACAGACTGTTATTGCAGCCAGTATGTATATCCTGTAGTGTGCCCAAAGCATTCCCTCCTGCCTCAATCCCGGCTAATCATCACTAATGTATGTAATGCTCAGGTAAAGAGTCTTTACACTTACATTTTTGTTTGGCAATGCAGCACTGCACAGTGCTCTTGAACAAGTTTGTTTCTGGAGTGGAAGGGAAGTCTTTTTTGTTTTGCATTATTTAGCAAAGTAAAATGAAACTATCCCAAGTGTATATGGGGAAAGGGTGAAAGGCATGCTCCAGGGTATAGTTACCCAGATTTTGTTTAACTATTTAATCAGTATATTTAAAAAATAAGCATTATAAAAAGATATCATCAAGGATCAAAATTTCCACTTGCCAGTGATGATTGAAAATTCCTGGCGAGTAGAAATCCATGCCTGATGAGTATGCCATGGCTTGCACTAGCTAGTAACTTTTAAGGTCTGGTTAGTATCATAGGACTTCGAACTTTATATAAGGAAGAGCATGGTATGTCCAAGTCTGCCATAGACTGTTATTTCATTCAGTAAAATATGAGAGTGTGGATTGTAAAAGCAAACAGTTGAATTAAATAACGTGTTTAATGGTAACTATTCTAATCAAACTTAAATTACTTTATATTTTCAGGGGGAAAGACTTAGAATTCATGTTTAGCTCGTCAAGAAAACACTTACAAAGACTGGTATTGATTCCCAACTAGATATTAGCAAACATGGTGTGGGCCCTTTTTCTTTTAAAGGGAAGATGTGTCCCATCCAAGAGGCCTTCAATTCATCTATGCCGATCTTGTATCCAACAACTGTCCTCAACCACCAGGGAGCAGGACTGCCCTCCGTCCGCCCAGAAACTTCCTTCAGTAAGAATTGGATGTGCATCTGGATTCTGGGGAGACACAGCAGCCTCAGGTAACTGGTCTTGTCGTTATTTTTTTTAATTTTTTTGAAAGTTCATAGATAATTACAAGTTTCAATACTGCCAGAGAATGTTACAGTAATCGACAATCGGTGACATTTCGGTGTCAGCTTCAAGATACGTTGCACTTTTTTTTTTATATAAGAAATTCAAGAGTAAGCATAGACAGGCATAACAGAATAAAATAACAATCAGGTTATACATGCTGTTTAAAACAATTTTGCTTGAGATCATATTACTATAGTTAGTCATATATTGCAAGCGAAACGACAGATAACTAGAGGTCTGGTTGGTGTTTCCACCTTCCACTCTAATTTAAGTGCAGCACTATCTAGATCTGTACAGAGGAAATATACGAATATATATATGTATCACTTACCCCTCTTAATATACTTATTAGGGGGTGTACATGGAAAATAAGAACAGAAAAGATATACAAAATAATTGTGCAGTATTATATATATATATATATATATATATATATATATATATATATATATATATATATATATATACAGAGTACTATTGTAATGGGTGAGTTGAACCTACTCACATTATTTAGAGCCTTTTAAGAAATTAGACTCTAAACTTCTAGGCTTCCGTGTCTTTTTAAGGTAGACAGCTTGATGCCTTTAATTCTTCAAGATTCTTACTCCTCTCCACTCCACAATGAATATATGCGAGAAAAGAGAAGAGAGACTCTAGGAGCAGTATTTTAAGAAATCCTCTTTGGGCTAATATTTAGAGAAGAAAAAAAAATGGGTGCTCACCTCTTTAAGAGCCTTTTAATTACTGGCTCAAAGTTTGCAGGCTTAGTGTCAAATTGGGGTGACACCTCCCCTTTACCGGAAAGAGTGCAGGATGCAGTAATAGGTATTACTACATTTATTACTATAAATAAAATCCAAATAGTTAAAACACAGTAAACTAGAAAATTAAAAATATATATATCAATAGCTCTATAGAGCTGCAAATAAGTAGTCCCAGTAATGGTCTGTGTCTCCTCTGCAAAGACGCGTTTCGCTACGATTAGCTTCCTCAGTTGGCCGTAGAAGTGCTCTGCTCGTTCCGGCTTTCTTTCATCAAAAAGCCCGCCTCTTTTTCAATTAGCCAATCTGTGAAGATTTTCTCCGATCGTCACATCCGTTTGCAAGCGATATATTGCAAGCGATCTGCACAATTTTAAATGCTTAGTTACTCATGGGTTAACTTTAAGGTAACAGTAAACATAAAAGACAAACCAGTAAACACAGGGTAAACCAACATGTCTGTATATTAGTCAGGTGCTTTGCGTTCTGGTCGAGCAGGCTAGCCAGTCATGGTTATACTGTAGCATGCATAAATATAAAATATGGTTTAAAGATTATATGAAAAGGGTTATTTGCTATACTATATAGTCAAACATGCTATTCCATCTGGTAGACAAAGTAAACTGGTTTAAGACTTGCTATCTAGTATTGGAGTTTACTAATAAATGACATGTTGCTGTAAAAAGGGTCTGCTGTGTCTAGATCGTGGTCTCAATACCTCGGCAAAAGAGCATAGGCTCATTGTTTGATTTTAGGTACTCTCCTTGGGACCCTAAAAAAATGCGTTGGGAGTATATCTGAGTCTTAAATTTGAAGGGTGCGCCAAAGTTCAGCTCCCAGGCAGGGCAGCGTCTGGGTAGAAGCAATGTCCCATGGTGTGAGTGTGGGCTATGGCTGGTAGCCGGATGATGAGGCAGTCCCCACGTACCTAGCCGATGCCCGTTCTGGAGGCCGTGGTTGCGGGTCTGGGGCGGAGTGCTATTGAGGTGCTGGTCCGCTGTGGCGTCTTCGGTCCTGGCTGTGGCAAAAGATTGTTGCTGGCTGGGTGTGTGTCTGGTGGCTGGGTGTCTCTGCCCTTCGGGTCTGTTTCAGCGGTGCTGGCTGCATGGTGGGCAGGTGATGTCGACGGGCGCTTTGTCCGGTGGCGGTGCTTTTTTGGGACCCCACATGGTGGTGGGCGGTCTGCTGAGGCCTCCCGCAGGTGTCTTTGGTGCTTTTGCTTGGCCTCTGTGTGGTTGCTTTGGGCGGGTAATTCCCGGTCTTTGCTTCTTCCGCTGGGTCTCCTTGGCTTGTGCCCGCTCTCGCGATGGCAGCGCTTTGCTTGAGCGACCTGGCTGCGTGTTGGGGAGTGTGCAGTGGCTCGTTGCCAGTGTAGCAGGTACCAGAACGGGATGTGAGCACCTAGCTTCGATGCGGTCCCAGAAGCGCATGCATATCACGTCGAATTTTGCTCTGAAGGCCTTTGCCCAGTCCTCCTCATCTTGTTGTCGAGGATTAGCGACCCTGTCGTCGGCCATCTTGGCTAGGCTTTGTGGTGCCATCCAGGCAGCGTGGTTTGGGTCTGTGTCCCAGAGGTGAGTGCTTGCCTTATGCTGGTGGACCGGGATAACCCCCACCAGTCCGGGGGGGGGGGACTGGGATCTTTCCGCATCGAGGCCCTCAGTCGTGTCGGGGGGAGAGCGGCCGTCTCTCTCCTGCTCCCACCTGGCGAGTAGGCCTCCGACACTCGTCCGGCACAAATTGCATATTTCGTCGCTTAAGGGGTATCATTATGTTCTGCTCAGTGATCCCCTTCGATTGCTGGCTCTATCGGCCCGATTAGTCTCCGTTTGGCTCAGAAAAAGCAGTTTAATTTGTGAATCTATGCAGGAGCCCATGAGGTTGTCGACCAGTCGGTTCTGCGGTCAGGCCTCGCCCCTGGTCTTGTCATTATTGACATGTGTTATGTAACTTTTTTTTTGCCTGAACACTAGGAGTTACCTAAAAACTAAATTAATTACCACACTCACAAGGTACACACATTCTTATGCTGTTTTCTTTACACAACTTGTTATTGTAAAAAAGATTCAATTGACTCTCCACATAGGAAAGCATTAGATTGGTAATATCGTCTATAGTAATATCTAGAGTACAGAAAATCTATTTAAAGTGCAGACACTTGTTATTGGCAGCTCAGTTCCCTTCTATAGCAAACCTCAGTGCCTGCCTTTGCTTACATACCAGCACAGCCATAAGTTATTCAAGGAACACTGTAAGCACCAAAACAACTTTAGCTTAAAGACGGTGTTTAGAAAACACTCTCCAGGATTCATATTTAGGGGGGGGTACATGAGGGGCCAGGGACAAAAGTAGGGGAGCAGTTATAAAATGTGTATATATGTGTGTGTGTGTGGATTGTGCCATTGTTACATGTCACAGTGGTGTCCAGAAAATTCACAGATCTAGTGGAATAAAAAACAGATAAAAGTCGTATATTGTAATACCTTTTTTATTGGACTAATACGGCTACAATCTCTACTTGAACAGTATATATATATATATATATATTTTTTTCAGGCCTCTTTCTGCAGCAATGTCCTCTGCTAGAGAGTGGGGGCGGACCTCCATGTGGGGGCAGAGCTTGCATACGGGAAGGCAATCTTCCATGCAGGGGCAGAGTTGTGTGCCGGAGAAGCTGCTGCACAGTGGCGGAACTAATGTGTAGAGGGCCCTGGTGCAAAAATTGTTTTGGGTCCCTGAAGATACAAGCCCATGGGGTGGTCCTAAGTGCATGGGCCACTCGATGGCCCCTGTTTAACCGCAACACCAGCACTGACTGTAGTTCCACAGCTGTGCCTTCCTTATTACAGGCAAGACATCTTTTCACGGAAACTGGAAAACCTTTTCAGAAGATGCAAGATAATTTTCCATGGTGTTTAGAAGGGGCTGTGGTGAAGTGTGTATACAGGAGTCTGTTTATGATGTACTATGTGTAACTATAGGAGTTTTTGAGATTATGTGTGTGCTGAGAGAGCCTGTAAAGTGTGTGCGTGTTCATCTAGGGACTGCAGTGTGAGTGTATGTGTATTGGGGTTACATTGTGTGCTTATCAAGGAACTGTAGTGTGTATGTAATAGGGTGTGTATGTGCAGGGCCGCCATCATGGGGTGACAACCATGATGGTTGTCACAGGCCCAGCGACCCTAGGGAGCCCGGCCGCCCGGGCCCCACGTGTAGCAGTGGAACTGCCGCCGGTGCAGTTGCCGGATTAACATAGGGGCTGATGGAGCTGCAGCTCCAGGCCCAGGCCCAGGCCCATGGAATAAAAGACAGTCACTAGTGGCTGGATTAACCCCAAATGTAAACATAGCAGTTTCTGTGAAACTGCTATGTTTTCATCTGAAGGGTTAAAACCTGAGGGACATTGCACCCAGACCACTTAATTGAGCTGAAGTGGTCTGGGTGACTATAGTGTCCCTTTAATCACATACAGGAGACTCTTGTAGGGTCAAGCAAGCTATTAATAATAACTTTAAATGACTCTTTACAGGAAGTGTTTAGGAAGGCTGTGCAAGTCACATGCAGGGAGGTGTGACTAGGATTCATAAACAAAGTGATTTAACTCCTAAATGGCAGAGAATTGAGCAGTGTGACTGCAGGGACATGATCTATACACCAAAACTGCTTCATTAAGCTAAAGTTGTTTTGGTGACTATAGTGTCCATTTAAACTATAATTATACACAGTGGGCCACTGTAGGCTCTAGCAGGTTATTAACAAAGCAAGAGTTCACCAAAGCTCTCTAGCAAGGTGTGGTGTGTAGATAAACAAATAGAGTTTTGGTGTGTAGAGTAAACAAATGTGCTAATACATATACACTTCTTGCACAGACATACATGTATATGCAAACACAAATCCAATGAAAGACCTATACATATATTGACCACATACAATAGACACATTCTTTATGTAAGATCAGTCACAACATTAAAGTCACTGACAGGTGTAGTGAATAACATTAATTATAGTGTTACAAAAGCACCTGTCAATGGGTGGAAAATATTAGGCAGCAAGTGAACAGTCAGTTCTTAAATTTCATGTGTTGGAAGCAGGAAAAACGGACAAGTGAAAACATCTGAAATAGTGATAGCTAAACAACTGAGTCAGAGCATCTCCAAAATAGTGAGTCTTGTGGGGTGTTCCCAGTATGCAGTAGTTAGTACATACCAAAGTGGTGCAAGAGATGGCAAGGATGCACTATGGAAAGAAAGCAGACCACGGGAGGCAGTGTTATGCTCTGTGCAATGTTCTGCTTGGAAACCTTGGATCCTGGCTTTCAGGTGGATGTTACTTTGACACGTATCACCTACCTAAAGATTGTTGCAGACCACGTTTACCACTTCATGTCAATGGTGTTCCCTGATGGCAGTGGCCTCTTTCAGCTGGATAATGCACCCTGCCACAATGCAAAAAAATGTTCAGGAATGGTTTGAGGAACACGACAAAGAGTTCAAGGTGTTGCCTTTGGCCCAAATTCACCAGATTTAAATCCAACTGAACATCTGTGGGATGTGCTGAAACAACAAATCCAATCCATGAAGGACACACCTTGAAACTTCCAGGACTTAAAGTATCTGCTGCAAATGGCTTGGTGCCTGATACTACAGGACATGTTCTGAGTTCTTGTGAAGTTCTTGCCTCGAAGCATCAAAGCTGTTTTTGCAGCATGAGGGGGACCTACATGATATTAGGCAGGTGGTTTTAATGTTGTGGCTGATCGGTGTATATGTGCACACATACATATAATACTTTTGAGAGGACAAATACAGACAGAGATATTTGTTTACCATGGGGAGGAATACAAAAACAATAAATAATAATTGCACAAAAATAATATTTTTTCTTTCTATTTATCTTTGTGCAGTTCCACAGCTTCTTTATGGTGGTAAATTGGATTTCTTGGTGTTTGACTACCTTTCCGAAATCACAATGTCTCTACTGACAGCTGCAAAAGCCAAATCACCTGTAAGTGTAAACAATTCTCTATAATTACTTGTCATTCTTTCTACTTTTCTTTTTGCATGGGTCTAATGTTTTATCATTCTCTATAAGATAACACACATAGTAATGTTGCAGTGTAAGCATGCAGAAGCCAAACACAGAGATTTGGACACAGATCTTCAGGAAGTAACAGGCCTTTATTCACATTACCGATCGGGTCTCAGATGAACTCCTGTTCCAAATGATCTGAGAGACCAACACATAGTGTACATTCCTTATATAGCACTATAACTCCTCCCATTAATAGCTACACCCACATATACCTTTAACCAATCAATGAGCAGAATATAGACTTGTACATCTAGTCAAACCACATGGCCCATCCAAGACAAAGGAAATAAGTGCAATTTCAGTTCCTGCATTCCTGCACATGCTCAGTACACTGATGACAGTATCCTAGCTACATGTAGCTAACCAACTGACACAACATACACATATGCCACATGGAAATCTTGGCCTACTAAATTTTAACCATGCTGGAATCCCATCACATTCCCCCCTTTGATGCCTCTGATATAACATTATTCCAGATGCATCACCAATCACAGTTTTACCTACATCTCTCAAGTAGCCATTGATCCAGAGTAGACCTTGTAAGCATCTTAAAAACTCCTTCAACATTCCTCATCCTGAATATATTCTCTTTGGACTAGGGGATCATATCTATAGACAGCCATTACATGAGCCGCTGTCTTTCTCTCTATAGTACTCTCTATAATACTACGTAGGGACCTGACCACTAATGGAATTAGACAAGGCAGAAAAAGACATAAGAATATAATAAACACTACTCCTCCTACTAATGTCTTAATTCCTCCAAGCTGCTCATACCAGCTTCCAAACCAACTATTAGGATTATACCCATTCCAGACCTGAGTCGGTACATGCGCAAGTTTAACCATGTGACTAGTGAGTTCAGCCACTGCCTGACCTTCATCATCTATATGCAAACAACAGTTGCTAAGGTTAAACTTTCCGCATACACCTCCTTCCACTGCTAATAGATAATCTAAAGCTAATCTATTTTGATAGATGGCTGATCTCATCCTGGTATTTTGCTTAGCTAGAAGATTAAGCGCTTGAGCTGTCTCATTAGTAATAATCTCAACCACCGCCTGTAGTCTAATAATGCGGTTGAGCATATATATCGGAGTTCTATATCCATAAGTGCCATCTTCTGCCCAAGTAGCAGGTCCATAATAATTAATAATACGTTGAGGGGGCCACTCATCATCTTCCCAACTACCTATATTCAAGGATGCTCTCTTCCTTTTATGATTTACATCGTAAACCTTAACTCCCAAGGTCTCTCCTGTCTCAATTGGCAACAAGAAGAAGGATGGCTTGAGCATATCTAATACACATGCCCCTTCCCAATCTTGTGGTAACTCTGAATAAGCTTTCCTACCACAGATCCAGTATAAATTTGCTGGGGCTTTCCAACTAGATGTAGCAGATAAGTCAAACCATACCTCCTTTAAATGAGTGTAATTGGCAAACGGATTAGTAGGCTCCGAGACATTTGAAGCTGACCACCAAGTAGTATTTTTAGTATTAACATTATAGGCTTTTTGTCCCAAGCAAGTTAGCTCACCTACAGACGTGTTATACATTGTCCCTTTCCTGGCTATACAAACATGACCTATAATGGAGGTTTTTAACCGCCATTCCGATTTACTTCTAATATTTACTTGATGATCAGACTGGAAAGGTATCTGTTGTTCATATGTCTCAGAGCCAGGGTACCATATTTCCTTTGCCTCCCATGGCCACTGGTCTCCCATATTAGTACCTCCACACACATAGCAATTAGTTACATTAAGACTACCCGCAATACTCTCAGCCAAATCAATAAATAGGTTCTTAACATTATGGGGAATTTTATCCTCAACACTCATCTCCTCATAAAAGGAATGGAAAACCTGATGAGTTTGAGTTGCCACTGTCTCAGTTTCAAGACCTACATATATTATTGTTCCTGGATCTACTCCTGTGCCATATATTTGGAACCCAAAAATATTTCCAAATTTGTCAATAAAATGCTGGGGATTAGAGATGGTCATATGGACCGGATTACACTCCATAGATTTACAGTATGGCGTGGTAGGCAACCTTTGGATAATCATATCTTGATCCACTGTTTTTCCCCAGGTTGCCCACCCTACACAAGACCAATAGGGACAAAAATTATAATCTCTATTTGGGCAATCAGGATCAGTAGATCTTTTACTGGGACATAAGTATTTATCATTAAACCCATAAGTTCGTTCCCATTTAAGATTACCACATACATTCCAAGGTTTTCTACTACCAGAAATCGCCTTACATGCATCAAATAGCAGAACACCCGTAGAATGTATGGTATTTATCACAGTCCTATTTATCAAAGTTCCCTGGGAATTACTATTCCTAATTACCAACCAAATTGTACGGGGTTGGAATTGGGGATCGAAACATTTAGACTCTCCTGATATTGGCTTGCACACACTATAATCAATATCCAAATATCTACATTTAGATACAGATCCCTTACATTCATACTGTGAGTGCCAGATGAGAGTTTGGGATATTTGGTTACCTGTTTTAGTAGTCTTAATGCAACTATCGCAATTCGGTATGTCTGTACTCCTACCTTCCTGAAAAATCATAAAAATACTAAGACACATAATAAAACACATTATTCCTGAAATCCTCATTTTTCTTCAACCGTGCGATGGCCTCTCAGCTTCCCGATTGTGAGGGCTGCAAGGATGTTGTTCTTCTGATCCTCACTTTCCTTCACAGAGATCCCTTCGAGACACTCTGGCTATGACACGTAGGCAGGTGGTCAGGCTTTATTATGGCCGTCAAAACACCTACTTTGCTGATCTCTATAGTTACTCTAGATGTCCCAATATCTCCTTGTCACTCCGACTGAGTTGCACGCTTCAACCGGATCTTGCAAGGATTCTCAGGATCCGGGATAGCTTGCCAAGAGTCTGATGCTGGTTTAACCCTAGAATGATGAATCCACGGAGTCACTTCTGCCACCTTTACAGCTGTTGGGGTAGATAAAAGAACAACATAAGGACCTCTCCATTTCGGACCTAATGGAACAATATTCCATTCTTTTATCCACACTTGATCTCCTGGTTGATAGGAATGAACAGGTGGATATATGTTCACAGGTAACCTATCTTGCACCCATTTCTGCACCTCCTCCATAGTTTTACCCAACTCCACAACCTGCTGCCGAGTAATTCCTTCACCCAACTGATTTAAGTCCCCCCTTAGATTACTTAGTATGGGAGGTGGACGCCCATACATAATTTCAAAGGGAGACAAACTCATCCTTCTGGTAGGTGTACTACGTATTCGCAACAGAGCTATTGGCAAAAGGACATTCCACTTGAGCTGAGTTTCCTGACACATTTTAGCCAACTGGGTTTTTATTGTTCTGTTCATCCTTTCCACCTTTCCAGAACTCTGAGGTCTATAGGCTGTATGAAGTTTCCACTTGATACCAAGCACATGAGTTAGTTGTTGCAAACACTGATGAATAAAGGCTGGGCCATTATCTGATCCTATAGAACACGGAAGTCCATATCTGGGTATAACTTCTCGCAACAGAAATCGTACAACTTCTCCTGCCTTTTCTGTACGAGTTGGACAAGCTTCTACCCAGCCTGAGTAGGTGCACACAGCTACCAACAAATAACGATATCCCCCAGATTTAGGCATCACAGTGTAATCTATTTGCAAATCTGACATTGGGAGTCCTCCCATATACTGAACTCCAGGGGGTTTGACAGGGCCTTGTCTTGCATTATTTTGGGCACACAAAACACATCTCCGAACTATGGCTTGAGTCAGACTAGATAACCTTGGTATATAGAAATGTTTCCTAAGAGATTCTTCCATACTATCTCTTCCAGTATGTGTACCATTGTGAAAGTTTTGAACAATCTCTATAGCCAGAGATGTCGGAATAACTATTCTTCCATCTTCTAACTGATACCAGTTATTCTCCAGATATTTCCCAGCTTCAGTCTTCAACCACTCCATCTCTTGGGTTGTATATATTGGAGTCCATTGAGACAGAGGTGCCGGTACAAGAGCTGCGACATATCCCACATATTCCTCTTGCCCAGATTCAGCTACATGTTTTGCTGCGTTGTCGGCCATGCGATTTCCTTTGATGACATCACTATCACCCCTCAGATGTGCTCTACAGTGTATAATGCCGACTTCCTTCGGTTCCCATACCGCCTCCAACAGTTGGAGTATTTCAGCCGCATACTTGATCTCTTTTCCTTCTGAATTGAGCAATCCCCTTTCTTTATACAATGCTCCATGTGCATGGGTGGTTAGAAAAGCATACTTCGAATCAGTGTAGATATTCACTCTCAACCCTTCTGCTAATTGTAAAGCCCTGGTTAATGCGATCAGTTCCGCCTTCTGAGCTGATGTCCCTTTTGACAGTGGCCGTGCTTCTATCACCTTATCTATAGTCGTTACCGCATATCCTGCATAACGTACACCTTCCTTCACATAACTACTACCATCAGTATAATACTGTATGTCTGGATTCTGGATGGGAAAATCATGAAGATCAGGCCTGCTTGAAAACACTTCATCCATTATCTCCAAACAATCATGTTGACTTTCAGTAGTCTGGGGCAGAAGGGTAGCTGGATTCAAATTGTTGACAGTTTCGAGGTGTACTCTTGGATTTTCACACAACATAGCCTGATATTTGGTCATTCGACTGTTGCTAAACCAATGATTTCCCTTATAATCCAAGAGGGTCTGTACTGCATGAGGTACTCTCACGTAGAGTTCCTGACCCAAGGTGAGCTTGTCAGCTTCTGCTACCAGTAAGGCAGCAGCAGCCACTGCTCGCAGACAAGGTGGAAGACCACTGGCCACTGCATCCAACTGTTTGGACATGTAAGCTACAGGTCTTTGCCATGATCCCAAGTATTGAGTTAATACTCCCACAGCCATTCTTCTTTGCTCATGTACGTACAGATAGAAAGGACGTGTATGATCTGGTAGACCTAGGGCTGGTGCACTCATTAGTGCTTTCTTAACATCTTCGAATGCCTTCTGTTGTTCAGAGGTCCACAAAAAGGGATCATGTTCTGTTCCTTTCACAGCTTCGTATAGAGGTTTCGCCAATATTGCATAATTAGGAATCCATATCCTGCAGAATCCTGCCGCTCCTAAGAATTCTCGCACTTGTCTTCTATTCTTAGGTATAGATATCTGACACACTGCTTCTTTTCTTTCAGGTCCCATAATTCTTTGACCTTCGGATATATGGAATCCTAAATATTTAACAGTTGACTGACACAATTGTGCTTTCTTCCTTGATACCTTGTATCCTGCTTTCCATAGAATATGAAGCAAATCATAAGTGGCTTGTTGGCATATCTCTTTAGTAACAGCTGCTATCAACAGATCATCCACATATTGAAGTAATACACATTCTCCTGGAATGGACTTGAAATCTTGCAAATCCTGGCTTAATGCGGATCCAAATAGGGTAGGTGAATTCTTGAACCCTTGAGGTAGTCTGGTCCAGGTCATCTGACGCTTTGAACCTGTAACAGCATCTTCCCATTGGAAAGCAAAGATATGTTGACTCTCAGCAGCAATTCGAAGACAAAAGAAAGCATCCTTAAGATCTAACACTGTGAAGTAGGTTGCCCCACCTGGTATCAAGGCAAGCAGATTGTAGGGATTGGGTACAACTGGGTGTATACTAACTACTGCATCATTAACTGCTCTCAAATCCTGTACAGGACGATATTCGTCCGATCCTGGTTTTTGAACAGGTAATAATGGAGTGTTCCAGGGGGAAGTACAGAATTTTAGGATGCCATACCTTACGAACTTATCCAAGTAGGTTTGTATGTTTTCCTTAGCCTTTTGGGGTATGTGATATTGACGTAGGCTCACAGGATAGGCCCCAAGTTTTAGTTCAATATGTATGGGTGGGATATTACGAGCAAGTCCTGGTGGATTATTCTCTGCCCATACTCCTGGAATGTCAAATAAGGAATCATCACTCTTAGGGTTAACACTTGTCACTATGGAATAGAAGCGCCATTCTTCTTCCCTTGGCACCGATATCGCCATTATGCCTGGTAACCCCTTAAACTTCAGAGATGTTGATCCATTAGGTAAAAAGGTTATCTGGGCTTGAAGCTTCGATAATAGATCTCGTCCTAAGAGTTGAATCGGGCACTCTGGCATATATAGGAACTGATGCTTCACCACATGGCCTCCCAGAATACAAGTGCGACTCTTAAGAACCGGTCTAGCTGCACTTCTCCCAGTAGCTCCTATCACAGTTATAGTCTTCCCCAAAGGCGGAGCCACCATCTTAGTCACCACAGAATGTTCAGCACCTGTGTCGATCATGAAAGAACTTCTTTCCCCCTATTGCTACATCGACCATAGGCTCCGCTCGACCAAGTGGGATGGAGCCCAGTCGGTATCAATAGTCTTCCATGATAGTGTCAGCCAGACCCACAAAATCTCTATCCTCTCTTTCTCTAGGTCTCTGCGTGGGTGGATAGTATCTGTCTCCTTGAACACTTCCTCTACTATTCCCACCATTCCCTCTAAAACTTCCTCTTCCTCTATAACTACCACTATAACCTCCTCGCACCCTTCTCACTCCTTGTCTATCACCTTCATACTGCTCTCTCTGTGGACACTCACTCTTCCAATGTCCCTCCTTTCTACAATACGCACATTGATTCCTACGTAGAGGTCCCTTGCTCAGCCCATTCTCGTCTCCTCTATTTACTTCCCTTCCCTGTCTTTCTACACTTGAGATAGCTACTGCTAGCATATCTGCCTTTTTCCTCATTTTACGTTCTTGCTCGCACTTTACCTCCGTCTCCCTATTCATATATACTTTATTTGCAATCTCCATTAGCTGTATTATGGACATCCCTACAAATCCATCAAATGTTTGTAATTTCCTTTTAATATCACCTTGGGCCTGGCTGACAAATGCTGAATTAATCATCCTAGAATTCTCAGGAGCCTCTGGATTAAAGGGAGTATACAACCTATATGACTCCAATAATCTCTCATAAAAGGTACTAGGTGACTCATCAACCTTTTGCAACACCTCAGCCGTCTTTGACATATTAATTGCCTTCTTCCCTCCTGCCTTCATGCCAGCAATTATGGCTTCCCGATAAGCCCTTAGGTGGGGCATGTCAGCACCATTCACGTCCCAATTTGGATCGACATTCGGATAATGGGCTGCAGCCCACGCAACTGGATTGGCCTGATTTTGAGTACGGGCTGTTTCCTCAAGCGCTTTAATAGCCGCTTGATTAATCCGGGTCCTTTCCTCACAATTAAATAAAGTTAATAATAATTGCTGGCAATCGGCCCAGTTGGGATTATGTGTTTGAATAATAGAAGTAACCAAATCTGTCATGACTTGAGGTTTGTCAGTATATGAAGAGTTATGAGTCTTCCAGTTGAATAAATCAGTCGTAGTAAAGGGGACATATACAAACACTGGATCTGCCCGTTGTATTTGGCCATTCTCATCCACGTGAGTTGGGCCTGGTGTAAGTCTAAGGGGCATTTGGTAATTTCGAGGTTGGATGCTTCCAGTCATCTGTCGGGTTAATATGGGACTACGATATGATGATTTCATAATGAGTTCCGGTCTAGGGGTAGTAAGGCAAGGGGAGTGAGGCGGATTAATTTTACTGGGCGGAAGTTCGGTTAACAGGATATTACGGGCAGGGCTAGGAGAAGCCTGACCAGGAACCAGAAGTGATGTCAGTTCCGGATATATGGAACTAGTGGAGGCCTGTACTGGAAGGGGGGGTTTCAGAGCTAGTGGGCTGGGCTCTGAACTAGATGCATGAGTGGGCAGGGACAATGGAAAAGGGGGAGTAGCAACACCAGTAGCACCACCTCTAACCTTAGAGGAAGTGTAAGGGGGTGGGGAGGGAAGGTCAGTTTCAGAGGGGGAATCTAGAATGGGCGGAGTTGCGGCCCTGATGGAGAGGCGAGTCCTGGCCACCATGAGGCGACATTGCTCCTCGTGGCATACCTTAACCCATTTAGGCAATTCTTCTACAATCTGTTTCCAACAATCAATATACGGAAACTGATCATAAAATTCAGGCCTACTAGATACAGCCGCATGCACACGTTGTACCAAAATGAAATCAAGGCTACCACATGGTGGCCATGCGGTCACCAGGATAGGCCACTCTCTACTACATAAGGTAGTCAAACGTTTTGGGGACAATTTTACCCCATAATCACAGGCTTTATAACCCTTTGTAAAGTTTTTCAACATGCATGACAAGGGATCAACAATCTTTGAATCAGACGCACCCATACTGGCAATGGAACGTCTATTACAAAGATCCACAATACTTCAAACACTTCCAACAATCACACTTGTTTTCCCGGCAACAGTACCACGTGGCACGGTTGCTAAGCCAAACATACACACACACGATAACACGCAGAGAATTCTCGTTCATACAATGATATCACAGCGTCCCACTCACAAAGATCTACCAA
>OW240917.1:155178575-155212083 GCA_933207985.1 Pelobates cultripes | reverse complement strand
AACATTATAACTTTTTGCTCTACATACATACTCACTGTATTCACTGTGCAAACAGAGTAAATGAAATGCAGTCACACATTATACTAAAGCGAATTCAAAGATAACTTCAAATTTAAGGTTTGAGTAGCTGAACTGAAAGTATAGCTGACTTAGAGATTAGTTCTTGCTGACTCTTTTGACCTTGAATTTTTCATTTTGATTTCACCTTGAATTCTCACTTTAGTAGATAGCCCTGTATGTGTGGCAGCCAATCATTAACTCTTATATTGGTCTTCAAGCCAGACCTGGAAGAATACCATCAGTCCAAGTGTGTTTAAAAAAACAGACAATGATAAATTCTTAAAGGGGTACTCCTGCTAGACCCACAGATGTAAGATTTACGTCTTAGATTAGATTACTGTTACAGAGTTATTTACTAAAGTGAGAATTGTTGGGATTTCAAGCTGATTCAAATCTAAGGTTAAAGTATCCAAACTGAAACCATAGTGGACTTAAAGAATTTTTCCAGTTTTGACCCTAAATTTTTGTTTAGCTGTTAGGCCTCTACAGCAGAAAGCTGACAATTGAACTGCAATCCTTAATAAACTTGATGTGAGATAAAGGGTAAATGCTAAGAATAGATGGATGCCCGGGCATGATGGGGGGGGGGGATGAATTAGCCTCGCCCTGAAAATCTGATGTAGATTTTAAGATCATGTGTTTTCCTGTTTAGGAAAGGTAGGAAAAACAAAACATATGTTCAAAAAGCTCTACTATTAGTTTCCATAGTGATAATATATAATTTTTCATGTGGAAAACTGCCCGTTTTAATGTATGCTCCCTAAATGGAACTGGGATTATTATGAAAGACTGCCCACACTCCCTCTGATATTTGTTGGTTCTTATGCCATTGATGATAAGCAATGCTATAGAAATAATTATAGTAAGCATCAAGCATTTCATGGTTTGGTGAGAGCTCATTGCAAATTTTACACAACCAATAGTTTAAAAAAATAATCTGGGACTTTTTCTATTTTTATTATGTGTGCTTTACTGTATTTGCATATATCTTATGTAGTATACGTTATATAAATATTTATATTTAAACTGGGATTTCCCTTTAACAATCTATATTTCCCTAATTTGCAATTTACTACTCACAGAATACTGATATGTATTGAATTAACAATGGGCTTCATAAATATATCCCAAAATAAGAGCTTTAGAACAAAAGTCCACCTAACAGACTGGCAAGCCATGGATTGACATTATGTGTGTGTACATGGCTATGTTTCTCTTAGGAATAAAAAAACTGGAAGAACTGGATGTTCTGAGAGTAAAGTAATACAATTTGTGATTATGGGTGAAATGGGCTAATACATTAAGTTATCAGACATAAACCAATGACCAAATGGCACATGAAAAAAAAACAACCTGTGTCGATGCTATCTGAAAATTACAAGATCAGCCTTCAAATTCCAAACTCTATTTCAATCAACTGTGAATACAAGATTTGTGAGAGACCATAAAATTAACCCACGCTACAGCACAGATAGCAGATGGGTAGAACAGATATTTATTCCTGGCAGGGTCAATTAAGCCTTTCTTCTTTTCAAAGTCAGTAAACTGAGCTCTATTGAGTTGGGTAATGAAAACACCAAGATCTCAGCATGTAGGTGAAAATGTATCACTACTTTTAAAATAACTACAGATCATCATAATTGTTTGATAATAAAGTACTGTAGTTATCTTCTTTATATGTTGTTAAAAGAGCAATTATTGTTCAAAGCTCTAAATGTAGAGAAATTAGTAGGAACGTTCTATTGGTTTCCAATGCGGATTGCTCCAAATTTAGAATATTTCTAAAGAATTAGTTTTTATGGATACCTCTCATTTTATATCTGTACTATAAATTGGGAGCCAAATTGCTAACCAGATGTTTCCTGCAGGGTCCCAAATGTCCTTCTGGATGCAGAGTTGCAGGTTTAGCCACTCAGTCTGATAAAGAATTTGGCAAAAGACTTGACATAATCCGACAGAAGTTTAAGGATGGAGAAATCAATTACAAGAGTATTGATGTGAGGACCAAAGAAACATACGATTCCATAAAGGATAACTTATTCCAAGCACAACGTAAGTAAAAATGCAGTAAATTGAAATTTAAACTGAGCAGGCAATGTATGATGAATATTAAATAGTCTATGTATTGGTAATGCAAAAGCAAATGATGGGTCTCATAAAAGGAACACTTTTCTGCAATTGGTGCAGATTTGTGTTTTCTTTGTATCAAAATATTCCATGTCATCAGGCACTTTCTCATTGGGTTTCAAATGCAGGTGACCATAGAAAGGAGATCTTCATATCTTGTAGAACTACACATGAACCTTTGCAAGTCATGTCATACTCAAGTCAGAATGTTGCTACAGTAGTGAGAAATTATGCAGTCTCTGTGTGAACAGGTCAATAACCATGGGTGTAAGTTGGTTTAGATCTTTCAGTCTCTCCTGACTGGCAGGGTGACAAATCCTTATCACCATGTCACGTCCTGTGTTACCATGTTGATATACTGTCTGCAATGGTTCCTCGTGCACTGGTCTAGGAACTTAAGTCGTGGTAAAATACAATTTTAATTGTGTTAGAATTGCCATGAATGGGACACTCACAGAATTATAATCACTTTTTTTTCACAAACTCATTAATGCAGTTCATTACAGCTAATGTAATCTGGAAAATATCTGGAGCTGCCTGCCCAATCACCCAAGCCATGAGGTCATAGGAATGAAGCACAGGTTGAATGACATGTGCATACATGGCTTGTGTTAGTCAAAGAATTTTGTTTTCTGTTTAGTTTTCTGTAAAAGAACCTGTACTGCAGCCATCCTCATGCTGGACAAGCAGTGATTGGAGTGCTACACCTTTCCGTTAAAAACAATGATAGGACTGACTGCAAACACTCAGTCCTGCTCTTAATATTGTTTTCCTTTCTCAGGCCCAATCATTGGGCATAAAGTAGTGAGCATTTTTATTCCAGGTGTGGCGTTGCCAACATCTTAACACAATATGATTTTTTAAGAGGAACATTGTATAGGTAGTTAAATTTGCAATACAGTATTTTTTCATAGCATTGTTTTAACCCCATTTTCATTTTGTGTATTTTTAGAGAGTGATGGAAAATACAACGAAGTATCTGAGAACCTCAGAAATAAGATTGAATTTTTAAAGAAAAAAGTTGTTAATCAAGTGGAAAGGATCAAAGCACTGCAAAGAAGCGTCAGGGACCAGGTTGTAGAAATGAAGCGGCTTGAGGTAATCTATGGTTTCACAATAATTATCTTTATATTTCTTATGCTATTATCTTAAAGTACTCCCCATATATTTTGGATAACTGACACACCTTTTCCTGTTTTTTGTTTTTGTTTTTAAACAGGTGGATATTGATATCAAGCTTCGTTCCTGCAAGGGATCTTGTGCAAAGTCTGTTGAATACCATGTAGACTATGACAGTTATGATAACATCCAAAAACAATTATTGCAAGCTGAAGGCACTGACCTTAGAATTGAGACCAATACATTGAGAGTGCTGAAAATGAGGCCAATAAAAGACTCTCTTGTAGACCCACGTTACAAAACACAAGCTCAAATGAAAGACCAAGAAGATCAGTTCAAAATATTCACTGATATTGATCAGTTCACATTTGTATTAGAAGGGAAACCTAAACAGGTAACAGGAGAAGAATCTTCATTTACTACCTACACTAGTGTCTCTGGCAAAGCGGTTTCTTTGCCAACTTCAAAACAAGTAATTCAGGGAGGGGACAAAGGTACTATTTCAGGGTCAGAAAGCACACATGTTATTTCATGCACTAAAACCATTACAAAGAAAACAGTACAGGGGCCTTCTGGACCAAGAGAAGAAATATTTGAATCTTTCAGTGGTGGACCAGAGTGTGAAAGTTTATCAAAACGTAAAACTGAAGCTAAGGGAGAGGTCCTGCCTGATGGCACTTACAATGTTAAAATTTCTGGATCAGGAGGTGTCAGCAAGATTCCAAGCTTAGAAGAATTTATTAGTTCAGCTGGAGTTAACACACAAACCCATTACAGCAGTAGCAGTGGTGTAAGTGGTGGTACAATCACCAAAACAAGTAGTTCTAAAATAGTTGATGGTTTCTCTGATCTGGGAGAGGATGAGATTGATGATTTCCATACGTTCCATGGTACTCCTAGCTTTACACCACTGAAAAGTCAAACCTCATTTACCAAGACTGTAGTTTCCGGCAGTGATGTTGGTGGCTCCCAGTGGGATACAAAATACAAGAGTAAACAAGTTTTTGAAGATCATGGGCCTCTCCAACAAGATATCAGTGGAGAAGACACACCTGATTTACAGGCTCGCAGTGTGAGAAAACAAGTAAAGGTGGTTACCAGTTATACTGGGACAGGTAAATGAAAATGATAGAGAAGGATCCAACATTAAGTTAAAAAAAACCAAAAAACCTCAACACATAATTCACTAATTTGATCCTACGGAACTACTCCATCAAGATGCTTTCAAAGGGGGTTGAGGGGAGATAGCTAAATTAGATCCCCATATGAGAAGCAACATATATAGTATATATTTAGAGCCCCAAACAAATAGTGCCATAATTGGTGCAAAGAAAAGTATAGCTATATTTGTTATTGTTACATATCATAAAATCACGGCTAATAAATGTGATTTATTAACAGCAGTTATTAGGAATATCAACTTGGTGACTTAGAGTTATGCCCAAACTAGGCATTTGCCATTATTAAATAGATCTCAACACCAAATCATACTTACAAGTATGAAAAGATTAAAAAGATTGTTAACGCGATACAAATTGTGTTAAAATTTGAGGGGCACAGAAATCATTTGAATATATGAGGGATTAGTGTATTATTACACCTGGACAAACACATTTATAGTACAAATCTAATATTTCCTTTAACAAGTAGTAAGATCTTTTTGCACCACTAGTGATTTTATATTCCAATCCCAATTCTTTCTTGTTATATAATGTAGATTAAACATAATAATTCAAAATACTTTGACAGTCCTGGTAACCTTTATTATGCATGATAATAATTGTAAACCAGATAAAACTGCATTTCTTTTTAGACTGTGATGATATCCGCCAAAAACACAGTTCTGGTGCCAAAAGTGGCATCTTCAAAATCAGGCCAGAAGGATCCAATAAAGTACTTTCAGTATATTGTGACCAAGACACAGAGTTGGGAGGATGGCTTTTGATTCAGCAAAGAGAAGATGGATCCGTGAATTTTAATAGGACATGGGAAGACTACAAGAATGGATTTGGCAGTGTGGATGGAAATGGAAAAGGAGACTTCTACATGGGCAATGAATTCATCCACTTACTGACTCAGAAGAACTCCGTTCTTCGAATTGAACTAGAGGACTGGTCTGGGGAGAAGGTGTACGCTGAATATAATTTTCACCTGGGGTCTGAGTCTGATGGTTATGTTCTTAGAGTCTCTGAGTATGGTGGCAGTGCAGGAGATGCTCTCATAGAGGGGTCCAAGGATGATGGGGAGCACACCTCTCACAATGGCATGAAGTTTAGTACATTTGATAGGGACAGTGATAAGTGGGAGGAGAATTGTGCAGAAATGTATGGCGGGGGCTGGTGGCATAACAACTGCCAAGCTGCAAACCTTAATGGGATTTATTACTTTGGAGGACATTATGATCCACGTAATAATGTTCCATATGAGATAGAAAATGGGGTTGTATGGATACCCTTTAAAACAGCAGATTACTCCCTTAAAACGGTCAGAATGAAAATTCGGCCATCAGAAACCACTGAATAATATTTTACTTTACAATCCCACACTCCCCTCAAAATATTTTATTATGTGTTTATGTTTTTTTATTTCTGACTTAATGTTTAATATTGACTGTACCAGAAAAGAAAAGTTAAAAAAACTTATTTGAATCTTATTTACTGTGTATGTTGTGTTTTTGTTCTAGACATTAGTAAAATATTGGGGTCTTAGAAAACATTTTAGACAAAATGCAGGGGACTAAACTGTCACTATCTGGACTAGAATTTGCACAGACCCCCGATGGGAACATCGATACTGGGGGTCTGGTGACTGAGGTAAATTCTACTTAGATGAACCTGTACATCGAGGGTACTGCTATTTTCTCCTGGTGGGCCCTCTTTAGTTCCTGGTGTTTCAGTCTTGAAGTGTCAGGTGTAGGAAAAATACTGAGACAAACTAGTCCCTACTTTGTCTTAGTATATCTCTTGACTGGGTTGGAATTTCACTGAAATTCCAACACAGTCAAAATGAGTATTTCTTTATGAAATACTAATACTTCAGGGGGTGGGGTGACAGTGATGCATATATAAATTGGATAGAATGGATATGCAAGGCATAAAAGAATTACTGGTAAAGCTATACAGGTATTAAATACCATATGTGGGTTAAATAAACTTTACAAGTCAGGTGAAATATTATTTAACACTTTGCATGCACCTCTGCCAGCATTGCACTCCCTTTTACATTAAAGAGCTATAAAGTCAAATTAAATATTGATCCTATATAAAATGAACTCTCATTTGTGTTTGAACTGGACCCTGAAACAATATGGCAGTGTGAAATGGTATGCCTGCCCTACTACTCCACAAACTTCAATGACAAATTACGTATCTATATCACAACTGCTCACATCACCATATTTCTTTGTACATCATTCCTCCTTTATGGGCAGGTTAAAGTAAATAAACTGATCAAAATGAGACCCCGTTATAGTTAAACTGACTTAAGTTCAATTATTTTTTATATATATATCACACAAATAAATACAAATTCTGCATGATTTGCATAAACAATCTACAGGTCTATTGCATCTTGGGTATTTCACCATCACCTTTAATCACTTTTCCATAGCCCATGATATTTAAGTGACAAAAGCTCTGCTTGTTGGCAGGTCATCAGGTGCCCATCTGGGTGTAGGGTGCAAGGACTGATTACCAAATTGGGAAAAGAAATCATGAGTCGAGTGGACAAAACAAAGCAATCTTGCCTGACAAGTAACGCCATCTATTTATCATCCATTCCTGGAATAACACAACTGCATGATGCCATTGAAGAAAACATGCTTAATGAACAAGGCAAGTATAGTTGAGTCAAGGACACTCACACAGCAGATATTATTTTAGTATAAGGTTTGTGTTAAAAAGAAGTATGGTAGCTTTAAATTAGCTGCACACACGAAAGTTAGTTTATCTTTTCTTTGAATGGATATTGTTGACTCATCCTCCGCTTGATTTCTAGAATGTGGTATTCGCTGTTTCACAACTAGGAAACGTAGCAGCAAAATGCAACATTTTTATTTGATTTAATTCAATCATTTTACTACAGCTAATCTAGATGAGCCCACATTTAAAAAAAAAAAAAAAAGTAAAATTATACATCACAATTTTAAAAGTATCTGTTAAGAGGTTTATTAACACAATATTGTGTAGATGCATTCACATCGCAAAGTTAACATGCAGAAAAAATAAACATTTGGAAAATTTAAATAGTAAATATTTTCTCCTGGTAATTAACGAGACCAAGCTACTGCCCACCTTCCCACATACAGATAATCTATAAAGTCAAAAGCACATAAAACAGTTGAAAAACACATAGTAAAGGATCAATGACAAGTGGGAGAATTTACCATGAAATCACAAGGTATAAACCAAATTAGCTAACTTGTTCAAATTCAACTATTTTAGGGCAAACATTGCAAATCAGCTGTCAATTCTTCACACTTGAGGGTTTAGTGATAGCCCTGCAAGTCATGAACCATTTACAGTGACACTCAAAGATAAAATGACTACTCACATCCTAGTGGGAATCTGATTTATCTGGAGTAAAGATATAGTATTAAACTTTAGTAATGGCCTATGGATTCTAAATATCACAACAATCATAACAGAAATGTGGCATCACACTTTATGGAGAGTAATGCATTTAAGGTAAAAATATAAATCAGACATATTGCTTCTTGAACTAACTCATAATAGAATACAACCAACAGAAAACATTGCATGCTGTCCGCATTCTGCCTAGCATTATCTATGCCTATTTGTACAAACTGGACACTTCTCAGACCAAGTAGAAGCAGCAATGTCTCAGTCTCATCCCCAGCACGACTACACACTCCAGTGAAAACCAAATCTTTCTTCTTACAGCTACTACATACTATATAGTAAGGCGAAACTCCCAATTCTCAGTGCTACTACATTCTGGTTATTTCCTACTCCACATTCCCGGTTGTATGACACACTCTTGTGAGATCCTACTCTTTATTCCCAGTGCTACATAGTCACATCTCACACCTCTTTATTAGGGTAACTACATACTCTGTTGCAGTCCTGCTGAAATGTTTTCAATAAACACTAAATTTTAAAGAATTAATCCAAACTGCAAAGTTCTTGGCTGAAAAAAATA
Organism: Pelobates cultripes; assembly: GCA_933207985.1. Classification (NCBI taxonomy): domain Eukaryota; kingdom Metazoa; phylum Chordata; class Amphibia; order Anura; family Pelobatidae; genus Pelobates; species Pelobates cultripes. The sequence goes on along the minus strand of OW240917.1, from coordinate 155,203,617 downwards.
CTCAAGTTTACTTTTAGCTAAGTTATATCATTTTTCCATGTCATCACTTCTTGGTTGTTCTGTTGGGTTAACACATCCTTAAAGGGAACCTAAAGCACATACACTTTTATCCATTCATTGTGCTAGCAGTTTAACTGGCAAAATGTATAGATTGGGAGAAAAATCTATTTTCAAATAGGTCTTACACCCAGCTGTCAATCAGTTCTTCAACATAGATGTTATGCCAAAGAATTAATTGACAAGGAGAGCAAAAGAGACCTCTGACACATGGTCCTTCAGCTCTCCATCCGTAGCAATAACATTGCATATGATGTGGTTGCTAGGAAAACTCCTTACATGACGCTGCTTGCGCTGGCTAGGCAGTATATTAACAGAGTGTGGCGAAACCGGCCTCGCCACGTGTCCTTGGAGGGGGCTGCTTGCCCGCCTCTTGCCTTTGGACTATGGACCAGACTTTATGTGAATGTGTTATACCCCAGATAGGAATCCCATGGAGCCCATTCGTATGAAACTGACTGTAAAGACTTTGGCTCCATGGCGATTAAACTGTATTTGTGTGGTCCGAGCGCCATTCACTTAATAATGTGCGCTCAGACCTGAACTATCTGGGGATATGTGAAATGTCTGTGTGTTATGTGTAAAATGTGACTATGTATTTTAAAGTGTTTTGTGTCTTTTTGCAACCATGTGCTTAATGGAGTCTTGTGTCTGTCCTGGGAGATAATTCAATTACTTATCTCCAGGATAGAAGACTCTGAAACTGGTTTGGGCCAGAAAGCCATGCTTCATTTAGTCACAAGGACTTTTTACTAACTTTTGAACCCCTTGTCTGATTTGTGCCATTTTTGAATATGTTGTTCCCCTGAATGGATTGATTGTGAATATGTAATTTTATGTGAATGTGATGTATAGTTTTAGAGTTATGAAAGTTGGGTAGAAAGTATGTTTTAACTGTATGTGTAATTGAGTTTCCTCTCAGGATAAGGGGAGGGAATATGTGGGATGTAACTGATATGTGATTGGTTGTTTTATACCTCCCTGTGGGCGGTCCTGTATGTGAAAGACTGTAATAAAAACCAGGCTGGGTGTGCCAGCACAGGAGTTCCTGCTTAACCCTCAAAGTGAAGTGTCGTCTCATTATTGGGGAAGGATTTATTGTATGCTGTTCCAGTTTGACTGCTAGGAGAGTAAACCTATTCGTATGGTTCCTATTCAACTGTCTACAGCATTCATATGCTTGAGAGGATTCATATGCTTCTCCGGTTCGGTGGTTGTGGTGTCTGCTGCAGTGCTTGGAGTCCTCAGGAAGCGCTAGGAGCATCCTTCAACGGAGGTACCCAGTCGGGGTGCCAGGTGATCCGTTACACAGAGTGACTGACAAGGTTGTCCTGCTTGGAGATGTGTTCCCAGGCAGGTAAATCAATGAAGAGAGCAGGAGTTGCCAGGGCAGATGAGAGGTGGGTGTTACAGAAGTGTAACACCTACTTCTGTAAGACCAATGCAGCGCAGGAGCAGAGCGTGAGGTAAGTCATAACAGGATCCCATTAGTGGCCCGTCCATGATTCTAATTGAGTTATTGACAACCTCCCTTGCTGGCCACACTCCCACCTAACCCCTCCCTCTCTTCATATCGGAACTGTTAACCTTTTAGCCCTAGTGATGCTGAACAGTAACAGGAAGGACTTGCTAGGATATAGCTTATCTGATTTTGTTCCATGGTGTCCCACATCCATGGACACCAGGGAACTGTCCCCAGCCAGCAAAGTGCAAGCACATCTTTAGACAAGCTCACACTGTGCTGAATGTGCAGATAGTGGTTTCTGTGCAGTTATGTTAAACATTCATGCAAGGCTAATATATACGTTATGTGAATGGGCCTTCAGCATTTCGAGGGAGGATCACCCATTTTGGAAGTTGCCAGTGATGCAAATTGCGGTGCTTGTCATGCACTTCTAGGCCATTCCTAAGAAAGTTTGTGTTTTCCTATGAAGCTGTAAAAGAGTATGTGTCTTTTACTGTGTGACTGTAAGTAATTATGTGTTTTAGTGTGTAGCTGGAAATAAATCTGTCTTCTTGCATTTGTGTTTTACTTAGTGTAGGTGTACAAATGTACTAAGTTGCTCTGTGTGGTCCTTTTTCTGTGGCTATATGTTCATGTGTGGCTACAATTGTATTGGCAATGTTTATTTTGAGTTTCTTAGAATCTCGATGTTGCTGTAACTTCCATGTTTTTCTTACTTGACAACTATGTTTCGTCCACACCTTTCTTCCCTGCAATCTGGTAGGCAAATTCCTGAGCTTTTAGTAATACTCCTAAAACCGATGTGGGATATGGGGTATTGTCCTTCGTGATAGACAACACAAACTGCTTGCTGGCCATGTTTTATGGTAGGTATGATAAGTATAATATGTATGTGGAAGAGGGCCACAATAATATTCATGCAACCACTGCCAACCACAATTACATCCAGTAATGTTCATGCACTTTAAATTATATGATGCCATGAATCATTGTTTTATTATTTTACATTAGTTGCTTTCAGAAACTTTGCAGAAGTCGGGCAACTGCTCCGGACCAGACTTTCAACTCTTGGAGTTAAAGTTAAGGAACAAAAAATGAAAATTGAAAATTTAGTGAGCGATCTCAAAGAGCAGATGGCATCAATGAAAAGACTGGAGGTGAACCTTCCCTTTTTACATTATTAGCCTATAATAGACTGACTGTAAAGAAGGTGTATGTGTGTGGATAACTCCAAGAATGCTGTACAAGATACTCAAATAACCATAGACAATGAACATATATATTCTTATATGTATATTTATATATATTCATTTATTTTGCTTGTCATTACAGTAGAGTTGCAGAAGCATAATATTTCATACTGTGTCAGAGAATATTTTTATTTGACAAGAAGGTTAAGGTTCACAGGCTTGGTACTTTGAGCAAGGCAGATTAAGCAGAATTCTACCGATGCCTACTCTGCCCAAATAATCCAGGTCAAGGGGTGGAGAGGGAGCTGTAATATTTTTGTGCTCTTTCTGCACACCTCCCTAACACACCCGATAATGATGCTGGAAGTCTTTGCCACTCTTGGCCCAGAGTTCATACTGGGCACACAAGGGAGCTGTGCAGGCAAAGCACATTTTGCAAATATGGGTTATTCTTCTTAATTAGCAGTTGGGAGACTCAATATGGCAACTTTGACTGTAAAACAAATATTAAGAGTCTGAACTCATATGGTATATTTATATATTTCAGGTGGATATAAGTATCAAGCTTCGCGCCTGTGGAGGTTCTTGTTCTAAAGTCCAGTTTTATAAAATGAACACAGAGAATTATACTATTTGGAAGAAGCATTTGGATGAAATTAACACAAAGTCCATGATTCAAGCCAAAAATCTAAGTCATATTAATATATATTTTATAGCAAATAATGTAACCAATTACACTGACTCACCTATTGCTCTTAATGGGATGCAACTTGGCCTGTTTGCCAATATAGAGCAGTATGTATTGAAGGCTGAAAACGACGAGAACAATCAGACAAATAGTGCAATGTAGGTGCTGTTTTAGTAGGTGATTTGGTTGTTAAATACTATGGCTGACTACTTATGTTTTAAAAAGACATATATAATATTAATTAAGTGTAGAAATAAGATTTACATGTAAAAGAAAATACTTATGCACAATTTAAATGAAAATGAATAGGAAGGATTTTGAAAATTTGTTATGGAAAATATGCTGACATATGATTACTTTATTGGGGTTTATTCTCTTAATTGGCAAGTGTGGAGAATTGACTGGGGAAAAGTTAATTCTAAACAATATTAGCTAAGATGGAAACGAGGTTAAAAGAACCCTTCAGCATTAGATATAAATACACTCATTTATAAAGGTCAGGTGTTGGTGAGTCTCATACCTGATGATTAATGGGTTAGTTTTTTTCTAACCCAGTGGCGAGACAGTCACTCACTGCATCTCTGCTCATCTGTACTGATTATCTATTGGCCAATAAAATACTTGCCATAGAAAAGAATTACAAGTCTGGGCAATATCAGTGCCAACAATGCATCTCATAGAGAAGAATGTATTTCAATAATTCTGTGAGAGAAGCACTGTCTTCCACTTTGTGCTAGGTCACAAAGCACTCCTGGCTGTCTGATTGACAGATGAAATGGTACAACTTAATAAAAGTGCACATTTCGCTCAGTTTTTTTTAAACCTCTAGTATTCCTTTCATTTAGAATGCTTTTCTGATCTGGCTATTTTCTAAAATTTGCCGATTTGAAACATGCCTAGTTTGTGATAATGTCTCATGACGTTCATATTAATCATCTAAGTCTTCATTACTGAACCAAAATAGACCTTTTTTTTTTTCTCCAGTTTACAGAAAAGAAAAAAAAATGAAAGGGGCCCTTGTCACTCCAGCTGTTGTTTATTAGGACTCCAGTGTTACCTTATCTACCTCTTATTCATGAGTGTTGCAGCCCACAAGAAATATGCAGATTCTACTCAGTATTGTAACTGAGGTACAGTAAGCAGGGGTGAATTGCTACTCACTAGGGCTACATTTTCATTCATGAATTGCTAGCGGATTGTGAAACTTCTGAGCCCTAGACTAGGCTCAAAGAAGAGGGGTGTTACGTAGAATGGTATCAGAATGGATTAATAACACAATGCAAAACTAATACAATGCTTAGCAAATGTCAAAATACTTCTTAGCAGTGCCAGTGACTAAAGCTGCTATACTGTACTGTATGTTCTGTTCTTCATGTATTTCATACTTCATTAAGTTAACATGTGAAATAAAAAAATAAATGGAATGTTTAACATGAATAGCGGTGTTTTATCATATCTTGTTCCTTTAAAGGATACTTTAGTCACCAAAACAACTTTAGCTTAATTAAGCTGTTTTGGTGTATAGATCATGCTCCTCCAGTTTCACTGCTCAATTCTCTGCCATTTAAGAGTTACTTTTGTTTCTGTTTATGCAGCCCTAGCCACACCTCCTGACACAGCCTGCATGAAGAAAATGGTTTCATTTTCAATCGAATGATAACTGGCTTTAGAAGTTTTTATATCCTATTGAACTTTACTCACACACGGGAGGCTCCTGCAGAGTCTAGAAGGCTATTAACAGAGCACAAAATAAGACATTCTAATTAAACAAACTGTGCAATAAAGGAAATTTAAATATTAGATCTTTTTTACAGGAAGTGTTTAGGAAGGCTGTGCAAATCACATGCAAAGCTAGGGCTGCATAAACAAGTAATGTGATCCTAAATGGCAGATAATTGCATGATCTATATACTAAGCTGCTTCACTAAATTTAAAGGTATCCCTTTAAATTTACCAATCAAAGCTGCCAGAATCTGATGACTTTGTGCTTCAAACAGTGGAATGGTGTTGTACTCTAACAGGTACAAGTAGGAAGAAATAAAGATGCTCATCAGTTTAAGATGGAACATGGATGCCTCTCGTATAGAAGCATGAGATCTGTTATGTTATTCTGGACACATAGCACTACTTTATGGTGAAAAGCAGAACATGAAAAGTACTGCCCTGGAAAACCTGCTGCAGGAGGATTTCTGTTAATTAAGAATGGACAGAAGAGTAAAAATCTCCAAATAAAGGGGAAAGTGAAAGGAATATCATAGTAAGACAATAGGTTGTGCCAAATGTTAACTTTATTCATATAATTGTACTTATAAAATAGAAGAAAAGGAAATAGGAAAACCCACTTCCCAAACCCAATCAAATCTGAAGACTAGGATACACAAAATGATAAGTGGTCTGGGTGCCAGGTCCAGCTAGGGTTAACCCTTTTTTTTTTATAACCATAGCAGTTGCAGAGAAACTGCTATATTTATAATAGGGTTAATCCAGCCTCCAGTGGCTGTCTCTTGACAGCCGCTAGAGGTGCTTGCGTGCTTCTCACTTACTCAATGAGTAAGTTTTCCTGGCACTATAGTGGTCCTTTAACACAATAGTATTAACAAATAATGATGTCCTGAACGGTTCGCTGGCGAATAGTTCCTGGCGAACATAGCGTGTTCGCGTTCGCCACAGATGGCGAACATATGCGATGTTCGGTCCGCCCCCTATTAATTTACTAATACTAAGTAAAAATTACTTAGTATTAGTAAATTGTGCCCCTACTCGCAATACCGCGAGTAGGGGCATGTTTATTAAACAGTGAGCAGCCTGTGGCTGCTCACTGTTAAAAAAAAAAAAGGGTCCCCCCCCGGGTGGGGGCCCTAAATACTAATAGGGGGGGGACCTATTGTCCTCCCCCCAGCCCCCACCCCTGAGCGGTGGGTGGGGGCCCTAAACATAACAATAAGGGGGGGATCTTCTGTCCCCCCCGGCCCCCACCCCTCAGCGGTGGGTGGGGGCCCTAAAATTAACAATAAGGGGGGGACCTATTGTCCCCCCGGTCCCCACCCCTGAGCGGTGGGTGGGGGCCCTAAATACAAAGGGGGGGCCCTAGTCCCCCCTCCCCTCCCCCCCAAAAAAATTAGCTCCCTACCTACCCCCCTCACCCTAAAAATAATGAGGGGGGGGACCTTTAACTAAAAACCTGTTAAAAAAAAATTAGATAAAAATAACTTACCATTTGATGTTTTCTTTCTTCTACAATCTTCTTTTTTCAGCCCCAAAAAAGGCCAAATAAAAAGCCATAAGAACCGACGCAATAAAAAAAAACAAAAAAACGAGCGCACAAAAAAATAAATCATCTTCACCCATGGAGGGCTCCGCAGACTGAGCTCTGCAGGGCAGGGGAAGTCTTATAAAGCCTTGCCACGTGCTCTTATAAAGCCAATCAGAGTGCTCTTTGTCATTTTACACAGCGTGGGAAAATTCAAAAGAACTTTCCCACGCTGTGTAAAATGACACAGAACACTGTGATTGGATGGCTTTTGTCCCCCCCGGTCCCCACCCCTGAGCGGTGGGAGGGCCCTAAAATTAACAATAAGGGGGGGACCTATTGTTAATTTTAGGGCCCCCACCCACCGCTCAGGGGTGGGGGCCAGGGGGGGACAATAGGTCCCCCCCTTATTGTTATTTTTAGGGCCCCCACCCACCGCTCAGGGGTGGGGGCCAGGGGGGGGACAATAGGTCCCCCCTTATTGTTAATTTTAGGGCCCCCACCCACCGCTCAGGGGTGGGGGCCGGGGGGGACAGTAGGTCCCCCCCTAATTGTTCATTTTAGGGCCCCCACCCACCGCTCAGGGGTGGGGGCCGGGGGGGACAGTAGGTCCCCCCCTTATTGTTATTTTTAGGGCCCCCACCCGCTGCACAGGGGTGGGGGCCGGAGAGGGGGAGGACTGTAGGTCCCCCCTCATTATCTTTATGGCCCCCACCCGCCGCCCAGGGGTGGGGGCCGGGGGGGGGGAGGACAGTAGGTCCCCCCCTCATTATCATTATGGCCCCCACCCGCCGCCCAGGGGTGGGGGCCGGAGAGGGGGAGGACAGTAGGTCCCCCCTCATTATCTTTGTGGCCCCCACCCACCGCCCAGGGGTGGGGGCCGGGGGGGGAGGAGAGTAGGTCTCCTCTCCCCCCCTTCAACCACTATTGTGGCCCTGTGGGTCCCTGTGGGTTTTAAAATTCGCCTGCCTATTGAAGTCTATGGCGGTTCGCCGGGTTCGCCCGGTTCGCGAACATTTGCGACATCACTATTAACAAATATTCCCTTCAGTTCTTGGTCCCAAAACCATTAGGAGACCGAAGACCAATCTTAGACCTGCATTCTCTGAACAAAAATGTGTTTGTTCAGAAGTTTTGCATGGAATCACTGACCTCAGTTATGTCGCTGTCCATCAAGGAGACTGGTTGGCATTAATAAATCTTCAGGATCGGTCGCAGCCCTAGACTTTGTGAGGCCTCAGGCGAAACTCAAACATGGAGAGGCATGAGGTGAAAAAATAAATAAGGGTTGCATTGTGTGTGAATAAGAAGCTGTAGTTACATTGAAGTTGGATACAAAGAGCTAGTTTCTGTATTCATTGTTCAGAGGCTTGCAATGTCACGAGCTCTCTGACTGTAGTTATGGCAGAATTTGCAAACTAAATAAATTTTAGTCTATACACGATTGTATACATAGCCTGGCAGTTCTATATACATAAGTGCCAGTGTAAAGGGGTTATTGGGGTTATTAGCTTCTTGCGGTGTGTTGTTTGTATGTGGGGGGCTGCCTGTGGCCTTTGTGCATTGTGTTTATTGCAAAGATATGTTCCATGACTGTGTGTGTATGATGAATGTCTACAATTTCATCTGTGGTAGAATGAGTGTGACAGGGCGAGGGGAAAAACTAGAAGGTTGGGGGGTTAGTGTGACAGAATGAGGAACGATACGTTTGGGGGGGTGAGTGTGACATGGTTGGAGGAGGAAGTGTGACAGGTCAAGGGCAGGAAAGTGTGACAGAACTGGGGGGGGGTAATGTAACAGGGTGCGTGTGGCTTGGTTGGGGGGTGACAATCACAGGGCTGGGGGGAATGTTCCATGGTTGAACGAAGGCATGTGACAGGGCGAGAAGAGGTGAATGTGACAGGATTGGGGGAATTAATGTGACATGGTGAATGTGGAAGGTTTGGGGGGTAGAGTGTGACATGTTTGGAGGAAAGAGTGTGACAGGGCGAGGGGAGGTGAGCTTGACAGGATTGGGCTGATTTATATGACAATGTGAGTGTGGCATGGTTGTGGAGTATGAGTGACAGGATAGGGTGAGCATGGCAGGCTGCAGAGGGATGAGTGTGACATAGTGATAGAAGATGAGTGTGACAGGACTAAGGGGGATTAATGTGTTAGGATGAGTATTACAGAGTGAGGCCACGTAAATGTGGGATGGTTGGACTGGGTGAGAGCAACAGGATTAGGAGGGGTTAATATGAGTGTGGCTAGGTGAAGAAGGGGGTGACAGCCTGTGTAGGGGTGACAGTGTGGGGGGCAAGTGTGGGAGGGTGACAGTGCTTGTGTGGGAGGGTGACAGCCAGTGGCCACCCGATGGCAATTTCCTGGGGCCCGCTCAGCGCTGCTGCGCTTTAAGAGTGCGATGTCAGATGATGTCAGAGCTATGAGGAATCCGTCACTTCCTCCTGGCTACACAGAGTCGCGCAGGAGGAGAGCACGAGGGAGAAGAAGAGGAAGTCAAAGTATGAGCTCTGACTCCCATCAGCCTGAGCCAGCCACTGGACCCCAGGATAGTCACCCACCTGAACCTAAAAGGTAGGAAACAGGAGGGTGACTAAATTTTGTAACACTTTGCATTTGCGTGTGTGTGAATGTCTGTAACTGTAAATCTGTATGTGTTTGTCTGTATGTGTGTGTTTCTGTGTGTCTGCATGTGTGCCTGAATGTATGTGTGTGCATGTATGTGTGTGTGTGTGTTTGCATGTGTGTCTGTATGTGTATCTGTTTGCCTGCATGTGTGTCTGAATGTATATATCTTTGTCTGTATGTGTATCTCTTTGTCTGCATGTGGGTCTGTATGTGTTGCTCTTTGTCTGCATGTGGGTCTGTGTGTGTATCTCTTTGTCTGCTGGGTATCTGTATGTCTGTATGTGTATCTGTAGTTTATGTGTGTCAGTGTTTGCCCCTATGTATTTGTATGTGTGTCACTGTTTATATTTGTATGTATGTTATTCTGTGTATCTGAATGTTTGTCATTAAGTGTGTATGTGTATCTGCATGCATGTCTATATGTGTATCTGTCTGTATGTGTCTGTGTATCCGTATGTGTGTCTGTGTGTTCTGTTTGTCTATATGTGTACCTGTTTGTCTGATTATGTGTCTGTATGTGTATCTGCATATGTGTCTCTATGTGTGTCTGTATGTCTATTAGTGTATCTAGTGCTCTGCATGTGTGTCTGTATGTGTATCTGCATATGTGTCTGTATGTCTATTAGTGTATCTAGTGCTCTGCATGTGTGTCTGTATGTGTATCTGCATATGTGTCTGTATGTGTGTCTGTATGTCTATATGTGTATACATGTGGAAAGAGCGCAGATAACTTTTTTCTTTGTTTTTTACTATATATATTTGGGCTGATGTGTACTATAGTCATTGCTGCCGCCCAGGAGTAATGGGGGTTTAAGCACAGGACTTGTTTCTTTGTATGTGTATCTGTTTGTCTGCATGTGTGTCAGTGTGTGTCTGTGTATCTGTATGTGTGTCAGTGTTTGTATCTGTAGAAGTGTCATTCTGTATATCTGAATGTGTCATTCTGTGTGTCTGTGTAATAGCATGTGTGTCTGTGTATGTATCTGTATTTGTTATATTATACAAATGTGGGTAGAGGGGGGAGAAGATGCGTGGGGGGCCCTAGGGCAATTTTTGCACCGGGGTCCTGTGGTTTCTAGTTACGCCTCTGGTGACAACGTATGTGTGGGAAGGTAACAGTATGGGGGACAGTGTGTGTGGTAGGATGACTGTGTAAGAGGTAACAGTGTGGGGGTGACAGGGTGGGGGACAGTTTGTGTGGTAGAGTGTCTGTGAGGGGGCAGTGTGTGTGTGTGGGAGGGTGAAGATTAGTGTGTGGGTGACAGTGTGTGGGGGGACAGTGTGTGGGGGGACAGTGTGTGTGGGATGGCTGCAGGGCTGGTGCAAGGATTTGTGGCTACACAGGCTACACAGACGAATATGCATTTCTCACACAGATATTATGTGCGCGCTATCTAGCACCCAGAATGGCTGTGTGAGAGCTACACAGCCATGACTCCCACAACTGCAGATCCGACCCAAACAGGGCCAGATATACTTTAAGGGGTTAATCCAACCAAACATTGTTTTTGAATGGAGTAACCATTACTGGCATGCCATACATTCCCCAATAAAATAAAGAAAAGACGCAAATTTAATTACACCCTTCCTCTGTATTTGTTGGTTACATCATAAACAGCGTCCCCCAACCATACAAGTAGCCTCCAAACACATGTGGTTGCGTGTGTGGGATGCTGCTTGTGATGTTGTATTTCTGTATGTCAACTTGTTGAGTTAGAATTAATCGTTTGTCTTGTTTTACCTATTGTACTGCGCTGCAGAATATGTTGGTGCTATATAAGAAATTATAATAATTGTGTTTGTGTGTATAAGGAGGCTGTATGATGTATAGCAATGGTGGCAATGCTTTTTGTGATGTGTGTATGTATATGGTATTGAATGTGTAGAAATGCTGCATGTGGGATTATGAGCATTCAGTGAGGTTCTTTGTGGGTGTTCGTGTGTGGATGGAGCTGTTTGCAGTGTCGTATGTTAGTGGAGAGGGCTGGCTGTGTTGCAGAGTGTGTGTGGATAAAGGGCTGTGGTATGTGCATGGGGTAGAGGCTGTAGTAGGCGTCTGGAGCATACTGGGGCTGTAGTGTGTGTGTTTGTATAGATACTACTGGCTTTACTGTGTGGGGGGGATACAGAGGCTGCAGTATGGCTGCAGTTTCACGAGGGTGGATATGGGCTGTAGTAGATGCAGGGGAGCATAGTGATAGTAGTAGGTGCAGGGGGGCATAGGGACGGTAGTATGTGCATGGTGGGATAGTGTCTGTAGTGGGTACAGGAGTGGTAGGAGCGGAATCGGATGCTGGGAGGTATAGGTGCTGTAGTGCATCCAATGAGGGATAGGGGCTGTAGTGAGTGATTTTAAGTAGCCATGTAAAATTTTAAACTGTATTTTTGTGTGTGCGCTGTTCCTTAATCTGTATTTGGTATGGATTTTAAATCAATATGGAAAATTACAAGGGTTATGATAATTTTGCTGTCTTTGAAGGCCGTTTTCAGTTCAGGGCAATGCCATTTGGTCTGGGCACAGTGGCGTACATACCAGGGTCCACCCTGCGACCCGGTATGTACCCACTGTGGGCAGCCTCTTCTCCTGGGGGACCCAGGAGCCGGCCACCTCAGGGCCCCCCCGAGGCTGGCCCTGGTGGTGTAACCGGGCGGGCAGGCTCTCTGGCTGGCGGGAGCGCAAGAGAGCACTCTCCCCTGAGTGCTTCCTCTTCAGCTCCCTCGCGCGCCGCATACTGATGCCGGAGGCGGAATATGACGTCATCTTCCGGCTCCTGTATCAGGACGCGGCACGCGAGGGAGCTGAAGAGGAAACACTCAGGGGAGAGTGCTCCCTCGCGCGCCGGCCTGCCCTTCCACCGGGTGACACCACTGGACCCCAGGGAATCCCCTCAGCACTCCCAAAGGTAGGGAGGCTGGGAGATTATATTTTTTTTAAAACGTGTGTGTTAGTGTGTGTTAGAGTGTGTGTGTGTGTTAGTGTTAGTTTTTGTGTCCGTATGTGTGTTAGTGTGTGTGTGTTAGAGTGTGTGTATGTGTGTGTGTTAATGTTAGTTTTTGTGTCAGTGTGTGTGTGTGTGTTAGTGTGTGTTACTGTGTGTGTGTTACTGAGTGTGTTAGTTTGTGTGCGTCTGTTATTGAGTCTGTTTGGTGTCGGTTAGTGAGTGCGTGTTTTGTAAGTGAGTGTGTATGTGTCTGTCTGTCACTGAGTGTGTATGTGTGTCTGTCACTGAGTGTGTGTCTGTCAGTAAATGTGTGTGTCTGTTAGCTAGTGTGTATGCGTCTGTTCATGAGAGTGTGTGTGTCTTCAGCACTTACCTTTCTCCAGCGCCGGACTCCCTTGGCGCTGGGGGTCCCTCTGCCCCGATCCACCTCTCAGCTCCGAATGTGCATGCGCGGCAAGAGCTGGCAGCGCATTCAAACAGCCCATAAGAAAGCATTACTCAATGCTTTCCTATGGACGTTCAACGTCTTCTCACTGTGATTTTCACAGTCAGAATCGCGGAAGCTCCTCTAGCAGCTGTCAATGAGACAGCCACTAGAGGATGCATTAACCCTCAGTGAAACATAGCAGACCCAGACCACTTAATTGAGCTGGTGTGATCTGGGTGTCTGTAGTGGTCCTTTAAGTGTATGTGTATCTGCATGCACAGGCGTACATACCGGGGTCGCAGGGGTCGCATCCCTGCGACCCCTGCGACCAGGTTCCCGCCAACATGTGTTGTGGCCCCGGCCCGCGCAGAGTAAGCTTACTCTGCGCGGTGTGGGGGGGCCACAGATCAGTTTTCGCACCGGGGCCCCATGGGTTGTGTGTACGCCACTGTCTGGGCACAACCCCTCGCACATTCACCAAGTTACATTAGTGGCACACCTACGTTTGTAGGGTCTATATATTTTCATATGTCAACAATCAGGGTGGCACTAGAAGTCGTCATCTGCTTCAAGAGATTTCTCCCATAATGGAGTAGGCTCAAATACTTTGTTTGGGTCTCACTACATTTAATGTTCCAGGTCCAGACAACAGGGCAGACTTTCTCAGTCGCCATCACCTGGACAAATTCGAGTGGCAGCTGAATCCCATAATTTTCAGGAGAATTGTGAGACTGTGGGGATACTGGGTGTGGACCTGATCGCCTCAGCTTTAAACCATAAAGTTCTAAAATTCTTCTCCTGTCAATTTCACCCTCTAGCAGTGTGTACGGATGCACTTTCTCACATGTGGAGATTCAACCTGAGTTACATTTTTCCTCCAATTCCCCTGATTTGGCAAGTTCTGAAAAATATATCACAGAAAACACAGAAATGATAGCCATATTTCCTTTTACCAGAAGGCCATGGTCAGACTAACAATTGTACCTGTATGGAGCTTACCATCAATTTGGGATATTCTGGCTCAAGGACCAATCCTGCACCAGTACCCAGAAACCCTTCATCTCTCTCCATGGAGACTGAGCGGGTAACGTTAGAAGCCCAAGTCAGCTGTTGTAGCTACTTTTCTGCAATCAAGATGACCCTCACCTTCTGTTTCTGAAATTTTGGAATTCTTACAAACAGGCTTTGATAAGGGCCTTGGCCAAAGCTCTCTCCAGCTTCAGGTGTCAGCGATTTTGGCTATCTGTGGATTTAAATGGGCCTGAATCCCAATGGTCTCCAGATTTCTGACACTGGTTAAAAAAAACAGAGACCTACTTGTAAAGGCTTGTAACCCCTCCATGGGTACTTTCTGTCTTCAGGAAGCTTCTTTTGGTTTACTTACCTCGAAGTGTGTGTTTTTGGTAGCAATTACCTAGGGCAGGAGGCATTGTAGATCCAAGTCTTCTCATATCAGGAGCCCTTTATTTCCTTCTTCACTGACAGAGTGGACCTTTGTCATTTGCCTGCATGTTGTCAAAACGATGTTTCTGCATCTTACATTAATGAGGATGTGGTTCTTCCCACTTTCTTTTCATTACTCCATTAAGCTGCAAATCAGAGTAACACTTTAATTATTGGAGATTTTAATTACCTGGACATAAATTGGGACAGAGGGACTAGTACCTCAGCAAAGGGAATTAGGTTTTTAAACTTGTTAAATGACACCTTCATGTGACAACTTGTACAAGCACCAACTAGAATGGACGCTTGTCTGGACCTGGTTTTAACAAACAACGTTGATCTTTTGACCAACATTCAAGTAGGTGAGCACTTGGGAAATAGTGATCACAATATAGTGTCCTTTGAAATAAACTCAAAAAAACAAAAGCACAGGGGGAATACTAAAACATATAATCAGGGGCGTACCTAGAGCATTTGGCACCCGGGGCGGATCCTGTGCTTGGCCCCCCCCCCCCCCACCCCCCTCCCAAAAAAAAAACCTGTAAAAAATTTTAAAGGTTTTATTTCTTTTATTTTTACAATTTGTAAACTTTGCAAAACCGCTGTCAGCCCCTCCTACAAAACCCTTGTCCTGCCCTGCCCCTCCTACAAAACCTATCCTGCCCCTTCTACAAATCCTGTACTGCCCCGTCTACAAAACCCCTGCAACCCCCTTCCACAAATCCCCTGCTTATCCCCCCTTATAAAGACTCCTGTCCCAATACAAAACCCCCACCCCCTTCTACAAAATCCCTGCAGCCCCACACACACATTTACAGACACAGTCACACACTCAGTTACAGACACAGTCACACACTCAGTTACAGACACAGTCACACACTCAGTTACAGACAGACAGTCACACACTCAGTTACAGGCAGACAGTCACACACAGTCACAGGCAGACAGTCACACATACACATTTCCTCCGTGCGGCCAGTTTATCAGCTGTTTGCTTGAGTGAGCTGTACTGGCCGCACGGCACCCTAACTACCATGGGACACTGTGCGGCCACAGCTCACACAGCCCCCTCCAGCCAGGGCCGGTACAAGGATTTTTGCCGCCCTAGGCAAAAGTAAAGTTTGCCGCCCCCCATGTGACATCACAATGCCCCAACCATATGATTTGCCATGTTAACTAACGCCAGTGCTGCAGTGCCGCCGTGTTTACATTAAAAGGCCTGCAGGGACAGGCTATAGACACCAGAACCACTACATTAAGCTGAAGTGGTTCTGGGGACTATAGTGTTTCTTTAATGTGAGGTAAATTAGAGCTTAGTGCCACGAATAATATACTAGATTGCCTACTTACAACCAGATGAGGATGATGATGGTCCCTAGCTGCAGTCTGGCTCCACTGGTCTGGTGCAGAACAGGCTCTCTGGAGGCGGTTTGTAACTGTGGTCACAAAAATCAATGTTCTGGGAGAACGGGAAGCAGCTCCATTTTTTGGAGGTCCTTTACACAGCTCAAGGTCTGGGTCCCAGGGTCCACCTTCATGTTCCACCAATGAGTTTGTTCACAGGGGGTGGAGTGTGTAGGGGATGTCCTGATATGTGTGTAAGGAATGTATTGTGTGAAATTGTGTTTGTATGTGTAAGGACTGCAAGGTGTGTTTCTGTGTATGTATGGGATGCATTGAATGTGTGTAAGGGGTGCATTGAGTGTGTGTAATGAATGCATTGTGTGTTTCTGTGTGTGTAAGGGATGCATTGTGTGTAACTGTTGCATTGCTTGTGTATGTGTGTCTGTGTGTGTAATGCATTGTGTGTTTTTCTGTGTGCAAGGGGTGCATTGTGTGTATGTGATGAATGTCAATCTCTCCTCCCGCTCCAATTTCCTTCTCCTCCTCCCAATTTCTCTTTCTCACCCCCCTCCTAATTTCTCTCTCACCCCCGCTCCTATTTTCTCTCACCCCCCCTCCTTTCTCTCTCACCCACCTTCTTTTTCTTTCTCACCCATCCCCCCTTTTTCTCTCTCACCCCCCTTATTTCTCTCACACCCCCCCTTATCTCTCTTTCTCACCCCCCCTTATTTCTCTTTCTC
Organism: Pelobates cultripes; assembly: GCA_933207985.1. NCBI lineage: Eukaryota > Metazoa > Chordata > Amphibia > Anura > Pelobatidae > Pelobates > Pelobates cultripes. The sequence continues at coordinate 155,187,440 of OW240917.1, read as the reverse complement.
TTCTTTTCTCAATTTCCCTTATTTCTTTCTCACCCCTTATTTCTCTTCTTTTCTCACTCCCCTTATTTCTCTTTCTCACGCTTCCTATTTCTCTTTTTTCACCCTTATTTCTTTTCTCAATTTCCTTCTTTCTCACCCCCTTATTTCTCTCTCACCCCCTTATTTCTCTCTCTCACCTCCCCCCCCTTCTTTCTCCCCCTCCCCCCTACCTCCCTGTAGCGTGGCCGAGCCCTGTATAGTCCGCGGGTACAGGGAGCTTTTGTTTCCTGTACCTGGCCGGACTAACAGGAAGTGCACACTCAGTGTGCACTTCCTGTTAGTCCGGCCGGGTACAGGAGACAGCTGCTCTGTGTACCCGCGGACTATCATGCTGCAGTGAGGGAGCTGACAGGAGCGCTCCCTCCTGTCAGCCTCTCCTCAGGCTGCGCCCGGGCGGTGCGGTCCGCCCTCATGGATGCACCGCCCGGGCAAAGCTGCAGCCGCCTGAGGCTCTTTACAGAGCGCTCGGGCGGCTGCAGCATGGGGGGGGGCGGGGGCTGGCCATGGCACCCCCCATCCTGCTGGCACCCGGGGCGGACCGCCCCCCCCTCCCCCCCCTTAGTACGCCACTGCATATAATTTTAAAAAGGCCAATTTCAATAAGTTAAGGGAAGCTTTACAATATATTGACTGGCATAAACTCTTTAGTGAAAAGAACACTGAGGATAAATGGATCATCTTCCAACAAATATTAAAAAGGTGCATTTCTCAGTATGTACCGTTGGGAAATAAATATAAAAGAAACAAATTAAAACCAATGTGGCTTAGTAGAGAAGTAAAACAAGAGATTAAAAATAAGAAAAGAGCATTTAAAGCATTTAAATCGGACAAATCAGATGCATCTTATAAAAGATATAAGGAAGCAAATAATGCGTGCAAAAAGGCAATTAGACTTGCTAAACTTCAAAATGAAATAATGATAGCTAAAGAGAGCAAAACCAACCCCAAAGCATTTTTTTAAGTACATAAATTCTAAAAAAAACAAAAATGAAAGTGTAGGTACACTATATAATATGAGAGGACAAGGATACGATAATGGATCCAATATGAAGGGCAAACACCAAGGTGTTCAGAAAGGGATCCTGGATTTAAACTAGCGTGCCTTTTATGTTCCCTGCAGCGCTCATACATTAAATCTAGTTGTGAATGATGCAGCCATGTCATGCAGGGATGCTGCAACCTTCTTTTCTATTGTACAGAAAATCTATGTGTTTTTGTCAGAATCCACAGTTCGGTGGAATGTCTTGAAGAAGCACATTGGCAGACTTACGCTTAAAACTTTGTCTGACACCAGAAGGTCTTCAAGAATAGATGCTCATGCTATTCGTCCATTTAGGTTCCAGGTTGGAGAAATTTTTGATGCTCTCTCTGAAATTTCGAGAGAGAACTCTCACACGGCAATGGCACAGTCTGATGCTGAATTTCTTTCAAAAGAACTGAATAACTTTACATTTTTGTGTCTTATTGTGTTGTGGTACAACATCTTAAATAGAATAAACTTTGTTAGCAAACTTCTCCAAAGTAGAAGTGTGTATCTTCCAGATGTTATAGATATTCTGGAATCCACAACCAATTATTTGAAGAATTATCGTTCTGATAAAGGGTTTGAAGATTTACTGGGAGAGGCAAAAGACTTATCATTAAAAATGGAAATAGATCCTGTGTTTCCTCCTTTTGTGCAAAAAAAAAAAAAAAAAAAAGGATGTTTTGTTATGAAGCACCGGATGATCCGATTTGTGATCCTGCAAAAAATTTTAAAATTGAGTGCTTTTACAGCATTTTGGTTGTATGTATTAATTCTCTTGATGAGAGATTTAGCCAAATTAAGCACCACAGCAAGCACTTCCAGTTTCTTTATAATATACAAAAACTTAAAGATGTACCAAGGGAAGCAGTTATGGAGTACTGTATAGACTTGCAGAATATTTTGACTGATGATAAATCAGGAGATAAATCAGGAGATGCTGACCTGGATGGAGCACAACTTTGTCTTTGCCTACAATGACACCCAGTCAGATTCTAGCGTATGCACTTAAAAATGGCTTTGCTCCCAATGTGTCTATTGCCCTTCGCATATTGTTGACATTGCCAATATCTGTAGCCTCTGGGGAGCGAAGCTTTTCAAAGCTGAAGTTAATAAAGAATTATCTTCGGTCCTCTATGTCACAAGAGAGATTGGTGGGACTTGCAATGATTTCCATTGAAAATCAGATCTCAAAAGAGATTGACTTTAAAACTCTGCTTCATGATTTTGTAAATGCGAAAGCAAGAAGGGTTAAGTTTTTGTAGGCTACCATTCTCACTTTGTTTGTGTGCAATATCTGTTAAAGCACTTTACACTTTAGGTGAATTCGCACTTGCAGAAACCTAAAGCGTACAGTTTTATTCATTATATAAAAGTTTTTATAGTATTTATATATGTTTGTTTTAAAGCACCTTGATACTAGTTGCACTATGTCATGCAGTTTGAGTAATAGTTACTGCAGTTTACATGCACTTGAATGGATTGTTTATTTTTGTTTTTGTTTTGTTGAATAAATGTTAATAAAATACACTTTACAAAACCACAAGTTTGTTCTTATTTTTCTCTAAACAAAACACCCAAAAATGTTTTGGGGGGGAGGGGGGAGAGGAGGAGGCAAAATGCTCCTTCGCCTGTGTAGACAAAATTCCTTGCACAGGCCCTGTATCCAGGAGGAAAAAAAGTATGGAACAATTTTCTATATGTTTGCATATTCATTTTGTTACAGTGTTGCCATGTTACAGTTCTGCCACCCACCCCAGGTGTTCCCTATTAAGGGTTAATAAGTGTGTAGGGGTTTAGAGGAGTAAAACCTCCCTCTCTGTCTCATTGGAGATTTTATCTTATAGCTGAAGACAGTAAGGTGAATTGTTAGAGGAGAAGCAGTGGCGGAACTAACGCTGGTGCAGCTGCACCAGGGCCTGCACCTGGGGGGCCCATGCACTTAAAGCCAACCAATGGGTTTTGCTGAAAAGGGGCCCAATCTAGCGCCATCACCTTTTAAGAGTGTGAATGGACTCCTGTTGTATTGGCAGGATACCGGGAAATTTCAGAGACAAAACAGCCAGCTCCACCTGCGGCTGCCAAAATAGCTCCCTCTGCGGCTGCCAGAAGAGTCAGCTCCCCCATGCGGCCGCCATCAGAGCTCCCCATGCGGCCGCCAGCACACAGGTATAAATTATGTGTGTCAGTGTGAGTGTATGTGTCTGTGTCATTTGTGTGTGTGTCTGTCATGGTGTGTCTGTCTGTGTCATGGTGTGTGTGTGTCTGTCTATGTCATGGTGTGTGTGTGTGTGTGTGTGTGTGTGTCTGTCTGTGTCATGGTGTATGTGTGTGTGTCATGGTGTGTGTCTGTCTGTGTCATGGTGTGTGTGTCTGTATCATGTTGTGTGTGTGTGTCTCTGTCTGTCATGGTGTGTGCATCTGTGTCATGGTGTGTGTGTGTCTGTGTCATTGTGTGGGTCTGTGTGTTTCATGGTGTGTGTGTCTCTGTCTGTCATGCTGTGTGTGTCTGTGTCATGCAATGTGTGTCTGTGTCAGTGTGTGTCAGTGTGTGTGTGTCTGTCATGTAATGTGTGTCTGTCTGTGTTCTAGTGTGTGTGTCTGTATGTCATGGTGTGTGTCTGTCTGTGTCATGTAATGTGTGTCTGCGTCACGGTGTGTGTTTTCACGGTCTGTCTGTGGTGTGTGTGTGTGTGTCAAGGTGTGTGTGTGTGTCTTTTTTAAGGTGTGTGTCTGTCATGGTGTGTGTGTGTGTCTGTCTGTCATGGTGTGTCTGTGTTTCTGTATGTGTCACGGTGTGTGTGTGTTTTTGTCTGTGTCACGGTGTGTGTGTGTGTCTGTGTCACGGTCTGTCTGTGTCACAGTGTGTGTCTGTCATGGTATGTGTGTGTGTATGTGTGTTTTTACTCTCCTTTTTTTCCCCCCCAAGTTGTGCTGGTCTCCCCTTGACTGGCCCTGCCTCTACGGCTGAGATCATCAAGCTTTATGGATATACTTTTCATGGGGCTATTGCATATTTTGGGCTCCCTGTGATATGTTTTATAATACTGTATTCCTCTGCCTGTGATAATTATATTAACCATTGTGTTCAGTAATCATATCACAGGCAGACGGGAGGATTTTGTGTGGGAGTGTCTGTGTGTATTGTACGGATTGATTGGTTGTATTTCAAAACCCTGTGGGCAGTACTATGTTTGTGGATTGTGAATAACAGAGGCTGTATGTGCCAGTACAGGCAGTTCTGCTTGACTTCAAAACGAAGTGTCGTCTCGTTATTGGGGGAATTGGATTGTATGCTGATTGCCAGGAGTGTAAGCTGATTGTATGCTTTTCCTGTTCAGCTGCTTCATATGCATGAGAGCATTCGTATGCTTCTCCGGTTCGGTAGTTGTGGTGCCTGCTGCAGTGCTTGGAGTCCTCAGGAAGCGCTAGGGGCATCCTTCAATGGAGGTACCCATTCGGGGTGCCAGGTGATCCGTTACAGGGGGCATTACTCCTAAGTTTACCATAGGGTGTCTGATGGCCTTAAGCCCACCTTAGATAGGCGACAGGGACGGCCTTAGGCCCTTAGGCATCCTGTGCGAAAAATCTTCACAGCCCCCCCCCCGTCATCCATGTATGATGTAATGTTTGTGTTGTCTGTGTATGTGATAGGTGTGATGACTGTCTATGATATGTATGCTATTTGTTGGCTGTGTGTGATATTTGTAATGGGTGTATTAACAGTGTGTGATATGCGTGTATTGGTTGTATTTGATATTTGTGCTGGGTTTATTGGCTGTGTGTGATGGTTATTTTATTCAGATAAAACATGCATTTAGGCCTGTGTGTGAATGCAGGTGTATATTTTTGCAGTGTTATGTGCACACAGTCCCACAGTCAGATGCACACAGTTATACATATACACTGTAAAATCCACCACATGCATATAGTCACAGGCAGTAAAACACATACATCGTTACAGGTAGATAAACCCACTCACACACAATTACAGGCAGACAGCCACACACACACAGCCACACATACAGTTTTACACACACACACATCCACACATACAGTCTTACACACACATACTTACATGTAGAAAGTCACACACACGCAGACAGCCACACATAGGCAGACAACCACACACACAAGCAGCCACACATACACAGGCAGACAGCCACACACACACACACACACAGGAAGACATCCACATACACACACACACACATACAGGAAGACATCCACACACACACAGGCAGACAGCTACACAAACACACACAGGCAGACAGTCACTCACACACAGACACACACACAGGTAGACAGTCTAACACACAGACACACACACACAGGCAGACAGTCACATACACAGACACACAGGCAGACAGTCATACACACAGATACACAGGCAGACAGTCACACACATACACAGGCAGTCATACACACACACATATACACACACACACACAGACAGTCACACTGACAATCACACATAGTTACCTCTTTTCATTGTGGAGTCAGTGCAGCTCCTGGAGACTGTTTGTTGGGGAAGCAGGGACACCTTCCTGCTTCCCCTGTAGCAGTAATCCGGCACCTTTAGCTCCGCCCCCGCCGTCAGTTTTGCTCTGCCCCCGCCGCACAGGAATCTCGGCCGGCCATGTGTGAGCTGTGTGGCCACAGGGGGTTCCCCTGCTCCATGGTGCCCAGTGCGGCCACACAGCTCGCACACACCTAAGGCCAGCCCTGGTAGGCAAGCTCATTGAGGTCGTAGGAGCAGCGGCAGTGGGGAGTGTACATTGCCACTGGGCCAGGAGCAGCTACCAAATAAATATAAATATATAGTCTTTGTAACTGTGGGGAAGAGTAGGGTGGAAAATTTTAATTGTAAGTCCAGAGGACTTATGGAAGCACAGAGGACTTATGGTTGACCCCGAAGGTACTATTAATTTGATCAAACATATCGTTATTCATGCAGAACTATAGAAACTCTGTCTCATACATGTAGTCTTAGACACACTCACTCTGGTTCATTTAAATGATACATAAACGGTGTCCTGATTTATTATTGCTATAATATTACCAACTTACCTCGCCAAGATACTCTGAGATTCTATCATCTCACTTGAGACTCAGGGATGGTGTCCATTTGCCTGAGATTCAACAAATTTAATTTTGCTAGAAAGGTGTTGTGCTGTATTTTAATGCAGGTAATAAATTTGCATTTTGGTGAGTCAGTTTTTCTAACCGATTGCTGCTGTCAGTCATGATAATACTAGTGAAGACACACACACACATATGCAAGCACACAGACATCTTGCTCTTCTTGCAGAGCTGATAGTGCTTTAAAATCTACAAATGTAATAAGTGTTACAGCCCACGTTTTATTTACTTTAGAGTTCAACGTACTATGCGTAGGCTGAGTTTGCAAAACATTTGTCCTTGGATGGGATCAATCCAAATCCTGTTTCGTAAAAAACAAAGATGGATATTTGGTAAAGCGACCACATATCTATTTGAATGTAAGACAAGTAGATAGCATGTGATCGGAGATATTGATAATTTTGTGTGTGTTTTAAACGAATGTCTATTTATAATGGTGCATAATTAGATTTTTAAGGATTTGGGATAAAGTAAAAAAAGAGTACAAATGTGTGCCAAAGTTGGGCACCTGCAAAATCCTGTGTGGAGAAATACTGGAGATGTGAATCCAGCTATGTTTTTCATTTTGAATATAAAGCAATAAAGAATAAGTTGGCTAATATGCTTTTTATATTTGTTTTTTTTTTTTAAATATATACATTTGATGGCACAGTACTTAATGTGGAAAATAAATCAATACATGTTTACATGCTTGAACCATCTATCCTGTTGTTGCTGTAGACATGAAAATTTGTTTTTGTGTTCAAAGGTCTCTTGTATCAATGTCATCTTCTCATGTTCATTCAGTTTAAGCAAACACAAGTATAAGCAGCTTGTTAGATATTGCAAATGTTCTTCATGATATAAAAGCCCAAAATCTTGTTGCTAGAATAATTACTGATCATAACCCTTATAATTTTCCATATTGATTTAAAATCCATACCAAATACAGATGAAGGAACAGTGTGCACACAAAAATACAGTTTTAAATTTTGCATGGCTACTTAAAATCATCTATCTCAGCAAATTTAATACAGGGATTCAATTCCATAACATTGCTATATAATAATTATGATTATAAATCATTGAGCAGGCCTTTCCACTAAGACAAGGATGCAGCACTACTAAATGTAAAAAAAAAAAAAAAAAAAAATACTTACTAGAGACCCTAGATTTGCACAAAAATAATTAACTAGACAATATGATTTGAATCTATATTTCTAGTTTGCAAATATGTTCCCTGTTGCTAACCCTAATGATTATTTTCCTTTTACAAGTTCTGAAAATTCTTTACTTGATTGTACTGATGTTGATGACCACCTATCCCATTGGGGTACAGCATATGTATGTTATGTCATATGCATTGATTTTTATATTCTTGATGCATATGTATATATTCAGTTAAAGGGACACTCCAGACCTTTAAGGCACTTTAGCTTGCTGAAATGCTTTATGTGTAAAGAGTGTGTCCTCTTTTTTAATTTTGCAAAAAGTGCAGATTTCAATATAAATGTACACTTTTATAAATTATATTGGTTACACTCCCTGGCGTTCAAGCACGCAACTGGTCCTTTTACTTCCTGGTTTGGTCATTATTATTATTTTATTCTTTATATAGCACCAGCAAATTCTGTAGTGCTGTACAATGGGTGGACTAACAGACAAGTAATTGTAACCAGACAAATGGGCACACAGGAACAGAGGGGTTGAGGGCCCTGCTCAATGAGCCTAAATGCTAGAGGGATTGGGGTATAGTGACGGGAAGGGTATAAATAGGGGTAATGAAATAGTTTGCTAGAAGAGAACATGGGGTGGGGGAGGGGCAGGGCTCGAGTCCTGCAGGAACGCATGGGAACGGCGTTCCTGCACTTTTTCCAAAGCAGGAACGCCGTTCCCGTTACCTGTCCTGCAGGACCGGCCCTGCTACCTGCACAGAGGGGCCATCACACGCTGTGTTCCCTCCCCAGCTATAACTCTCGCGAGACCCGCGGCTGTTACCATGGCAACGCTCCGCACAGGCGAGTCTCGCGAGAGTTAGAGCTGGAGAGAGAACACAGCGTGTGATGGCTCCTGTGTGCAGCGGCTGCCTCCCTCCAGCATACCACCGGACCACCAGGCGATCTCCCCCCTCCCTGACAAGGTAAGAAGCAGGGAGGGGGGAATAAAATAAAAAAATATATAGACACATAAAGTTAAAAAAAATGCTCCCCCCCCCACATCATCCAGCATCATCACTCACACCCATCATCCAGCACATCCAGCACACACACACACACATCATCCAGCACTCACACACCCATCATCCAGCACACACACACACATCATCCAGCACTCACACAAACACCCATCATCCAGCACACACACCCATCATCCAGCACACACACACACATCATCCAGCACACACACACACATCATCCATCACTCACACACCCATCATCCAGCACACACACACAAATCATCCATCACTCACACACCCATCATCCAGCACACACACACCCATCATCCAGCACACACACACCATCATCCACACCCACACACCCATCATCCAGCACACACACACACCCATCATCCAGCACACACACACACATCATCGATCACTCACACACCCATCATCCAGCACTCACACACCCATCATCCAGCACTCACACACACATCATCCAGCACCCCACACAAACACCCAC
>OW240917.1:155029651-155178248 GCA_933207985.1 Pelobates cultripes | reverse complement strand
GTGAGGTCTCACCAGTGTTCTGTACAATGGCATGAGCACTTCCTTCTTTCTACTGCTAATACCTCTCCCTATACAACCAAGCATTCTGCTAGCATTTCCTGCTGCTCTATTACATTGTCTGCCTACCTTTAAGTCATCAGAAATAATCACCCCTAAATCCCTTTCCTCATATGTTGAGGTTAGAACTCTATCAAATATTCTGTACTCTGCCCTTGGGTTTTTACGTCCAAGATGCATTATCTTGCACTTATCCACATTAAATGTCAGTTGCCACAATTCTGACCATTTTTCTAGTTTACCTAAATCATTTGTCATTTGGCTTATCCCTCCTGGAACATCAACCCTGTTACATATCTTAGTATCATCAGCAAAAAGACATACCTTACCATCAAGACCTTCTGCAATATCACTAATAAAAATATTAAAGAGAATGGGTCCAAGTACAGATCCCTGAGGTACCCCACTGGTGACAAGTCCAAGCTTCGAATATATTCCATTAACTACAACCCTCTGTTGCCTGTTACTCAGCCACTGCCTTACCCATTCAACAATATTTGAATCCAAACTTAAAGATTGCAGTTTATTGATAAGCCTTCTATGTGCAACAGTGTCAAAAGCCTACTACATTCATTATACACACCCTGCACTGCACTATATGCATAGGAGTGTAATTTTTTAAAGGGGGGGGGGGGAGGCGGCGGGAATCTTGGGTGAGTTCCCACACTTTTTTCCCCAGGACTTGACCCCTGGGGAGGGGTAGAATGAAAACCCGCTAACAATTTAAATGATGTGCTTCTATGAAGAAGTGTGTTTTCAAAGATTTTTTTGAAGGAGTGGATACTGGGTGAAAGTCTAACAGAGAAGGAAAGGGAGTTTCACAGAAAAGGTGCAGCCCTGGAGAAGTCTTGGAGGTGAGCATCAGATGTGGGAGTACAGACAGAGACTAGACGTAGGTCTTCGGCTGAGCGCAGGGGCCTCTACGGGATATACTTGTGTATTGGGGAGGATAGGTAGGTTGGAGCAGCATTATGTAGGGATTTGTAAGCAAGCACCAGAATCTTAAATTGAGCCCTATATCTAACTGAAAGCCAATGTAGGGACTGACAGAAAGGGGATGCGTGGGAGGTGCGGGCGGACAGAAAAATGTACCTCGTCGCCGCATTCATTATAGATTGCAGCGGTGCAATCTGGGAACACGTAAGACCACTGAGAAGGGGATTGCAGTAGTCAAGGCGAGAAAGAACAACGGCATTGAACAGCACCTTAGCTGCATCTGCTGTTAAATAGGGGCGGATGCGAGCTATGTTTTTGAGATGGAAGTGGCAGGATTTGGTGATCGACTGGACATGTGGGTGAAGGAGAGGTCGGAAAGACACGAGAGTAGCAACACTTGAGGGAGGAAAGACCAGAAGTTCTATTTTGGACAGGTTGAGTTTAAGGAAGAGAGCAGCCATTCAGTTGGAAATCGTGGAGAGGCATTCAAAGACACGAGTTAAAATGGGCGGAGAGAGATCAGGAGAGAACAGGTAGATTTGTGTGTCATCTGCATATAAATGATCATGGAAGCCAAAGGAGCTGATGAGTTTACCAAGGGAGGTAGTGTAGACTGAGAACAATAGGGGACCAAGGACGGAACCTTGGGGAACGCCAACAGAGTGGGGTTGGGGAGAAGAGGCAGAACCAGAGAAAGAAACACTGAAAAAGCGCTGGAAGAGGTAGGAGGAGCACCAGGAGCGAGCAGTATCTCGTAGACCGAGATTACAGAGAATGAGAAAAAAGCTGTTGATGAACAACAGTGTCAAAGGCAGCAGAAAGATCAAGGAGAATTAGGATAGAGAAATGGCCGCGAGATTTAGCAGTGATTAAATTGTTGGATACTTTGGTCACAGCTGTTTCAACAGAGTGACAAGCGCGGAATCCAGACTGAAGCGGGTCAAGCAGAGAGTTGGATTCGAGGAAGTTTGTCAATCTCGCATACACAACTCTCTCAAGGATCTTGGAGGCAAATGGCAGTAGCAATATAGGGCGGTAGTTGGATGGGGAGTTGCGGTCGAGGTTGGACTTTTCCAGAATCTGCATTATAATTGCATGCTTGAAGGGGAAGGAAATGTGCCAGAGGAAAGGGAGAGATTGACAATTTTAGTGAGAGGAAGAGCAAGAGAGGGAGACATTGTGCGGATGAGATGTGTGGCAATAGGATCAAAGGAACAGATGGTGGGGCGAGAGGACCGGAGCAGAGCAGAAACCATTGTAGTAGCTGTGAATGAGCATAGAACAGTGTAGTGAGTGGTTAGCTCAGTGAAGCTAAACTCAGGAGGCAGATAATTCATCAGAGCACCTGCCTTGCAAAGATTTGTCATTGAGTTGCATTGGGAAGTCTGTGATTGGACAGCTACAGAAAGTCTGGGAAGATTTTGAAGGCAGCAGACAAGAGATCTGCAGGTTTTTCAAACCGTATTTATATATATCCTCAATTAAAAAATGCATAATTAAATAAATGCAAGTTTTCATTTGGGTTATAGCTACTAAGCAGTGATTTTTATTTATTTTGTATTTGGGCAGTGGAGTGTCCCTTTAAATCATGTATATACCATGACTATAAACGACGCTATAAAGCATGTATATATTACATTTATACAGGAACACCACATACAAATACAATGATTATTGCTTTGGGGATTCTTGACACTCATCTATGTCACACAATACTGTGAGTTGTATTTATGGAGGTTAGTTTTCCTAATTTACATTGTTTATTGAGATTTCTTGTTGTGGATTGAAGGACGCCAGGGAACTAATTCGGGACAGCTGGACAGGACTGTGAAATTGTGACTGACCCACTGAAAGGGGACTGTTGTGAGCCTTGCATGCTCAAGAAAGCTCTTCTTTTCCTTAAAAACTAAACACATGAAATCGCTGAAATTAATTACAAAGTTTTCGGCTGCAGGGTTACTCTTTGAGAAGCTTTTGAATCTGAGCTTCCGCGCATATGCATATCAGGAAGAAAGCTGGTCTGAGAGAGTTCTGTGAGGATGAAATAGGGATAAGGCAGGCGTGTTCAATTAGAGGGCGCCTGACACTTCCATTAGCTCAGGAGAGCTTATGGAAGGAGGAAGCAAGCAACCCTGGTTGTCTGATTGACATCTAGGGAGATGTGTCATCAATTAAATATATAAGTGTTGATTTCTCATATAAAAGGTTGCACTTTTATAATCTGGAATTAAAATGGGTGTGGACTGTGGAGTAGTCCCTTTAGGTCAATAAAGTAAGGTTAATCAAATCAGTTAATTGCAAGAATCTCCTTTGTTGTAAAATGTTGTATTTTTATTTTTGTTTAGACCCTTTTCATGTATTGATATTAAATAAATAACAAAAAAGTTTCAGGAATTTAATTCAAATTAATAAATAATGGATCATGCTATCTTTGGATTTATTTTTAAATAGCATTGGCATTAATAGTGAACAGCTTACATTATGAGTATTATATACTATGTTTGTAATCTATCTATTAAGGTGATGACCATACTGCTGCCATCATATTGACATTGAGGGAAAATAAGCATATAACCTAAAGGACAACAATTACTTTATTTTGTGCAAATTGTTCTGTTTCTGTTAGCATACATGTAAGCAAAAGTAATTCTGTGTGCCATCTCAACCCCTAAATGTTGCTAATTAAAACAATACTTACATATGAGGGAGTGAAACCAGCAATCAGCCTTCACTGGATATGCCATATCGGTAGACGAGTTAGTATAGTTCAGAACCTTTGAATATGTAAACTAACTGGGACAACACTTAGGTTGCACAATTTCAACACTGCTATAATATAAGGACAGTGGACCAATATGGCGTCCCGCCTACAGCGGGATATTGTTGAGGCTTTTGACCAAGCTACAAAAGTTTCCCTCTAAAATAGCCCCGGCTGCTGCAACACCAGAGTTATGATTTGAATACTGTCATATAATATTGTACATTTTGTGCTTTCTATCTTGATTTTGTGTTATGACAAACTTGTAAAATGGATACTGTAAATTAGGTATACTAAATGTGTCACTAAAGATATGGCTGGTACAAACAAACAAACAATACTTACGGTTGTAATGACTAACCTGGGAATTGCCAGGAATGTGCAAGGATTTACAAATATCATGTCAATTGGCTAAGCATAGAAACATAGCTAAGTTGGAGATTTTTCCAGTTTGGCTATTTAAGCGTAAAATTTGATATTTTCCAATGAATTCCCAGCAATCCATGTTTTAGTGTTTTTTTAGTGTTTTTTTGAGACAAAAACAGAAAATTTTAGTAGTTTTCACTGACTTTATTTCTTGACATTTCTGTAGTGTAGATATAACAGTGTAATAAAAGCACACACTTTGTGATGCCACATTTTGGGTTGGACTCCAAGGGACAGACATAGCCATTCTAGTATGTAATGTTAATAACTTTACTAAGAGACACTCCCTTCTAGATAATCTATGTGCGGTTTAAAATTTTACTGATGGGCAAAGTCTGTCTCTTGAAGTATATATTTATCACATATTTTTCCATTTTTTATTTAATGAACAAAGCACATGTTTTCACACATCTGTTTAAATAGTTTGTTTTTGTTGTTGATTTTCAAGGTGATTTGTGTCTTTTGGAAAAGCTCTTTGCTTTACATATTGTAAATTGCAAAACAAGACACACTTTGAAGATCTGATTATCCCTGGATGTAAGGTCTGATTTTTATGCTTATCTTCTTCAGTGAATGCCAAGAACCTTTCCAGTTCATCCATACAACACCATCATCTGTGCCATGCTTTGCCATATCCCACGAATAGCTACCACCCCAGTAATATCTTCCATTAGGATTGGCAGCGTGGCATCGGTTGTACCACCATCCACCACCATCTTCTCTTGAGCATTGCTTGTCTGGATCTGTACTAAACCTGAAGATAAAGCAAAAAGGCATGTGTTTAAATTAATAGACAAAAAAAAATGAATTGTATTTTACAATATTGAGTATCTTACTTTGGAATTTAGCACTATGTAACATCCCATATAAGACATGTAGAAAGAAATGTATAGATTAATTTTTCATCATTATCTCACATACAATAGTAAGACAAATCTTGCCTTCTAAACCTAAGCTTGGATAGCCAAAATTCTGATAAGTCATTAAGCCAAAAAATAGAAGACCTCGAGAATCCCCTATCCCCGCAATGGCCCTTAGAAACATTAGTCTTATAGTTAGGATAGCCTTATGCCTATCCCACGCATGCTTAAACTCCTTTACTGTGTTAACCTCTACCACTTCAGCTGGAATGCTATTCCATGCATCCACTACCCTCTCAGTAAAGTAATACTTCCCGATATTATTTTTAACCCCTTAAGGACACACGACATGTGTGACATGTCATGATTCCCTTTTATTCCAGAAGTTTGGTCCTTAAGGGGTTAAACCTTTGTCCCTCTAATTTAAGACTATGTCCTCTTGTTGTGGTAGTTTTTCTTCTTTTAAATATAGTCTCCTCCTTTACTGAAAGGGAACAAAAGCAATGTTTCTGCCTGGTTTCGAACCAAGGACTTTTCGCGTGTTAGGTGAACGTGATAACCACCACACTACAGAAACTACACCTTCTCTGGATGAATGAAATCCCCACTGTTGTAGCTTCTAATTTAATAAGCCAATGTGGCTACATACTGTGGTTTTGGTGACCTTTATACTTACCAGCCATCATTGTCTCTGTCATATGTACTGAAGTACATTCCATTGTGTATTGTCATGGTTCTATTTTCTCCTTTAAGTTGTGATGCGCCCTCTATTAGAGCATTTCCAGCAGTGCCTGTATAGCCACTGACAGATAGCTGGTATTTATTAGCTTCATTTTGTACGGTGAATTTATTATACAGCGCAGACACTTTGGTGTTATCCCAGTCTTCCATTTCAAACAAAGCTTCAGTGCGCCCCGCATTAGTAAGCTGACTTATTTTCTCATTACCAAGCCAATATTCACCTATAGAATGAGAAGTATAAATAGAATGTGAAAAAATATATATAAACATACACTTGGACACATAATGCATCTTCTGCTCTGAATTCTATTTATGTTCTTTTATTAAATGGACTGTGTCATGAGAGAAGAGTTTTTTAAATTTTGTGTTTGGTACTCGGGTTTACTCCATATCTGGGAACTCCCAACCAAAGGTATGTGCATCTTATTGTATTGGATGTTCCTAATATGGCCACCTGAGCTGCTGAACAATTGCTGCATTAAAGCATACCTGGGCCTACCAACAACACCGTTTGTGCATGACAACACTCTTTCAGGATTTTATTGGTGAAGAAGAATTGTCAGGAATTCAAAGTAAATTTCAAATTTAAGGCAAAAATAGCTGAATTGAAAAAATATCAGCTATGCTTTCAATAAACTTTTTTGGTCTAAAAGTTGACAATCACTTTGAATTCACTTTGTATAAATGACAATTTTCATGTGAATAGACCACGCAGCCTGGAGGAAGCTATTTTTGTATATACTGCTTTGACTTTCAAAAATTGTTCTGGATAAACCTGGATGTAATATTTGTCATCCTTACCTATTTATATGTGAATATACTGTTTTAGTAGTCTATATCGAGTTACATGTGAGGACTTACATGGAAATGTAACAACATCTACTTTCAGCTCTCTTAAAGGACCAGTTTGGGCACCATAACAACTTAATTAAAGTGAAGTTGTTATGGAATAATGATCTCCCTGGCGCTGGCTTATTTTAAGGGATTAAACCATTCTTCGGCACTGGAACACTAACTTTAATTGGGACGGTTTACCCATTAATGTGAGCAAGCGCAAGGGACCTACTAGCATCTTAACATCTTCTTTTGGTTACGGTTGTTATGGTGCCTAGAGTGTTCCTTTAATAAGTAACTATGAGGTAAAACGTTAAATAAAAATAATATAGAGAATATATACAAAGAATAAAAAAAAGGGAGGCCATTTTACAACACTTTGTACTTGTGGGAAGAAAACTGAATAGTAAAACAAACATTTGATTGTATCTGCAATAGTGTACTAATTTAGAGTTGAATTTTTAGAAATCAATTTCAAAATGCACTGCTTGCACATGAAGAGTTGTAGGTGATTTTCTACATACAAAACTCAACATTGATGTGTTAAAATTGCTATATGTCTATGTGCAAGTTTAAATACGGCAATATTTTTTACCTGGAAAGTCACAGATATTTTTGCCACCATCCCGAGCAATGTTACCAAATCCAGATCTGTAGGCATCCCATGTTCTTCCAAATCCAACACTGCCATCTTCCCTGTTCTGGATAAGTGCCCATCCTGTGAAACATTAATATTTATATTTGAATTAATTTATTCTATTAATTTAGCTATGCTCAATACTTTATTGTACATTTTCCCTTAATGAAAGTTAGATATTTAGGGATATCCCATGCTGAAATTATGTTTACGTATGATCCTGTGTCATCTCTGTCCTATTTCTTTAAAGAGGGACAGAAGACAATGCAGAGCCTCAGAACATGTACCAGCGAGAGCTGGATCTACATCACAGGTGCCTGTGGGCAAAGAGTTCTGAGGTGCTCTTCTGTTGCTTGTTTTATGATTTGGAGGATGCACAAGAGAGTCAGGAAGAAGACTTCTCCCCTTCTCCACAAATAAAGAAAAAAATGCAATTAACATATAGCTATAGTTTATTACATAAATGTTAAGAGGAAAAAAATACTTTTGTAGTTATGGTAAGTTCCCCTAGTAGATAGGCTCCTGTAGGCAGCTGCCAACCGTGCATACTGGAAAGTCTAGACCTAGCGCAGGCTTGAACTGAATTGATCTAGACGCAGGGGTTCCCAAAAGTAGATCCTAGATCAGACATAGGCAACCTTCGGCACTCCAGATGTTTTGGACTACATCTCCCATGATGCTTTGTCAGCATTATGGGTGTAAAAGCATTATGGGGGATGTAGTCCACAACATCTGGAGTGCCGATGGTTGCCTATCCCTGTACTAGATGTTTTAAAACTACAGCTTCCATGATACTTTGTCATTCTGAAGGCATTCTAAACTCATGCAGAGAATCAAGGCAGTTGTAGTTCTACAACATCTGGGGATCTATCTTTTTGGCACCCCTGATCTAGAGTATGCAGGATATGAGTGCATTGATTTGATTGGACATCTCCCTAATGTTATTACATAAAGCATGTGTGCTTTCCCTATTTCTAACAAGATTACTACAGAGGTTGCATAGGTTTTGTTCTTTCACAATCTAGAGTGTCAGTATTTTATTATAGTTTTCTATTATTCTCACACATCAATCTATAGTCACAGAATCAGATAGAAAGGCTTCCCAATACATTTTGATTTCATTGACGCTTGCTTACCTCCATTATTTGTTTCCATGTCGCAATAAATTTTGTATGGTTTAGAAACTCCATCAGGCTGTATAAGATACAACTCTGAGCTATCACCTCCCTTTCTATAGATGTCTTCACACTCTGAGATAATAAACATGAATAGAATAAAAGATTAGGAAATTAAAAACAAAAAAATTAATTGAATAGATACATTTAAACATGTATTTTATAGCATTAGGAAGATAGCTTTAACCCCTTAAGGACACATGACATGTGTGACATGTCATGATTCCCTTTTGTTCCAGAAGTTTGGTCCTTAAGGGGTTAAAAGGAATGAGATAACAAGTAGCCACTAGTCTTGTCTACTGTCCTATGACAGTCCAAATAAGTATTTGTATCTTCTGCTTTAAAATATTTTCATTTTTGAGGCTTAGTCTATCAGTTTTCTGTACTTTACCTAAGGAATAGTTCTAGGGATACTTGAAGCAATAAAACAACTGTAGCTTAATAAAGCACTTTAAGTGTATATATCATGCCCTTGCAGCATCACTGCTCAATTCTCTGTCATTTAGGACTTAAAACATTTTTTTATGTTTATGAAGCCCTAGCTACACCTCCCCTGGCTGTGACTGGCACAGCCCGCAAGAACAAAATATTTACATTAGATGTTTTTATCTCCTGCTCTTTTAATTGAACTTTCATCACATACAGGAGTCTCCTGCAGGCTATTAACAGAGCAGAAGATAAACATGTTTAATTCAAACAGACTTTGCAATAAAATAAGTTAAAACATTAGATCTCTCTTTACAGGAAATGTGTAGGGAGATTGTGTAGGTCATATGCAGGGAAGGTGTGAATAGGGCTGCATAAACAAAGAGATGTAACTCCTAAACAGCAGATAATTGAGCAGGTAGACTGCAGGGGCATGATCTATACACCAATGTCACTCAAATAAAGTAAAGTTGTTTTGGTGCTTACAGCTACACCAACAATATACTTCACACTCTCATAAAGTATTCTTAACAATATACCTTTGCCAGAGACTACTGGAATGTTGCAAGTTGTAACACAAGGAGAACGGCAGTTTTCAACTTGAGAGGAAATTGTGGCTTCCAATTTCTGGATTTTTGACCTCAGGTTTTCCAACACTTGGCGGAGGATACGAATGTTGGATGGAATGTTGGTATCCAAATTTTCCTTGATGTAAGTGTAATGTTCTTCCAATTCATCATTATAGGTCTTTGCAACATCATTGTTATCTACAAACGAAATGTCAAACATTCGTAACCACTAATGCTCAATGTAATGGCTATGATGACATAGGTATTTGGATGCTGTCCTCTTTAACAAAACCAAGAACTCCCTCATCGGCTAAAAAATTGCCACCTTTTTGACTACATTAGTAATGCTAAACTTGTGCTTCAATGTTATCAACCTACTTTGAGTAGATTTTGGAAAGCAGTGGTGGTAGGCTGAGAATTCTATGGGAGAGCCATGGTTTTTGCCACTATAAAGTCATAATTACCCCATGCCTTATATGTCAATAATGTAAAATGTAATACTAGATTTCTATGCAAACTCTACATTCATACTGATTAATGTTTGACTTGGTGGGTAATACATAATTAAAACGTATAAAGTTATGTTAGCATTGTAGTTTCAGCATAAAAAGCATGTCCTGTTGAGTAGAGATCAAAATGCAAAACCATCCTCAGGCCTGATTGAACATCATTGGAAAATGTTTACAAAAAATACATAGAATGTCAACATCAATCAACTTTGTTGTAGGGGGTATACTTGTGAGGCTTTTGAGTTTGCATTTAATTTTTATAACACTGATTCTAGTGGAAATATGCGTGTAAAACTCTCTCTATAATATTTGTAGATGTCTCCCTTAGACTAAAAAAAAATCTTCCTTTTCTATCAGTTATTATCAGTTATTGTGATGCAGTGTTACTGTGCTACTGTGGTACATAATGGGTTATCATCATCGGTGTCAAAGGTACAGTAACACAATGAAACATGCTTTGCTTTCTGTAATTGTTAATAAGTACATGCCAAATATTTATTATACCTGTGTTGAGCTCACTCCTTGCATGCACACTGTTTCTCAGAACAGATGCGTACTTATATATAGTGTTTGTTGACTGTGCCAATGCATTTACTCTGCCGCTCACATCTTTAATTGCATCCTTAACATTTTTTTCTTGTTTCAACATTGACGTACGCAGCTCACAACCAGTTGGACAGAGTACTCCCTGAAAGAAGATAAACCTCCTTTATATATAGCATTATTTATTTATCTAGTATTCAATTATAAAAAGTATAAGAAGGGATACCCATTTTACCGAATACCTGGAAAATTAAGCAAAACAAAAGACTGAATTTTTGGTTTATAATTTATGTTATCTTATTTTTTTTTTTTTTATGCTGAATGGCATTTCCAATGAGCAGAGTGTTTGCACATTTTTACAAGGCAGTATTTAAAAAGTGTTTTTATCATAAGGTAAGTATTTCGATAAAAATACAGATATACTAATATATGTTTGATTAGGAATATCTTGGCAATGTTCCTGAAATCTGAAGACTGACATTTGCCACCAGTACCCAAGGCAGTCCCACGATCAAGAGTTACCAATCCTGGCTCAGAATTAGAGTCTGCAAAGTTTGGGTTATCTGATTATAAGCTGTCATCTCAACACTAAAGGCCCCAACTGCCAGCAATAGTGGAAATGGAATGGAATTGGGGAGTAAATTCAATGGAAAAAGAGAGCATGTCTATTCTTAAAGTAAAAGACTTGGGCTGAGAACAAAGACAAACAGGAAGTGATGTTCGGAAGGACAAATAGGGAAGATGAGAAGATGAAATTGGGGCATTTTCAGACTGACAAAGACAAGGGAATAAACCTGAGAAGGACAAGTTGAGTATATGAGGGCCTATATGGGCAAGCAAAGCTTACAAAGGCAGATAAGGAGAACAAGGGCCTATATAATTTTATCAAAGAGGGGAATCTATGAAGGGTGATTTAAATAAGAGGAACACGTAAGACATAAGGAACTGTGTGCTTGATAATATTATAAAAACATGAGAGACACAAGTGTTAAACACTGAAAACAATAAATGAAAAGTACTGGTTGGAAAGGACCAAGGCCTCGATTTATTAAGATTTTCAAATAATTCAATACTGCTT
Source organism: Pelobates cultripes (assembly GCA_933207985.1). Taxonomy (NCBI): domain Eukaryota; kingdom Metazoa; phylum Chordata; class Amphibia; order Anura; family Pelobatidae; genus Pelobates; species Pelobates cultripes. The sequence goes on along the minus strand of OW240917.1, from coordinate 155,166,699 downwards.
GAAAAACTTTCCAAATGATTAGTCTATAAAAATCTAAAAGACTTTAATAGTAACTTCCGTAGATAAATCATTTGGAAACATTTTTTTAACAGTGTTGAATGATTTGGAAAGCTTGTTAAGTCAAGGCCCCATTAGGAAATTGCAAAGCTAAGTGCAAATGATCGTTGGAGGTTAAGGCTACCATAGTGGAGAAGGTGAGCTGGATGGAGACCAGTAAAAAGAACAGTAATGGCCTGCAATACAAAACTGTTAATGCACAAGAGCAGGGTTGGATGATGCAATATTTTTTATGGTGCCGTATAAATTGATAGGGGCAAAAAAATGTCAAATTAAAGGCCAGAATTGCAATCCTGGAATTGAAAGTAGAGAAATATTTGCATTGTTTAGCCTAAAAGAGAAGGTTAATTTTAAAAGTAAAAGTGCCATGTGCATATGTCTATTGCCCCCAAAAAATGGAATACATTAGATGTGCGGTATGATGACATCTCTAAAAGATATAACAAGAAGCAGCCGTAGGTGTCCTAACATAATTGTTAAGTATATTGGTTCATGTGATATACTCATGCTATGTATACTTACAAGCTCCTCATATGCGTGCTTACAGCCTCCCTCATCAGGATAAACAAGATTTTCTACCTTTCGACGAACGTCAGGACGCTTTGTAGGACGAGCACTATAACCACCCCCACTGACAGGTGGAGGAGGTGGTTTGCGGGTAGGTAATACTTCACTGCCTTTGGAAACTGGTCTGTGTCCACGAGCTTTTATAATCCCTTCATGATCCTGTAATTGACAGAACATCATTAAACTGTATCACATTTTGTCGCAAGAGTACAAATATGATTATATACATACATTTGTGTAAATGTGCAATAATTTATTTACAAATTTACTTAGAAGTAGGCTTCTTTTCATAGCAAGATAAATCCAAATAAATAATATTGTAATACCTCATATTTATTGTTTCGTCTCAGTGAATCTGTTTTGTGCATTTATATGTTGTGCAAATTTTATATTCTCAAGCTGCATGTAGTGACCTATTACTCAAATCCATCAATACAATAAGACAAATCCTTTTGTTAAAGTTTACAGGAGTACATATTCTTCAGAACATTATTCTGAGTAGAAGCTGTACATTATTAAATTAACAAATACACAGCCATTATGTATTTAATTTTTTTTTTTAAAACACTTGGAAATCATCGACAGAATTTATGACTGAAATACTGGAAATATTACTATGCCAGTTTAAAACCAGCATCATTATTATTAATCCCTTCATAATTGCACATGTTATTATAAGAATCCCTTAAAGTATAGAATACAGTTGTGTACCCCTAAACTAAAGATTATATGGACCTTTCCTAGCTGAAAATAATAGAAAGTGGATAATTAGGGAAGTTTTAGAAACAATAAGTGAAGTTTAACATATTTCTGGGAACCCAAATATGCTGTAAGACATATTTATACACTAAAGCAGGCATAGGCAACCTTCGGCACTCCAGATGTTGTGGACTACATCCCCCAATATGCTCTTACACCCATAATGCTGGCAAAGCATCGATGAGGTGTATTCCAAAACATCTGGACTGCCGAAGGTTGCCTATGCCTGCACTAAAGTGTGAATTATCAGAAATTCGAAAGTGAATTTCATATGTTTAAATACAACTCTTGAACTGAAACAATTCTCCTTTAAATTGTTTTTGGTTTGGTTACTTTTTACTAAAATCTGAAATTTTATTAATATTATTTTATTATTTATGTAGCACCAGCAAATTCCATAGCGCTGTACAATGGGTACAATTTAATTCGAATTTCCATCAGATTCACACTAGAGTATACTCATAGATTGGATATTTATATGTCAAAGATTTCAATACACTACAATTTGTTGTTTAAAGAAAAAAAACACTGCTTTTTTTCTTATTAGAAACACCACAAATAATTGCTGTTTAATCCTTTCAAAGCTTAGTGGTGTACAATACTTCTTCAACGAATCATTGCATTGCACTGAAAATGTTAATTATAAGCTAAGTTGCTCTGGAATCATTATGTGGAGTACAAAATTCAACCAATTGTGTTCTAATTCTTCTAAACTCTTAGTGCTTGCAAAGCCTTGAAAATCTCTATACATGAAACCAAATAGAAATGTAAATTACTAAATATTTTTTAATAAAGAATATGACTATAAGACTGTAATTAATATAATGTAATGAAAATAGTAAACACAATTTAATACTTTAAATTTATTGTATATATTTATTTTATTAAATTATGCAAATGAACAAATTATAACTCATTACCGTGCTGTATTAAACAAAAACAAAAAAAAGAAAGAAAATTAAATCACAAATATTAATTACTGTATTACTATAAAATTAAGTTACTTGACATACTGTATACTCCTGGGACAAAACACAAGAAATTAAGCAAATACAGAAAATAAATCATACTTTCAAATGATATGTAAACTATTTTAGAAAATTAGAACCTATGCACATTCTACTGGCATTAAAATTAAGGAAAAAGAGTGTAATGCGGCTATTTCACATCAATACATAAGTTCAATAATTGACTTAGTACCTCATCGTCTTCATCGTAATCACTACACCACACAGTGGCTGTGCAGAGGAACAGCAGCAAAAGGATCTTCATTGTCTTGACCATTCTTTAAACTAGTGTATTAAAGCAGACGCTTTACTTATATATAGTTATTGGAAAAGAACGGCCCTCCCACTAATGCTTCTGAAGTAGGCTGACCTATTCAGAGTCTCATCGTTAATAGGTGACCAATTGTTGTTTGCTTATCTGACAGAGAGGGCTGTTGGTCAACTCATTGCAAAATTTTGTCAGGAACAGCAAAACAGAAGGTGAATTGTCAGAAGAATGACAAACAGAAGACAGGGGTTTGAATTGCACATTTTGGGCCAAAATAGATGAGTTAAAAAAAAAAATGGCTAGTTTAGCTTAAATTTTGGAATATAATTTTCAGTTACGCTTTAAATAAACACCTCAAATAAGAATTAAATAAGACATAATGTGTCACAGCTGTGGAATGCGATTTTTGTATTTCTGTGTAACAGTAGTTTGCACCCACATGAAGAATAAGCACCAGGTCACAGGGCAACAGGGTATATTTTTAATACCTGTAATATGCATTTATTTATATATTACAATAACAAGATAACATATCACATATGAATATAAAAGCTCTATACTGATTCATAAATGTTGTAATCAAATAACTTGCATCTCTCTAGCCTCTAATTTTGTGGTGGCCACCTAAGCTTTAGGGATCAGGGCAGTTATCTTCCTCCTTACTCACCCCTGTTTGTACTACATAAGTAACATTTGTTGGATTTATGTGTGTGATGTTGTATATAACATAGGTTGTATATTCCTATTCCTATCTGAAAGTATACAAGTCAAAAACTAATGTATAGGCTTTCAATAGTCCATACAGATGTTCAAACGGCCACTAGATGCATACTTGCAAGAACAGAATATTCAAGGATATAATCTTTCAATGTAGGGTAATAACTGCTTGATCCAAGGATAAATCTGACTGCCATTCTGGGGTCAAGAAGGAATTTTTTTCCTAGCTTGTTGCAAAATTGTGCTTCAAACTGGTTTTTTTTGCCTTCTTTTGGATCAACAGCAAAAAAACAAATGTGAGGTAGGCTGAACTTGATGGACGCAAGTCTCTTTTCAGCTATGTAACTATGTAATAAAAAAGGAATGAATTCAATGTTTCTATTCATGTTCGTATTATGGATTGGATGTGTTTGCAATTCAGTGACATCTTTTATTTCAAGGTGCTCCATTCAATAAAGTTTAACAGGATTCCAGGTGTATGTCAACCCAAAAAACAGACTGAAAATTCTTAAAACCTCCCACCAATAGAAGGGTTGATCAATCTGCGCTGCCACCAGGCATTGGAATAGCCTGACCAAACCCTCTGGAGCACATGATGTAATCATATGGGGTAAATATGGTATAGCCTTACAGGATTAGAGTACCAATGGCCAGGGCCGGCGCTACCATAAGGCGGCTCAGGTGGCCCCCTAGGGTGCTCCGGCCCTGGGGGCGCAACAACAGGCTGAACGGGGGGAAGGAAGCGCACTGTGCTCCCCTCCAGCCGTGACTGAGCGCAGCCCAGATCTTTCTGCCCGCAGAGCCCTGCCTCTGCCCGCCCACCTCTTACTCTGGTGTCTGCCGCAGGCTGGGTGGAGGGGGCGGGGATATGAATGACATCATATCCCTGCTCCCTGTGTACCACGCATCGCGGCTGGCACCCAGTGACAGGGCTGGGCTGCAGGACGGGACTCCACAGAGCTGGACAGCATGCACCCCGGGGACAAGATTGAACAGATGTAAGTATGTAATTGTGTGACTGAAAAATGATGCCTGTGTGCCTGTGCCTTGGGAGGAAAGGCACACAGGTGAAGATGCATTTTGTTTTTAAAGGAGGGTGGGGGGCACCAAAATGCATCTTGATCTGTGTAACTAAAAATCCTAGCACTGGCCCTGCCAATGGCCAATCAACTTTAAGTTATTTTATTTGATGAGCATACATCAGTGTCATTAGCCATCCCAGAAAGAGAGCCTGGGATATCTAATGTAAATTATATACAACTATCTTCAGCACGCATAGCATGTGGGCAGAAGTGGTCCACAGAAGCATATGGTCCACAGAATAATGGTATGCTTCTCTGGAAAATAATTAGTATTCAGATTCCTTCCTTCCAGCTCTCCCACAAGTCTTTGCATTTCTCAATAGCATCTCGCAGGTCTTTTGTCTGCTAATTGTCAGTTTTTCATCTCTTTGAATCAACCTCCATCATGCTAGTTCATACAGTCATTTCCTCAAGACCAAGATTTTTCCTTAGTTTGAGTATTGCCTATTACCTGTTCTTGCATCAAAGTCCACGTTCAGTGATCATATGTCAGTCATCATGTGAGTCAAACCATTATTGCAGGGTCCAACCTAAGAATGAATCTGGTTGTTTTGGTGAAGCCTCGTAGAACATCCCAATCATTGCTGCATTGCAGGAAGACACTATTGCAAGCACATCATACAGGTTCATTCTGATACCCAGTCCAGTCAACACAGCAGATACCACATTACACACATACCACATTTAATATACCACATTAAAAAATCTAATTAGTTTAGAGTCTCAAACCCAAATTTACATCTCTCTATATGTGTAAAATGTAATATTATACATTGCCTCAAAGGATAGGCATCCCTGATATAATCTACGAAAGTGTCTACGCTTTACAATGATGGTATGACTCTTGCTCAATAGTTACTGTTTGTAACCATCACCATCTCTCCACCCAGACATTTTGTGCATTTGAGTTGAGTTATTGTGGATTATATGCCCAATACTGATACTTTCTTAAATTTTTTTTAATAACTTTAATAACAATAATTAATTGCATTACGCTAAGAATTTAATAACTCTAAATTAACTAATGTCCACACCAAGGATTCAATAGGTATTTTAAAACAGCAAGTTGGTGATATTGTTACTTCTTGCTCTATACCAGGGATCCAACCTTTGTCCTCCTTCTTTTGTTATACGTTAATTAAAAATAACTTCTGAGCAAAGATTGTGTTGACTGGCAAAGAACATTTGTAAACATAGTCTAACAGCTGGAGAGCCAACCTCACCTACTGCAATCTGCATTATACAATATGTATCACACAGATATCTTTGCCAGCCAACACAGAGTGTAACTGCAGTACGTACTCTAGGACTATCCCAGGACAGTAATACAAAACATCCTTTAATAGAACACTCTGTGTCTATCATTGATCCAGGTGCAGAGGATGTCAGAAATGTTTTACTTTTTTTTTTTTTTTTTTTATTGGTACAGTCACCTTTACCGGAAAAGGCAGCAATCGTATCTCACTACGCCTACTTGTTGAGTAAATTCTCCCAGTTCAACTAATTGTGTAACCACCGAGAACATTATCATTATTTTAGATAATATTTATTTGGTGATTTCTTGTTTTTTTAATTTAGTTCCTAAACGTGCTATAAAATACTATTCTTTATGAGATGCAACACATTTATAAGTTTAACAAATATTCTTCTTCTTCAAAGGCCCATACAATTTTCACCCACTTATGTATATTTAATGCTTTCATCAGCAGTCCTTTATATTGATGGGGAAAAGACGCATGGCATCATTTACTAAATATGTGGGTATGTCTAGCCAAACACAAAGCATAACGTAGGAATTAATGGTGTTTTATTTTTTGCATTATTTAATATTCTAGGTAATGCATACCATGCTCCAAAAATTATCTGCACATTTACTTGCCCGTGAGCCACATATTTTTCAGTCTGCTCACTTCGCAGTGAATTTTGAAGCGATGACAACTTATATGCACAATTAAGTTGAATTTTCTCAAACTGAGCTATTTTGACAAAGATTTTACACCATTAATTCCATTAACAATTCATTGATTTATTTTTGCATAAATCATGAACATGATAGTTAATATTTTTTACTTGGCTATATGAACATAGGCTTTATTTTATTATGAAAGTGTATGTTCACAAATGCCATTCTAGATTATTTATGCAAGATGCTGAGAGTTGAATATCCAGAATATTGGGTTTTATTCACTAAACCGTGAGTCACAGCATATATTTGATATGAATTACAATAAATAGGCTAAAATAAACAAGAAGTAGAAAAAACTGCTGAAGTGGACAATGTTTACACTACTCTAATTGGCTGTAAATTTAGCAAATGAAATGTTCAATTCTCCACAATTAATTGTTCATTAAATATATCCAAACAAGGTTATTGTCAACACCTGTGATTTGTGAAATTGTGGATAAGACAAGAATTGACAATGTTTACGATATAGTAGCGAAACTGGAAAAAGTAGCTTATTTGGAGAATGTTTTTCCAATTTGGCAATTTTAGGTTGGCAATTCTACACAACTCTTGGTTGTTTTCTTAATCTTTTAAAATAATGCTACCAGGTAACCCATAAACCTATTCAAAATTGAAGAAAAATGCTTATTTTATTTTATTTGAAACTTAAATGTTTTACATAATAACTTTATTTGGAATCTACAAAGTATAAAACATTTGTATTATAATAGACTAGTGTTAGACATGTCATTTCTGTTTATATATTTTTTCCAGGTATCAAGTAAGGATTCTTTTTTGAGATTCTGCACTTAACACTCTTAACATTTGGCATAGCAGGTTCAATATTTGTCCTGCTAGTCTGTTTAGTCAAAGGGCAATGCACTTTAGCAGCCCACAATTTGAAGGACAGTTGTTAGTACAAAGATAATCATGTCCTTTGAAACTGTCTCATGACCAACGTCTTTAACCCTATGTTAGCCTATTTTTCCAGTAAAATATCTGTGTACTGAAAATACTTGAAGATGCAAGCTCTTATGTCCACATAAGAGTTCTTCTTAGTAAAGATTCCTTGCTATCTTTGTAAACACTTGCCTGTTTCTTGCCATTTCACAAATTAAAGGAACACTCCAAGCACCATAACCAATATAGCAAGCTGTAGTCTGCCTCCGTTTCTCCTGACGGAGAATGAGAAGCGCTTTGTCTAAACTCAGCCCTGCTGTGCCGAGCATTGCTTACTGGCTGACAGTGATCAACTGAAACTGCAGGGTTTACCTCAGGAGAACTAATGGAAGCTTCTAAGCTGGAGCTTCTGGCTATCTGATGGAAGTAGTGGTGGCACTAGTGGCACTATAACCACTGCATCTTCCTGTAGTGTTTAGAGTGGTGTAGTGATCCTTTAAAAGGTTGATCAACCATAACTACATTCATTTTTCAAGTTAAGCGATGCTGTACTCACATCAAAATTATTTATGCACACATTGAAATAATATCAGCACTTACGGCTGTAGATGCAATATCTCAGAGTAGTATGCATGTGTGAACACTTTTCTACTCTTTAGTCCTTTACATAATGTAGGTGCGCACTTTGACAGTAACCAGTAATAAAAGCAAGATCTACGACAATCAATCCTTGCATTGTTTGCACAGATCCTGAAACAATAAATTGTCTCATTTAGACTCACAACCTGATATGGAAATGTTAGAATGTTACATTGTTGGTCTTCATCTTACTGGGCATGTGATGGAATATTAACTGCTAATTTGTGTGGCCTTGTAGCGGTGTTAAATATTGAGATAAGAGTGAGACAGTTCAAGCCTTCTTCTTTACATATGTTTGTTTTGGAGTTCCTTCCGTGGTGTTCTCTGCCTCAAAAACAATCAGAAGAACTGAACCATGTTATTTTTATTTCAACCTTTTATTGTGTCAAAAGGACATGCAGCTCACGTTCCTACCAGACCTGTGCAAAGCCACGCTAGACTGGCGGTGCTCGGTCCGCAGGGTCACACAATCACTCCGAACAGCTGGGATCAGCTACAGATGGGGTCCCCCGTACGTTCCTGGTCACCAGAGACAGGGCTGTACACTGACTCACATCACAAGAGGACTCTGATACCTTCCTTCAGGCACTGGGTCTAGCGCAACAAATAAAACAGCGCACACTCGGCTGGCAGCTCCTGGGATGTCTCACAAATAATCCCCTTTGTACCTCGCCCCACAGATGAAAACGGCTGAAAGCACCAGATGACTGATCTAGGGGAGGAGAGGCAGACGGTTCCAGATGCGTCCCACCAACAAACGATTTTTCTTTCTTTCATAGTTTCAATTTTCTTATCACAATTAATAGAATTTTCAGTTAATGTTAATGCCTGTCTTATTTTACTGCAGGCCACACACACAAACTCTTCACCCCCTCATCCCCTTGGTGCCTAGGGGTTAATAGGCACTACTAACACTCCCGCTAGACCTCCACGCCACGATAATCAGGGCGACCACACAACTCATACCAGGTTACCTGCAGCCAGACAGATCATCTACTATTGAGCTCACAGACACCTCCAAACAAGGTTTGTAGGCCTTTTCAAGGCCACAACATAGCGGCCGATAACTACCACTCGGTGCTCACATGCCATGACACTTAGTCCTCACATAGCATACCTACTCCTTGAGGACCCCAATAGTTAGTGGGAGTCCACTCTTCACTTTACACAACTTGCTAATCACTTTTTTAACTTTTATAATATATTAAAATACTTGCCCAAATGTATTCTGTACACTCAGGCAATGTTTGATATTCGGCTATTGCTTAATGTTAATGTAACTGCATAATGTACCTTATGGTATATTGGTTCAAGACAAAAATAAAGAATATAAAAAAAAAAAATACTATTATTTAAGGGATGCAACACCTCACCTGCAAGTGTGATTTTATGCATTAAATATTCCTTGAAGGACAAAAGCAAATATGTCTTCATAAACGTGAGCACAATCTCTTTTGTCCATATGTGGAATTACAAAAGAAAATGAGTTAGAGCTGTGACATGATTTTATATGCTGTCATCCCGTCACACGTAGTGAGTATACATTCTAATTATTATCTCTCCAATGCTTGATTAGAAATAGCCCAATCACCTTAACCCATTTACACAACATATACAAGGCTATTTACTAAAGTGTGATTTCAAATTTAAGGCCAAAACAGCTGAATGTCAGCTATGTTTCCAGTTTGATCTGAAATTTCAAATTCACTTTAAATTTATTTTGAATTGAAGACAAATCTCACATTTGTATGTATGGTGCAGGAGTAGGGATCCTTCGGCCCTCCAGATGTTGTGGAATACATCTCTCATAATGCGCTTACAGCCATAATGCTGGCAAAGCATCATGTTAATTATAGTCCACAACATCTGGAGTACTGAAGTTTGCCTACCTCTGATATGGTGTATATTACACAACCAATGTGTGGGGCTACTGCTTCAATCCACATAGGAGCATGGGAACACAAAGTCTATAGTTATTGAAAATAATAAACTCCAGATTATGGATGTCCAACACCTGGCCTTTCAGTTGCTGTTGGATTACATTTCCCACAATTCTGTGCTAGCCACTGAAATGAAATACTTTATCCGATTTAGATGATCTTATGTTACTAATGTGATACTATACTAAGGGACGTAAATGCATGGCAGTACTTGTACAGACCCTTTTTCTATTATTTGTTTATTTTATTTTCCTGAAAATGTTTAGTTTTAATATTTTTTTTAATACTATTAAAGGGACATTCCAAGCACTACAATAATGCTCATGGCATAGTTTATGATGCAAGGGACTTATTGTCATTGTTTATTCGAACACTGTTGCTTATTTTTGTGAATCCCTTTGTTCCTGAAGGTACAATATAAAATAAGTAGTGTTGAGTGACTGTTTGAGCCATGGTTGCATAGCTGCTGGATTATGGGTTAAGAAAAAATAAAAAACTCCTGATTGGTGGGACCACTTCCTTGTCTTAGTATTGCTTAATGGTGCTGCTACTTAGCTATATATAGGCAGCACAGGTTTGTATTTTTTTTTTTAATGTAAATATTGCATTTTGTTTTTTAATGCATTGTCTTCATCAGGGTTAATCTGTGGCAACTTTTACTGAAAACTAACGCAGTGTCCCAAATAACTGGGTTTTCTGCTTTAAGAGACATGACTCCCTGAAAATGCAATTTCAGCAGGGCGTGGGATTGGTAGGTGCGATGGGGGAAATGCTAGGCAAGTCCTGTACCAACCTAAACTGCTACAGTATTTGGTGGGAAACTGTAAGACTTGCATTGGTGTCCCTACACAATGTGGTCCAGTCAGTCTTGCCTTCACCAAACTTCTGGCATAGTGCAGTTGCTTGCCAGTACTCTGGTGATGAAGCTGGTTCTGAATACCTCCCTTTGAACCTAGTGATTCCCTGTTGGCAGAGTCTGGCATAGATACACAGTTTAATGGCTGTCTGATAGCAGGTTAGTTAATTAACAGACACAAATTAAATGACAAATTTTCCATTAACACCCTGTAGAATATTGCATATTCTATGTTTCTATTGATTATATATATGGATGTGTGGATTGACATAAGTAACAGATGGTATCAATAAGTCACAAGGCTTTCTTTGTCCGAGAGCTCTGGAATGTGGATTCGGGGGTCTTTTCCTTATATGGCTAGAGTTAAACGCTGACGTTAGTATTAGCACATCTATATAGGAACAGAGGGACACGAGGTTGCACGCTGTCTTGGCTTGGCTCTTGGCTCTGTACAACGATGTAACTCTCCCATCAGAAGTCCAGCAATTACCATCTGCTGTTGAATGTCCATAATCCTGTAACATCCTTTATTATGTTTTAATATGTATACGTAACAAAGAATAAACCTGAAGAAACCGTAAGTCAGATTGCGTATTACTACTTTTCAATAATATAGACATATATTATTGTGGCGAGCATTTGGCCCAAGAATATATATACAAAAAAACGTATATATAGCAATCAACTGAAGACAAGAAGAAATTAAAAAGAATCTACATTACCACCATACATTTTACACACCCTTTCTACTAATTATATCAATTTGCCAGCTTCATTAATGGAGTTTGAAAATTTTACAATAATGGAATTCTACCATGGAGATAATCAGTAGATTGGGGATATTAGAAAATCTGAGGTTTTATTTCTCTTCTCTCTCAACTTTTCAATACATTTAAATGGTATGCTTTCTGTGGTAAGAAATTTGCTAAACTGGAAGGCCACAGGGATTTTATGGTTAAATGTCCTTTAGAAAAAAAACATTGAGGGATATATAGGTCTATATAATATATTTAAAATATGTCACTTAAAGCTAGGACTATACCTTTAAATCTGTGCATATTCCTTAACACAGCCTGTAACACCACTTTCTCTTGTAAGTAACGACTGCCACCTTTTGATGAAATCAGATCACTATAGTCAACATGAAAGCTAACACGGCCCTGATTATCGAAGACAGGAGGCTCATATTATGCTAAATCTTTCTTTACTACTCCACATTGCAGCAAACATTAAAAAGTAAAATGGAACAAACCAAACAAAAAAGGTGACAGCGCACACTGTGGTTATAATTTTAAAAAAGGAATATTTTGTACTCAACACAACTTCTACAACATAAACATAAAAAAATGAAACTCATCATAGTTTAGTATATCAAACACCGAGATTATGATATAGCTTCCAATAGGAATACATGTTAAGGGCCAGTTATAAATTGACGCTAAACTATGCAGACACCAAATACCCTTATTTCAGCTAAGTATGTGTGGGCTGGAGGTCCACTGGAACATGCAGGATTCTCTTGGAGAGAAATAGCCAGAAACCAAAATAAAATGAAGTATAATTTTATTAAATAAAAGCACACGAGATAAAATATTGAATAGAGCACAAAGCATTTTGTTGAATCCCTGGTCTTCCTCGGATGGCATTCTGTTTATATACCAACCTTAACTGGTTAACGCTGTTAGGGCGTGCCTTTCAGAAACAGGGCATTGACGCCATTAAAATATATACATATATTTATATAATATCTAATATAATATACATATATATTCATTCTTAGTTTATTTTGATATTAATTATATATATATATATATATATATATATATATACAGTGGGACCTCGGTTTACAAACGCCTCGACATTTGAAACGTCAAAATTTTTTTGTAATATTTGATGCTTCAATAAATAAGCACGATTAGAAATACTACTGAGTCCTGCGAGTACACTTCAACAAGGTTCTATATATATATATATATATATATAGGTGTATAGGCGAGGGGTGGAGGGATGACAAGGGGTTAAATGAATAAACCCTTTAGGTCAGAAATGCAATAGCATGCTGCAGTAAACCAATAAACGGAACGTTCGTCCTCCGACCTCCAGGGGGAGCAGTCACAAATCACACACACAACTGAAGAGGCTTTTCTCGCACTGCTTTACCTGCCGGATGTTGACGTAGTTTCCGGTTCACTTTCGGTTTGCTAACCCCGGTGGTGTTGGGGTGATAGCGGCGCAGAATGTCTCAGCGGGAGTGGGGTGTCGTGGAGGTAAGAGAGCGATGGGAAGCGGGGCTGTGTAGGCCGGGGCACTGTGCATGGTGTCCGTGCCGCTGCCTGCTGTAACACTCGCCGTAATTACCACGAGTGCGGTATGGGGAATGCTGTATGTTATATGGGAGGGGGGGAGATGCTGTATGTTATATGGGAGGGGGGGAGATGCTGTATGTTATATGGGAGGGGGGAGATGCTGTATGTTATATGGGGAATGCTGTATGTTATATGGGAGGGAATGCTGTATGTTATATGGGAGGGGGAGATGCTGTGGCTGCTTGAGGCATGGGAGGGGGGAGATGCTGTATGTTATATGGGAGGGGGGAGATGCTGTATGTTATATGGAGGGGGGGAGATGCTGTATAGTTATATGGGAGGGGGGAGATGCTGCATGTTATATGGGGGAGATGCTGTATGTTATATGGGAGGGGGGAGATGTATGTTATATGGGAGGGGGGGAGATGCTGTATGTTATACGGGGTGATGCGGGTGCTGTTTGTTATACGGGGTGATGCGGGTGCTGTATGTTATACGGGGTGATGCGGGTGCTGTATGTTATATGGGGTGATGCGGGTGCTGTATGTTATATGGGGTGATGCGGATGCTGTATGTTATATGGGGTGATGCGGATGCTGTATGTTATATGGGGTGATGCGGGTGCTGTATGTTATATGGGGTGATGCGGGTGCTGTATGTTATATGGGGTGATGCGGGTGCTGTATGTTATATGGGGTGATGCGGGTGCTGTATGTTATATGGGGTGATGCGGGTGCTGTATGTTATATGGGGGGATGCGGGTGCTGTATGTTATATGGGGGGATGCGGGTGCTGTATGTTATATGGGGGGATGCGGGTGCTGTATGTTATATGGGGTGATGCGGATGCTGTATGTTATACGGGGTGATGCAGGTGCTGTAATGTTATATGGGAGGGGGGGGATTTGCTGTATGTTATATTGGGGGGGGACCGGGTGAATGAAACATTATTCATACTACTCACAACGAACATTGCTACTGTAAAATAATCCCATTTAATAAAACTAGAATGCTAAACGTTATTTCCCCACTTTCCTATATCTTCGTTTCATTCTCCTTTGTACCAGCTCTGTTTTTGACTACTTCCCCCATAGACCATTCATTTAGGAAAAGTGGTAATCACTATATTGAATACACGATCCCCCTCCAGTCTCCCATGTGTAATGGGCAGTATTCACAAAGTACAGAACAGGTGCAGTACAGGAAAGAATTCCCAAATCTGGAACATTCAGATCTGGAACATAGAGTTACAAGGAATACAAACATATATTCCTGACACTATGGTGTATAGTGCTAGTGTGGCTGTTTAGGTGACTGTCCCTGCTCCGATCACACTGAACAGGTCATTTTGTCTTACCTTTTCTCCCATGCCGTGGCTGTCCCTGCTTGGCTCTGCCTCCATGGTTGAGAATTTTTGATCAGAAAGTTGAGAATATAATTTGATCACCTTTTAATCTGTGAAAAAGCACTGTAATAAAAGGTGAAAAGCGTGACTGCAAAGAGCTACCTAAACTAACAGCTTGAAGTACTTTACACGTGTGGAGCTTAAAGGGACACTGTAGGCACCCAGATCACTTCAGCTCATTGAAGTGGTCTGGGTGCCAACTCACATCACCCTTAACCCTGCAAGTGTAATTATTGTCGTTTTTACAAACCGCAATAAATACCTTGCAGGGTTAAGCCCTCTTCTAGTGGCTGTCTACCAGACAGCCACTAGAGGGACTTCTGGCTTCTTAGACAACTTTTGGTCGTCTAAATGGCGCTGGACGTCCTCATGTTATGCATGAGGACCTCCAGCGCCGCCGGAATCCTCATAGGAAAGCATTAAATAATGCTTACCTATGGGGAGGTCTAATGCATGCGTGGCCCTTCCACCAAATGAGGAAAACACAATTATTAATTTTTTTTTTTTTTGCATTTGTTGTGTGCCAATTATCTGCCCACTCGCCAGCAGTTCGCTGCAAGTGTGAGGGATTCCATTGGACAGACGGGGTTATCAATTAATCTTGGGTCACTGTCACTTGTGGGGGTCTCTGCAGTTCTGGCAAAGACCCATACATTCACATGTCTACTAGAAAGTTGACTCCTGGAGTGGAATAGTTATTTACCTTACCTGATGCTCTTATGCCACAGCACCACCACCTCTTTTACCTTCTAGGAGGCATCATGAGTAGTCATGTACACTTGCACATGTTCAAAAGTACAAAACTGAGGTCTAGGAAAGAGACCAAGGAATATTCCATATATCTTTTTACAGAAGGAAAATACAAAATTCGTATACCTTTTTATTGCATCTGAAGATGGATATTTTAGTTAGATGTCTATATTGAATTGAATTTTAAATTCACTCTGAAATGAGGACAGTTCAAACTTCACTGAATAAACCTGCTTATTATATGGGGGAAGATAAATTTCTGCTTGTATTAATTACAGGATCATTCAGATATGTATTCCTAGTATTGGAGTGATCTAGAGGCAATTTAGATTATTGGGCCCCATTAATAAAAAAAAAAAATTAGTTTCATATATTTTACATACCTTTAATCTCCCTGCACGCTTGTCTTGCTGCGATTCTCCTCTCCATTATTGAGGTTCTCAGCCACTTACAATTCTTTTGTATAGGGAAGCATTGGGGGGGATGAGTAGTCACCCTGCAACTTTGAACATCTCCTTAGAGATGCATTAGATAAATACTTTTTTATTTCTTAGTATTTATTAGGACAATATGAGAAAAAACTAAAGTTTGCAGCTATTAATTGTGGTCTTTTGAGGGTGGGGGCAGTTTCGTGGGGTCAAATATTTTCATACACTGGATGCTATGACTAGAGTATTGTTTCCAGGGCTTAAATTTTATTCTAAAGCTATGTTGACTTTGGATCTCTGTCGAATAGATATTTCTGCATCACGCTGAAAATTAATTTGTTTGTATTTTTACCCATGTATGAATGGTAGGGTTTCTCCAGTGTCTGGCTATACACAATGTTGCCACTGCAAACATGTTGATGCAGAGATATTTACTGTGCTTATCAAAGTCAAAATGAAATAGGGAAGCCTGAAGAGTTAACCTATATTCTATGAAGAAAAGATTTGTAATCTGTTGCTCTATGCGTCTTTTTAAGAGGGACAAGTCCAGGGCGGTCTGTCAGGGTTATAGTTGATCCAGCACGCAGAATTGTATCACACTTAAAGACTAAGGATAACGTCTAGCCGTATTTAACGTACCAGAGAATTGTCAAAATACTTGCTGAGCTCAGGGACACAGAATGAGATGCAACAATGAGGAAAGCCAGAAGTCAAGGATACCCGAAATCAGGAAAATCAAAACAAAGCCAAACTCAAATACCAGAAAAAACACAATCAGAAACACACTCTCGGATAACAAGCTAGTGGAAACCACGACAGGGCACTGGCAAAAAGGCAATTTTGGCTGTCTCTGATCTCTGACCTCAAAATATGTGTGCACGTCTGACATAACGTTGCACGCACATTGGCGCCGTCTTTAATGTGGGCAAAGGTAAGTTTATTATAAAATCCTGAACCCCGGCGTTCCTAAGAACGTCGCACTCGCTGGGTACCGGAACAGAGGGAGACCAAGCAGCTGCTCGCCGCGGCCAAGGTAAGTTTGAAACCTTTCTGTTGGCGTGGCTGTCTAGTTTATGTGCAGCCACGCCGACAGAAGAGCCGAGAGCCTTAAAACAGTCCAACCAGATGTGAGCCTGCGAGCCTATAGATTTTTGGCATCATCTGCCAGATGAAGTGGTTTGGGTGATTTATAATATTCCTTTAACGCCTAAATGGCAAAGAATTAAGCAGTAGTACTGCATTGACATGATCTGTACAGCAAAATGGTTTCACTAAGCTAAAGCTGTTTTGGTGCTTAGAGTTTCTCTTTAAAGGGCTATTCCAACCAAAAACCTAGCCTCCATCCTAAACACCTGAGACCAAGTTCTTCCTTAATGGATATCACTCCATCTTTCCACAGGGGAGAACATGGGCCTGGGAAACCTTGGGTCCTAGCATTCATGTGGATGTTTCTTTAATATGTTCCACCTACCGCGAGATTGTTGTACATCCATTCATATGGCAGTGGCCTCTTTAAGTAGGATAAAACACATTGAAACTTTGTTCAGGAATGGTTTGAGGAACATGATAAAGAGTTCAAGGTGTTGCCTAGCCTCCAAATCTTATTAAGCATTTGTGAGATGTGCTGGAAGAACAAATGGAGGCTCCACTTCGTAACTTGCAGGACTTAAAGTATCTGCTGCTAATGTTTTGGTGCCTGATACTGCTGGACATGTTCAGAGGTTTTGTGAAGTCCATGCCTCTACACGTCAGAGATGTTTTGGCAGCAGGAAGGGGACTTGCATAATATAAGACAGATGGTTTTCATGTTGTGGCTGATCAGTGTTTATTGCTTATAGTATCATTCAGTGTGGGGTATAAACTACAAACTTGGGTAGTGCAGAGCAGTCATTTTTGAGGTTATATTTGACACTTTTTCTTTTATTTCAAGCTTGAATATGAGCAGATTGATGAATGGTGACGTCTGAAATCATTGTTTATAACAGGTAGTCAACCTTCTGCACTCCAGATGTTGTGGACTACATCTCCCAAATTGCTCTTACAGCCATAATGCTGGCAAAGCATCTGGGGAGATGTAGTCCACAACATATGGAATGCATAAGGTTGCCTATTGCTGGGAGTCTATAATATGAATTTATCCTTGAAAAAGTAAGTCTGTATATTACTTTGACCCCTTATAGACGGCAGGCGTACTATGCCAACCTGGTGGGGGCAGCCCATAACACCGCAAGGCAGCATAGAATATCCCCGCCGTCCTTTGTACTGGCTGGGTCCCCGCTGATCTGGCGATCGCGATCCTGGGGAGAAGGTCCTGATTGGGCAAAATGACATTTGGCCCTGGCCTTGTGTCGATAGGGAAAGCATTGGATTGGCAAAAAAAAACTTTGCCATTTCTATGTCACAAAGGGGGCGGAGCCAGCACCGGTAGACCCGCGCAGTGCTGGAAATAAGGTGAGTTTTATACTTTTATTGGAGGGGAGTTTAGCATTATAGGGTCAGGAATACATGTTTTGTGTTCCTGACCCTATAGAGATCCTTTAACGTTTCAAGACCGCATAAAACCTGTACATGGGGGATACGGTTATTGCCAGAAGACTTCACTGAACACAAATATTAGGACTTAAAAACAGTAAAACACATTTTTGCATTGTTAACACACAAACGACACTTTGACTGACAATATCATTGTTGTGATACGTTTTACAATTTTAAGACCGTAATATTTGTGTTCAAAGAAATCTACGGCGATATAACCGTATCTCCCATGTACAGGTTCTATGGTGTTTTCAAAAGTTAGTCAAATTTAAGGCTTGCATTTCAGTTTTTTTCACATTTTAAATTTGCCAGATTGGTTATGTTACCTTTGAAACCGTATAGTAGCTCAGGCATATCATTTGCAAAAGTAGACAACCCCAAGGTATTACAAATGGGTTATGTCCACTCTTTTTTTAGTAGCAACTTAGTCACAAACACTGGCAATAATTGGCATTCAAATTAGTCTGCATTTTTCACACACATTTTATTCATGTTAAAGTATCACTATAGGGTCAGGAACACTAATATGTATTCCTGACCCTATAGTGTTAACACCACCATCTAGCCCCCCTGGGCCCCTCATGCCTCCATAAATATAGTAAAAAAAATCCTACTGTATTCAAGCCAGAAGCTGTCCATCTGCATGCTCTTAGACTCAGAAAAACAAGCAGTCTGCTGACATGTGGTAGCCGGATCCAATCACAGTGCTTCCCATTAGGATTGGCTGAGACTGACAAGGAGGCAGATCGGGGCAGAGCCAGCACAATTCAAACACAGCCAATCAGCATCTCCTCAGAGATGAATTGAATCAGTGAATCTCTATGAGGAAAGTTCAGTGTCTGCATGCAGAGGGAGGAGATACTGAATCACAGGATGCTGTGCACAGTGCTGCCCTGTGCTCTGCTGACAGCAGATCTGAGTGGATGGAGAAATATTATGCCTCCATCAACTCTGAAGTCGCTCTGGTTAACTCTGAGTGACTGCAACTGGAGGTGTTCCTAGCTTTCAATGTAAACATTGTATTTTCTCAGAAAATACAGTGTTTACATGAGAGGATGCAGGGAGCTATAGTTCTCATTAAGCTGAAGTTGTTCAGGTGACTATAGTGTCCCTTTAAATTGTTTCATATCTCAATATTTGATGTGAAATGAAAGCCTGGTTTCTCCTGAACAAAATGATATATAATATGTGTGGGTGCACTTAATATGAAAGAGGTGAATTACGGTAACGTGTGGCAGGGCTTAGTTAAGGGGAACTAATTGAAGTTTCTTGCAGGAGCTTCCTTCTAAAGAAGAAGCAGTGGGTGTGCGGTGAACCCCATGTAAATTGTTCTTAAACCTTTTCCATTCTAGGTATTAAAGGGTGCCAGGGCATATCTGCCACCATAGTCACTACAACTGGTTTTAGTGGGTAAAGTGCTTGGATTGTTCCTTTAAAGGACCGCTATAGTGCCAGGAAAACAAATGCGTTTTCCTGGCACTATAGTGTCCTAGGGGTGCCCCCACTCCCGTGGTGCTGAAGGGGGAGGAAGGGGTTAATCCCTTACCGTTTCTCCACTGCCGGGCTCCCTCGGCGGTGGGGACTCTCTGCCTCCTTTCCCCGTCATCGGCTCAATGTGCATGCGCAGCATTCAGCCAGTCCATATGAAAGCATTCTCAATGCTTTCCTTTGGACGCTGGCGTCTTCTCACTGTGAAAATCACAGTGAGAAGCTCCTCTAGCGGCTGCCAATGAGACAGCCACTAGAGGCTGGATTAACCCATAGGTAAACATGGCAGTTTCTCTGAAACTGCTATGTTTACAGCAAAAAGGGTTAAACCTAGCTGGACCTGGCACCCAGATCACTTAATTGAGCTGAAGTGGTCTGGGTGCCTATAGTGGTCCTTTAACATTCATTGCTTGTCTATCTTCCTCATAAAAGCTCTGTTAAACATTCAATTTATTTGAAGTGTGCATCTTATGCCTAGCAAAAAATAACTTAAGTCTGTATGAAAGCGGGTCTTGTGTGGAATTAACAAGAGATGTCTGTTGCAGATTTATTTATTCATTTGGCAACAACTTTGAAATTTGTTTGACAAATGTTTACATTTCCTAGTTGGGTAGATAAACCTAATAGTTGCTGTCTCTATGCTAGTGCTGTGGCCTTTCCCTTTAAATGTCCCATCTGTGGGAAAATATAATTTGACTAGGTTGCAAGATTGTTTATAAGATGATTATTTATCACATGGCCTGTTCATATTTAAAGATAATGTATAATCGCAGATTATGTACGTTGCATAACAGATTAATCGTCATCCTCTTTAATTATTTAAATCTTAGATTTACAACATGCTAAAATAGTTCACAGGCCCTTCACACAATTCCACTCACATTATTTATTTTTCAAGATTTCTAAAAATATATTTTTCTCATGCTTCAACTTGGTGTCAGTCACACAAGATATATCACATTTGTTAATATATTGGTATTTGTTAATACCAATATAGTAACAAATCATAACCAAAACAGAATACCAATAAAATTTTGTATATATTGTGATATATATTATAATATATACAAAATTTTATTGGTATTCTGTTTTGGTTATGATTTGTTAATATATTGGTATGTTGGGTATAGTAAACTTTACAAAGCAATTTATTGGCTGAACAGTAAAACTGGTCATTGGGCCATGATAACTGTGGGAACATATCTTTTAGTAAGATGACTTTGATCTGTCTTTTTCTATGTTTGTCGTTCATGTTAAAAAGACAGACCTGCCCCAACCTATTTTTACATAAATTAAAAAAAAAAAAGACAAGTGTTTGTGACTAAGTGGCTACTAAAAAAAAGATTGGACATAACCCATTTGCAATACCTTGGGGTTGTCTACTTTTGCAAATGATATGCCTGAGCTACTATACGGATTCTAAGGTAATACAAAGATATTTGAAACCATAAAAATAGAAAAGATATTCCAAAGTAGACTTATCTGCTTTTCAAAAAGTGGTGCTACTGCCGTCAACTTTTGTCACTTCCTTCATTTGTCGCTAGCGATGACTGGAAATAAGGAGTTTTGTCGCTCATTATAAGATATTATCTATGGAGACTCCCGCAAGTTGCCCTGTAAACATTATTGATGTACTCTCGCACATGCATGAGAATATAGCATTGATGCAGGGTCTTGGCAGACATAGTGCAGGAAGAAAGAAGTTGGGAGACCGCATCCTGTAAGTAGAGCTATAGCTGCAGAACACGCGGCAATGTCACCACAGAAGGTGACTATTCTTTTAAGTATCAGGTCAAGCACCATAACCACTACTGGCCACTGTAGTGGGTATGATGCAGGCATGACACTTGTGCCATTTCCTTGTTCACATGACATCTTTACAATATGAGATGTTATGCATTCCTGTTTACAAGTATGCATGTTGATTTGGGTACACATTCTCCTTATGTTCTGCAACTGTTGATACACGCTTATTGGTGTCCTTTTAATTTGGTTCTTATAGCTTTAGGGAATTAAAATCCAGAAAGTGTTCAGATACAAGAACCAACCAATTGTATGCTTCTTTTGGCACAGAATAGTTTATGCTGTAATATTTAGTTTGTCATAAGTTTAATTTTCCTTTTTTTTTTTTTGCCCCCTGCAGGATGTGCAGAAGCACTCTGTTCACACTCTGGTCTTCAGGTCTTTGAAGAGGACACATGACATGTTTGTTGCTGACAATGCTAAGCCAGTCTCTATTGATGAAGAAAGGTAAAAATTAATCTCAACATGTTTGCATATCTCTAAAGTCACAATTTCTTGGTTAACTTGTTGATTCCTTAAAACAATTAATTTGTAATGAGAATTCACGGATTTCTTGGCTAGCTTGAACCTGTCACACGGCTTTTTAGTATGGTGTGAATTTAAAATTTTAGGCAGCTAACCAGTAGACAATTTTGAGTGCTGTCTACAGAGAACTCCTGACTTGGGTAAAAATGAATGCTGACCTAATTGAATTTGAAAACGTTATCAAATGTTATGTGGTGAATCCAATTAAAGGGACACTATAGTTGCCAGAACAACTACAGCTTATTGAATTTGTTCTGGTGAGTAGAATCATTACCTTCTGGCTCTTTGCTGTAAACACTGTCTTTTCAGAGCAATGCAGTGTTTACATTACAGCCTAGTGATAACTTCACTGGCCACTCCTCAGATGGCTGTTCGAGAGCCTTCCTGGGTCATGGCTCCCTAAAATGCATCCAAACATTCAGTGTCTCCTCCCTCTGCATGCAGACACTAAATAAACTTTCCTCACAGAGATTCATTGATTCAATTAATCTCTATGAGGAGATCCTGATTGACCAGGGCTGTGTTTGAATTGTGCTGGCTCTGCCACTGATCTGCCTCATTGTCAGTCTCAGCCAATCCTATGGAGAAGCACTGTGATTGGATCAGGCCAGTACTTCTGATGATGTCAGCAGACAGCTTGTTTTTCTGAGGCAAACAGCATGCAGAGCTACAGCTTCAGTCTTGAATACAAGTAAGATTTTGTTATATTTAGGGAGGCATGAGGGGCCCAGGGGGGCTTGATGGTGGTTTTATCACTATAGGGTCAGGAATACATGTCTGTGTTCCTTTTAATTACTTGTTTTATTTGCCTAATGTTTTTTTCTATATGTCAGCAACATATTTTTTTTTTTTAGAGCCTTTAAAATTAGTTAAACAAGGCTTGAGAACTCGCATGACAAAGCTTAATAGTAGGTTGATGAAATTTTGTAAAGTGGTGCATTATATATTTTACTTTGCTTAACCCCTTAAGGACACATGACATGTGTGACATGTTATGATTCCCTTTTATTCCAGAGGTTAAAGTTTACATTGCAGCACTAAGTCTGCCCTCAGTGACAGTCCACCAGACAGCCACTGGGGGCACTTCTGGAATTGTAACAGACTTTTTTGGTATTGCTCTTCTTGAGGTCCTCCAGCGTCAGATTGTTTTTCAAAAAAGGATTGGATTGATTCAGTGCGAGATATCAGAGGGGGCAGAGCTTTTGCGCTGGGATAAGGGAAGTAAATAAAATGTTTTTAACCCTTTTATTTACCCAGGAAGATATGGGAAGGGGGAGGAACGTGAGTGAGGGGGGAGGCAGAGAGATCGGTAGTGCCAGGAATACTGCTATGTATTCCCTTTTAATTAGAAATCATTCAAATACTGCCTGTCATATGGGTTGGATTAATGAAAAAAATGCTTATACTCTACCTTATTTATAAACGAAAAACAAGATATTCACATTAAAAAGGAGAAACAAATGCAGGTGGATTGGCGCATAATAGTACAAAGTAGCAACTACCCCCAGTGTCTAAAAATCACTAAAAGACACTAACAAATAGTGGAATATCAATATAACAAAGTGGGGGGTGCAGTTCAAAGAGAAAAATTACATATACTTAGTAATTGAAGATCTTTGAATTGAATCTGAATATAATAATACATACATAGTATAATACTGTATATAACAATAAAATGTATGACAGAGGTAATGGGTCACTCACAATATATAGAGCTTAAGACAGCAGGCTCTAGCTTAGTCGTTTGTGGAAAATAAGCTTTTCCAGGTTGTCTCCACGATCTTCCTATATATATATATATATATTGGCGTCTATTTCCAGATGAAGGAAAGATGAATGGCAGACCAGGATACTGAAGTTTAAAAACGTTTACTCAAAATAAAATAAACAGCAATAAACAAAATGTTAATATAAATTTATCATAAATAAAACAGTGTTTTATTTATGATAACATTTTATTATCATTTTGTTTATGTATGTATTCTACCTTATTTATGCCTAACATGGTATAATAACTTTGCAGTTATATCCAACAGAAATAAAAACTCCCCCCTTTTAAAGGACCACTATAGGCACCCAGACCACTTCAGCTCAATCAAGTGGTCTGGGTGCCAGGTCCATTTAGGGTTAACCCTGCCTGCTGTAAACATAGCAGTTTCAGAGAAACTGCTATGTTTACCTATGGGTTAATCCATCCTCTAGTGGCTGTCTCATTGAATCATTAAAATAAAAATGGTGGCATAATAAAGTGTGCATGAACTTTCCTCGTATCATCCTATAAATTAAACGGCTAAGCCTCTTGAGATATACAATCCAAACGGACTCTTTCTAAACTTATGTTCTCATGGACAATGTTTATTTTTATTCCAGTTAAGTAAAATACATGGTTTTGCTTTAAATATCAGAAGACTGAATTAATATTAAAACATAATGACCGACAATGCTTATTGTGTTCATATAATAAAGCTTATCTCTTTTATGACTTTGTATTGGCATTTGCTTGACAAAATTGTACTCTGGATTAGTATGGACATGCATACAAATGGTTGTATGGTTGATAATGCGTTTAAAATTGGCTCACTGCTCCCGTGTTTTTTTTTGTTTGTTTTGCAGCCACAAGATAAAGATGGCAGTCAAGTTACGCACAGAATATGGATCTGTCCTGCATATGCCTACTATTAAGGAGAACAGAGAAAAAGGTCACCATATGGGTGACCCATATGAACATTATGTTACCCATCAAGGTTTGTTTCAGTTTGACTAACAGCTATTCTGCCCAGACTACAGGTGTTATTTCCTGATTTGTTTCCATAATCTCACCCAATTATTGAGGTTCAGCACATTCACAAAATGTTATCTATAACTTGTGCTTGTTATTTTGCTAGCAAATGTATAGATTGGAAGAATTCTAGTGCTGTCTAGACTGTATAGGAGTGGAGTGAAGTAACATGAAGTGGGTGTTAAAGAGTAACGTTAACGAAGCAGCTCTCAAATGGAGGAGAGGGGAGTAAATCTCGCTTTTTCTAGTCTAGTCTCTTTCTCCCTTTCACATTCATCATATCACAAGATCCTTGAGAATGCCAGTATTATAGGCAGCGCAGATGTGCGAGATCAGAAATTAGGGGGGAAGAGGGCAGTGCCAACTAGTCACTGTCGGCTTTTAAAGACTGTGCTGAAAAAGTAGAAGATAATAACCGTAATAGACAAAAAACAGTTGCTCATAATTGACAGACCTGCTTTACAAAAAAGAAATTGTTTAAATGTAATGTTTAATTGCTAAGAGGATTAAAAAAAAATTTTTTTTTATCTTTGCAGGACTTGAATCTGAATACATGGTAACCGGAACAAATCCATACCCATCAGGCCCAGGTACATATTTGATAACCTTTCACACACTGTACTTGGTTTTGAATTATATAATGCATGTTCCCAGATGACACATTCAGTATCTGACACGAACGTTTACATTAAATTAAGCCTAGGTTAATCTATAGTCATTTGTAAATTTCATATTGAATGAATTTGCAGAGCTTGTCTAAAATTTGCCCATGAAGTGCTATTACAAGAAAAATGGCTAATTTTAAAATGTATACAGATGGTCCTCACTTAAAGACCAAATGGTTTCCTACTGAATAGGAAGATGGTGCTTTCTAACTGGAACAGCTACACTACACTGTATAGGTTATGATGCTTAGTGAAGTACATAAAAGCAATTTATTTATGGAAACTGTCACTTCTGAGGATTTCATAAAGATAAAATACTGATATGGACTGTTAACATTTCAATGAAATTCCAACTCAGTTAAAATAGTATTTTGTCTTATGGGCGAACTGATGTTGAGAAAAGGTCGAGCTCCCACTTTCAACTTGTCAATTCCAGCAGAAGTCACTGGTGACAGCTGTGGGGACGTGCATTGTGAGATTACTTGTGTAGAGGATCCCATAGTCTTGCAGAGTACGCTCCTGGTTTAAAAAGTGTCAAGAACAAAGAATGTTCCCCTTAAGAAAAATAGAGGCTCTGACGAGTGAGAACTCAAGATTGATGGATATATCCCCTAGTTGCTTGTCACGTTTGGATTGCTTATTTGCCAAATATGAAAATACCCTTAAAGTGGCAGAGCTCCTTTAAAGGTCGCTTAGTATCTGCAAATGGAAATCCTGTTACCTTCTTGCCCATCATCTTAAGATTCAATGAATAAAAACATTCACATCTCTCCATGGAGTTTTTTTGCGTTTTGCTAACTCATTAGATTGTTTCCCTTTTTACAAGAATGGTTTCTATGTTCCTGCTATGCAAGACATTTTCTTAAGTACATATTAAGTAAATACAGGATTTCCTTTTGTCACACAAGGTAATGACCATACCGTATTGTTAATAAGTTGCTGACCTCTCTCTCAGCCGTACGCTTAATTTTATTTTTGCATTATATGATCAATAGTATTTCATTTTTTATTTTTTTTATTTTTTTTTATTTTATTTTTTTTATCTTGAATTTTTATTAGGTGTGGCATTGACAGCTGATACTCAAATCCAAAGGATGCCAAGCGAGTCAGCGGCTCAGTCTTTGGCACTGGCACTTCCACCATCACAATCCAGGTACATTTGGTTTTCCCGTTGCATTTAGCTGATTTTTGTGATTGCATTGTGATTTGGTAACAATGAAGACCTATCTAATTTAGAGTGACTGCTTACTCTTGTGGGGAATGTTTTTGAACATTTCTCCAATGTCAATCTAGAACCTTGAAGATGGGGAGGATTTACAGCTTTAGAAATAAAAAAATCCGGTTAATCTCAATGCTCATTTCAATGTTGGTGCATGTGCCGCTCATTCATAGCTCAATGGAATTTGTATAGAAGTCTAATACAGTGCTACATTAACCCCCTAAAGACGGAGGCAAGTGTACAAGTACAGAATAACATAAAGAGTCACAAAGTGTTCTGCATTAATAGTTTAGCTCTGTATGGTACACTTTGAAGCATTCGGATGTGCTTAGGCCAAGTAGAGATGGGCAATAATATGTTAGGAGTCCCAACTCTTTTTTTTGTAGCAGACTCTACAATTTTAATGAGGTGACTTTTTGTGGGCTATGTGGGGATTCCAGTAAGGAAAGTGTGTTCCACAGAGACTTCTTCAGATTGCTATGAAGATTAGGGGCCTGGCAAAATAAAATATTGGACAAAAGCTTCAGGGTGAACTCCAGGAAAGTGTATTGCTTCACTGTGGCCGCTGTTTTGTACAGTGTAAATATTAATAAATGCATGCATGTTTTCATTGTTGTAAATGTATTAGTGTTGTACATTTTTATTTATTTTTGTATTTGGGCAGTGGAATATACCTTGGTGGTAATAAAGAATGCTCTGCATCCCAGGGAAATATATAAATACTGGTGCGTTTCTATATATCGCAATCTCCATAATAATCTTTCATCTCTAAGCAGATTAGACGCTCACCGCACTGCTGCCAGTATTGGGGATATTTACAGGCATGCTGGCATACCTGAACGCTCACAACCCACTGGACTCTCTCTGGTAAATTCGCTCTTCCATGTTGAAGATATTGTGAAAGAAAGTGATCTTTATATAATTCTGTTTTTTTATTTTAATTTTTTTATTAATTTATCAAATTGCAGTTAAAAAGACATGGCATATTTAAATAAGCCTTTGTTGCTGTTTTTTCTACAGAAAAAATGTGGTGCACAAGACCCCAATAGAAATATAAAATGTGCCCTTTCTGTTTCTGTCAAGATCACCTGGTTTTCTTCATTGCTTTTTTTTTTTGGCCAAAATACAATGTGTTTAGAACTAATTGTATGTTATTGGTATTAAACTTAATTTCCTATTTTATCTAATTTGCATTATGGTTCAGTGTGGGTTCTCGTTGATATTTATTTTCCCATTTCATACAGCAGCATGTCAAAAAGTCAGGAATCATCCGAAAACGTAATGAAGCTTTCTGTTACTCCTTTAAAAATAGTAACAAAGCTGTATTTCCTTAGAATGAGGATACTTAATTGTGGTTGAGCTTTAGGCTGGGGTATTGCCAAACTGATTGAAAACTGGTTGACAGAAATAGTAGGGAATTCATTATGTAAATAATTATGGTAACACTATCTGATGCTCATTTATATTAACATTAGAGTTGACCTCCGTTGAAACATTTGGATTTTGTTGGCAAACTGAGTCATTTTGATAAGGATTAATTTAACTTTGAGGCTGGTGTAGTGCTGAATCTTTAATTTTGACACTTGGAACCAGAATTGCACTTTGTAAATTACAAGTTTGTTATACTTGAATAAAATATTATTTTACCTATGTATCTCATATATGGCAAAATTTATTTTAGGCTGCAATGGAGTCAGGTGGAACAAAGAACTCTGCGTTAATAGCAAAGAAAGCTCCAACAATGCCCAAACCTCAGTGGCACCCACCTTGGAAATTATACAGAGTAAGTGTCATTCTTTGGATTAAACTGCATGTATAGTTGCCTAGGTGCCCAAATAACTCGTAGGGAAATGTTTAGTTCTTTTCTTAGAATGACTAAACTGAGCCCTTTTGTAAATGCAAATGTCATGAGCAAAATGAAAATATATTTATTACAGGCCTGGACTGCAATTAGGTCATATTGCTTCTTACTCAGGTCACAAATGATAACGGTTTGTTTATAAAAAAAAGTCAGGAAAGGCATTATTTTCACTAACTGAATAGGTTATCTGCTCAGTTAAAATATATAGTTTGCATTTTAATCAAAGGGGGGGGTGTGTGTGTGTGTGTGTGTATATGTATGTATGTATGTATATATATATATATATATATATATATATATATATATATATATATATATAAATAAAAGAAAAATATGATAGCACTCTCAGGTCTATAAAAATCTATAAAACTTAACTTTTAATTAGCTATGCAAAAAAAAATAAAAAAAATCAACGTTCAGTCTGCTAATCGCAGACTTTCATCAGGATTGATGAAAGTCTGCGATTAGCAGACTGAAACGTTGATTTTTTTTTTTTTTTTTGCATAGCTAATTAAAAGTTAAGTTTTATAGATTTTTATAGACCTGAGAGTGCTATCATATTTTTCATATATATATATATATATATGTGTGTTTGTTTTTAAAAGTTGAATAGATTACACTGGATTTAGAAAAAAAAACAAAGCTAGTGCTCTTTGGGGAAAAAATGCATGTCTGAAAAATTACAAATGTCGGGCTACCATAGCTAATTTTTTTCCTCCAAAAAAAGCTTAATTTCCCCCCTTTTTTTCTTTTAATACAATCTGTAGGTTAAATTTTGGCTAGATCTCCTCTGCTGGTTTAGAATATAGACTTGGATCTCTTATTGCTGCCATTTTATGAGGTGGCAGTCTTTGTAAGTGCAACGGTCGAGTACTATGCAGTTCAGGTTTATTTACTGAAGTGAAAATTCAAGGTAAAGTGAATTTCCTATTTAAGGCCACAGTAACTGAACTGAAATCATAGTTGGCAAAGATAATTTTTCCAATTTGCCTATTTTGACCTTAAATTTGAAATTTACTATAAATAATCTTGTTTGAGTTCACTATTAGACTCTCATAAATCCAGTTCCAATTGATCTGACCCCAGTAACACCAGAATCGGATCTTAATAAACTGAATACTATTAAACAGATTCTTCTCTTCCAGGTTATTAGCGGTCACTTAGGCTGGGTGCGAAGCATTGCTGTTGAGCCTGGAAACCAATGGTTTGTAACCGGCTCAGCAGACAGGACAATTAAGGTAAGCGTTCTTCAGCAGGGTGGTGGTTCTCTTGTGAATAAATTTGCTGAAAGGTATAATTTCGAATACTCGTTTTGAATCTATGTAATTTTCATCAAACCTATTTAAACTGCTTTTTAACACCAAGAAATTAAATTTTCTATTTCTTGTTGCATGGAGGGTTAGAATTAAGTCTGTCTGTCAAATTAGTACATTTTAGAGCAAAAGTTAAAAGAGACAGACAGTAGTTGGAAGTAAAGGTCAACATTATTAATCCAGTAAAATGTATCTTGAGAGGCTTTTTTCTGGTTCCAGATCGGCCTATGTTTAATGTGTGCTTTACTGGTGGAATGCTTCTTAAAGGGAAAAGTTTACAGCATTTCTGTAATTGGTACTTTTACTAGGAAATTCATTCTTTAATCTTGCCAAATCCATATTTATTTATTTTTCTCCCCCTTCTGTTGATTAATGAGCTGTGGAGATAATCACATTATCATCATATTTTGAAATGCAGTTAGCTTATACCTTCATTACAATGCATTTGTCAGATTTTTGTTTAACTACTAAACATTCCTCACTTATACAGTAAGACACTAAATCCTATAAATCTATTACCATATTCTTCTGGCACTTACAGTAGGTTTACTGCTTAATTTGTTTGCTAACGTAAATATTAAATTATTTATTTTTCACTGACCTAGAGATATAAGTTTCCCGAAAAAATGTTTGTTACAAATGGTAGGTCTGGATATGTTAAAGTTGAACCTATATGGCAAATGTAAACTTTGTTAAATTTCCCCAAATACATTGACTACATCATATATCATAGAGATACATAATGTATTCAGTGTAAAATACAGAAATGTACTCACCATTCCTCTATCCAGGGCTGCTATTTCCTTAGCTTTGTGGGAATTACTCTTCATGTAACACCCACCTCCTGTCCGTCCTCTGCTCATCCTGCAGTCTTCTTTATTTGCCTTGTATGCAAAAACCTCCGCAGTGACCGGCACGGTGGCCTGTTTTCTGGCATCTGAAAGTAGTGACGTCAGTTTGCTATTCTTGGGAGAGCAAAGGGACCTCCCATGGGGGGTATTTTCTACTTTCCCTTCTTAATAAAAATTGTCGGCACAGAGTCTGTGCAAAGATTTGACTGAGAAGTGGCAGAAAAAGCCTAGTTTTAAATAGATTTTTCTGCCAAACTATACTTTTGCTAATAATTATGCTAGCACAATGTATAGCCAGAAGCTATTGCTTTTCAAAAGACTAGAAGTTAAAAAACATTAATACAATTTTGGAGAATATCATGTAAAAACATTTTTGTTTGTGATCATTTCTACAAAACCAGTACAACTAAGTTGATAATTGATTAACCCATTAGTCCTGATTGTTAATTTCTCATGTCTAGGATTTTTATTTATTTGCTTTACACTTATATGTTGATTATTGCAAGAAGTGAATTGTAATTTTAAAGCTAAAATGTTGCAGAATTTAATCAGCGGCAACTATAATAGCAGTCACATAATCTAAAACCACTACATAAAAGTATATATTTGTAGAATTAGACCCTCTCGTGTATTTCACGAAGAGCATTTTGACACTTCTCATTTAACGATTTTAACCTTTGCCAGATCTGCTAGCGATATATTTTTATTGTGATATTTCCCTTTTCCCTGTGTTTATATTTTGTATTGTGTTTTTTGTAAAACTAGATGAATCTTATTTCTCCGTTGGAGTATGCCTATATATTTTTTTCCCCTTAATATTTATTACATTTTGCATTGTTTGCAAATGTTTTATGTGTTCGTGGTCCTCATTTTAGATCTGGGATTTGGCGAGCGGTAAATTAAAGCTGTCCTTGACTGGCCATATAAGTACAGTGCGGGGAGTCATTGTGAGTGCGAGGAGTCCATATCTGTTTTCCTGTGGCGAAGACAAGCAAGTGAAATGCTGGGATCTGGAATATAACAAAGTATGTGGAGCCTACATTAAAACGTTTGGGGTTAGGAAAAATTTCCCTGGTGTGTATTGTGTGCACTGTAATATACATTGACTCCTATTCTACATATAATTTTGACAGTTCTTACATTCTCATCATTTCAATGCTCATTTGTATCTGTCATTTACTGTACAGATGTTTTTATTTTATATCTATGCATCTAGTGTTGATGACCGTATTGTTTTAAATTTTCCCACCATTCATGTGTAGGTTATCCGTCATTACCATGGTCATCTCAGTGCAGTTTATGGCTTGGATCTGCATCCTACTATCGATGTGCTTGTGACATGTAGCAGAGACTCAACTGCTCGTGTAAGTAAAGTTACTGTAGATATCTTAGTAAAGCAAATACACTCCTTGACACTGTTAAATCCAAATGTTGGCATTTGTATTCATAACTCCTCCTGACAGCTTGATAAATCCAGTAGTTTTAGGTTTGAAACCTGATGGGTTTAATTTACTTTCGAGTGATTGGCAAATTAAAATAAAAAATGGAAATTCCTTTTACGCCTCTCAGATGTTTTGAATAAGGTAGTTAGAGGGAAAAATTGTGCTCTGCTTTGTGGTAAATTATTTTAAAGAAACACTTTCACCTGCTGCAGGACCTCAGAAGTGGGATATATATGTATATACACAAAAAATACTTACATTTGTGAGAGAGCCTATTCCCACCTCCAGCTTTTTATATATATTTATATTTAACCTAGAGAGACTTCCATAAAATTTGGTTTCCATTGTCATGTAATGCCATACCATAGTGGTTTAAACTTGTCTTATCATGCAATAAGTCATCTTTTGCCCTCTCTATATAAACTTCCTCCAGTGCCTTTACAATATTTCATTCTTACTGTAACAGGCCAACAATCATGATAATTAAAGGAATACTCTAGAGACCAGAAAAGCTTGAACAGAAAGAAGTTATGGAGTCAGGAGGTCCATAAGGCCTGTTTACCTTTAGGGGTTAAGCTGTTAACAAATGGTTTAATCCTAAAATCTTCTGGTCAGTTCTGTCCTTCCACATCCATTTGAGTCCGAGGCTTGAAACCGGAAGCGTCAGACTGGGCTCTGACTTGCATTTCATGCTGACTTTAGTACAGACCAGTTTGTATGAATTAACACCGTTACATCCTCTTAACTGTACTTTTTACTATAGATCTGGGATATAAGAACAAAGGCTGGCGTGCATACACTTGTTGGACATACCAATGCTGTGGCCACTGTACAGTGCCAGGCTGCAGAGCCCCAAATCATAACAGGTAAGGTACTTCTTATGTGTTACACACTACAGTGGTAAAAAAATACACAAGGATTTCACAAAGTTATTAGTAAAGATGTACACTGAAAACATGTACAGTATACTTAACAGTAATAAACTGTCTACTTCCATTTTGTGTTTTTATTCTCTGCAGAAAAACTGCACAAATGATGTTGGTGAAGTTTATTCTGCCTTTAACCCCTTAAGGACACATGACGTGACATGATTCCCTTTTATTGCAGAAGTTTGGTCCTTAAGGGGATAAAGAGGTGCCGCTGCAGTTTAATGGTTAAACAAACTTTATTTGAAATGATTTTGTAAAATATTGAAATAATTCTTCGCACAGTATCCACTTTGCAAGTGGTCACTTTCTATCTATACTTTCGTACAAAAATAAGGTGTATAGTTAAATGGCAAGGGTCCGTGCAGTGCCAAATATGTACATCATCTACCTGTTTTAAATATATCAAATTAATTTTAAAAAGGCAATATGGTTCTGTATATATTTCTAACGCACTTTTTTTAGAATGTTGCAGCAAAATGCTAATAAGCATTTTAAATTCTGCCAGTTGGCAACATGCTGCTCTATATACCGTTTTAGACAAACGTAATATTATGTAATTTTTTTTGTAGCCAATTCAGATAGTGGCTTTGGCCTATGGGTTCTTTTTGGTGCCTAATGGACACTTAGTATATATTGAAAAATTGTTTGTAAGGCATAGAACCATATTTTCACTATAATTTGTCTTCTGCCATAAGTTGGTAAATGTTAGATAAAATGTTTTATAGTAAATAATAATGTGGAATGCTATTAATTTTACAGTATTTCAACTGCCCTTGCCAACTTACTTCCAGTATTTTTCACAGTTCTGCTTAGTCGTTCCTAATAATCACACTGCAGAAATGTGTGTGCTACTCGTGATCTGTGGCTGTTTGTCTTTGACCGAGCTCTGTGAAGTTAATGCCAGAGATGTTCTGCTTTCCTTTTAGCACTTTTAGTTATTTTAATGTGATTGCTTTGGCACACAGTTTATTGTTCAGATGGCCTTTTCAATTTCTTAGGTGTAGAAACACTGATAGTGTGTATGTATGTGCTCATTGCTGTTTGTAAAGATGTTGCTGATCTTATTCACCTTGAGTTTGGTTGTCTACCTTATCCGATCTCGTGCTTGTCTCCTCCTCCTCCCCCCAATAAACACAAACACACACCTGTTAACTAAACCTTTGGAATTTGAGCAGTTGGCTAGAGATTTTCACATTTTAGACACTTTTTTTTAATTTTTATATATTCTCTAAATTAGAGTATTTCAAATATTCAGTCAATATAGCCAATATAGAAAAGTATCAGTCAAGTATGTGTTTAACTTTAACCAGTTCCATAACCTGTTTACTTTGTCTTTCTGAATCATAAGGCGAAAATGAAAACAGTCTTCAGTGTAATTAAAATGAGATGATTATTTAAAATATGTTTAATATAAATCTAGCAGGAGGCTTAGATATACGCACAACTGGTCTTAAGTTCAGCTTCCTTCTGGTTTACCTTGATCTCATGCTGAGCTGGCATCTGTTATTGTTGTGCTTTTTAGACTTCATCTGAGCTATACAACAGTATTACTAGAGTACTGAAAGGGAATGCATGGAAAGAATTTCTAAAAATCCACCTTTTCCTTTGAAAGAAAGTATGAGCAAACATTCAAGCAAAATGTGTTTTTTGTAGTTCTAGTGTACAGCCAAACAGTCTGAAACAATCTGATGCTGACCTTACATCAGCTGATAACATTGACTTGTATCCATTAGTGCTTTTCTTGGTTTGTGCATGTTTTTATGTTTGCATAATCTCATTTTATCTGATCACCGAGTATTCTTAATGTAGTCTGTACTTGATAGAATCTGGTGCATATCTTGTCAATATGCAGCAGCTTGTGAGATAACTGTGACAGCATCTGTTTTAACAAGTTTGTAAAGCAATAGCACAGAAACTAAATGTTCACCATAGTTCCATGCTGATCAGAATTTTGCTAATTTCATTTTATATATTGGCATGCAATTTATTTAACTTTGGTTTTATGTGTTCAGATCTGCGTGACT
Source organism: Pelobates cultripes (assembly GCA_933207985.1). Lineage (NCBI taxonomy): Eukaryota > Metazoa > Chordata > Amphibia > Anura > Pelobatidae > Pelobates > Pelobates cultripes. The sequence continues at coordinate 155,131,640 of OW240917.1, read as the reverse complement.
GTTTTTATTTTATTTTTTTCCTTTAATTTAGGAAGTCATGATACGACAATAAGACTATGGGATATGGTGGGAGGCAAAACTCGTGTCACGTTAACAAATCACAAGAAATCTGTCAGAGCTGTTGTATTGCACCCAAGACAGTAAGTAGTTTGCCTCTTGTCTCAATGTCTTATATTGCACTTCTGTAATTTAGTATGTTTACATTAGATTTGTAACCTTCATTTAAAACAAATATATCTGAGCTATGAATAAAAGTGAGCTAGGCATGCTTACAAACACAAACTGTAGCTCTCCCAACAACCTACGGTATATTTCTTGAGTGTTCCATATACCACAAAAAACAACAAACAAACCTTGCATACTCTACATGAGCCCCTTATTGAGCAACTTTTTCCAAAATCTATGCATCCAAGATCGGGGCTTTTTTTTTTTTTTTTCTTATGCTCTCTTCTGCTTTACTGCCCTGTTTTACCATTAAGTGCGCCTATACATTTTTTATTTTTTTTAAAGGGCAGGTTTGACTCTTGTCTCATACCCTATATGTTTGCACAGCACCAGATTATATATAAATACATTAAAAATAGTGGAGGGAACAACAATTTTTATTATTAGTTTTGCTTATAATACACACAGAATTATTTAGCAGTCCTGAATGTTAAGATATCTCATGTCCAGGATTTCCAGAGTCATTTACAGTTTTAAAGCATTCAATATTCCAAATACCTAAAGTGTGTCCTCTTCTTTTTACATTTTATTAAAAGTACAGACTTCAATAGACGTTGGCATTTTATAAATTAATCTTGTTATGCCCCACTGGCTCTCAGTTAGACAACGGTTCTTTCTTGGTTGTTGAGCTCAGTTCCTCATTGTTTAATTCAAGAAGCAACAATTACACAGATCACCTACCTTGCAGATCTACAGCTTTTGCAAACTGTTTTTAGATACACTCTGAATGAAAATAAATTGAAGATTATGCTAGCTTCAGTGTACAGATAATCTTAATTTTAATAATGACAGGAGGCGAGTATTTTGCATAATCTTTCTTTACTAACTCCATAGCAGCAAAGAAAAGAGTGACATAACTGAGAACCAATCACAATGCAGTATAGAGTATAACAGGTGTAACGTATGACATCATTTCCTCTTTAAAGCATGCGACATCACAAGATCACAATGCAGAAACAATAAAGATAACGTATAACATGAAAATAGAACATAAATGTATGAAGAATTCTTGACAGGGAAGAGTTCTTGATGTCAAGTGACGATCTTCCATGACAAGACAATGATGATATCTTGAAGGAAGTCTTCAGTGTCCTGATTCATCTGGTTAAACTGAAACGAGAATGTAAAAGGGTATTAGATTCCGGAGATGGTTGTGTAAAACAAAGAGATGTCTATCCCTTATGATTAAGTAACCATCATACTGCAATAGAGCGAATACATTCCTTCCATCTATTGATGCTACCTAAGCCATCCCACCCATATGAAATATCTGTATTAATTGTAAGAAAACAACTTAGGCATTTAGCACAAATAACATGTGAATAAAGAGATAGAAATATACATGAAGGCAGAGGTGGGGAAGAGCGAAAGAGAGCAGGGTGGGAAAATACTCGCCTCCTGTCATTATTAAAATTAAGATTATCTGTACACTGAAGCTAGCATAATCTTCAATTTTATCACATGACAGGAGGCTTCGTATTTTGCAATTTCAACGCTGAGTAAGTAGAGCAAAAGCTGGATTAGATGGAGGACGGAAATAGAACGTCCTAAAGGTGGATTCTCTGGTCCAGTCCGTTGCTCGTAAAATATCTGGAAGGGAGGCCCCCGCCGCGTAGGCAGAAGAGGCCGCGTAGGCAGAAGAGGCCGCGGCCCCTCGAACTGAGTGTGCACCAAAAGCCTGGTCTATCCCGGCGAGGGCTAATAGCCATCTAACCCATCTGGCCAACGTAGTAACAGAGACTGGAGCGTAGGGGCGGACGTAAGAGATGAGAGGTTGGCGATTGGAAGTAGGCCGCAACGTCGCGGTGGCTTCCACGTATCAAGCGAAGAGTAGAGACCACACAGAGTTGTGGGTCTGAGGGGAAAAAAGGGGTAAAAAACAGAGGAAGAGTCAGATTTCGTGCGTCTAGAGATCTGGAAGGTTACTCCCGCTGGGCAGAAGGTAAATGCGTCGGCATCGAAAGCGCGTACATCGGACACCCGACGAAAGGAAACTAGGCAGAGTAGGAAGGTGAACTTTGCCGTAAGCTGGCGGAGTGATAAGTTCTCATTAGGGGGCCAGTCCCGTAAAAACTGTAAGACTATGCCAACGTCCCAGAGTCTCGAGTATTTGGGTTCCGGGGGGCGCCGAAGGCGCATGCCACGGAGGAGTCTACAGATGAGTGGGTTCTGGCCCACTGGTGTCCCTTGAGTCGGCGTATGAGCCGCTGAGATGGCTGAACGTATCACGTTAATGGACCGGTATGACTTCCCGGTTGTGAACAGAGAGGTGAGGAAATTCATGATGGAGGGAATAGGTGCCGTAAAGGGATTGAGATCCCGTCCCAGACACAAAGTAGTCCAGCAGTGCCATGCTGATAAGTAGCACCTCCTTGTTCCTGGTGCCCATGAGTCCCATAGGAGCTCTCTAGTTTCCTGCGATAAATCCTCGGTTCGCCAGGAACCCCTGAAAGAGTCCAAGCCACCAGGGGCAGTCGGCCCTCCTGGACCAGCGGATGGGGTAGTCCCATCGGGTTCCTGAGAATGGATGGAGTATCTGGTAGGAGGAGGGGATCCTTGTTCGATAGTTCCAGAAGATCCGGGAACCATGGTTGGCTTTGCCATAGAGGTGTGATGAGGGTCAGTATCACCCTCTGCCTGCGGATTCGGTGGAGAACCCTCGTAATCATTGAGAATGGAGGGAAGGCGTAAGCCTCGTGTTGTGGCCATTGTTGCAGAAACGCGTCGGTTGCTAGACTCTCCGGATCTTGGAGCCAACTGAAGAAGTCCTTCGTCTGACGGTTGTTGCGGGAGGCGAATAAGTCCAGGGAGAAGGGGCCCCTCTGTGCATCTAGCATCGTGAAAACGTGAGGGTCTAGTTGCCAGTCGCTGGCGTCCCTCCAGTGGCGTGGGTACCAATCTGCTGTCGTGTTGGTCTCTCCTGGTAAGTGTTCCGCTAATAGCGTGATATTGCGAGGCAGACAATAATCGAAGATTTCCTTCGTGAGTTCTACTAATGCTTGGGAGCGGGTGCCTCCGAGTCGGTTGATGTATCTTACCGCCGAGACGTTGTCCATCCGGAGAAGGATGCAGCAGTTGGATCGTTCTTTTGCCACACTGCGAATGGCGAACGATCCCGCCAGGAGCTCCAGACAGTTGATGTGCATCGAAAGTTCTTGTGGAGTCCACACTCCCCCCGTGGAGGAGGTGCCGTCTGTTGCTCCCCAACCTGAGCGGCTGGCGTCTGACTCAAATATGAAGTCTGGTTGGTTTCCGAATATCGCCCGGCCATTCCAAGCCTGCATGCAGTTCAGCCACCAGTGCAGTTCCTCCCGAACCTCGTCCGACATGGGGACCGGCTGGTCGTATGTTGGGTCTTTGCGAAGGAACTTTGTCTTGATGCTTGCATGGCTCTGTAATGCAGGGGTCCAGGAAAGATGGCCTGGATGGATGACTAGAGAAGGCCCACGATTCGTGCTAGTAGACGTAAAGGTATGGATGTCAGTCGAAGTACCTTCCGAATTTCTCTGCGGATGGTGGCGGCCGGGAGGCGTAGCGTGCACGATATTGAGTCTATCTCGAACCCAAGGAATTCGATCGACTGAGCAGGAGTCAGTGATGACTTGGGGCCGTTGATAACGAAACCCAGTGAGTCGAGGAGGTGTGCGGCGTAGTCTGTATGTCTCTTTAGGGTCCTTGCATCGTCGAATATCAAGATGTCGTCGAGGTAGACGATGCATCTTATGCCTTGGGCCCTTAGTCTCGCCATTACCGGCTTCATTATTTTGGTGAAACACCATGGGGCCGAACTGAGGCCGAACGGGAGACAGGTGAATTGCCAAGGTGTCCCGTGCCAGTAGAAGCGGAGAATGAGCGGCTCCTTTCGTGCACCGGTATGGTAAGGTATGCGTCCTTTAGGTCTAGACGCGTGAACCAATCGTTGTCTCGCAGTAGGTCCCGGAGAAGATGGATACCCTCCATTTTGAAGTGGCGGTACACCACATAGGAATTGAGCTCCTTGAGGTTGATGACGGGACGGAATTCCCCAGTTTTCTTCCTGACTAGGAAGATATTGCTGTAGAACCCGGTTGAGTCCGGAGCTGGTTGGATGGCACCCTTGGAGTGTAAGTCCTGAAGTTCCATGTCTATCAAAGAAGCGTCTGCCCGTGAAAACTGAATCGGGCGAGGTGGTGCCTGTTGGAGTGGCCTCGTCTCGAACTCTATTTGATAGCCCCGCACCGTCCGAAGTATCCATGTGTCGGAGGAGAGGTCTGCCCAATTCTGGAAAAAAAGAGAAACACGACCTGCGATATGGCAAGGGGTTAGAGGTAGTATAGAATGGTAACTTACCGTTGGAGAATCTCGCTCGGGAGCGTCCTCGGCTGCCACGGCCACGTTCCGATCCCCTGAACTGATGGAATCGATGGCGTGCAGATGGATCTGTGTAGAATGGTTGCGACCTGGTTGTGCGGGGGCCGGATGGCCAGAAGCGGCTGGTGGCACGGCCCCTCTCCCGACCAGCCCTCCCAAAAACACCACGGGTGTTGTGGCCGCAGAACACTTTCCGCATTGATGTTTGTGCCTTATTGAGGGAAGTGAATATGTTGACCCTCTTATTAAGCTCAGTAAGGAAGGCCTCGCCAAACAATTTGCCCTGTGCCAAAGGGCCTAATTCTTTATCCCCCAGTTCGACAAGCTTGTCATCGATTCTGAAAAGTGCTGCTCGGCGCCTCTCCGAAGAGAGGGCCACATTAGTGTTCCCGAGGAAACAGAAGCACCTTTGTGCCCACTCTCGGGTATCTCGTGCCCACTCACGCACCATATCTGGGGAGAAGTCATCAGTCCTTTCATAGGCATCATCTGCCATATCCATGATCCTCGCCAAAGGCCCGATGGCATCTAATAGTTTGTCCTGAGCTCCCTTGAAACCACGTTCCACACCCTTGCGTGGGTCCCGACCCCCGCGGGACATGAATGTGGTCGAATTCGGGGGGGTGTGCTACCTTATCTGGTAGGCTCGGGCGAGGACATTCAGATCTCATACACTTTCTCACTTCTTTGTCCAGAGACTTCCGGAGCCAGAAGTGCATGAATCTGTGTGTTCGGGTGGTGTCCATTCTTCCGAACGGGGATGGCGAATGTTCCTAGGATCGAACATTCGGAGGCCAGAGTTGTCCAAAAATATTTCTGAACCCTCTTGTGGGGTGTCTAGGGATGTGGTCCTGGAGTCCTGGGGCTCACCCAGGGTCTGTTCCCCTATAAAGTAAGGGTCCGATTTGGTAGCGGAGTAGTCGGATTCCTCCTGGTCGGAGGCTGCCGCCTGCCATTCATCAACCACGGCTAACGCGTGTGATGGACCTGCGTCCTCTTCCCCAGAGGAAACCTGAGCAGGTTTTTGGGATGATTTGCTTGTGTCTCGTCTGCGTTTAGCAGGGGCCTTTCCTTTGGATTTACGTGGTCCCATAGCCTCGCCTTTCCGATGGCGCTTAGGGGGGTGGGAGCGTTCCCTGGAGGAATCGGAGTCTTCCGAATCCGCCCCATAATGAGCCCGTTTGGGAATGGGCTTAGATGCGTCCTGTTCCAATTGGAACGACTTAGCAAAAGCTTTTTCCATGGATGCAGCAACCGCTGCTGCAATCATGGCCTGGAGATCTGAGGGATTTTGGGATTCTTCCATGTTGTTAATCACACCCGGGGCTCACCCGGTGAATATGCGTGAGGGCACTTGTGGTACTTGTGGCACAAAAATGGGGAGGCCTGGGGACCAGGGGGTGGTGTAGAATAGGTAGTGGTTAACCTGAAAGCGCTATGCGACTGGTAGGTCAAGCGAGGGCTGTCACTGGGGCTCACCCAGGAATTTGGAATCCTGCATAAACAGGTCCTTTCAGCAGCACATAAAAGGGGGCTCACCCCTGCCAGAATAAGGGTATTCCCACTGGCTGAAACCGACCCCAAGTGCAAAGCACTAACCTGATACTGGTCCCACAGTGAGCTGATAAGGCTGCAGAGTTCAAAGAGTATTCCAGAGTATTCTGGCAGTAATAATAGGCTGGAGTAGTAAGCAGGATAGTAGTAGCCGTTTAAAAGGCCGCCGGACTGAAAGTAGTAGGAAATGGGAGGTTTTAGTACCTCCCCTAGATGTTTGAGCGGCAAAAATTACCCGAATGGCGGGCATTCGCGCGTACGAATCAGCCGAACGGAAGCGTTCGGCTAATACGCACGAATGCAAGCGCCTAATATGAGACGTTCGCGGGAATTGCCGAACGCTAGGCGTTCGTCAAAGGGAACAAGTCTATGCGAACAGAAGTGCAGTTCGCGAAAAAACGTGCGAATGACGCTAAGGCGGGAAAGAACCCGCGAATTTAACTGACACTAGGAAGTATAGGTGAAAACGGCGAAAATGCCGTTAAGACTCCCTGAAAGGGGTAAGCCAAATAAAAGTAGTGGAAAAGGTCCCAGAGCCAGAGGGGTGGGGGGGAAGAGCCCCCAAAGGTAACAATACAGAAGCACTTAAAATAACATAATGAATAAATGTAATAGTAATAGAAATATTTAGACAATAGTTCTTAGATATAGATGACAAATAGTGTAAGGACAGAGAGGAAAACCAAGTCTGTACTTATCTTGTGATGGAGCAGCAAAGAAAGAGGAAATGATGTCATACGTTACACCTCTTATACTCTATACTGCATTGTGATTGGTTCTCAGTTATGTCACTCTTTTCTTTGCTGCTATGGAGTTAGTAAAGAAAGATTATGCAAAATACGAAGCCTCCTGTCATGTGATAAAATTAGGAATAAATGCACTAAATTGTAAAAAAAAAATAATACAATTTTTTTTTTTTTGGATGCACCTTAGAACCTTTGCAAAATTTGATCTGGTGAGACTATAACTTTTAACTTTAATTGCATTTACATAATCCATGCTACTCAATTGGTATACCCTTCCTTCTCTGTATTAAAGGAACATTGTTGCCTTAGGAATACAAATATATATTGCTAATGATTTAGTGCCCTACTCCCCTTTCTGGTGACAGCCAGCGCTGCCATGGTTAAAAAAGGTAGTTTTTTTTCTTTTTCTTTCTCCATGGAAAGAACACTTTCCAATTTGATAATCTCTCTAAGACTATGCTATAAAGATAGATGGGTTTTACCCAGCTATTTTATAGAAATGTGCCTCTAGTGGCTGTCATTATGACTGGTGCTAGAGGCAGGTTTACCATGCAGAGAAAAGTGTTTTCAACTGCAAGGTTAAAACGGGGGCACGTCGCATCCAGACCACTTAATTGAGATTATGTAATATGGATGCCTATAGTGTTACTTTAAGGAGCATTTTGCCATTTATCATTTATCACCTTTGCCAGTTAGATTTAAAGGGACACTATAGTCACCTGAACAACTTCAGCTTAATGAGGTTGTTCAGGTGAGAACTATAGCTCCCTGCAGCCTTTCTCATGTAAACACTGTATTTTCTGTGAAAATACAGTGTTTAGATTGAAAGCTAGGAACACCTCCAGTTGCAGTCACTCAGAGTGAACCGGGGGGACTTCACAGTTAATGGAGGCATATTATGCCTCCATCCACTCAGATCTGTTGTCAGCAGAGCACATCTCTATGAGGAGATGCTGATTGTCCAGGGCTGTGTTTGAATCATGCTGGCTCTGCCCCTGATCTGCCTCTTTGTCAGTCTCAGCCAATCCTATTGGGAAGCACTGTGATTGGATCAGGCTACCCCATGTCAGCAGACTGCTTGTTTTTCTGAGTCTAACAGCATGCAGATTTACAGCTTCAGGCTTGAATACAGTAGGATTTTTACTATATTTATAGAGGCATGATGGGCCCAGGGGGGCTAGATGGTGGTGTTAACACTATAGGGTCAGGAATACATGTTTGTGTTCCTGACCCTATAGTGATCCTTTAATGCTTTGTGTTTTTTGCATGTTTTATTTTTTGTGGGGAAATTCAAAATATTATCTCACTACTCCCACTGTCTTTATTTTTTTAAATTTTACTTATTTTTTAATAGAATCAAATTGTAGGCATGCCAAATTAAGTTTTAAATTTCAAGTTTTCACAGATTTTCGGGGCTCTTGTCATTCTAGAATAAAATAGTAATGCCTAACAGTGCCTTACTGCTACCATGACATGCCATTTGTGAAATACAACTTGGTATGTTTAAAGAAACACTTCAAGCCTACTGTTATGGTGCCAAGAATGTCCTGATTCTGGTTTTACAACTTATTTAGGGTTTGCCAGTCAACTCCTCCTGCAGGGACAACTCATTGGCTGAGAGTGTCAGACTAGTCAGCCTCTCTTTTCTTCAAATGGTTTGACTGCTTACCCTGGAAATGCTTCAAGGCATTCCTGGCAGCATAACCACTATAGACATACAGCCATTGAAGAAGACATACTCATATTTGACATGCCTCTTTGCTTATTTCCAAAAGATATTTGTTACAATTGTAATGCTATTTTTAAGTCCTAGCTAGCTTGGTGAGACTGGCATCCTAAGAGCACTTTTGATGGTCCTCCTAGAGTACAGTGGTCATTTCCAAGACTGTAAGTTGCTGTATTGTTCTCTGAGGGCTCCTGGGACAGAGGAGTTAAGCTATGACACCTGCTTGTGACAGGCTGTCTTGGCTTTCCCTAATTATAGGAAAAAAAGGAAACTGGTGTTAAGACAGTGTGTAAATTACAAAGAGAAAAAGGACATGCTCTAATGGCATGGCTGCTCGTCCAAATATCTATTTTCCTGTAACTATGCCAAAAATGCATCATCACTGTCATAATAGATGGGTAACTGAAAACCCTTTCACAGTCTTAGATGTTTGATCAGATCTCACATATGGCTATAGCCATGTTATTAAAATTAAGTCATGTGAGTTCCTTGCCACCTATCTTGCTTAAACATCCCTTTTCCAGCATTCTGAGAGTGACATGTTAGGGGCCTCCTCTAATGGTTCTGCAGTAACCTGTTCCACTGCACTTTCCAAAGAAATTTGTCATCTGCAGTTGCTTTGTATCTTCAGGGGTCAAAGCTTTTGCAAGTTAAATTTTTTCTGAATTCCTAAACAAAGATGTTTGCTTTTTATTACATATGTTATTGCTTATGTCAGGGCTGTCCAATCTTAGGTAATCCTAGGGTCTCATTAGCAAACCAGATTTATCTGCAGGTCACATGCAAAGTTATACATTTATTACATACCTTATTGTATTTGCTAATCAAAACCTCACATTTTTTTTTATAAATATATACTTATTAATGCAATAGGAAAAAATAACTGGTGACAAATTTAAGCCTGTGTTGTGTGTTTGAATGTTTGTATGTATTTCTGTGTAGTGTTGGCATTTGAATGTAGTTGTATGTATGTATGTATGTACTGTTGCTATTTGAAAGCAATGATGTACTTGTATTTAGTGGTTTTTGTTTGATTGTGTTTGTATGTAGTTAGCGTTGTATGCACGCACATACACATACACATACACACACATACACACACATACACACACATACACACACATACACACACATACACACACATACATACAGATACTCTGCCCTCTACACATAGAGATATACACACCCACACAAAGATCAAAATTTACATAATTTCAGCTAGCATCGGCTTCCATGCCTTTTTGGTGCAGTGGATGGTGGCTTCCCTGAGGTCCAGTGGCATCTGGATGTGTCTGATAGGATTTGGGTCAAGACTCCAGGCTCTCCCTTCTCTCTGGTACTCCCCTCGCTGTCTTGTGTGACTCATTAGTAAGCTGGGAGGAAATGATTTCTACTCACTGTCTCCCAGCACCATGACTTCTCACCAACTTGAGGGGCCCGGTAGCGCTGTTAGGGGCACAGCGCCTGACAGGGCCACTTATCAAATATGGCCGTCGCATGGCCCTAAGTACATGGGCCACACAGTGGCCCACCTGAGCTTGCTGGAAGTCGTTCCGTGCGGTGCCCCCAACCAGATTTTTGTGCCCAGTGAAAAAATCTAAACCAACAGGCGGGCTGCATAAAATCTGATTGTGACCCATGTTTTGGACAGCCCTGTATTATATAATTGCATGGTCTCCCCCCAAAAAATGGTATTTTGCACTTTTATATATATATATATATATATATATTTTTTTTTTTCTTCTTTTCTTTCGAAGCACAGCACCCTTTATCTGAAGTAACTCTGTGTATATGTAACAAGTGCTGCTTTTAAAAGAAATCTGTCTGACATTTCTGATTCTACTGCAGGTTATCTAAATCTTATAAGCCACTCACTGACACTGATCAGGTACAACATGAAAACCACCTGCCTAATATTGTGTAGGTCAAATACCAATAATAATAGGTCCCCATCATGCTACCAAAACAGCTATGATGTGTAGAGGCATGGACTCCACAAGACCTCTGAACATGTCCTGTGGTATCTGGCACCCATTACCAGCAGATACTTTAATTCCTGCAAGTTGTGAGGTGGAGCCTCCATTGATCAGATTAGTTGCTCCAGCACATTCCACAGATGCGTAAAGGAACACTCTAGGGTCAGAAACACAAACACGTATTCCTGACTCTATAGTGTAAAACCACCATCTTGCCCCCGTGGCCCTTATCAAAGTCCCTCAGATCTTTTCGCTTGCCCATTTGGCTTTCTTCTAGTGGGTAAGATTCAAGAACACACTGTTTACTTGCTGTCTAATATATCCCACCCCTTGACAGGTGCTATTGTAACAATATAATACACTTCACCTTTCAGTGGTTTTAATGTAGCTGATCAGTGTATATATATTTTTATATTTAAATCTTTAACGATTAGGAATGCGACTAAAATAGATTTCATATACCCAAAGTAATGTCTTTAAACTTTACGAAAAGGCAGAAGTATTTGCTTTTTGTTTATGGGCAGGAAACTCTGTAAAATAGTTGCAGAATAATGAAATTGCTTTTAAAGGTTTAAAAAAACAAAAACCTGAGCCCCCAATATATACTGCAATCCTCACAATGTAGCATGTTCTCCCCAATATGTGCTATATTTCCCCAAACAATAATCTCCTCTTATTGCAGCATTCCTTGTATTTGTGATATTACCCCTTTATCATCTCCAGAATGATGATTTCTCCCAGCAACACTAAACTATTAGTGTTAAGCCGTATTACTTGTACATACAGTGTGCAATATCTGGCACTAAAGTAAAGTGCAGCGAGTTAACACTGAAATAAACTGCGATAATTTCACCCGTATAATAAATTTAATCAACAATAGATAGTGAACAGTGCAAAACAAAAGTACATTAAAATGTGTATACACTTTTAACAAACTGTCACACTTTTTGGTAATATACTTCTATGTGTCCACCAAGTGATAAGTATAAAAAAAACTGTACCAATAATAAACTTTGAATAAATAAGAGAGACAGAGGACTCTTATAGGGCAACACAATAGTCTAAAATTATGTAGAGATAGGAATATACAATATATAGTAGTACCACACTCATTTCATTGAGCCTGTTAGCAATAACTGGCTCAGGTAGTATAGGTAGATAGCCTTGGTGTGATATGAGACCTCCATTGGATTCGGAGAGTATCTTGATCCACGGTGGCTTCATGAAACAAGAAAAAGGCTTACCCAGTTAAAATAGCACAAATATTTATTAAAATGGTAATAAAAGCCTTACATTGAAGTTACTGGAATGCCACAGTCCAAAAGCATAAGCACAACGCGTTTCAATGCTACGCTGCGTCTTCCTCAAGTGCATTGACTGACCAGTGTTGTATCTTTTAAACCCCATAAGCGCGCCAAAATCTGTGCTTTTGGGTCCGCCTCTCTATAATAGTCTTATGTCCTCGCAAGCACCAAGATGGTGGCACGAGGATGCAATAAAACAATTCCTGTTCCACTGGATGCGTTCCAGTGACCATATTGGAATCACATATGAAAATATGGCCGTCTGACTTTTTAAAAAGGCAAATAAACTTTGGGCAATATAACCTTGACTAAAATGGCACCTGAAACACAAAATATGGAGAGGAGGAAGACGAAATGGATTATGGGAGCTCAGAGAAGGCTGCAGACTTAGTGGAACGCATACTCTATTCCAGTATGGCCACTGGAACCTCGCGGCCGCAATCTTGGTGCTTGCGAGGTTTCAAAAAGGACGTCTACATAAAGAGACTATAATAATTAGAGGGACGGAGCTAAAAGCAATTTTTGGCGCACACGTGGGATTTCAAAGAATCATGATTCAACACAGGACAGTCCGTGCACCTGAGGAAGACGCAGAGGAGCATTGAAACGCATTGTGCTTATGCTTTTGGACTGTGGCATTCTAGAAACTTCAATGTGTAAGGCTTTTGTTACTGTTCTAATAAGTATTATTTGTACTATTTTAACTGGGTAAGAATTTTTCCTGTTTCATGAAACCACTGTGGATCAAGAAACTCCTAATCCAGTGGAGGTCTCGTATCACACCAAAGCCAGTTATTGCTAACAGGCTCAAGGAAATGTGAGTGTGGTACCTATATATTATTTCCTATCTCTACAGAATGTTTTTGCTATCGTGTTACCCTATAAGAGTCTTCTGTCTCTTTTATTTGCAGTGGCACTCGGTTTATTATTGGTACAGTTTTTTTTATACTTCTCATCACTTGGTGTACACATAAAAGTGGTGTACATCACTTTAATATTATTGTGAGAACGTCTTACTGTGACTGTTAATTAACACTTTCTTGAAGTTTAAATGGATAACCTGTCCTTTCTGGACTCTTGTGTGGATCACCTGAGTGGTGTTTGTTGGTGCTCTATAGATTGAGAGCAGTGTATTTTCATATCCCATCTATTTTATTTTCATAGTTTAAACCAGGGCTGTCCAACCTTAGGTAATCCGAGGGCCGTATGCAAAGCTACAAATTCATTACATACTGCCTTATTATGTCATACCCTAGTAGTTAAGTCTGCTTATATAGGTGTAGCAGCAATACAAGATAAAATCTGTTTAGTAAAGAGGAATTGTCACTTTGGAGATGATGGCCCAAGGCTGTGCTGGCATCCCATGTAAAAACTGAGATGTAGTGTCTAAAGGGGATGCAATGTGTGTGAGAGGTGCATGGTGTGTCTATATTGGATAGTCTATGTATTGGGGAGGTTGGGAGCCAGGATGCAATATTTTTTATTTAATTTATTTAAAAATAAATAAATAAATAAAGCAGCAAACTTTGTGTCCCTCTCTTCTTAACTTTTTCTCAGGGAGATGGGACACTGCACGCCCTAGTACTCCTGTGGTAGTCAGTATCTCTGACTCCTTTAATTTAACACCCTTTAAGGTATAGATAGCAAGTTTATTTTGTACCCAAGCAAAGTCATTTTTTTACATCTTCCTTCCCATCTACTCCGTTTATCCAGTTCCTCCATAAAGATGCAACATCCAATTCTGAATTTTATTCCCTTGCCTAGTTTTCTCATATATTTTTTTTTAATGATCCCTGAAAGATAATGTGGACCCTGCTTAAACACATAGTATATAGAACTATTCCTCAAAGCTGAAAAATAATAGTATGCTCACCTGTCTGAGGATTTATCTACTTTCATTTTCTTTAATAGTGTTAGCACATTTTCTTGTATGATCCAATCACATGATAGCTTCAAGGTTTTATCACTTGCAAACCTGCCAAACATCGTTTTTTCCTTGGTAAGTGTAAAAAAGAAAATACAACTTTTTCACTCAACCTCCTAAACCTATGAACATATTTTGTATTTCAGTTGGCAATCATTTTCCTTCAATTTTCTGTTAGTAATGTTTTTATAAGGAGCAAGTTTAGCTGTATTATACTGTACGTTTAATTTTCTGAATTTAAAGAACAGGTCACGGTTTGTGGTGTTTAGCTTGCTCGTGTAAACATGGCCAAATAGTTAGGCTACTGGTTATTTGTTAGAAGAAAGTTTGTTTTCCAGTTTCTATTGAAGTCTGAACTTTTTGTAAAATGGGGAGGAAAGGCACACTCTTCACACATAATCAGCACTTCAACAAGCTGAATTTCTTTAGGTTTCTGGGGTGTTACTTTAATATTAACATCCAGATGAAAAATATAATATTTAAAATGACTTTTTGGATTATTTTAATAGTTGTAATATAATTTTGTTAAATATCATTAGCAATACATAGTTAAGCATGAAAATATTGCAAGGTGAACTACCGGTATCTCCATTTTAATAGATTTGGAGAACAACTTACGTGTTCATTGTGTGTTCATCGATTTTCTGGACTTTATTATATATTTTTGCTGTGCAAAAATGCATGTTATTTCTGCAGGCAGAATCCAATTAATTTGGATTAATGGAGCTCATTTACCAAAAATGTATATATTGCATGAATATACAGCCTCATGCTACATAAGTAATCCATATTTCATGCTGAATAACCTTTGGACTAGAACGTATCGTAAATAGAAAGTTTTTAAAATAAATTCTATCTTTAGATAGACTTTTCCTCCAAAAGCATTTTATTAAAATAAAGTGAATTTAAAAAAAAAAAATGAAATCTGATATAAATGAAACAATCAGATTAATTTTTTTTTTTATTTTTTTTATTTTTTTTTATCTACCTCAGTTTTCTATAAATCTTGAAATATTTGTTTTAAAATGCTATAGAAATCAGAACTTTGGGCATCTCATTGTAACTTAGTCTTATTTTAAATAATTTTGTGGGGCTAGTTCATTATATTTTAAGATTTGTCATGTAACATCTAGAGTTTTTTCCATTTTAATTGTATACTCTTCTACACGGCCAAATTCAAAAATCTAAACAACACCATCATGACTTTGTATATTCACAATGTCGCACAAGTTGGTTACCATTCTTTCACTGCAAGATTAGCTGTCAGTAACACCATACTGCTTTGGATGACCTTGTAATCCTCCTCATTGTGATGGTTGTGAGAAAGATGGGTCAGACAACGAGAACAAGAACACATTACCTTTTTCTTTCAGAACAGCAGCTAATCTTTAGAGATGCCCAAAATAGCATACAGTACCCATCTGATGCTCTGTTAACATAAATGCCACTGCTGCAGCTCTTTGCTTTATTTGTAAATTTGGCACTAGCTGTCCTTTTCTTTATTTCGTAAAACATTATGAATTTCAAAATGATCTACTAGCTATGTATAATGTGCATTTGCTTCTTTTTCTCCCCACAAGGTATACATTTGCATCTGGATCACCTGATAATATTAAGCAGTGGAAATTCCCAGATGGAAATTTCATTCAAAACCTTTCTGGCCACAATGCTATAATTAACACTTTGGCTGTGAACTCGGATGGCGTGCTGGTATCTGGAGGTAGGAGCAGATTTTTTTTATTTTATTTCTTAGAAATAACGTTAAATTTTCATGTCTCATCTTGTGCTGTGAATGCTTGAAAATGTAATTTTGTCTTGCAGCTGATAATGGCACAATGCACCTGTGGGACTGGCGGACAGGTTACAATTTCCAGAGAATTCATGCTGCTGTCCAGCCTGGGTCTCTAGACAGTGAGTCAGGCATATTTGCATGTACATTTGACCAGTCCGAAAGCAGATTAATCACTGCAGAAGCTGATAAAACAATCAAAGTCTACAGAGAGGATGAAACTGCGGTATGTATTACCTTAAGTAATGTTACAAAATGCTAGACACCAGAGTTGTTGGGTGGGGAATAGCATTAAAAGTTCACCTAATGCCCCAGCAGGACATTGTGGGCAAAGATCACATATTCACATTTATAGAGTGAGAAAATACTGTAAACCTAAATAATGAAGGGTCCTCCCCCAAAAAAACTTGTTGTGTGAATAACTGCAACTAAGTCTCTCTGCATTTTGTGATTAAAATATTTAAGGTTTTGACCTTGGAGTGAATGCGAATTTTGGTGAAATACTTGCTGTAGTTGTAACTGGACTGATGCACTTGTGATTATTAGTCTTGCAAAGGAACTTAAAAATAACTGGGGTTGGTTGGTCACACATTGCCAGAGTTCCAAGTGAGATTCCACAAATGTAGCTGAAAACCACCCAAAAAAATTCTAGTTTTATCGGCACTAACTGCTGCAGATACCTACCTTTGGATATGGGGCGCCAAAGCAAGTATAAGCCAGATCGCCCACAGATGCCAGCTGACATATACGATTTGAGACATTGGCCAGTTCTGCAAGGAAATCAATGGAGTCTTGCCCCGACGCCACAAAATGGGGCTGAACACAGCAGCACACGAGACTCACATTGCCACTCTGGAGCAGCAATTATTTACTATACAGCGGTCGCTTCCAACTGGGCACAGACTGAAAGGTCTTTATGGCGACTGTCTTCACTAATTCACCCATCCGGTTCGAGGAACACACCTTTACCTTTTTCTCGGACTTATCCAAGGCCCCGCTCGACTGGAGGCGGTCCTTGATGCATGCTAGCCAGTTTACTGGTATAGTTTACTTTCAATACCTCAAACGTTAGTCTAGAATATAGTACCGATCATCACTACACACATTATTGCGGCCAGTTGCGCCAGCTATCTTCTGCTTCAACTGTTGTGTATAGCGCTACTTTCTGTGAATAAAGAAAGACTAAAAAAGAGAATAAAAACCTGGGAAACTAGTCATAGGTCATCAGAAGATGGGGGGGAAACGTTCTAAACGAACAATGTCCATGTGATGTCTTGCCTAACCTTAAATATCAATACATTGCAACCAGTGAGCCTCAATCTCAACAAGGCCATGTCTGGCCATTTGGCAAATTTAAAGATGCTTAAGCAAATTTTTATGGATGCTTCCCTTTAGGCTGCTGTTTTTATAAGCTGTTTTAGAAATTTTAAAGTACCAAATGTCATCAGCTGGAAATTTAGTCCACCTTGTTTTTTCTCCATACCCACCAAAGGGCAGACGGTTATGCATTACATTTGTGATTGTCAAAGGTCTACTGTGCATTAAACATATGATGTATTGAGCTTTTTAAATATTGGTATGGTAATGTATAAATAATACATTTGAGTCCTTTGCCTAATGTGAATTTGTTCCAGCACCAAAAAACAAAACAAAAAAGTTTTTATACCTTTTGAAAGCTGATGTGATTAACTAAAGTGAAGAAAACTTATCATAACTTTTGGCTTGTGCACCTCTAAACAACTATTAACATTGTAAGGTGTCTGGATAAATTTTATAGAAATCCACTAGACCTGTTGTTCCCAACCCAGTACTCAAGACAGTCCAGATTTTGTCAGAATTTAGAGATGATTGAATTGTTAATGTGCATTGAGGATTGTATTTGAAACACTGTTCTAGACTAGACATTTAGATATTAACTTGTAAATGTATAGAAAAGATATAGTCACTTAACGTTGGCTTCTCTGAACAGGGCACAATGCTCTGAAGTGGACAGTGTGATTTGCTTATTCTTTCTAATTAACCATGATGAACAATTATATATTGGTAAAAAGTTCACACGGAGAACTTTTTTTCTCAAGATGCATTTTATGAGCTAGCTTTAAAACTACTAAATGGAAATGTCTCATTTTACATTTTTGACCTTTCTTTCAATGCCATTGTAAATGACTGCTATGTAAGATAGGAGCCTGAGACAGTCCGCCTGAACTGCTTTAGAGATCAGGGTTAGTGTATTTTGAAAGTTGTGACAGGTAGATTTTTAAACATGTTTGAAACGTTCAAGGACCTAATGAGTCATTGCTTGTGGTGAGTCTCCTTATGTAAAAAACATATTTTTTTTCTGTTCTTTGTGACTTATCTGATCTGTTTTAGACATGATCATTACGTTGTGTGCTGTATAATTCTCAGTTTTTTCTGAAAGTCACAAGTATAATCTTTTATGGTTTATGGTTTGCGTGGTGTTTTAAAAGATTTATGTTGAGTGTTAACAATCTTTATTTCTTTTTTTCTAGACTGAAGAATCACATCCTATCAGCTGGAAACCTGAAATTATCAAGAGGAAAAGATTTTAATAAACTACAGCTGTATATATATTTTTTTCATTTTTTTTTTTTTATACATGTGTTTATTGCCGTCTTACATGAAATTGATTTTATTGCAGATGTTAAGCATAACTTTGGCTAAAATCTTTGTCTTTCATCATTGTTCTAAAATGCATCCTGTTATGGTAGTTGGCTTTGCCATCTCTGGAAGCTTTCATTTTTATTTTATATATATTATTATTATTTTTTTTGTGTAGAAAAGATATTAAATGAGATGCTTCACAGTCTTTAAAACAAACATTGTTGTGAAGTATTTCCTTCTTCTAGAGGAAGTTCAAAGAAATCTTGCAGGAGCAAGTGGTTGATTTACCTGTGTACAGCCTCTGTCTTTGCCATTTCTTTAACGGATTATGGAAACCTGGTGAAGAGTTGAATAAATGTAATATGGATTGGCTCGACAAATTCAGCAACAGTTGTTACAAATAAACCACATTTTGTATAATTTTTATTTGGAGTTTTTTCTTTTCCTCTAGAAATATAAAAAGGATAGCATTGGCCTACCCATGGGTTGGCAGCCTATGGCCTGAAGGGTGTCTTTGCATGTGGCACCCAGAGCTGTGGCGCTCCACATAGTGGAATACCGCATTTATCGTATCTTTGATAACAGGCTGCAAGGCTTGGTGTAATTTAGTGATACAAGTGTGTGCTAGATGTTGATGTATATATGTTAGTATCCTGATACACTGAGGCTAAACTATGTGTTAGGCTTTGCCAAGGGGCTAAAGGGCTGTTGCATTTAGGTGTTCTATAAAGGGGTAAGAATTGTGAAGTTCTTATTACACGTTTTTCTGTTTCCACCTTTACAGAAGCTTTTATATACTGATGCAAGTCTGTGATTGAGTTTCTATTTCTTGCATAAACATTCCATTCAGTATATTCAAAACATCATCTCAAGTCTTTATCTTTGGAGGTATTTTGTCTAGCTGAGTTTTGATTACCATGGAAGTTACAATTTTCTTTGTCTTTTGCCCCCCCCCCCAATGGCTATCATTTTGATCCTTAATCAAGTACCTATTTTTCTCCCATGTTATTTTACCACTTTAAGGCAAAATATGAGCTACTTTATTTGGACCAGTAAGCCTCCTAGGCTGAAGTACCATATGCATACATTACAGAAATTTTAAGGTGGCATGAGGCTTCCTCACACAGAATATTATTAGATGGCCGCTCTATTGGGTTAACTATTATTCCTATTTTTAGAGATCACATGCTAATCATACATGTGCGACCAAGCATATGATTGCTAAAGCTAGGAATAATAGTTCCTTACATTTTGAGAGTAAAAACATTTAGTTCTAACCATTAACTTTTTGCTAAGATTTAACAATGTTTATAATATTTGAATTTTTAACTAGATATTGTCATCTTTTAGCTATGGATCCTTGACTTGAGTTTATCAGATACACCACGTGTTCCATTTAGAAGCCTTAATGATATGGAGAGAATGGAAATCTCCTGCTTCACCTTCTGGAGGGGAGGTTTTATCCTTAAAAGCTCAGAATAAAAAGCAGTAAATAGAAACTAGAAAACTGACTTCTTAAAAGTTAATGGTACGCTCCATACAAATCTGGAGACACTAACATTCAGTTACTCCAACATTCTATTTCAGGAGTAGGAGGTGGGGGTGTGGAAGAGGTAGACAAATATCCTAAAGAATATGAAATTAAGAAAAAAGTTTTTCTCCACGGAAAAACTCCAGATAAGAATAGCCCTATCTTGATGCAAAACTGGGATAGGTTCTTCAACAGGTAAAGCGTGTAATTCCAAAGTATGTCTTGCTGAAGCAATGGCCACCAGGAGTACTGTTTTAATGGTAAACAAAACATCTTGAATCTGAGAAGGGACTTTAGTAAGTAGGGGACAACTGTTATGCATTCTTCTTATTACTGCATTTAGGAAATGTGCTATACCTGGATCCAAAGCCCATCTGATGTTTGTGGGAGCTGACAGCCAAAACTAACTATGCCTTCTTCCAGGAACTCCAAAATATCACTGGATTGAGGATAATTAAAATTTCTTCCACTCTTATCGGACCAATCCTTAAACACATTCCACATTTTATGGTAACAGGAGAAAGAGGATTGTCTGGCCTTTTAATAGGGTATCTGCTAGTGTTATTGAGAACCCAGCCTTCATTAGTCTCTCATTTTCAAAAGCCAGGCTGCAAGATTGAGATGGTGTGGAGATGGATGTACTTCTGGTCCCTAGGAGAGAAGATTCCAAGACAGGGTTGACCTTAAGAGAGGAAATCAAGGTCTCCTCTGCAAATAGGGACTAATTGCAATGATTTTTACCTTGTCCTCCCAAATCTTTCTCAAGACTGTGTATTGAAGAAGGGGGTGTATCCCACATCGCATTTCCACTTCTGAGTTAATGCGTCCTGGGCTTTTGCTTGCAGGTCTGCCCATTGAGAGTAGAATCTTGGGACTTGTGCATTCTTGTAGGATGCCATAAAGTCCATCTGTGGCATGCGCCATTTCCTTGTAAACATTAGCAAGATGGTTCTGTTTAAACTATATTCCCCCGGGTCCTGATGTGAACTTTAGACCATGAAGGTGAGCTTGGGTCCACAGCATAATTAGCTCTATTTCTTTTTTTATCAGTTTCCAATTTTAGTTTTTGATTTGTACATGAGGCTACTGGTTGATTGTCTGTTTTACCATAATCCAGCTGTATCATAACAGCAAAGGTACAAAACTCAAGCCTTATATACAGCTCTTAACTCCAGGAGATTGGAATGGAGGTCTTGTGTATTCTGGCTATTCTGCATATGACATCTGCTCCTGGACAAGGGCTCCCCATCCTAGTGAACCTGCATCTATTGTAATGGATAGCCATTCCTGTTTTTAGGGGAAAACTGTTGCCGATACTTATTTATTTTTTCAATCCAACGTTGCAGATCCACTTTCAGATTCCAGAGGAATCAATATTTCCAGGTCCCAGTTCAGATCTTGTGTCAACCTGGGTTAAATAATTCCTTTTTGCCTTAGATGTCAGGGATCCTAGTAAACACAATTGATTGTATTCAAGGGTATTGATGTGATTTACTTTGTCTTTAATTCACAGCTTTCTTTCTGAAAGATTAATTGAAGCCGATATGGTGTTTATCTCTGCTCATAGGAATATCATTGAGTTTGAAGGAATAGTTTAGCTTTTTTCCAAGATTAAAAGCAACCTGTAATCTTTTAGAAATTGATTCACTGAATGTGTATTCTGGACCACTCTGGATCGAATCAGAGCTAAAATCAGGATATTGTCTAAACAGTATCATATTTTAAGTTCTTGCTTTCGCTGGACTGCCACTAAGGAAATGGGGACTTTCGATAGAGTTCCTGGGGCCAGACTTAAACCGTGAGAGTCCTTGGAACCGATAATATTTAACATGGAAGCAAAGGAATTTATGTATGTCTGATAGTTTGCATCCTTTAGATTGATTGATGTTAGCAAATTGCCTTTGTGCAGGGCAGATTAGATTGAATGACTTATTGAAGAAAATGTCTAAGTTTAAGATCTAGAATCAGTTGCCACTTTTAAAAAGGTTTTGGAGCTAGAAAGACAGTGGAATAAAATCCTTTGAAGTGATCTGTCACAGGTATTTCAGTTATGACACTTTCACTTAGTAGAATCGCTATATACTCCTTTTATAGTAGATGTTTTATTCTGGGGCCACCTTTGGTTTTATGATTCTCTCTGAAATTGGGAACTCTTCGAATTCCAGTTTGTAAAAGTTTGAGGATCAAAAGAACACAACTGTCTGAAACTGATTTGGCCCAGATATGATAGATAATTTTTAGATGAATGCCTACTTCTGTTATCTGGTCAACACAACTTTATAAAGGTTTGGAAGAGGTTCTCTGTCCCCTTCCTCTAGAGAACTTGTTGCTTTTATCCTGCCATGATGGAGGGAGGGTGTTTTCTGTCCTGAGGTGGAAAGACTTTCTTCCCTTTTAGCTTATTTTTTGATTGCTCTATCAAACACTTTGCCAATTAATGCATCCCCTAGAAAAGGAAAACCACTTAAGATTTATTTTGAAGCATAATCTGCAGACAAGAGTGTAGTCATAGGGCTCTTCTAGAGTCTATGGAAAGCGCCATACCCTTAGCCACTATCTTGGTTTGGTTCAGGATATTTTGCAAACAAAAGTCTGCATTTCTTTCAGAGACTCCAACAGAATTTCACGTTTTACTTCAAGTTCTTGATCCATAACTTCATTGCTTTCATCTCCATATTCATTGCCATTTCTGGAAGTAAACTTAAACCTAAAGCTAGATAAGCTTTGACCATGCTATGAATAGGGTGACTTTCTGGAAGAACTTTGTTCAGCTACTTCTTTCATACAAGATAGATTTAGGGTTTAAACCAACAGCACAAGCAGACATGTGTTTTATCCTTTTTAGGAGATACATCTTTGGAGCCTTTTGGATTCAATTGACAAAGCCATACAGTTAAAACTGAACATTTTAGAACTGTCTCATTTTTTACTTGTGAAGAAAGCCAGGACCTTTTTTTTCTATCTGTTGATGAAATCTCACTTGATCTGTGAAAAAAAAAAAAAAGCAACATTTAGTGGCTGTCCACTAACCACAATCATCTATTTAAAAAAAATAATAATAATTGTACCACAGATGGAACTCTGAATCGTGGATTAAACAAACATGATCTCTGTTGCGCGAGTCATTTGGTCATGCGTTTACATGGCATTTCGAACTTACAGAATTCTGACAACCCGCTGAAAGTCCTATATTCAGACAAAATGCATTTGCCGCTCTGCGTGGTACGAGGATGAATCATCAATCCTCAATCATTTATGTGAAAGGACCCTGTCTATGTTGTTGATCACGAGAATTGGGCATGGTGAAAAAAATCGCCTTTGCCAATGCATTTTTCCTGATAGTATAAAATATTTTGTTACCCCTGAATTTCAGCTGAATCACCTACCTATGTGGGATGACCTGTGTATAGCTGTGAAATTACCATTCCTAGATGTGTCTGGAAAGAAATCATTCACTATAAAACACATTAATCATGATAATACACCATAGTAGTAATAGTACACCACGATAGTAATAGTGTAGTTCCATTTAAACTTCATCCCTGGTGTTGCAGTGTATTACAGCTCATCAACAATCATTCTTATACAGACATTGGTTGAGATTGATGAGTTATAGTTCATTATGATATAAATGTATGTACTTTTTAAAGGAACAATCCACTCCCTTTAAGACCTTTACTGGAGTGTTCTAGGGGTTAAATGCTTGCCCTTGCTTTGCATGCGCGATGTGTCCTAATGCTTTTCTATGAGAAGCATCTAACTGAACACAAGTCAACAGTCCTGTTGACTTTACAGTAGGAGGCCTGGATTGGGTAAAGATTTTCTCAGTACTAAAATAATGATGTGTTGACTAGATTATTACAATTTCAAAGATTAATTTGGGTAGACTGAAATAATTGAAACAGTTTAAATAACACTCAAATTTAAAAAAGCAACATTTTTAATATGTGTTCCTTTAAGTAAAATGTTTGTATTTTTTGTGCATAACCAACACATACATGATGTGATGAACGCACAAGATGTGTAGCATAGTCAATTGAGTATGATGTACGAAAAAAAGGATAACTGCCCCTAAAATAATACTTTAAACAGTGTATGGAGCTTCTTAAAAATGCATCTGGACAGTACAATCGCTAGGAAGCCATGAAGGTAGTCAAGGGGGTAGTGAGCTCATGACTGTTGGCTAGTAACAGTTCATGGAATTTTAGCAGGGCCTATGGAAGAATATAAAGGAGTGTTTGAAGACACCGTCACTATCTTGCACAGTCGGCATGTGCATGCAATGCTTCCCACTCTACTACAGAGTACTGAATTATTCACAGCAGGGGGACTGCATGAGTGTGTGAAATTGATAGCCCTCAGTATATTGGGAAAGGAGACCATCACATTTATGAAGCACTGTACAAAAAAAAAAAGTATAAATCATACTTGTAAAATAATTTATTTCCCTTCCACAGGGATGAGCAAGGCATTGGGTTTGCTAAAGGGTTAATATGTTCAGTTTAATTCATTTTATTTGTTTTAAACTTCATTTCTAAATCTGTTCAGGAAAAAACACCTTGTTTTACAAGTTTGCACACACACACTAAGAAGTTACAGTATGTAATAAGTAGAACTGTAAGTCCAAACACATTTTAGATTTCACCAAGAGGCATGATGGCTTTGTAAATAAAATTTATTTTTCCTTTATTGCGGATGTGCTTGGATTTTCATCTCTCCTGCCATATCCTGCGTATTCTTGCCATCTCTCCAAAGATCTTTCCACATAAAACACGCTCTGTTACTGTTCTGTTACTGGATACTTTACTCTGAGCTGGGCTTCAATGGAGATACAGACTGAGTGCAGACAGATGACCTACAAGAGTTTGGAATTAATTTACCAATCTGACAATCACATTTTATTGTTCATAAACGGAACATCCCGGCTTGCTTGGCTACATCTGATCTTGGTGGGTGGAAAGGAATGTTGTAATGTATTTGCCTTCACTTATGGTAAAACTAAGTGTCTTTATATTAGGTATTACACATAAAGGCAATCTGGGTTGTTTTTATATAAACATACTTGTATAAAAACCGGAAAATTCTCAAACAAATTACCAAATATAACATTAAAAATAAAATTAACAGATTAAATGTATTCACAAATGCATGTTTGAATATAACATGAATTAAGACAGTAGCTCATTATATTTAAGGATGAGTAAAGAATTATTGGAAGGTTTGTATTAAGTGCAATGTATGATTGAATTGCAATCTGTGTTATATGCATCATTTAAACTGTGGGAACCTAACTTTGAATCCACTTGGGTTCACTAAAGACCAACAGCTTAAACCACTATGTCTGAGGAGACTGTTTAACAGATTGTGAATACAGCCAATTACAACTGCTTTATATCCCAGCCACCTCATTATAGAGGTGTGTGCGCGCACGCGCGCTCGCTCGCTCTCCGCTTGCTGTTGTTGTAGTAACAGTATTGTACAATACCCTTTTGGAGGGCAAAAGAGAAATAATCATAAAACATCCAGTTCCCAGTCTTTAGTCGGCCTCACTTGATCGGGCTGGGAGAAAGAGATAACTTTTTAGAATAATGCAATGATGGGATTAAAATTCACATTGTTCTTATACTGATATCTTGTACCATAGGATAAGAATCACTGGATTATTATTTATAAAGATCCAGGGAATTCTGTAGCACTGTACAATGGGTGTACTTACAGACGTAATTGTAGCCAAACAAGTTGGAAGCACAGGAACAGAGGGGTTGAGGGCCCTGTTCAATGAGCTTGCAAGCTAGAGGGAATGGGGTAACGTAACACAAAGGGTAGACGTAGGGGTAGCAAAGTAGATTGCTAGAAAAGTATTATGTATGAAAAGTATTCATTAACAATAAAAAATTTATATTGTTACAAAATTAAACTCTAACTAAACATTCATTTACATGGTTTTTGTTTTTTCCGACCAGACAACACGCAAGCACAATGTTTTTAAAAGGGTTGATTTTGGTTATGAATGGGAACAGGGGAAAAAATTATACCTGCATATGGACATGCAATAATCCAAACTTCAGCACTCAAATTTATAATACACGGGGGTTGGTGAGGGGGATGTGTCTGGATATACCCCCATATAACGTACGGTTTCTACTTCATGTCATGTGATATACCTTCCATTTACCTTCCCATGTTCTCTCATGTTATTCTCAAAATGTTTTCTGGATTAAAAAAAAATAAATACAAAAATCGATATCTATAAAGCTGTCATAGTTGAACCAAACAAGGGAAAGTGAGCAAAATGCCAAATGATGCTCTCAACCCTGAGGCGATCAAGCATGGAAATATTGCAAATATTGAATTGTATCAACTGCACAAGTGCTGTACTATTATATAATTGATGTCCTCTGTGTAGGACGAGGATGACAATTTCACTTTTAATAAAGACCTATTAAACACACATTTATAATACACAAACCTGGTGCCGAGTCCAGGGTACCAAAGTAAATTACAGTTGAAATATTGCTAAAGGCAACTTTGTGGATGAAATTATGATAATCTGCTATGAGTCAGATTAAAGGGAAAATGTCTATGCTCTTGGCATTGGTATAGACCCAATCCAGCTTCTTAGGAACTAGAACTACTGGCTCATTAAGAAGTGTAATGTAAAGGGGATTCAAAAAAGTTTTTTTATATACTGCAAGAAATTTGCTAAAAATAAGATCAAACAAGAAGTACTAGGCAATGCACTTTATGTTCAATGCAATGGATAGTTAAAAAACTAGTTGAAGTTGGTGAACAGAGGATGTAAACCAGTAAAGAATCTGCAGTTTTGTCAAGATTAACTCGTGAGTTGGCAATAGTCCCAGTGGGATTGGGGAAAGATATACATAAAACTTTTAGCTATAGTTTGGCTTAAAACCAACGAGATGGGTTTGGCAGTGTTGATTTGCAAGGGATGTTATATTATTATGCTCACACCTTCTATATGTATAACCTTTGCTAAGATTAAATCAGTTGGCTGTGAAAGTTCCGATAGAGTAGTAGTCACATTTTGGAGGAAATTAAAAACAGCCCTGTTTTAAAGAGGTTATTTCAAAGTTGTTTTAGGCATATAGACGTACAGAAATTTGTGGTTACCATTTGCATACTAAACCTCTGGAAATAAGCACAGTAGATCCCAATAGCAGGCTAACAGGGTTATTTACTAAAGTGAGAATTTAAAGGTGAATTTCAGATTTAAGGGAAAAAAATTATAAATCAGCTATGCTTTCCCTATTTGTTTCCTCTTTCTGTATGTTACTTTGAAGGGTTGAGAGGGATCCCCTTCTTAGGGTTGCTGACTTATTTTCCACTATTTTCTGTTATTAAGCGCTGACCCAATTGTGTGTTTTTATCTATGCTTTTAGTTTGGCCTTAAACGTGAAATTCCTTTTTAATTCACTTTAAATTCTCACTTTAGTGAATAATCCTATAAAATAAAAATTGAATTTTTGATTGACTGTATAAATTATAGCCACTTAAATTTATAATACACGGGGGTTGGTGAGTGGGATGTGTCTGGATATACCCCCATATAACGTACGGTTTCTACTTCATGTCATGTGATATACCTTCCATTTACCTTCCCATGTTCTCTCATGTTATTCTCAAAATGTTTTCTGGATTAAAAAAAAATAAATACAAAAATCGATATCTATAAAGCTGTCATAGTTGAACCAAACAAGGGAAAGTGAGCAAAATGCCAAGGATGCTCTCAACCCTGAGGCGATCAAGCATGGAAATATTGCAAATATTGAATTGTATCAACTGCACAAGTGCTGTACTATTATATAATTGATGTCCTCTGTGTAGGACAAGGATGACAATTTCACTTTTAATAAAGACCTATTAAACACACATTTATAATACACAAACCTGGTGCCGAGTCCAGGGTACCAAAGTAAATTACAGTTGAAATATTGCTAAAGGCAACTTTGTGGATGAAATTATGATAATCTGCTATGAGTCAGATTAAAGGGAAAATGTCTATGCTCTTGGCATTGGTATAGACCCAATCCAGCTTCTTAGGAACTAGAACTACTGGCTCATTAAGAAGTGTAATGTAAAGGGGATTCAAAAAAGTTTTTTTATATACTGCAAGAAATTTGCTAAAAATAAAATCAAACAAGAAGTACTAGGCAATGCACTTTATGTTCAATGCAATGGATAGTTAAAAAACTAGTTGAAGTTGGTGAACAGAGGATGTAAACCAGTAAAGAATCTGCAGTTTTGTCAAGATTAACTCGTGAGTTGGCAATAGTCCCAGTGGGATTGGGGAAAGATATACATAAAACTTTTAGCTATAGTTTGGCTTAAAACCAACGAGATGGGTTTGGCAGTGTTGGGATGTTTGGCAAGGGATGTTATATTATTATGCTCACACCTTCTATATGTATAACCTTTGCTAAGATTAAATCAGTTGGCTGTGAAAGTTCCAATAGAGTAGTAGTCACATTTTGGAGGAAATTAAAAACAGCCCTGTTTTAAAGAGGTTATTTCAAAGTTGTTTTAGGCATATAGACGTACAGAAATTTGTGGTTACCATTTGCATACTAAACCTCTGGAAATAAGCACAGTAGATCCCAATAGCAGGCTAACAGGGTTATTTACTAAAGTTAGAATTTAAAGGTGAATTTCAGATTTAAGGGAAAAAAATTATAAATCAGCTATGCTTTCCCTATTTGTTTCCTCTTTCTGTATGTTACTTTGAAGGGTTGAGAGGGATCCCCTTCTTAGGGTTGCTGACTTATTTTCCACTATTTTCTGTTATTAAGCGCTGACCCAATTGTGTGTTTTTATCTATACTTTTAGTTTGGCCTTAAACGTGAAATTCCTTTTTAATTCACTTTAAATTCTCACTTGAATAATCATATACAATAAAAATGACATTTTTCATTGGCTGTATAAATTATAGCCATCTACAAATTCTATGAGGAACACTACATAACTGTGCAGAGTACCATTAAAAAAAAATAAAAAAAAATCCTCTACAGCAAGTGGGTGATGCAACCAATAAAGGATTAATAGGACAGACATGTTATATCTGATTGGTGCACCCACTGACAATTACCATCTAAACCTTACTTTGTAAACACTTATTTTAATATTACACTTTTCTACTGCTATCTTTCTAAGAATTAGATTTGTATACAGAGAGTCAATTTGATTGTATGGAAGTCAAAAGGAGTTACATCTTTTGAAGCTGGGACCTCCCACAGAGGTCAGATGACAGAAGGGGGTAGTTTGAATGACATAGGGATGTGAAAAGGATTTTACCATATGGATGTGAATTAATCAAGGCTCTGCAAGGTGTGAGGTTCTACACTTGGAAAAAGTCTGAATGTCTCTTCATCCATTTGGCATGTACCTTGTAATTGATGAGTCAATCTATTTTGATATGTTAATGACCATTAGCCTTGTTCCAGTATCATATCCAAAGGAAGGAAAAAACATTCATATTTACCCCATAGAATAATAATTAAGCCTCATTTTTGGAATGTGACAAGCACCATTTCTAAACAAGCCCAAACATGAGTAGCATGGCTTGACCATAAGGGAGGGAATTGTGATGTCCACCATGTTGGGTCGCGAGTGGGGCGTGCAACATGTCTAGGGAATGGGAAAATAATAACAAATTTGTAGATTTAAAACAAAAGGGGGTTGGCTGCACTCACCTTAACATGCATAAATGGGGGTGCTGCTGGGGGCCAAACAATACAATACACAAGATCCAGCGCACTCACCTATCCACTAAACAGCAACTTCAATGTTGAAAGATTTTATTTGTTTTTTAAAAACACCTAATCTAGGCAAAAATAATGGGGGTTTAGTTACATTATATGATCATACATTGCATAAGCCTGCCACAACGTCAATGTACCCCATCTTTGGCAGGTCCTACGCTAACAGCCTAATGTCTGCTCTTATGAGATTAACCTACTTGGGGAAAGAAATTCCATCTGGGGCTCTCTGCAGTACAAGGCTAAATAGGGCCCTGGGATGAGGCACCTGTGACAGGGAGGGGTGCAAACCCAAGGAGTTGGCTAGACATTATGCAATGTATGATCATATAATGCAACTAAACCCCCATTATTTTTGCCTAGATTAGGTGTTTTTAAAAAAACAAATAAAATCTTTCAACATTGAAGTTGCTGTTTAGTGGATAGGTGAGTGCGCTGGATCTTGTGTATTGTATTATTTGGCCCCCAGCAGCACCCCCATTTATGCATGTTAAGGTGAGTGCAGCCAACCCCCTCTTGTTTTATATATATTTGGGAGTCTAGCCAACTCCTTGGTTTTGCACCCCTCCCTGTCACAGGTGCCTCATCCCAGGGCCCTATTTAGCCTTGTACTGCAGAGAGCCCCAGATGGAATTTCTTTCCCCAAGTAGGTTAATCTCATAAGAGCAGACATTAGGCTGTTAGTGTAGGACCTGCCAAAGATGGGGTACATTGACGTTGTGGCAGGCTTATGCAATGTATGATCATATAATGCAACTAAACCCCCATTATTTTTGCCTAGATTAGGTGTTTTAAAAAAAAATTAAAAAAAAATCTTTCAACATTGAAGTTGCTGTTTAGTGGATAGGTGAGTGCGCTGGATCTTGTGTATTAAATTCGTAGATTTGATTATTATCTCTGTGGCAAGTACATAAAAAGAAGATAGAGCCAAATGTTTCCATTTGGATAATTGTTGGTCTGGAACAAAGGAGGTGGTCGCTTATTATTTCTATAGGTACACCTTAACTCCACCCCTTGGCAAGACTTGATAATCCACAGGGTATATATCCAATGATTTGGAGGGGTGTTGGTGTACTTGGGGCGTGAGTCACCATTTTACACAGCAGAGACCCCCTGCGGCAGACCCCCTTACCCACACACACACTTTGAAGAGCTGAGTAAGTGATTAGGACTCTGCTGCTGGTGTAACTAATTTTGATTGTCATCTATATTTTTGTATGCACTGTGACTATTTTCTGCTCGTAATAAATATTCCTTTATTAAGTTCTGCCTTTGTCTGGTAAAGAATCACATTACCTGAAGAGATTAATAAGTATTTAGCAATTACATTGATATTGTGCTAAGTTATATTTGGTGGGTTTTTATTATTGATTTACCTGAGGGACCAAGGCACCCCATTTATAAATTGTCTGTGGTGGCAGTGTTAAAATAGTAATAGTTATATTATTATGTTTACGTGTGGGTGGTGTTAAGGGGGATTTTGTTATTATTTCTGGTCTAGTGCAGACAAATAGTGAACTTTGACTCTTTCACCACCACAACTACATCATACACACTCTTGGAGTAGAGTGTGTGTGTGTGACAGACCACAAGGGGGAGGAGAGGAGGGAGGACCACTTAGGGGTTGGAGGAGATGGAGACTAAGGGGGGGTGGGCTTAGAGAGGACCACTAAGGGGGGGAGAGGGAGGAGTGGAGAGGACCACTAAGAGGAGGAAAGAAACAGGGGGCAAACGAGAGCACTAAGGGACAGGAGGGGGGAGCTCTGAGCAACAGGAGGGGAGAGCACTATAAAAAATAAAAATAAAGAGCTGTTCCCCTCTTAGCCTCTATCCTACCCCACAAATCCTCTCTTTAACACTACACACATACACAATGTATCCTTACACATATACAGAAACACACAGTGCATCCCTACACACATACACAGAAATATACAATGCATCCCTTACCCACACACACACTGCTTCTCTTACACACACATAGAAACAAAATGCATCTCTTACATACACTCAATGCACACTTTGCAGACACACACTGCATTACATTACATAGAGAGAAACACACCTCAATAAAATGTGAGCAAGATATTACTTTGCTGCAGAGAGATTTAGATAGACTGGGGGACTGGGCACTCAAATGGCAGATTAAATTTAATGTTGAAAAATGCACGTTATGCAAAAATGCAAGTTAGGCACTTCGGCGTAAAGAATGCACAAGTAACATATACCCTTAATGGAAGCGAATTAGGGAAACAACACACAGAAAGGACGTGGGAATAGTTATAGACAACAAACTATGCAACAATGTGCAATGTCAATCAGCAGTGGCTAAGGCCAGTACGGTATTGTCGTGCATCAAAAAGGACATTCATTCTTGGAATAAGACTATCATTTTGCCTCTCTATAAATCGCTGGTAAGACCACATATTGAATATGCTGTGCAATTTTGGGCACCTGTTCTATAGAAGGATATTATGGCACTAGAAAAAGTGCAGAGGCGGGCTACAAAATTAATAAAAGGAATGGAACAGATCAACTATGAAGAAAGGTTAACAAATTTAAATCTCTTTCGTTTATATAAACGTCGTCTGAGAGGGGATATGATAACATTATACAAATATATTCGGTGCCAATACAAACCATTGTGTGGAAATCTATTCACAAACCGGACTTTACATAGGACACGAGGTCATGCGTTTAGACTGGAAGAAAGAAGATTTTGTCTAAGGCAAAGGAAAGGTTTTTTTACTGTAAGAACAATAAAGATGTGGAATTCTCTGCTTGATGAAGTTGTATTATGAGAGTTCAAACAGCAACTAGATGCATACTTGCAAAAACAGAATTTTCAAGGATATAATTTTTCAATGTAGGGTAATAGCTGCTTGATCCAATGATAAATCTGACTGCCATTCTGGGGTCAAGAAGGAATTTTTTTCCTAGTTTGTTGAAAAATTAGAAGTGCTTCAAACTGGGTTTTTGCCTTCTTTTGGATCAACAGCAAAAACAAATGTGAGGAAGGTTGAACTTGATGGATGCAAGTCTCTTTTCAGCTATGTAACTATGTAATTCCTTACACATACAAACACAGATTCACACAATGCATCCCTTACACACCCAGAAACACGCAATGCATTCCTTACACACAAACACACACTGCATCCCCTATACACACGCTACATCCCTTACACAAATTGGTATCCCTATACACTACATTCTATAAGAACACACACACACATTACATCCTCTACAATAACACATCCCCTACACACATAAACTCCACTCCCTGTGAGCGAACTCATAGGTGGGTCATGTAGGTGGACTTATGGGCGGGCCTTGTAGGCATACTCACAGTCAGGCCCTGTGGCCCAGACATTGAGCTGTGTAAGGGACCCCAAAAAAGGGAGCTGCTTCCTGTTCGTTGATTTTTGTGACCAGAGTTACGAACAGCCTCCAGAGAGCCTCTTCTACACCAGATCAGTGGAGCCATACTGTAGCCTGAGCCCATCATCATCCTCTTGTACACATCTGGTGGTAAGTAGGCACGCCAGTATATTATTAGTGGCACCAATCTCTAATTTACCTCACATTAAATGGCCACTATAATTACTAGAACCACTACAGCTTAATGTAGTGGTTCTGGTGTCTATAGCCTGTCCCTGCAGGCTTTTTAATGTAAACACACTATCTTTTCAGATAAAAGACACTGTGTGCAGAACTGGCGTTGGCCCATATGGGTGGGGCATTGTGATGTCACATTGTAGGCAGAACATATGCGGGGCTGTTCCAATTTTTGTTTGCCTAGGCAAAAATCCTTGCACCGGCCCTGGGTCTAGGTCTTCAGTTAAGTAGATAATGTAGCTAACTGGGAGGCAAGATACAATCGAACTTTGGATATCAAGTTTCTTTCTGGTCGTCTTCCAGTTAGCTAAAAACTTCCTTCTCCTTTTAGAGCCTTTTTATTTTCATGAGGTTCCTCAAATAACCATTCTAGTTCTTTGTCTATACTGTCGGCCCCTTGTTCTAATGCATACCACCCTTCTGTTTTAGACTTTTTATTTTGTGTTATTATTGCATGGGTTAGTAATGCGGATTGAGCATATTATAACAATTGAAATACATTTTTGTTTTGCACATGTAACCCTTTCTATGTTCTCTTTGAAGCTCTAAGGGTTTCTCTCAAATCACTGAAGCATTACAAATTATGTTAAACTTTGCAATGCATAATTTGTTGCCTACACCTGTGGACCATGATTTGCATCAACATACATATTAATTAAACTTTTAGGAACAGCAAGGGAATAAGATGCAATATGTATTGGCTTCCCTGATTTTTAAATATGGAACAACAATTCCCCTAATTATCAAAAATGTATTAATAAATAAAAATATACAATTTGATGTGTCTGTGTATCTAATTTAACAAAATATTCCTCTTTGATATAAGGTGTAGATTTGAGCAATAGTTTTTGAAAAAATCGCAACTTAGATGAAAATCAGCTCATTCAACCATTCGCCTGAATCATTGAATGTCTCAATGGAAGAATGAACTAATGAACTAACAGTGCACCAAACAATATTTTTCCATGCACCATCATCATTAGTTTATTTGTATAATCGGATGACATGACCGGCACTTGCAACATACAAAGGGGAGGGACAGGGGAATGGAACTGATTTCCTTGGGCAAACCAGCTTACTCTTATGACAGCATCTATTAGGGGTATGGCTAATCGTATGGTAAAGGCAGCACCCCTTCCTGTCTCAACAGAGAAATTTGCCTTTTATCTGATACTGGCAAGGTAATTTGCATGTTTTATAGCCCTATTTAGGGTTATTAAGTATGTAGGGGTTTATAAAACACCCCTTCATGTCTCATTAGAGATGTTTACACTTTGTCTGATACCAGCAAAGTTTATTGCATGTGTAGAAGCCCTATAAAGGGTTAAATGTGAATAAATTTATAAAATACCACTTCCGGTCTCATTGGAGATTCTTGGCTGATATCAGCAAATCTAATGGCTAGAGTAGGACACACTTTTTAAGACTTGCCTTGACGCGGCAGGTGAGCTTATATTCAAATGGCCATTGGAATAAAACTAAAGAGCCTTCATTTTGTTTAAATGTGCATAGGTATTTAGGCCAGAGTGCAGGCAATGTTCTCTTTGTTTTTACTATGTATTTTGAGCTGTTGGATACTAAGCTACTGCTGCTGTAAGCGCGGTGCTTTATCTTTGTTTCTATACAACTATATATATATATATATATATATATATATATACATACATATATATATCCACATATAACTAACTATAATTATGTTTAATTATATATAAATAGCAGTGGTTAACAATATTAGAATATTCATGGATATAATATCAATGTAGAAATGTAATATTATTTACTAACTTTAGTGGAATATGTGTAATAGACATGTATAAATCACATGTGTAACATTACTAAGTGCTACACACACTTAGTAATGTTTTACATAAGAAAACCAGACACAGGATTATCAATGACAGATAACACTACAGTAATTAATTTACTTTTAAATATTAAGGATCTGATGATACAAAGTTACATTGTATTAAGAGGGTGAAACCAAGGCTAAGACATGTCAAAATCTAATTTTATGGTCCAAAAGGAGACAGTCATACTGAGAAAAGCCTTTGAAGATTGACAGGTTTTTGACGAATGGTTATCCAAAATATAGCCCAGGTGACATCAAATGCATCACGAAATTCAGCTAACCCATTATACAAAATAGTAAATGGACCATCGACAAGAATTTTCTATGATGTAATTGTGCCATCTACTGACCAAAATCTAGATGATAGTCTATAGGGAAGACACGCCCATCTTACTCTATTGGTCACTGTCAACTAGTGACATATAGAGAAATTCTCCTTTAAAAATTAAGGACAACGGAGAGAAACACACTCTCTGGGGATAGGACATCTAACATCTAAGATCTAACAGCTCTCATCTGACTCTCTGTATCTTTCCCAATTTAACACTTAACAAAATTCAGAACTCTGAAACTTTACTACTTCCCACAATTCTCATTCATACTTGCATTCACAAGTTAGGATTAGGGTTAGCGTTAGGGGTAGGGTTAGGGGTACGGTTAGGGGTACGGGTAGGGCTAGGGGTAGGGTTAAAGTTAGATTCCTGTCATCATTCCCTTAATTTTTCCTCCCTCTCCTGTTTTGCCACTTTTCAGAAATCCAAAGCACTTTGGCAATTCGGTTTGGTTCGGCACTTCCGAAATTCGCCGGTTCGGCACTTCCGAAATTTGGCAATTTGGACATTTGGAAGCATCTGAATGTCCAAATTACCAAAATTCGTCCAAATTTAAATTCGGACCGAAACGAATTGCACATGTCTACTAGATTGAACTATCTGTAAACTGTGTTAAACCACTGCCATATTGTTTACTTATGTTATACCTAATTATTCACTGATTATTGTCATGCATGTTACATATTATTATTAAGTGTTCTTGCATAGCAAGACCACTTATTGTTATCTCACATATATATTATTATTCTTATTATAGCCAAATTTGCCACCCTAACTCCTCCTACAGTTTTTACACTACATAGACAAAAATTTACCAAAACGTGCAGATTGTTCCCGATCGGATTGCTATTACTTTGTGGAATGTTTCGCCGAATGGTTCACGGAATATCGTCGTTCTTGTGGCGAAATTTGTCCCATAGGAATGAATGGCAAAGCTAGAGTGGGAGCTGGCAAAAGCTGAAAAATCAGGACATGATTTCTAAACTGCCACCACTCCCTTATTTTCAGGCCCACCTACACAAATCTTATATCAAAATGTTCAGCTATCCCTGCTGTCACTAAACATGTCAACGGCTAAGCCATAGTCCTGATAGTTTTCACAATATAATCATTTGTTTGCAACTAACGCCGTCCATTGACATTCATTGAAACTTCACTCTGCAAAGCTCAAATTTGAAGTGCAATTTCTAAACTGTGACTGTGCCTTCATTTTTAATACTTCAGAGACATACTATGCATCAAAATGTAGGTCTGGGTCTTGTGATTCTCACAATATAAAGCTCTTCGCTGTAGGATTTATAGTTTTTAAAATACGACTGTTTGAAGATGGCAACCGCCAAAATACTCTGACCTGTGTCAGGCTGCAGCAGCAAGTGATGTCATAGACAGGGCCTTTTGAACACCTGCTAATGTTTTTATAAATGTATGGTTTAATGTAACTGTGCAACAACGTTGCAATTAAATGTGCTATATAAATGATAACAGTTACTCCGCCCACTCCAGTTGTAGACTACTGGTGGAGGCAAGAACACTTCACACAATTTCCCCAGTAATTGTAGCTTTTCTAGTTATTATTATTGTCACAATAAATTATATTTTTATGATTTGTGATTAATGTGTGAAATATAAATCCTCTAATAAACGAATTCCAGGGTCAATAAGAGCTAAAAATAAGGGTAGCTACAGTGCCAATATATAAATTTTTGATATAATAAAAATTATTAAATAAATGTTTGATAATTTTTATTAAAATATTATTTTTAAAATTTATCACCCCATAAATATCCTCACATTACCTAATTTCTAATAGGTCCACATCATCACTGTGATCCAAAACAGGATCGCAATGATGATGTGGTCACTTTAAGAGTGGGCGTGATGTCACGTTCACATTTACACACACTACCCCATTCACACACTGCCCACCCACACACTACTCTCCCATTCTCACACTGTCCCCCTTACACACACTATCCTCCCATTCACACACTGCCCCTCACACACACTGCCTCCCCAATTAACACACTAGCCCCCAATTAACACACTAGCCCCCATTCACACACTGCCCCCATACACACAGTGCTCCAAACACAACACTGCACCCCTCACACATACACAAACTATCCCACATACACACACTGCATCACCCTCCCACACACACACACTGCCCCCCACACACACACACACTACCTCCCATACACACACTGCACCACTCACACACACTGCACCACTCACACACACTACCTTCAATACACACACGCTGCACCCCTCACACACATTGCCTCCCATACACACACACACTGCCCCCATACACACACACTGCTCCCATACACACATTGCAACCTTCACACACATGCTGCCTTCCATACACACATTGCCTCATTCACACTCACACATTCATCCCTTACACGCATTGCACCCACACTTTAACCTTCACATACTTTGCACCCCTCACACACACACATGCACACTATACTGGCCCTACTACATGCCATTTCCCCTACTACAGCCCCTATCCTGGCAGACCTCAGGTAAGTTGTCAAACTGTTCTTAAATGGTTTGGCTACTTACTCTGGGAGGGCACCACGGCACTCCTGGCACCATAACTACTAGAAAGAGCTGTAGTGGTTATTGTGCCTGGATTGTTTCTTTAAATAATCTTCCAGTGCCCCTCCCAAGATAAGTTTATTGTACCACCCCTGATACACACACACACTACATCCTCTACACAAACTAGATACCCTATACACTACATTCCATAAACACACGTCCCCTATACAAATACACTTCATTCCCTGTGAGTGGACTCAGATGTGTGTCCTGCAGGTGCAATCAGGGTGTGGAATTGTGAGCAGGTCCAGGGCGGGCCCTGGGGACCAGGCTTTGAATTGTGTAAGGAACCTCAACATTTCTGTCAGCCCTGACTACAAGTGCTGCTATTACCACTGACAATGGCACAGAATATTATCCTACCACTACTTAAACCATGTTTCCTAGTACTACTAGCAGCAAGGTATCATTGGCAAAACCACAGGAGTTGTTTCCAATGCTACCTTCTCCTAGTTCTTACAGGCACCCTAAATAAGATAGAGAGAAGACAGGACAACACAGTCATACAATGTAGTTTCTATGTTATCTGTGCCAGAAGCTACTGAGGTGGAGCAGGCAAGTGCTTCTAAACTGTTGCCAGTGTTGCTGGAGGTGATATCAGTCTAACCCACAGCACCACAGGAATTACATTTTGTCTTGCTGAATACCAGTTCCACTGACATGACCACTACTACTCATCGCACTGGTACTGTTACCACCAGTGTAAAAGTGCCATTTAGCAGAACCACCACTAGTTTGAGCACCAGCAGTCCAATTGTTCTAAATAATAGCTGTGCAAAGGCTAGGGTTGAGCTAGCTTCAAGTGGTTGTGTATCTACTGCTCAAACTACTGCTGCTCATGCACCTACGGTATTGGCGGCAAGCCAAAGGGAAAAAGCCAATGTGTTGTTTGGGACCACTTTGAAAGTGTTGGAGTTAAGCTTTTTGGCAAACTGCAAACTGTTGGGAATGAAGTAAGCAGGGCCTGAGAACTATTTAATCATTGCCGGAATAACCATCACCTCTGCACACACCACAAGGCTATTTTATTGAGTGTAGAGGCAGAAGGAAGTAGGGCACCTCTAGTAGCTGTCATATTGACAGTAACTAGAGGCAGGTTAACCCGACAATGAAAACATTGCTGTTCCTGCTGAACGGGAATGCTTTCTGCTGCAGAGTTAAAACGGAAGTACATGGCATCCAGACCATTTATTAAAAATAAGTAGTCTGGGTGCCTATAGTGTTCCTTTAATATAATTGAAGTTATAAAATGAAATAGCCTTATGAATCCTGAATGTAGTATAGTGCCACTAGTCTTTATGACTTTTCAAAGAACATAGGAATGTACAATCCTTTAAAAATAATTATTTTTTTTATTTTTTATTTCCAGCCTTGTACATACAGCCTTATGTACATATATCATCAATCAATAATTTAAGGCATTCATTCCATCTCACTAAATGTTCATAGTGAGACATTAAAGTGAACCCTATAGTCCCCTGAACAACTTTAGCTTAATGAAGCAGTTTTGGTGTATAGAACATGCCCCTGCAGCCTCACTGCTCAATCCTCTGCCATTTAGGAGTTAAATCTCTTTGTTTATGAACCCTAGTCACACCTCCCTGCATGTGACTTGCACAGCCTTCCATAAACACTTCCTGTAAAGAGAGCCCTATTTAGGCTTTCTTTATTGCAAGCAGGGCCGGTGCAAGGACTTTTGCCGCCCCCCCCCATATGACATCACAATGCCCCATGTTAACTAACGCAAGTGCTGCAGTGCCGCCGTGTTTACATTAAAAGGCCTGTAAGGACAGGCTATAGACACCAGAACCACTACATTAAGCTGCAGTGGTTCTGGGGACTATAGTGTTTCTTTAATGTGAGGTAAATTAGAGATTAGTGCCACGAATAATATACTAGATTGCCTACTTACAACCAGATGAGGATGGTGATGGGCTCTAGCTGCAGTCTGGCTCCACTCGTCTGGTGTAGAACAGGCTCTCTGGAGGCTGTTTGTGTTCTGGGAGAACGGGAAGCAGCTCCATTTTTTAAAGGCCCTTTACACAGCTCAAGGTCTGGGCCCCAGGGTCCACCTTCATGTTCCACCAATTAGTTTGTTCACAGGAGTAGGGGATGTCCTGATATGTGTGTAAGGAATGCATTGTGTGAATCTGTGTTTGTATGTGTAAGGGCTGCAATGTGTGTTTCTATGTATGCACGGGATGCAGTGTGTGCGTCTGTAAGGGGTGCATTGAGTGTGTGTAAGGGGTGCATTGAGTGTGTGTAAGGAATGCATTGTGTGTTTCTGTGTGTGTAAGGGATGCATTGTGTGTAAGGGTTGAATTGCTTGTGTGTGTGTGTGTGTGTGTAATGCATTGTGTGTTTTTCTGTGTGCAAGGGGTGCATTGTGTGTGTGTGATGGATGCCAATCTCTCCCCCCTCCCTTGTCCCTCTCTTCTCCCCCTCTCCCTCCCTCGTCACTCTCTTCTCTCCCCCCCTTGTCTCTCTCTTCTCCCCCCTCTTGTCCCTCTCTTCTCCCCCCTCCCTTGTCACTCTCTTCTCCCCTGCGTGTCCCTCTCTTCTCCCCCTCCCTTGTCACTCTCGTCTCCCCCGTTGTAACTCTCTTCTCCCCTCCCCACTCTCATTCCCCCTCCTAACCCTGTCAATTCCCCTCCCTGTCAATTTCTTCCCCCCCACCTTGTCAATTTATTTTCCCCCCTTTCAATTTATTCCCCCCACCCTGCCTGTCCATTTATTCCCCCACCCTGCCTGTCCATTTATCCCCCCCTCCTGTCCATTTATTCCCCCCTCCTGTCCATTTATTCCCCCTGTCCATTTATTCTCCCTCCTGTCCATGTGTTCCCCCCTCCCTGTCCATTTATTCCCTCCTGTCCATGTATTTCCCCTCCTGTCCATGTATTTCCCCCCCTCCTGTCCATTTATTCCCCCCTCCCTGTCCATTTATTCCCCCCTCCTGTCCATTTGTTCCCCCCTTCCTGCCCATTTATCCCCCCTCCCTCCCTGTCCATTTATTCCCCCCCTCCTGTCCATTTATTCCCCCCCTCCTGTCTATTTATTTCCCCCTTCCTGTCCATTTATCCCCCTCTCCCCTCCCCTCCTGTCCATTTATCCCCCTCCTGTCCATTTATTCCCCCCCCTCCCCTCCCTGTCCATTTATTCCCCCTCCTTGTCCATTTATTCCCCCCTGTCCATTTATTCCTCCCTCCCTGTCCATTTATTCCTCCCCCCCTCCCTGTCCATTTATTCCCCCCACCCTCCCCTACCTCTATTGTAGCGTGGCCGAGCTCTGTATGATCCGCGGGTACAGGGAGCTTTTGTTTCCTGTACCCGGACGGACTAAAAGGAAGTGAACCCTCAGTGTGTACTTCCTGTTAGTCCGTCCGGGTACAGGAGACAGATGCTCCCTGTACCCGCGGATCATACAGAGCTCGGCCACGCTACTACAGAGGGAGTGACAGGAGGGAGCGCTCAGCGCTCAGCGCTTTCCCTCCTGTCAGCCCCTCTCCTCTGGCTGCGCCCGGGCGGTGCGGTCCGCCCTCATGGACGCACCGCCCGGGCAAAGCTGCAGCCGCCTGAGGCTCTCTACAGAGCGCTCGGGCGGCTGCAGCAAGCGGGGGGCCGGCGCTCCTGGCGGCGCCCCTTCCCAAGGGGCGCCCTAGGCGGCTGCCTAGTTCGCCTTACAGGTAGCGCCGGCCCTGATTGCAAGTTCTGTTTAATTAAGATTTTCTTATCCCCTGCTATGTTAATAGTTTGCTATACCCTGCAAGAGCCTCCTGTATGTGATTTAAGTTCAATTTAGAGATTGAGATACAATTATTTAAGGTAAATTACATCTGTTTGAAAGGGAAACCAGTTTTTTTTTTCATGTAGGCTCTGTCAATCATAGCCAGGGGAGGTGTGGCTAGGGCTGCATAAACAGAAACAAAGTGATTTAACTCCTAAATTACAGTGAATTGAGCAGTGAAATTGCAGGGGAATGATCTATACACTAAAACTGTTTTATTTAGCTAAAGTAATTTAGGTGACTATAGTGTTCCTTTAACCCCTTAAGGACACATGACATGTGTTGCATGTCATGATTCCCTTTTATTCCAGAAGTTTGGTCCTTAAGGGGTTAAATAGATCCATGCCGTTTTATTAAGTGAAATAATATTGAATTATGTAGCACAGTAAAGTGTCACCTAGCAGCTTTAAATGGGCTAAATGCATTATTGTCATCACAAGTTATATACATTATTATTTCCAGAAATATATCTTACAACATTTTCAATGTTATACTTTGGTATGGGGATAATTCTGACATGTAGAGGATTCTATTTTCTGCGTATTTAACCATTGAGTTAATTTTCCAATACAGTTTCATAACCCAAGTTTATATACAGTTTATGCCGAACATTAACAATATACATACTCGGTTTTATAAATGTAAGTTTTGCCTTGGTTTTCCTAATAGGAAAGTAAATTAATCTGGTACTGTTTTTATCATTACTTTTGGTATACCTATTTTTTTTGTTTTCAATAGTATTATCACTGTTAATACTTATTTATCATTATTTTGTTTTTTTTGGCAAATACTTTTTTGTACTACGTGTTACAGTAGATACATTATTTATTAGTTAATTACAACTTACTACCATACCATTAGGTGTAACCTGTTTCTTGTTTTTTATGTTACATTATCTTTTAGGGGGTTTAAGGGTGCCCTCCAACTTCAGGTGTGCCGCTATTTTCTTTTCCTTTATGTTCAGTTATTAAGTGCTTACCTGTTGTTTTTTCTTTTTTTACCTTTAGCGTGTAAATTTAAATACACTAAATGTTTTTTTTTTCCTGAGTAAGTGGATTCTAGATTGTAAATGTATTGTTTACAATACGATATTGAATTAGGTTTTGCTTTATTCGTACTATACTATTGGATTCAAGTGCTACCTGACTCAAATTTTATAACCATGTCAGAGATATAATAGATATACATAAGCTCTAGTATGGCTAATATATGTTTACGTTTGGCTAGTTACTCATGTTGGGCACACATGGATGCAACCTGCTGAACATAAAGCAATTGAGCTGAAGCCTAGTTCCTGTAATGCAATAACACTCCTTGTAGGAAATATAAATTGAGGAAAAGCCAAGGTGTTTATTTTCGAAGCAACAGTCATTACCATGACAAATGTTCCCTTACCAGTGACATTATTATACCAGATGTTTAGAAACTATGTACGATGGTAAAAGCAGATAAAATGGACACTGGACAATTTCTTAAATACAACGGCTGTTGGGACTGAAGCAGTGCCTCTAAACCACAGTTAGAAGTATAAAAAGTACAAAATTTACTGTATTGTGATTTAGAGACATTTCTTTTCCTCATTCCTTTATCAAGAGGCCTTCCATGTTGCAACAGCAGGGGTTCCTACCCTGATATTTCTGTATCTAGAAAGATATTATTATTATTTAAATATCACTGTGTTTACCATAAATGCTATTTTTTTTTGTTAACATCTTATGTTCATGTATATTTTTGCAATATAAATATATAATATAGACTTATAAACACATATTGTTCATATGAACCTACAAACATCTAAACAAGATGGATGCCTGAGTAAAGACACTGGTCAATTAGTATTACTACACTATTATAATTTGTTGCAGTTGCCATTCTCTGCAGCATAACTAACTGAGATCTTCTTCAGACAGTCCAGCTAAACATTTACATTTTACAATTAGCTGATATTGAGAGAGGTTAGATTACATGACACACACTTATATATAATCAGGTCTCAA
Source organism: Pelobates cultripes (assembly GCA_933207985.1). Taxonomy (NCBI): domain Eukaryota; kingdom Metazoa; phylum Chordata; class Amphibia; order Anura; family Pelobatidae; genus Pelobates; species Pelobates cultripes. The sequence goes on along the minus strand of OW240917.1, from coordinate 155,087,927 downwards.
ATTGCCACTCATCACTAGCCATTGCTGAGTGAAAATGTAACCCTGGCAAACAGACATTCACCTATGGTGAATGTGCTGCGGCCTGCGGGCCCTCCAGGCTTGCAGTGGCAAGCAACTTTGCTCAACAAAGAACCACATTTTTGCACCATAATTCCACTTTATGCATGGATTCCTTGAAGTATGTGTCTGCTGTATAGCTTTGAAACTCAACTCAGGTAGAGGAGCAAAGCCAGTGACAACTCACGGACAGCTGTTTCGTTGTTAATGCAACTCATCAGCATGAGGTTGGTCACTGGCTTGCTAAGTGGGAGGGCTCCATGCTACTTGTAAAGTACATACCAAAAAGTTGTGGCAGAGAAAAAAGTATGGATGAAAATCCCTTCCACCTGAAGCAAGTGGATAGTTAATACATTGCTAAACACAAATACACACACCAGTCAAGCCATAAGACTTGCTTTTCCCACAGAAATCTCACTTTAACATTGCTCTTACTTAGGGGTCAAGTCCTGGGGAAAAAAGTGTGGGAACTCACCCAAGATTCACCCCCCTAAAATAAATAAATAAATTACACTCCTATGCTTATAGTGCAGTGCAGGGTGTGTATAATGAATGTAGTGTGTTTGTAATGAATGCAGAGTATGTAAAATGAATATAGTGTGTTTGTAGTGAGTGCAGCATGTATAATAAATGTACTGTGTTTGTAGTGAGTGCAGAGTGTGTGTAATGAATGTAGTGTGTTTGTAGTAAGTGCAGAGTGTGTAAAATGAATATAGTGTGTTTGTAGTGAGTGCAGCGTGTATAATAAATGTACTGTGTTTGTAGTGAGTGCAGAGTGTGTGTAATGAATGTAGTGTGTTTGTAGTAAGTGCAGAGTGTGTAGAATGAATATAGTATGTTTGTAGTGAGTGCAGTGTGTATAATTAATGTAGTGTGTTTTTAGTGAGTGCAGAGTGTGTATAATGAATGTAGTGTGTTTGTAGTGAGTGCAGAGTGTGTATAATGAATGTAGTGTGTTTGTAGTGCGTGCAGAGTGTTTATAATGAATGTAGTGTTTGTAGTGAATGCAGAGTGTATAAGAAATTTGTAAAGTAAGAGGTGTATAATGAATGCAGTGTGTGTAGTAAGTGCAGAGTGTGTATAATGAATGCAGTGTGTAGTAAGTCTCGAAAGGTATAATGAATGCAGTGTGTGTAGTAAGTGCAGAGTGTGTATAATGAATGCAGTGTGTGTAGTAAGTGCAGAGTGTGTATAGTGAATGTAGTGTGTTTGTAGTAAGTGCAGCGTGTGTATAATGAATGCAGTGTGTTTGTAGTGAGTGCAGATTGTGTATTGTGTATAATGAATGTAGTGTGTTTGTAGTGAGTGCAGAGTGTGTATAATGAATGTAGTGAATGCAGAGTGTTTATAGTGAATGTAATGTGTTTGTAGTAAGTGCAAATTGTGTATAGTGTATGTAATGTTTGTAGTGAGTGCAGACTGTGTATAATGAATGCACTATGTAGTGAGTGCAGAGTAATTATTGTGAATGTAGTGTGTGTGTAGTGCGTGCAGAGTGTGTATAGTGAATGTAGTGTGTGTGTAGTGAGTGCAGAGTGTGTATAGTGAATGTAGTGTTTTTGTAATGAGTGCAGAGTGTCTATAGTGAGTGTAATGTGTTTGTAGTGAGTGCAGAGTGTGTATAGTGAATGTAATTTGTTTTTAGTGAGTGCAGAATGTGTATAATGAATGTAGTGTGTTTGTAGTGAGTGCAGAGTGTGTATAATGAATGCAGTGTGTGTAATTAATGTAGTGTGTTTGTAGTAAGTGCAGATTGTGTATAGTGTATATAGTGAGTGCATTGTGTGTATAATGAATGCAGTGTGTGTGTGCTGGATGATTGTGTGTGTGTGCGTGTGCTGGATGATGTGTGCGTGTGTGCTGGATGATGTGTGTGTGTGTGTTAGAGGGGGAAGCATTTTTAAATTTATGTGTGTATATTTTTTATTTTATTCCCCCCTCCCTGCTTCTTACCTTGTCAGGGAAGGGGTAGATCGCACTCCCTGGTGGTATGGTTGAGGGAGCCAGCCAGAGTGTCCTGGGCCCCCGTGTGCAGGTAGCAGGGCAGGTCCTGCAGGACTACTAGTGGGAATGTCGTTCCTGCTTTGGAAAAAGTGCAGGAACGCTGTTCCCATGCGTTCCTGCAATACTCAAGCCCTGCTCTTACTTCTGCAAGGGATTCTGGGTGGGCGTATGCAAATGAGCTCAACAAAGAACCACGTTTTTTTAATATATACATATACACACATTGTGTGTGTTTGTGCTTTAGGGTGCACACCCAAATGCAATAGGCTGCCCACGCCTATGGTGGCAACTGACATTTAATGTGGATAAGAACAAGATCATGCATCTTGGACATAAAAACCCAAGGGCAGAGTACAGAATACTTGATAGAGTCCTAACCTCAACATCTGAGGAAAGGGATTTAGGGGTGATTATAATAGAGCAGCAGGAAATGCTAGCAGAATGCTTGGTTGTATAGGGAGAGGTATTAGCAGTGGAAAGAGGGAAGTGCTCATGTCATTGTACAGAACACTGGTGAGACCTCACTTGGAGTATTGTACGCAGTACTGGAGTCGGTATCTCCAGAAGGATATTGATACCTTAGAGAGGATTCAGAGAAGGGCTACTAAACTGGTTCATGGATTGCAGGATGAAACTTGCCAGGAAAGGTTAAAGGATCTTAACATGTATAGCTTGGAGGAAAGACGAGACAGGGGGGATATGATAGAAACATTTAAATACATAAAGGGAATCAACACAGTAAAGGAGGAGACTATATTTAAAAGAAGAAAAACTACCACAACAAGAGGACATAGTCTTAAATTAGAGGGACACAGGTTTAAAAATAATATCAGGAATTATTACTTTACTGAGAGGGTAGTGGATGCATGGAATAGCCTTCCAGCTGAAGTGGTAGAGGTTAACACAGTAAATGAGTTTAAGCATCCGTGGGATAGGCATAAGGCTATCCTAACTATAAGATAAGGCTAGGGACTAATGAAAGTATTTAGAAAATTGGGCAGACTAGATGGGCCGAATGGTTCTTATCTGCCGTCACATTCTATGTTTCTATGTTTCTATGTTATGCACATTGACTTTTTCTGTTACTTTGTCCTATTTGTTGTTTGCTTCACAATAATAAAAAAAAATCTTCAAAGCTGTGGGCATGTTCTGTAAATTAAATGATGCAAATCCTCAAACAATCCATGTTAATTCCAGGTTGTGAGGCAACAAAACACAAAAAAATGCCAATGGGGGTGAATACTTTTGCAAGGCACTGCAAATGAAATTTTTTTGTACTGCACCTAATAAAGTCTTTAATGTTGTACTTTTTTTTGTTCTATTAGATGTAAAATGTGTGGTTTTAGACGGTATGGTTTTAGATGGTACAGACTGATCAGTCCTTTTGCATACTATGCAGTGTTTGCATTTACAGGGAGTGCAGAATTATTAGGCAAATGAGTATTTTGACCACATCATCCTCTTTATGCATGTTGTCTTACTCCAAGCTGTATAGGCTCGAAAGCCTACTACCAATTAAGCATTGGTTAGGGTGATGTGCATCTCTGTAATGAGAAGGGGTGTGGTCTTAATGACATCAACACCCTATATCAGGTGTGTATAATTATTAGGCAACTTCCCCTTTCCCGGCAAAATGTGGGTCAAAAGAAGGACTCTGACAGGCTCAGAAAAGTCAAAAATAGTGAGATATCTTGCAGAGGGATGCAGCACTCTTAAAATTGCAAAGCTTCTGAAGCGTGATCATCTAACAATCAAGCGTTTCATTCAAAATAGTCAACAGGGTCGCAAGAAGCGTGTGGAAAAACCAAGGCGCAAAATAACTGCCCATGAACTGAGAAAAGTCAAGCGTGCAGCTGCCACGATGCCACTTGCCACCAGTTTGGCCATATTTCAGAGCTGCAACATCACTGAGTGCCCAAAAGCACAAGGTGTGCAATACTCAGAGACATGGCCAAGGTAAGAAAGGCTGAAAGACGACCACCACTGAACAAGACACACAAGCTGAAACGTCAAGACTGGGCCAAGAAATATCTCAAGACTGATTTTTCTAAGGTTTTATGGACTGATGAAATGAGAGTGAGTCTTGATGGGCCAGATGGATGGGCCAGTGGCTGGATTGGTAAAGGGCAGAGAGCTCCAGTCCGACTCAGACGCCAGCAGGGTGGAGGTGGAGTACTGGTTTGGGCTGGTATCATCAAAGATGAGCTTGTGGGGCCTTTTCGGGTTGAGGATGGAGTCAAGCTCAACTCCCAGTCCTACTGCCAGTTCCTGGAAGACACCTTCTTCAAGCAGTGGTACAGGAAGAAGTCTGCATCCTTCAAGAAAACATGATTTTCATGCAGGACAATGCTCCATCACACGCGTCCAAGTACTCCACAGCGTGGCTGACAAGAAAGGGTATAAAAGAAGAAAATCTAATGACATGGCCTCCTTGTTCACCTGATCTGAACCCCATTGAGAACCTGTGGTCCATCATCAAATGTGAGATTTACAAGGAGGGAAAACAGTACACCTCTGAACAGTGTCTGGGAGGCTGTGGTTGCTGCTGCACGCAATGTTGATGGTGAACAGATCAAAACACTGACAGAATCCATGGATGGCAGGCTTTTGAGTGTCCTTGCAAAGAAAGGTGGCTATATAGGTCACTGATTTGGATTTGTTTTGTTTTTGAATGTCAGAAATGTATATTTGTGAATGTTGAGATGTTATATTGGTTTCACTGGTAATAATAAATAATTGAAATGGGTATATATTTGTTTTTTGTTGTTGCCTAATAATTATGCACAGTAATAGTCACCTGCACACACAGATATCCCCCTAACATAGCTAAAACTAAAAACAAACTAAAACTACTTCCAAAAATATTCAGCTTTGATATTAATGAGTTTTTTGGGTTCATTGAGAACATGGTTGTTGTTCAATAATAAAATTAATCCTCAAAAATACAACTTGCCTAATAATTCTGCACTCCCTGTATAAAAACCTTTAGCTTCATTAAAAAAAGAAATTTGTGTTTTTTTTTATTGGGGTTGGATTCCCTTGTAAAAGTAGTAGTTAAAATAGATTTCAAATTTGGTGCTCCTCTAAAAATAATATTCGGCTTCTCAGCTTCTAGGCAGACTCTAAAAGCTAGCTGAGCAACATGGGAAATGTAGTCCAGAAACAATTTATGGTGTCAAGGTTAGCCATCACCTATGTAGACAGTGGCAGTCACAGCCAGGGATGTGTGGCTAGAGCTGCATAAACAGAAATAAAAGTGATTTAAGTTCTAAATATATATTTAAATATATATATATGTACTCTGCGTGTGCTCAATCTTACAGAGGTATAGTCAGAGTTATAGTACTGTGGTCTTGGTCTGTATAATGTCCTTTAGTTCAACAAAGTACAAATAAAATAAATGTATTCAGGCAGCTATTTTCAGTTGGAACTACGCAAGCAAGATGTACTTCTCACCGGAGCTCACAGTAATGAGATGATTATGTCAGCAATACATAGCACCAGCAGTGACTAGTGATAACTCTCTATGGCAAGGCCTACCTTGAAGAAAACAGAATATAAAGCAGTTTGTAACCATTTGTAAAATATTCAGCAATATGACATTTTCTTAATTTGTATTTGTTTTATCAGTCTGCAGGAATGTTATTTAACAATAGTACTGCCCAGTCTGTATCTGCAAAATAAAACCAAAGACAACATGGAGATACAAACAAATATCTACTTAAGAATGCACATACAACATTGTAATATCATTGTGGCATAAGTATTATAAGCAAGGTTAACCCATTAAGGAGAAAAGACACGAGTGGATGAACCTGTATACCCATATCGTCTTTAGTTGTATATTTGGTCTATTTGGTGGGCCAGCTGGGAAGATCTCATTGGGAAGCTGCCACCAATACCCAGGGCCAGCTTAAGACCCCAGTGGGCCTGGTGCTGACAATTATGATGGGGCCTAATTATAGAATCTTATCGACCAAAAATACTAAAACAGTTATACCTCTCAAGCGTCATGTATCTGATGGAGTTGGTGTTGGAGGGAAACTCAAAGGTTGCAGCTATAAGAAAACACATACTCTATGCTAATCTCTTCATCTAATTAACAGCAGTGTCAAGTGAAGCAGGAAGTCAATGGGCGGGTTAAAAGGGTGGGCCACTGACTCGAATCGTCACCAGAACTGCCAAAAGGGATGAACATGTCCAAAAAGGAGGCATGCCTATCCAAAGAATTGGAAGGCCAGCCTGGCATCAGTGTCCCTATGTATCACAGTGTCAGTGTCCCTATGTTGCCCAGTCCCCTAGTCTACCAGTGTTTGTGTCCCCATTTCTCCCAGTGTCCCCATGTCTCAGTGTGTCCTGTGTCACTAGGATGGGGGAGACATGGGGACACAGAGACCTGGGGACACTGAGACACTGGGGGCACTTGTGGATACAGACATGGTGACACTGGGAGACATGGGGACAATGAGACATTTTGGACACTGGGAGAAATGGGGTCACAGACACTAGGGACACAGAGACATGGGGACACAGACACTGGGAGACATGGGGACACAGACATTTGGGGAAACTGAAGGAGCTGGGGGGGGGATTGAGGCACATGGGGGGCAAAGAGAAGGGTATGAAACGCATGGAGGGGTTGAGGGGAATATACACTTGGTGGGGGTCCCAGGGCAATTTTCGCACCGGGGTCCAGTGATTTTTAGTTATGCCTCTGCTAGTATGTGTGGGTGTCTGGAATGACCTTTCAATGTATTGCCTTTAACGAAGTCCCAATTTAATTTTATGTGTACATTGTACTAGCTGAATTGTTCACAGATGTATAAATTACTATATACTTAACATAACCCTATGCTTTCCTATATATGATGCAGATGTAAATATTGTTTTAAGTTCTTCTAAACATGTGTTGGTTTTTTTTAATGGGAGGAAATGGGCCATTGTGAGATGAATTTATCATCTATACATGGATCTCTTTCCCAGTTCGTAACTTTTAATAACATGTACCAGTGCATCATATCAGATCAGATCAGATCAGATCAATCATCTTCCATTTAGTGGCACTCAGCATTTTAATACATACTTGTATAAACTAGATACATCTTTTTATACCGCACAGCTTTAAACAGCTGGTAACAGACTCATCGAAAATTCATTTTCTCCAGCCCGGGCATGTGAAAGCAGTTTAGTGATATCACAGGATGTGCTTTCACGTGAAATTATCCATTTGTACATGGAAGCTCTCACAGCCAAGTGAACATGAGTGTGTATATTTATTTCTCGTTCCTTCTGATTTCACTTATACAGTAATGTGATGAAAGCTATTTCTTATTTTTCCAAATCATTACAAAATGTTGACATTTTGGATAAAGGTAAGTAATGACGAGTAAAAGTTCAAACTCAAACTCCCTTCTCCCTGACCTTCACATTTTTTAATTGGTTTAATTTAAGGCTCACTGGTAGTTTGGCAGTCTGTTTATTCACTTGACATATAATATGTGCAAGATTAGGGAAATAAGCCTATATGACAAAAAAATACATGAACATTTCTAGATTTTAGTTGTTTTTATTAGTTCTTGATTATCATAATAAACAAAGTAGAAGGTTCCCCAAAATTCCAGTCCCTTTATTAATGACAGACGCTTACCTCTACTCAGTGAACTCCTCAATCTAATTTACTGTGAAAGACCGAAAATATAAATATAAGGAAATAGATATACACCAGGCTGTGACGAGAGCAACCTCGCCACATTGCATTGGAGAAGCCTGGTTGCTCGCCTGTTGCCTTTGGATTATGGCCCCATGTTAAAAGACTTCGTTTCCCCTGCAGAAAAGACTTATTCGTGCTGTTCTGCCCGGTGTTTGGTAGATTCAATCTACCGAACAACTGCACGAATGACTGGACCGCCTGGGAGCTGGAGTGTGTCGGCAATTTACCTCCCAGAAGCTGCGGTTAACCGCAGCTTAATTGACAATTACTGGGTGGTCGCGGTTACACCTAGCCGCCACACGATGGCGGTGTTATGGAAGCCTCCCCGGGTAGCCAGCGCTTGTTCTACCCAGCGGCAAGACACCAAAAGCGGACACTTTTGTCTTCCAAGCCCCGCTGAGGCTGGAAGTCTTTAAACCCGTTCGGGAACCGAACAACGGAGCATTCGGGACTTTTAGCATTACAATGTATTCGGTGGGAAAGTACCCAGATAGCCTGCCATGGAGCCTGTTTGTGGAATTAAAGACTTTGGCTCCATGGCGATTAAACTGTATTCGTGTGGTCTGAGTGCCATTCGCTTAATAATGTGCGCTTAGACCTGAGCTATCTGGGGATATGTTAAATGTATATTTTATTTGTAACTTTTGTCACATAGGGTATTTTAATAGTAATTCCTATTCTAGTATCCCCACATGCATAATGGCGATTTGCCTTTGACCTGGGAGATAATTGAATTACTTCTCAATTATCTCCAGGGCAGAGGGGAGGAAGCCAGGATGCATTGTGGGAATATAATGTGACTGTGTTTCCTGGATTGCTGCTTGTCTGTCCTTGGTTTCAGTCTCCCATTTGGTCCCCTAGGGGAGTGCCCACCAGGTGGGAGACCTGCATAAATACTGGGCAGGTAGCCCTCATTAAACAGACCACTGCTTGACCCTCAACATGGAGCCTTGTCTTGTCTTTGGGGGGATTTACTGAATGCTGATAGATACTGATTGCTAGGAGTGTAAGCCGCTTGGGTGCTTTTCCTATTCGTCTGCTAGCAGCTATTCGTATGGTTCCAGTTCGGGAGTTTGGAGTGCTATATTGTATGCTGTTCGGGAGTTTGGAGCATTCCCTTACATGCGGTTCGGAAGTTTGGTGTTCTACAGTAGCTGTGCCTGCATCTCTGAAAGGGGACGATCGCCTAAACGGTTTTAACCCCTTGTGTGCTGAAACTGTCCTTTACACAGGCTATATACAAAAGAGAGAAATCAAAGTAAATTTCAAATTTAAGGCTGAACTGAAAGCATAGGTGACCGAGACAATTTCTCAAGTTTGCTTATTTTGACCTTAAATTTGAAATACACATTGAATTCTCACTTAAGTGTCTGACCTTTATTTATACTATTTTTTTTATTATCAAATAAAGAAGACCAATTTTTCTGCTCGGCCATGGTGTATTCTCTCTCAATCAACTCAGTTGGATGTTTTCTCTTCTGAAGAGAACAAACTGTTTCCTAGGATCACCAGCAGCACTTGAAATAACTCAAGAGTTGAGCAATTTCTGTTATCTAATACATTCTACTATAGGACCTAGAATAAAGTGTATGCATAGAATGATAGATTTTAGGATACAGGATGGATATGCAGCGGTGGACAAAACATGCTGAGTCAGGATATAATTGAATGGTGAAACTCAGATGTAATTTTCATCTGGGCAGTTCCTTCTCTGGTAAAAAAACTGGAAGTTAATATTTCGGCATTCCATGGAATGTATAGAAATGTATATATATCAGACACCACAATGCTCTTTGTAATTGCCCATGGGTACATGAATAAAAAATAAAATGAAGCTGGATTTGCCAAGACCCCTTTTTAAAGTGACACTATAGTCACCAAAACAACTTTGGCTTATTGAAGCAGTTTTGTTGTATAGAGCATGTCCCAGCAGTCTTACTGCTCAATTCTCTGCCATCAAGTTAAATCACTGTTGTTTCTGTTTATGCAGCCCAAGCCACACCTCCCCTGACTTTGACTGACATAGTCTACATGAAATAATGTTTTCATTTTAAATCAGATGTTAACTAACTTTTCAAGTTTTAAATTTCTTCTCTGTAAATCCCACACATGAGGCCTTTGCAGGGTTTAGAAAGCTATTAACAGAGCAGGAGATAAGACATTCAAAATTAAACATAATTTGCAATAAGGGAAGTGTAAACATTAGCTCTCTTTTTACAGGAGATGTTTAGGAAGGCTGTGCAAGTCAAGGCTGAATGTGATGGGTGACATTCTCTTTCTTTTTATTGCTCTTTTTGAGTTTATTGAATACCACAGGTTTTCATACACTTTTGGATTGTATTACCCTATGTGTATTTTTATTTTAGCACTGTGTCTGTAGAACCTGTTATATTCAATTAAAGATTTGTGAATGTGAAACCAGAGAGGTGACTTACCATTACGTTTCAACCTAACAAGTTAATGTATGTTTTTGACAATAAAGAGGGAGAATTCATGGAGTGGTTTGCTCATAGGCACAGTAGGCTGCTGCAACAAGGCTTCTGTCTATCAGCTTACTTACCCTAAATACAAATGTATATTATCTCCTATTTAGATTTGGTTTGTCATATTTTTTTGTTGTTGTTATACTTTTTACATTTTTCTGCAGGGGATAGCATATTTTTATTTACAGGGAGAGAGTGAGAGATATACTTTTCAGGTCTTTTGTGTGTCCTCCACATCTAGGGCAAGTGGCAAAACACTGGATATTGAGAAGGGCAGTAGTGGTGGGACTACTAACAACTGAGATGTAAATTCAATGCTTCCTACAACATGTGCTTTTTTTACTGCCTTTTTTAATTTGATTTCCAGTAGCATCATGAATTTAAGTTTTCTATTTTCATTACTATGATTAAGGATGTCTATGTCAAATACAGGTGATATGCTTCATTTGGCAATAATGAAGCATTGGTAAGAAGTAGAGCTTTCGTTTATTCATACAATGAAATGCTATAGATAGGATACATATACAAGGTGAACTGGGTATTCAATCAAGCCTAGACAGTCTGATGAGTTTCTGCTTATGCACCCCATTCATTTTTAGAATGTGTTTTAAGTATTTTACAATTTGTTTATATAGTACCTTCATTTTCATTTAGAATAGGAAGCACAGAAGAAGGATTTGATAACATTTATCTTTTTTTTTTATATATATATATTTTTGGATTAAACAGATGTGTAGCAGTCTCCCAGCATTTTAGTTGTATTGCCCATTACTAAAATAATCCTGAGCCCTATTGTTAGCTGTTTCTGGAACATATCGCACAGGAAAGTTATTTCTGAGATAATTGCTGTGCAGACACTCTAGGATCTCCATTGAACTGATTTGATTGAGTATCTGTTATGTTTAATGTCTCTTATGACTGCAAGCAATAAAGTCATTACAGTTGGATATACATAGAGCATTGTGATTCCTTTGTGAAAATGAATTATGGCATTAGTACAGCAATTAATAAACGCCTTTGTTACTGTGAGAGTTTAGTACTTTTTGATCTTGTAATTTTCCAATATAGTGCAATCCCCCGGAGAAAGTAAAGATGTAACAGCTATATACAATAGGGATTGAGGAAGAAAGCCCATTTCACTTATAGCTGGTTTGCTCCATTTCCCATTTCAAGCTACTTAAAGGAGGAAGCAATGTCTCATAGCAGCAGGACAGGATCTGAGACAATACGCATGACTAATTTATTTTGCAGTTTGAAATCTGGAAATGTAATTCTTTGGATTTTCAGTACACTGTAAAAATCATCACTAAACATGCATAATATTTCCAGCCTTCAGTTTGTGAAACAATGTTCCCAGGATCACTCTTGCCAAACTATTGACATTGTTTTTCTTGAATAAATGTTTAGAAGGTTCCACTGATTTGAATCTAGAATAATCTGTAATGCATGAACTCTTAAATATAAACTATGTATACTATGGTGCTGTAAAAATACAGAATGAAGTGACGCTAATTACCACCACAATATCAATCACAAAATGTCACCATAAAAGAACAAAATATATAAAAACAGATAAAATGGACAGCGCACTTAGTGTAAAACTAACCAGTAAAATAAATATTAATTCTGTGTTGGTAAACAGTATATCAGTGATACACATATATGCAAAAACATATATTCCATACAGAGGTGCTGTTCAGGTGTAGCTGTAAGAGATAAATGCTTGTATAGGGCAATATAGTTTGTACATTATGAATGATTCAATAAATACAATATTTTTTCTTAAAACATTAAACTCACATTTTCTTGAGACTGTATGTTACCGGTTCAAGTATATCTGTATGGGTGTGATGAAAATATCTTGGAATGGAGCCCCTGTAAATCGATCTTCCCAATGTGGAATAAAGTGAGAAAACACTAAGTTAAAATAAAATATCCAGATTTATTACATAAAAAAAACATAAAAGTTCGTACATAGTAGCAAGTAAGGTGCCTTAAACAATTAGTCCTTCAGACCAGGTGCACACATAACACGTTTTGACAATCTGTCTTCCTCTGGTGCATAATTCGGTATGTGAAATCTCCATTTGTAAAGACTGCTTTTGGCTCCTTAATTCAACACAATTCATTCAATGCCTTCTCCCTGCAGTTCAGTTCTGTGGGTGCCATGTTGATCTTTCATGACTGAACAGTCCTTCTGCAAAGTTCCTTATCCTTGAGACATTTCTTCTGGAAATAACCAAAAGGCCATTTTCAACATGTATGTCATTTTGGAAGGAGATAAATAACAGGTATTTTAGAAGTGTTAAAGGTTTAAAATTTGTATTCATTTTTTTTAAATACCCGTGTGATAACCCTCATCTAAGAACTACATTTTTTCTTAATGTCTTATTCTGGATTTTTATTTAATTTACAATATGTTTCACTATCTGTTAATTGTTTTAAAATGTTGTTAATATAAAAAGACTTACCTATAATCACCACCCCTCCAACCTTATCAGCGGGTTTAATAGTTACAGTTTTCTGTTTTAAGATTATGAAAAGCTTTTTTCTTTTCCTATGTTCTGCTGAAATTTGGATAAAGGTTTTATCTTTACATCTGTGAGACATGCTTTTTTCAAAACTTCTCGTACTGTTCAGTTTTAGATGATGTAGGAGAAATTCTGATTGTGGTTTTAATTTAGTATGATGAAAATTTCATTATTTCTCTCATATACTTTTGTATCATCAATATTTGTATCAACAATCTTTTTAAGGCACATTTTCCTCATATATCTATTAAGACCAATAAATTTTTTTTTAAAATTCAAATTACAATTGGGGCAAATTTTAAACTTTTTCTTACAACTTTTTCATGATTGTTTTTAGAGAGATTAAATATTTTTATAGGTTCTGCTGGTTCTTTTACTTTTCTCATAATCTTCTCACTCTTCGCCCTTCTCATCTAGAGGTTCTCACCTTCTTTTAAGAGGTGAGTGAGATTTTTTTGGCAGTATGTTCTCTTGGTTTAGTGTCCCAAAAAAAAAGGTCCTACCGACCTTAATGGTTCATATATGTTTCTAGATGTAAATGTTTTGGCTTCCTACCTAGTGTTGAAGGGTTTATTCTTCTACTGAGGGAAATGTGCAGCCTATTTTTCACTTAAAGTGAACACACAAATGCCCATACTTTTATTTTAAAAATGTCTGCCAGGTTATTTCCAGCATAAATGGCTTAAGGGTAAGGAACTTAAATAGATCAAAATCAAAAGATCAACATGGCTGCTGGGATATATCTGGCAGAACTGAGCTGCATTGTAACTCGTAAACACAAAATGGCCACCAAGTAGTTCCGACAGACCTAGAACACTTGGAAGTGATGCAAAGCGATCAATATGGTCACCAAAAGTCAGATACGACCAAAGAAGTGCTCAATATGACGTGGCACTTTCGGAGGTGCATATAAGCGCTGGATATGACATGGCGCTTATGAAGGGTATGCCAGTATTCAATTAAGGTGCCAAAAACCAGCCTTTAAAAATGGAGACTACACATAGCAAAATATTCACCTGAGGAAGACAGAGTGTCAAAATGCATTGTGTGGGCACCTGGTCTGAAGGACTATTTGTCTCATGGGTCTCAAAAAACCAAGTAACGGACACTTTGGAATGGGATAATAATGTCTGCAAAATATGGTACACACAACCACATTCACTTTCCTGTTATTCACTAGACTTGGAGATTCCTTCCTTTCCAAACTGCAATTCAGCTGAATTTGGGCCAATTGGGTGTTCAGAAGGATTTTGGATTTCTGAACAGCCATGTGCTATGTAGCAGAGTGCTAGTCCTAGCAGGGACTTTCCTCCGCTGGTTACTCCAACATACACTCAAGTACAGCAGGACAGCAGAACACAGTAAAGTAATCCAGGAATCTCCCACCACCTCCACAGCAACTGGATGACACTCAGTTCTGGGGGTATAACTGCTTTTAATGGAGCCACACATGGTCATTTATGTGAATCCCCAAGGGATTTCCAAGTAAACATTCCAGGGGCATTCCCCACTGGACCTGAGAGTAGACTGAGAGAAAGTACACAACATTATTACATTAACTCTCAGGTCCAGGACATGTACAATATTAAATACCAAAAAACATACATTTCCCCACAAGGTACCCCCTTAAGTCCTATATCCCCGGACAGCCTGGGTCTGAGCACCGAAGATATCCAAAAAGTGCTCAGATCCCACGAACGCAGCTGAAACATCACCGGGGTATAGTTTAGACCGACCGCACATGAGGTGCCTGCCCAAAAAGGTTGCATGAAATTAGGCTGTGCTTATTAGATTAGAGATCTTTTTTATACCTTTGTAAATCCAAATTTCTAGGTTTATATCTAACATTAAATTTGATAATATTTTTAATTGTATAGCTGGTATTATTTTTTCTTTTAAACCATTTTTTTTAAAAGAAGTTGGAAAAATTTGTTGGACTATTAGAGAATTTGAGGCTTTAATATAATGCGTATCTTCTTTATCTATTGACCATAGAAATGGCTTATAATCTTAATTACCTATTGCAAAGTTCTGTTCGCTGATATACCAGTTTTCATTCTTAGAGTCTTCCTTATTTACAATTAAAATATGTACCAATAAATTGGCTTCTGCAATATCCTGGATAATTGGAATATTAAGACCTCCTTCGTCATTTTTCCTTGACATTGTTTCACGGTTTATTCTAGGTTTTTTACCTGACCATATAAATGTATTGAATGATGATTGTATTAATTCAAGTCAACTCTCTGGAATTCTCAAAGGTATCATTCTCATGATATATAAAAATTTTGGGACAATATATGCTTTCAACATATTTATCTTCCCTAGCCATGAAATTTGCAAGTTTTTCCATTTTTTAAAGTTAATATTGAATTCTTTAATTAAAGGTAGAAGGTTAAGTTCCATCCATTTCTTTGTTTTTTTATTTTTTATTTTAATACCCAAATAAGTAAAATGTTTTTTAACTTGTTTGAATCCGTATTTCTGTTCTATGTTATCTATTTCGGTTTTAGATGTATTTCAATATAATGCCATGAATTTTTCAGTATTAATTTTATAATTGGAATATTAACTGTAATTTTGTATAGTATCCATAATATAGTCAATGGATTCGCCTGGGTTCTGGATGGAAATTAATATGTCATCGGTATATAGTTTACATTTTTGGGAGTTATTATGACCTAAGCCTATGATTGCTTGGTTAGATCTTATATCTGCTGCTAAGGATCAATCAAAAGAATATATAATAAAGATGATAATGGGCAGCCTTGTCGTGTACCATTAGTAATTTTAAACCAATTAGAACTAATGCCGGGGCCAAAATTGCCCCTAGTATCCCTCCTGTGATCCCAAAAGAGACCAGGGACTCCCTCAGAAAAGCCCAGTCGACCCTGTCAAAGGCCTTCTCTGCATCCAATGACAGGGTTAACATAGGCTTACACTCATCTCTAGCCTGCTCTATTATTCCGATTATATTTCTTATATGGTTTGTAGAAGATCTACCTGGAATTAATTCCACCTGATCTTTATGTACTAAATAACCAATAACCTTCTTCATTCTATCTGCCAATATTCCCACATAGATCTTAATATCTTTGTTTAACAAAGAGATTGGTCATTTACTCTCCTCTCTTTCTTGGTTCTTCCCGGTTTTTAATATTGGAATGATATTGCCTTTAAGTAGCTCTTAATTCATTAAAAATCATTTTTAGATAAGATAATATATCAGTTTTAAGTAATTTGTAAATAAAAAAATACCAGTGAAACCGTCTGAGCCTGGGGCTTTATCTCTTTTCAGTACTACTATTCGTGTATGAATTTCATTTAGAGTACGTGGAACATTTAATTCACTCAGTTGTATCTCCATAATCTTCAGATGAGTCTTATTTGCAAAGTATTCCCTAGGGTCCCTTTGAGTGCAGGTTAGATTGTATAACCAATCATAGTAATCATTAAAAGCCTTCCCAATCTTTTCTGGGATAAACATGTCTCGTCTTTATATATAATTTTAGAAATTGTATTTTGTTTAGTTTTTTTTTTTAGCTTATTAGATAGCATTTTATTTGCCCTGTTACCTTTGTAATAGAATGCGGCTTTTAATCTTTCTAGTGTTTTACTTGTTTTAATTATTAAAAGTTCATTTATCTTATTTTGTAAGGCAATAATTCTATTTGACCGCGACTCAGAAGGGGATGAGTGATTATACAATTAAGAGATTAAACAATGTAAATCAGTTAGATCTTTTTTTCCTAAATTCTTTGTCTTTGTATCCTAATTTAATTAATAGTTCTCTGGTTACTACTTTGTATGCACACCATGTGACTGAGGGAGGAATTTCTTTAGTTTGATTTTCTTTAAAAAAAAAATACTGTCTGTTTTTTAATATATTCTATATTATCTGGATTTGAAAGAATATAGTTATTTAGCCACCATTCTGGTCTACGAATGGAAAAAGAATCCTTAATCTCTATAATAACCACGATGTGGTCTGACCATGTAATCTAATTTATTTTATATATAAAGATATAGATTGCAATATAATTATATTAACCTGTTTATTAAGATTTAACAGGATCTCTTTCTTTTATTATCCCTTTGTATTGTCCTTTCTTTCTTCTTCCCTTTTCACTTTGTCTCAATTCATCTCACTTTATTCAGATACATATATATATATATATATTTATATCTTCGCAGGGTTTGACTAATTTAAATCTAGACAAATGCTTTTATTTTATTACATTTAATGCCTTATAGGTGCTCAGCTACTTCAGAACATTCCTGCAAGAATCAACCAAGCAAAAAAATAAATAAAAAAACACGGCTCACAAAAAACTCTGAACCTGTCAAAAATTATTATATATATATTAAACTCTATCCATGTTTGGGATAGAGCTCAACAGCGACATGGGCTGCATCAGCCCCATCCCCCCTGATGCCTTTTCTTCGGAACAGGGCATTTCCACCCGGAATGGAGGCACGCAATTTTAGGAATCTAGAAAGAATAGGTCTGCAACGCATACATCAACTAGTTCAAAATTCAGAAATCGTAACCTTCGATGCCCTGCAACAAATGGGTCACCTCACGCCTGCTGATTTCTTCCGGTACCTTCAAATAAAAGATTTCATAAAACTCCCTTGGGTTAGGGTGGCAGCCCAAAAACCCATGACGTTCTTCGAACAAATATGTTCGCAAGACCGCATGCCTACGGGCCTGATAACTAGGATATACGCCCACCTCTGCTCTATGCCTAACGAGGGGGAAACTTTAACATACACAGAACAATGGGAAAGGGACCTAGGGGAACAACTAGAGGGAATAGAGTGGCAGGAAAACTGGGAGGCCAACCATAAATCATCAGTATGCGTAACGATGCAGGAGCAAGCAATTAAAACGATGCTTCGCTGGTACACAACCCCGGTAAAGCTATACCAAATGAAAAAAAGCCCCACTGATTTCTGTTGGAGGGGATGCGGACAGAAAGGGACGTATATCCACATGTGGTGGGAATGCCCCCTGATGCAAAGATTCTGGCAACAAATTAGAGATATCCTAACCCAAGTGCTGAACAGAGCCCCCCCCCCCCTAGACCCATGGTTATATTTTCTCAGCAGAACAATGGACGGGTGGACTAGATGCGAACAAAAACTCATCCACAAGGTAACTCTAGCAGCCAGGAGAGCGGTGGCAGCAGACTGGCTCAAACAGACCACTCCACCCCTCACGGGGATCATTAATAGAATAAGGGAGGTACATATGATGGTACATATGATGACCTGACGGCAAGAGTCAGGGGGACGCAAAAACAATTCCAGAAAGTATGGGCACCATGGGGGGATAGCCCCCTGAGCTAGCATTACTCAGTAAACCCGAGGCACACAGGGCAGATAAAATAAAACAAAACAAAAGAGCAAAGCACATCGATTCTGGGCCTCCCCCCCCACCACCCCCCCCGTCCTCCTCTGCCCCGACATCTCTTCTTGACATCATATATACTTTTCTCTCACTTCTATCCTTTAATTCTTCTGTTCTCTGTTTTTCTTTTTTTTATCTCTCTCTTCTCTTACTGATTTATAACCACTAAATCTAAAGTAGACAAATCGTAACTCGTAACACCAGATAAGCTCCTAGGTAACTGACACATGGGCTTAAAGGGACAATAGTGGGGAATGGCCGACCATCATCTACCACAAAGTACGAGACAGATGGGCTATCACACTCTAAACGCGTTGTTTCTGTCACTATCTGTCGAGGCTGAAGACTTCGCTCGATATATGCATGCGTTCTTTGCCAACGTAAACAGGGAACTTAAAACAATAAAGCAATGTGTCTAGCAGGATACACTCTACCTAAAGATGCACAAGATGTTTAACATGGTACATGTCACATCAAAATGCACGAGCTGTCAAACGTGTTCTACTCCACCTTAAAAATGTATAAGATGTCTAACATGAGGTATTTCATAGTAAACATGTGCACGACATCTACATGCTATATATCTAGTATAGACTCTGACACCATGCTTGTACACACTATCAACATATCCTATGCTTTTTAAAAAACTAGTGCAGGATACCTGACATGATACCCTCGTCCTTAATAATGTATGAAGTCACCTGACATGATACACAACACTTTTCAAGAATGCCAGTTGCCTAGCACGACATATGCTACATTGGAAGAGGGCGAGTCGCATTCCATGGTATATATATCCACTGTCTACTTTTTTCTCTCAACAAAATGTAAAATTGTGCTGTATATTACTTGGTCATGTTTTGTATGTTATGCCTATTACCGCTTACAACGGCTATCGTGGCTGAGTAAGCATGTTGTTATTTCATGCACAACAGAAAATAAAGAATTAAAAAAAAAAAAAATTATTATATAAATTTACAATACTCGTCCATTCAACTACCAGCTGGCTAGCTATTATCTATTTGTCACAATTTATTCAGCTATTCAGCTGTATATATATATCTTAGCTGTATGTTTTTTTTAATTTTATTTTGTTTGCTGCCTTATGTATGTTCAGCTAATTCAGAACACCCCTACAGCAATCAGCCCAAAAAAAAAAAAATAATCGGCTCACAAAGACTCTAAGTCCCACAGCTTGTCAGTAAATATTATACAGATTTAAGGCACTTGAGATTAAAAACGTATCTGAGGGATCATGTATATTTTCGGGTTCTTGTTCATCCTAATGGCATCCTGTATGGCACCATGTTTCCTCTCTTCAATTACCAGCTGGCTAGATTTCGTTTGCCCGAGCCCCACACAGATACTCTATCAGGCATTCAGTAGGTAGGAACAATATAACTACTTGTGCCTCTCCCCTCCCTTGTGTCTCCGATAATATGCAGGGCTGCGTTCCAGGTCGGGTGAGGACGCTTGTTTTGTTATAATAAGATTGGGTCCTACATGCTCTCCTCCTCGCCCTCCACTCTTAGCGCCGCGAGCGTAGCCACATGCAACGTGCTACATCATTGCTCCGCCCCCCCTCAAGAAAATCCTATTTTAATTTTTTTTTCTGACTGTGTTCAGTCCACTGTGTGCAGTGCAAGTGTTCAAGCACTGTGCAGTATTTCTTAACTTCAGACACATTAACGTTACAGCAGTATATCCATCGTGCACTAGTTTATTTTGCAACAAAGCACCTATTTTTACTGAATACATTTCTCTCCAATGTCTGGTGCTGATGATGAATCCAATGAAGGTAATTCTGTTTCCCCCCTCATTGCGGACATAGAGCTTTTACCTCTAACCCAGAAGCTACTTGACTATAAATATGATGAGACATATGTATTACAAGAGGATAGTGTAGAGAGGTCATGCACCAGCCCAGTATTTCTTTGGAAGCTACATATTGTCCACTCTCTCCAAATCCAACAGTTTCTGCTGTAGAATTATCTCTTCTTATGGAGGTAGTTGAAACATTTGCTGCACCTGCTACTACTGGCTGAAGCAGATCCCCCATTGACAGTGTTACCACCAACACAACTACCACCACCAATACCATCATCATCAACATCACTTGTACCACCACCATCAACATTTCCATTAGCATTAACAAACCAAGTGCTACAGCTTATGTTGCAACAGCTTCCTCTGCCACCAATGCAAATTCACCTGCATCTTCAGCATCCACAAGGCAAAGGATGAGGGCCAATATATTGTGGCCAGTGAAGCAAAGTTTGGGATCACTTTGCCTCTACGAAGGCTGACTTGCAAAGTGCAAATTGTGCAGCAAGGAGGTAAGTGAAGAGAGGTGAGGCGGTCATCCTGCTAGCGCTGGTATGAATCAACTTCTGAAAACTCATCACACCTCTGTATTATTAAGGGGATTTGTTTTTAGACAAAAACTTTTTCATCTAAATTTTCAGGAACAAATGAAATGAAAAAGAACTGCTTGTTGGATGTCTACTAAAGAGCGAGCAGCCAGTGGCTACTCACAGTCATAAAAGACTAGGGACTGGCCAGCTAATCCAATAAAGGGGGATCTGGCCCATATGGTGGGGCACCTAATAAATGAGTCATAGTGTCACATCGTGTCCCCACCCATGCCTTGTGAGTAAGGCTATTAAAAGAAACAGGGGGACCTGGTGTTCCCCTCCAGCCCCTATCAGTGGCCAGCAGATGGGGGGGCTACTAAATAAAATCATCCCATCCATTGGTGGTAGGTGTACCAATTGTCTCAGCCGCATCCATTGGCAGTGGGCGGGGCTCTTAATAATAAATGGGGGTGGACCAATTGTCCCTGCGAGTCCCCACCCATTGGCAGTGGGTGGGGCTCTAAATAATAAAAGAGGGGGAAAACCTATTGTCCACCCCACCCATCACCCATTTTCAACAGTAGAGGGAAAATATCATTAAAAATTAATTACCCTCCGCAGTGACTAGGGGTCTCCAAGTCTCTATACAGCCCCCAAATATATAAATACAAATTTCATACCTAGCATTAGATTAACCCCTTAAGGACACATGAAATGTGTGACATTTCATGATTCCCTTTTATTCCATAAGTTTGGTCCTTAAGGGGTTAAAGGGCTCTTAGAGGTAAATCTCAAGCCTTACCTGTCTTAAGATTTACCTGTCAGAGCACTCTGATTGGTTGCCTTAGAATCCAACCAATGAAAGTGATCTGACTCAAATTGCACAGCGTGGGAAAGCACTTATAAGGATTTCCATGCCCTTCAAGCTCAGTCTAAGTTGACAATGGTTTGATTTTTCTTTTGGTATTTTTTTTTTTTTTTTAATAATTGAGATGCAACATTATGCAGAGCAAAAAACAAGTCACAAGAGAGTGCTGAAAATGGACAACAGCTCAATAAGCCTGCCCTTCGGTGGGTCCACGCTCAGTTCTCAAGCTAGTTTTAGCTCATCTTGTATCATTATTTAGAGCACCTACCCGCCTTCAGTGGGTGGAGTTTGGGATGGGCAATTGGTCCACCCTGCCTATTTTGAGTCACCACCTGCACCAATGGGTGGGCATAGTGGGACACCATGTCCCCTCATTAATTTTATTTGATAGCCCCACCCACTAGCCATGGGTGGGGTCTGGGGTAGACATTAGGTCCCCCTGTTTATTTTACTAGTCCTTACTTTATTTATTTATTAGGTGCTCCACCATGGGGACATGGGGGACCTGTGCCTGGAGTAGTGACTGGGCAGCAATAACTGCCAAGTCACTCTTCTTTTATGACAACGAGCAGTTTCTGGCTATTTGTTGTTTAGTAGACATGCCCCAACTAGCGGCACAGCAGGTAGGAACATGAGGGAGCAACTAAAACCTCCCTTATTTACTAATACTAAGTATTTTTTACTTAGTATTAGTAAAGCTAGCTGAAAGACCAAAATTAAGAAAAAGAAGGGCTTTTTGTAATTTTGATCTTTCAGCTTCTTACTTAGTAGATTGCTTCCTAAAGATATCAAGTAAAAGAGCTATCTACTAAACAGCTCCCCTGCGACCAGGCCCGCTGAGATGACGTCAGTCGCTGGGAGGAAGTGACAGCCACGGTCACTCCTCCCAGCAATCACACAGAGCCTGTGCGGGAGGAAGGAGGACGGAGTCAGAGTTCCCCCATCAGGCTGAGCCACCACTAGACCCCAGGGAAGTCAAAACATTTTGTATATGTGTTTGTGTATGTGTGTCTGTATGTATGCATGTGTGTCTGTATGAATGTGTGTCTGTATGTATTTCTGTCTCTCTGTGTGTCTGTATGTATGTGGGTCTGTATGTGGGTGTGTCTATGTTTGTGTGTGTGTATGTCTGTCTATGTGTCTGTCTATGTGTCTGTGTATGTGTGTCTGTATGTATGTATGTGTGTATGCATGCATGTGTGTGTATGTGTGTGTCTCTGTATATGTGTGTGTATCTATGTGCATGTCTGTATGTGTATCTGTTTGTCTGCATGTGTGGGAAGGGAACGATGTTCGGCTATTAGAATGGGAATCGAACAGCGTTCGGTGGGAATAAACTCGCAAACGAGAGACATAAACTGAGCCTACTCCCGATCCTATACGTTCTATATTTTATATTCTACTTCAAATCCCCGAAGTAGACCGACCAAACAGCCTGATTTCCTGGAACTCTTTTCAGACAGTAATTTTGTGTGCGGTTGGTCAGAAATAACACTTCCATAAAATTCCTGAACTGATCTGGGTGATTTTTAGATATGTTGGTCACCCAGCTCAGGACTATCAGGGGATGTAATATTTGTGGGAATCTTATGTGTTTTGGGGTACTTTGGGGGTTTTATAAAAATATGTGTTTTTTCTGCCTGGAGATAATTGAGTTAATACAGTATCTGACTCAATTATCTCCCAGGCAGAGGGGAGGGATTGTATGATATGTATGGGAGTGTCATGCATTGTAACACTGTTGTCATTGGCCGGTGACTTTCTAAATCAGCCTACCATCAGGTCCATGTGGGAGTACTCCTTGCATGGGGATTGTCATACAAGGCCAAGTGTGTGGCCCCATTAAAATCAGTTCCTGCCTACCCTCAACATAGAGTTTCATCTTGTGTGTGGGGGGAACAGCTGTATCTGCCCTGGGGATTGCTATATCACTATACTCATCTGGGATTATAATCAGTAGCTCTTACTCTCTGGAGTAGGAGAGGTTCACCCACTGGAAGCTGGATCCTGGTCTTGGGTCCTGGGTAAGTGGAGGACGGTGAGTTCAACTAAGCTGTAACACTGGATGTGGGGACTACGGTGCTGATGGTGTCTGGTGGAGTGCTTGGAGTCCTCGGTGAGCACTAGGAGCATCGATTGGCGGAGGCACCCGGTCAGGGTGCCAGGCGGTCCGTCACATGGGGGTATTGTTCTAGACCCCTAGTTAAAAGATGGCAGAGGCCATTCCATATTTGAAATATTTTCTATAATGCTTTATTTTTGCTTATTTCTTTCACTTTATTTTTAACAATGTACCAGCTAGCTGCTCCTGCCAGGTAGAATTTCAATTCCTGTTTGTCAAATGTCAGAATTCTTATTATTATTTGGACAATTTAGTGCAATTTTTTAAAACTGAAAATTTCTTCCATTTCTGTTTCATTTAAATGCATTTTGCTATTTTGCTTATCATCTCCAGCTTATATGTGTAAACATATCATTTAATGAAATACTGAATGTTTATAGCCATGTTTATGCAGTTTCAAAACAAAGATAATTGTGATAAATCTAGTATAAAGATGGTACTTTCAAGCCTTGTATACAGTGCCGGCGCGTCCATAAGGCGGCACAGGCGGCCGCCTTAGGGCGCACCGGCTCTGGGGGCGCAATATTTCAGTGACCGGCAGGAGGGAAGCTCCTCCTGCCAGGCCACCTTTTGGATCCCCGGCGCGGCGTGCGGCTGTGCTGTGATCAAACGCGGCGAGGGAGCTCTAATCTCCACGCTCTGCTCCCTCGCGCGCTGTCTGCTGATACCGCGGGAGCCGGAATATGACGTCATATTCCGGCTCCCAGCCTCACTCTGCGGCGCGCGAGGGAGCTGAGCAGACCGCTCAGGGGAAGTGCTCCCTCGCCAGCCGCCCGCCCAGCGCCGCCCGCACAGCAGCCACTGGACCACCAGGGAGGTAATGAACCCCTTCCCCCCCAGCACTCCCAGAGGTAAGGAGGTGGGGGGGGGGAGTGAATAAAAAAAAAAAGTGTTAATGTGAGTGAGTGAGTGTGTGTCTGTTAATGTGTGTGTGTTTTGTTAGTGTGTGTGTGTGTGTGTGTCTGACTGTGTGAGTGTGTGTCTGCTAGTGAGTGAGTGTGTGTCTGTTAGTGTGTGTCTGACTGTCAGTGAGTGTGTGTTTGTCTGTGAGTGTGTGTGTGTGTCTGTTAGTGTGTGTGTCTGTTAGTGTGAGTGTATGTGGGTAATTTGTGTGTGTTTTGTTAGTGTGTGTGTGTGTGTCTGACTGTGTGAGTGTGTGTCTGCTAGTGAGTGAGTGTGTGTCTGTTAGTGTGTGTCTGACTGTCAGTGAGTGTGTGTTTGCCTGTGAGTGTGTGTGTGTGTGTTAGTGTGTGTGTCTGTTAGTGTGAGTGTGTGTCTGTTAATTTGTGTGTGTTTGTTAGTGTGTGTGTGTGAGTTTGTGTGTGTGTGTGTCTGCTAGTGAGTGTTAGTGTGTATGTGTGTGTCTGACTGTGTGTCAGTGAGTGTGTGTGTGTCTGCTAGTGAGTGTGTGTGTCAGTGAGTGTGTCTGTTAATGTGTGTTTGTTAGTGTGTGTGAGTTTGTGTGTGTGTCTGCTAGTGAGTGTGTGTCTGTTAGTGTGTGTGTCTGACTGTTTGTCTGTTAGTGTGTATGTGTGTGTCTGACTGTGTGTCAGTGAGTGTGTGTGTGTGTCTGACTGTGTGTGTCTGACTGTGTGTGTGTCAGTGAGTGTGTGTCAGTGAGTGTGTGTCAGTGAGTGTGTGTGTGTGTTTCTGTTAGCGAGTGTATGCGGATCTGTCAGTGAATGTGAGTGTGTGTGCTAGTGAGTGTGTGCTAGTGAGTGTGTATGTGTGTGTCTGACTGTGTGTCAGTGAGTGTGTGTCTGACTGTGTGTGTGTGTCTGTTAGTGTGAGTTTGTGTGTCAGTGAGTGTGTGTCTGTTAGTGTGTGTGTGTTTCTGTTAGTGAGTGTATGCGGATCTGTCAGTGAATGTGTGTGTGTGTGTGTATTTATAAGGCGGGGCGGGGGGAAGGGTTGGGGGGGGACTGGCGCGGTGGGGGGGGTGCCTGAGTTTTGTCCTGCCTAGGGCAGCACAAAACCAGGATACACCACTGACTGGACCCCAGGGAATGATTCATCATCCACACCAGCTCTCCAGGTAGGGAGGCTGGGTGGAAAATGTTTATTTATTAAAATAATTAGTGAGTGTGTGTATGCGTGTCTGTGAGTGACTGTCTGTGATTGTCTGTGATTGAGTGTGTGTGTGTCTGTCTGTGTGTGTGTGTGTCTGTGTGTGAGTGTATGTGTGCCTGAGTGTCTGTGTGCCTGTGAGTGACTGTGTCTGTGAGTGCTTGTATGAGTACCGCATGTGAGTGTATGAGTGTGGCAGTCTATGTGTGTCTGTCAGTGTGTGTTTGTGAGTGTCTGTCAAATCAGTGAGAGTATCTTTGTCATTGAGTCTGTGTGTGAGTATCAGTGTGCCTGTCAATGAATGAGTGTGTGTCAGATCAGTGAGTCTGTGTGTTTGTCATTGAGTGTGTGTGACTGTCAGTGTGTATACACCACTGAGTGTAGCGTGTTGGAACGCAGTACAGGAGCTTCTGTTTCCTGTACCCGGCCAGACTGACCGGAGGTGCTCACTGAGAGAGCACTCCCTGTCAGTCCGGCCAGGTACAGAAAATTGAAGCTCCTATAGGGGATATCCTCCACTCGGCAACGCTACAAGAGAGGTAGGAGGCACACCAGCAAGGGGAGTGCGACCACTAAGGGGGTGGAGGGTGCACCAAGGGACAGTGAGGGGAGGGGAGAGCTTAGAAGAACACTAAGGGACAGGGAAGGGAGGGGACCACTAATGGACGGGGAGAGGGGCTGGTTAAGAGGCACATAGGTGAAGATGTTATTTGGGGGGGTGGAAAGATACATCTTCGCCTATGTACCCAAAAATGCTTGCACCGGCCCTGCTTGTATATCATTATATGTAAATACACACGTGTACGCACATATACTCATATAGACATATATAAAAACTCAAGTTCAATCTATTAACAAAGAAGGTAATTCATAGATGTTTGGCATAACATTATTGGTAATCCACAATGTTTCAGAGACGCCAGAGATATGAACTGTGTAATTTATAGTGGTCATTATAAGGATGAGCAAACCTTTGTGAATGTTTAGTTATCCTAAATTGCACTACAGGAAAACAGACCATGGAACAGTTAATTTTAGTACTGTGCCTTGCATGAATCATTAAATTTGATCATATTGCCTGCTACAGGAGATGACTGAACTTTATTTTTCATTGGAAATCAGAGGTGGCGTTGCATGACGAGCAAATGAAAAAGCCACCTTAGAAACTTAATTTTTAGTTACGTTATTTGTATATATCTCAGTAGGCCTCTGAGGTGAATATAGAGCATTGATCTATATAACCAGATCTAAGAAACTTCCTGCATACCGCATAAGCATTTTAACCACCTAGCCTTAGAACATTGTTTGCTCCATTAAGCAGCTTAATGGATCCTACAAGATTAAAAATTTGGGAGTGCATTGGGAGGCATATTTTGTTTTTCTTTGTGCTCATTAGTTTAAGCTTTGTACCAATGTAGTGTTTTTTAGATTGCAGTGGTCAGATGACAGAAACACCAAAGTGATGCAAGTGTGAAAAATATCGATTTATATACTTTATCTGCCCAAGATTAGTGAGAGTTCTAAATCCGAATGGCAGCTTCCAGCCTTCCACCATTTTTATTCCGCTGGTTCCGACACTGTATTAAAGGCAGCTGCAGAAACAGATGTTGTGCAGGACTGTAACAGCAAAAAAAGTCCTGTTAACCTCTACACTACTCTAATGCTTAGACTGTCCCTTACCCTTAATTCCTCCACTACCCCAACACACATCTACAGTTACCAATTACGGCTGGTTTCAATTACTCCTTTCTCTTGCTTTATAGCATTAAAGGATCTGAGCCATAGGTTGACCAATATAATTAGTCATTTTGCTAGCTATTCTGAACCTCATCAAAGGAGTGTTGATAAACTCTATCCAACTCATTTGCAGTAATTGATAATATGTTAAATCCCAATGGCAGGGAATTATGTGTTTTGACGAGCGACTACAAGAGTTTTTGATGAAAGAGATGAGATTTAAACATTTGTGGAAATGAAGACCCATTCCAAAATAAGCGTTATTCATTTCATATGCTGCTATCAATGCCCCCTTATGGCCAATCCAATGCGTATAGTACACCAGTAACCATGGCAAACACTAGCTGGAATGTAATCAAGAGTAACTTATGTTTTATATATACTGCTAAAAGTGTTTTTGACTGTATATATTTGGCTGCCTTTTCAATGTCCTTGAGATTGCCTGTTTTAAGCTGCAAAACATTCCAGTCGAAAATGTGAATGTTGCCTACACATAATCAAATATTTCAACCAAGTGAAGCACATTTTATTTTAGAGTCGCAGCTGCGATTTGCGTAAAAGTGTACTTTTAATATCTCAAATCCTGTGTTTCTCACACTCTTCATCTCAGTTTTCTATTTGACAAATTTCATTCTCACATTTGTAGCATGGTAACGGACCAGAATTCCCAGCGGTACCAGATGAGTTTACAATGCCTGAGACACTACAGTTTACTTTTGCACTAAATAGATTTATATTAAACCTTGCTGGGCTTGAACGAGCATATAAAATGTTCCTAATATTGTACGTTTACAAAACATTTGTTCAGATATTTGAAGACATGGTATAAGAGTAAAGAGCAGTGGTTTGCATTATTCTAGGTCTTTTTAATTCTCTCAGATTCCCTTGACCCAAAATATATTCTTAAATGGATGTGTACGTCAACAATGTTTTTTATTTTATTTTATCCGTGGCCAACAATGTCTGTGCTTTTTAAATATCTGTTTTAGTGCACATCATTGTCATTTTACACAATTAGGCGTACCATTGTTAATTGATGGAATTTAGAGCTTGACAAGGATATTGAAACTTAAAAGGAATAACAAAAGTTTATTGGCAGTGGATCGTGGGGTCGTGATAGGACAGTCTTCATTTTAATTTTCATTCAAAAGGTAGAAGTGCATAGGAGAAAATTGTTAACTTTTGAATTATTGGTGAAGTACGGAATGTAAATCTATGAAAAGGTATCTGAGGAGGAAATGAAAGGTTTGTATAATGGCAAAGAAAATAAAGTTGGTTATTGTCACAGTTCATCAGAGCTATAAAAAAATAATGCTGAGCGTGTGCTAACCCTTAGACATAGAAAAAAAAATATCAAGATTTTTTGCAAAGACACGCGAATAGTGCACGAGTGCGGCCTATAACATATTGAAGCAATGATGATGTTGATGTGATCGTTGCCATCATGGATTACTCTATATAATCTGCTACATGATATGCACAATCAGTTCTCAATTCCACATTTCCATACATAGAGTAAGAAGAACTATGTCCCGTCTCTTCTTCTTCTAGGTCTCAGTATAAAAGGCTGTCCAAAGCAAGAAAGACCCGATACTTGTAGAATGTAGGTCAATCTATTGCTAGTAGGGTCTTCTAACTGTAGCAAGTTGGATTCTCGCTGGTAGAATAGCCCCTCTTTCACTCAAAACACGAGCAGCATTGTTAGGGTTGATTTAATGTTATCTGACATTAAATTCAACACACAAAATGGAGTGAGTATGTGTCAGGAAGTCAAAATAAACACATGAAAACAAATTATTTGGTGAGTGAAGCAGCCAGAAAATAAATAGAACAAGCCAGGGTTAGGAGCACATTTATAACTGAATAGTTACATTTCCCCACAATATGGAAAACATCTCTGCTAATTTAACCCCTTAAGGACACATGACGTGAGACATGTCATGATTCCCTTTAATTCCAGAAGTTGGGTCCTTAAGGGGTTAAGAGTGATTTACTTTTTCAGTCTTTTCTATCCTTCTTTATATCGGTAAGAATCACAATGTGTGGGATCAGGAGGTCTAGCGACTTTTTTTCTGGGGGGTCAAGTATGTGAATGGCCTTATTTTTTGCGCACAAAGCTCTTCAATCTCAATGTGGATCTGAGTGTGGATGGTTGTATTCATGTGGATCATGCAATAGATATAGTTTTGACAGATAGAGAATGCTGACATTGACAAATATGCTATGATTTATTCCTATATCTTCCATCAGTATGGCCTGACAATATGATACAGTATTACTAGAAACCTGTGAGTACCTAAGTAATATAGACTCTGTTTCCCACTGACTCCCTTGCCAACAACGACAACCAGTATGTGTTATGAATGTAATCATCACTGTCTTATATCATCCTGCGGTCACTTGCAAACAACTCCAGGGTCATCATACATTCTCATTGTATTCCTGGTCAGCCCCTGGTATCACAGTCCACCATGAAATATTCCATTGGGTTAGTCCAGGCCTGGTGAGCATTAGGAGCACTAGTGACTAGCACATGTACAAACCCACACAGAGCTGAGTTAGCAAAGTCCCTTCACAATTTGTACCTGCTGAATCACTCCTGCAGAACAATGCAAACAGACATTCCAGTACATCTCCCATCATTTTAATTTCAAAATAATGTTTGGGGCTGCAACCATCCAGTGCTAGTGAACCAGGGAGAAATTGCCTCCTACAACCCTTGCTAGCCCTCATTGTATGGGATACAACCGATAAATGCTGAACTTGTAATAGCAAATTTCATGACTTTCATAAATCTCAATAGTATTCAGTTCAGCTGATAAAATTTGCATTACTCACTGTGAACTGAACAGAAAGCAATTTAAGCCAAATGGGTCCCTGCTGTTTCAAACTGCTGTGTCAAACTGTTTTAATTGCAGTTTAGAGATCTTTTGAAAATTCTACAACAAAATGCTAACCAAACCTGAGCCATATTTCCCAATTTCCTGCAATCAGAAAAAACAGCTTTTTATGTAAATTATGTACTATAACTACAGTTAATTTAAAGGGATACTATAGTCATTAAAACAATTCTGCCAATTTACGAGTTAAATCACTATTTGTCTTTTTATGTAGCCCATAGCAACACTCTTCCTGGCTGTGACTGACACAGCCTACATGGAAAAAAAAGGTCATTTTAAATCAGATGTTAACCTGCATTAGAAGTCTTTATCTCATGTTCTGTAAACCATTACCAAACAAGAGTATTTAATCTCAATCTTCAGCACCTACTCTTATAACCCCAAACTGCTTTTCAAGACCTTCAATTCCTTAATCTGTCCTGCTGCAACCCCTCTGAACACAAACGTCATAGTTAGATACTTCACATGTCACTTTACTGTAAGACTGGTCAAATTAGAAATTATATCTACACTTCTGTGTGTGAAATGCATACTCGATCAGGTTGAGATCTGGTTATTCTATGCCCACTAAAGTAGTGCACCCCCTCTTTAGGAAACTGTCTGATGGTCAGATGAAAGCTGTCTGGTAACTAGCATGGGGATGGGGGGGAGGAGGGGGTTAAGGGAGAAGCCTGAAACCGCTGGTATTGTAGGTACTATAAATGCCTAACTAAGTGAGTGTTTCCAGCGTCAGGTGGATCTCGGTTATCAGAAGAAAATGCTGGGGATCAGGTCACTAAGCCCAGCTGTTGGTGGTAAAGATAATGTTATGACAGCTCCCAAAAGACTACAAAATAAGAGTATTACTGATAACTGGAAAACAGGAAACAAAATGAAAACTATCTCAAACAGTGGTTGGTAATATAATTAGGTATTGGTGGAAAGTCAAGCCTTTAGGAAAGGTCAGTGGCCTCTGGGGTAAGTCCCTCATGTAGGTTCTCTGGCCGGTATGGTTCGCTGGGATTGTCGGGGGTTAAACTCCGGGATGTTGTCCGGGGCTACTTCATCTTGCTTGTTCCTTTCAAATTCTTTGGTGGCATGAGACCTGAGGTGCCTCGTAGGGATTCTAGCTCCTAAGAGCCTAGTGCTTTGTAGGTAGTCTCTCCGTAGGTGAAGAGAAGCACTCGTGGGTTCCCCCATCAATATGGAATTCCTCTAGTGCGGAGGTGCTGCAGGATTTGTTGCATGGTCATTCCGCCAAGTAAGAGTACTCTTGGTAAGGTCTGGATAGATTTAGAGCAATGAGCCTTCGAAAAGTAGTGGGGTTTTCTCCTGGAGAACCGCAAGGAGCAGAGCCCTATCCTGGAGCGTCTGAAAGCGGAGTATGAGGTCTGTAGTTGCTGTTGCTATGACCCTCGCTGGTTTTGGTATCCAAAACATGCCATCAAGCTTCAGGGTTTTCCCCTATTTAGGTGACATTATGGTAGCAAAGAGGCATCCAATAAAGTGGGGCGCCTCATCGGGTTACATGGACTCAGGTAGGCTCCTGACAAATTTTACTAGTCCTCTATTGCATCCATTCTGTTTGTAGTAGCCATCTGCTGGCGTTGCATGCCTGCCAATTGTTGCTCTATGGGTGCATGAGGAGGCCTCAAGCCTTGTGATTTGAGAGGCAGCAGTTTCAATTGCTCCTTTATAGTAGGCCATGTCTGTCTTTTCAAGCAGGTCAGCTGTCACTGGTTCTCCACTTTTTTGCTTTACTGCTGTGGGCTCTGTTAGTGGGCCTGAGAATGTCCCTGCACCTGAATCGGTAGAAAAATCTTACGATGAGTAAGATGAGAAGTTGTCTGCCATCTTGTCTCATGTGGCCTTGTCAGCTTTCCGGAGTAAATCTCCTATGTCCCAACTGGAGGGGCCTCTGTCAGCTTTAGATTTTTTTGTTTTTCGCCCCATGGTGAGGTGTGCAATCGGTTTTGGGTCTGGATTCCACCGTTATTACTCCTTTTAATTCTGCTGAGATACAGAGCTCAGGAAAGTGCGCCCACTCTGTTCCCCCATTAGCTCCGCTCCCTGTGGTGGCTTTTTAAGATGTTTTTTGGCAAAGTCTAATCTGGCCTTTCTATTCTTGAGGCTTGTGAATGGCTTGCACCTTGTGAGGAACCCTCTGTATTTGCTCTTATGACATTGATAAAGGCAGCACAAGCAAAACACGTTTGAACAAAGTTGCTCTTTTTCAAAGGATTT
The DNA here is from genome assembly GCA_933207985.1 of Pelobates cultripes. NCBI lineage: Eukaryota > Metazoa > Chordata > Amphibia > Anura > Pelobatidae > Pelobates > Pelobates cultripes. Next base: position 155,055,458 of record OW240917.1, on the reverse strand, counting down.
TCACCTCAAGGATTTTTCACTACACACAGTGTCAGAAGCTGCCCAGAAGCTATTGAGGAGGCCTGATTAACTACTGCACAGGAGGCAATGGACATCTATACAGGGAAGTGCAAACCCCTTTTTTACCTGTATTATTTTTACCTTTTTGGATTATTTTCAATTTTTAATCCTATAGTTTTTGTAAGTTTTAGTCAAGTTTTATTTTTGTTTTTATTCCTGCATATGCACGTATTTTTAGTATCACTTCAAAGTTTTTTAAGATGCATTATCAATAAATTGTTTATTTAATTTTATATGTCATATTGTCTGGCCACTTGTTCATTATCCCACAAAATTAGTGGTATAGACAAAGTCTATAGTGCTAGGGCATTAGTTTGTGTTAAAAGCTACTTGTAGAGGGGTGACACAGTGCTTTCTTTTGTTTAAAAACATTGCATAACCTGACCTCCACCCTCCATCCTTACCTTTTCCCAAACCTTCTTCAATATAATATGGACACACGGACAACAGATTGGAAGGAATAGACAATCACTGGTTGATTTAATACATAATAAAATCATCCAAAATATAACCAACAAAATTAAATAACAAATACTAATACAGAAAGCTGTTAACCATATGCATCAAACCACAAGAAGATGCGACACCTAGTCCTGCAGCAGAGCCCCATTTCTTCTGCCCAATCAGAGGCATAATAGACCTCAGGGGAGATCTTTGGCCACATCACCTCACCCAGAGGCACTGAAAGGGCTCCCCAGCAGGCCAACACCTGGAGGGGGAAACAGCCCGACAAAAACCTGCTCACACTCCTGTCCTCCATCTCTGCATCACCCTGAAGCCGCACCCACTCACCACCAGAGAGAGAAACTCTCTCACCACCACCAGAAAACAGGGGCAATTTTAAATCTAGGACCGCAAAGCAGCCAGAAGATCAAGCAAAACCAAGCAAACCTACTGAACTGAAATGGACCCCATCAGGGCGTAACAGTTCAGTTCAAAACTATGCACATCAGAGACAGCCCTGCCCACCAATTGGTTGACCTATTTACAGGGTCTGGAAGCAGCCCCAATAGAGGAAAGATGTCCCAAAAAATGATGGGGTATAATGTTGGACAACCTGGTCTGAACACCAGGCAGCCAGGAAGTGACCCACCGGACTTTGGAAACCATGATGCAGGCCAAGTCCAGTACCAGAAGACAAGAGAGTATGGGCCATGCCCAGCAGGTCCAGTCAACAAAGACACCGGCGATCAAGCCAGCGGATAGAAACCACCTCCGTTGCGAAGCCCAAATTATGTCCAAGCAAAATGGGACAAGCATGGAGCGACACCTACAAAGAATGGACCACAAACCACATTCCCCAAACAGAAACAAAGACAGCCAATCAGTTGAGAGGGCAGAGACAAAGGTAGATGTTTGTGCGTGTGTGAGTGGGTGGGGGAGGAGTGGAGCCAGCAGGGCCTGTGCTAGAGGGAAGAGGTCTAACATACAGTCTATACTGTAGAGACCACTAGTGGCCAATGCATGGATATTCCACTGAGGAGCCCTCAGCGCCTCTCTACCCAAACCCTTAAGCCTTAGTAAGAAAAAGCTTAGTAAGGTTGGACTTCTTGGTCAGCCTCTAAAAACAAGTGAACATAGCCAAATGACTGTGAACCATCACCCTCAAAAGACTCCTGGACTACAAGAGGGTTAACCAGTCAAACAAAATTACCTGGGGAGCCTCCATCTCAGAAACATGAGTGGCATGGCAAAAACTTACCCACTCCCTCCACTGACCAACTTATGATTTCCAGGCATTAGGGATCAAGGATGCACTCTGCGACAGGAGAAGCAATCGCCATGTTCCAGTAGCTGCCAGAGGAAGGGCGGACATTCAGCACCAGACATATTGATAAATGGAGCCAAGGAAAGAAAGCAAGGTCCATTTAATCTGGACAAGGAATCAGCCAGGGCATCCTTCATGCACTGCATGTGCCTGGCTGTAAATTAGATGTTGAACTGCAGGCAGTGTAAAACTAGGACACATAGCAAGTGGACAACAAATGGAGAGCAGTCAGAGAGGCCATTAATAGTATGACTAACTGACTGATTGTCGATCCAGAAGATGACAGCGTGACCCTGCACGCAATCGCACAACATCACAACATAATTTATCTGGTGTCCACTTATGCACCACCCCCAAAAGGGACATGACCAGGACCTCAATAGATGGAATTTAAAAGGGAGCCACCAATGCTTCCCAGGGAAATTCCCTTAACCAGTTTCTACCGGACCACCTCTGGAAAATTCTGCCTACCATATCTCTAATTGGGAGAAAATTTCCAGCAAACTTAAAGCAGTGAAAGCGCCCTAGCTCTGTCAAGATTCCTATCGATCCAGCACTCAATTGTGTCCAATCTCATTGGAGTACCAACCAGGTGCATCCTGGTGGTGATCCTTTATATGGTAATCAACTCCGACAGTCTTAATTTTAGATATGAAGTGTGCATGCAGGTAATAAACATAACAGGGATAAGACTCACATTGGACTGTTGCCTTCTGCTGCATGCCACTGAATCGTTAAACCCACCACTGGAGGACTGAAGGAGAGAAACCTCAGCTGGGGTGACCTAGCGTCAGCCCTGCTGAGCATAAAAACAACTTCCTAGGCATCTTAAACATCAACTTCTGCCTCTTGCCTGTGAGAGCCAAGGATCTTCCATTCCCTGACACTGAGTCATCAAATGAAAGAGAAGAAAGAGTATGCATGTACTCACCAATCATAGGCTCACGGGGAGAAAGCAGGCATTGTCCTGTCAGGAGAAAGATCTGAAGGGATTCATCCAAAGGTTACGGAGGAGGGACCGCATCATCAGATGTTCACCAAGGTTGCTGAAGAAGGACTGAGTCAATGGCTGTATTCTCAGCTTTGTCCTGCGGCACTCAGGAAGACATTTGCTCGCTGAGTGCCTGGAAAATAGAAGATAACTCAGGAACATCAAGGGTACTGAACAAATTGGGAATTTGTGTGGAATAAAACCGTGACCCACTCCGACACAAACTTGAAGTAATATTCGCCTCATAGAAGAGCGGTGTAAACTTGAAGAAGCTGAGCATGCGAATATAGATGGCGCAGACACAGACAAAGTGAAGGAGGGTTGAAATAGACCAACTACACTAGGAATAACAGGGGCAGCATTGTTGGTAGCCATAGGGTTAACATGATCAGAAGACGTAACAGCTCTGGTACAATTAACGCTGTGTAAATTAGAATGCAAGGGGTTATTAGAAATAACTACAGGAGGACTAGCAAACATACCGGTATCACCCCCACCTGGTTGGCACTGTTAAAATTCCCAGAGCATTTCCCAATTATTCTGCTGCCCTTCCTGATAGCTCCCCATTTACCTCTTGACACAGGAACAGCAGACCTTGGTCCAAATGGCACCCACCTAGATGTCACAGGGGCCCTGACATCCGGCAGGGGAATGGGAGAAGCACGTGAAGGCCCGGTGACGCGATGTTGGGTGTTGACTGGGTCCGAACCTGAAGATCCTAGGAGGCCTGTTCTGTGGCTCAACATGCTGAAAGGAGGCGTTGGCAGCGCAGAGTTGGACAAGAGGGCAAGAGGGACCCAGAAGAAGCTATGGCTGTCTGCACTAATGCAGCCATAGCAGTAAGAGCAGGGGGAGGGAGGGCAGACAGAGCAGCCATCAAGTGCTGCATGGGAGAGTTGAGGAGCAGGACAGTGAAGAACTGGGCAGGAGAGGTGAGCTTTTAGACAGGGGGAGCATAAACAGAAGGAGGAAAAAAGAAAGAATGATAAGGAGAAAGAGAACATGAAGAAATAGGGACAGATATAGAGGGGAGATAGTGGAGAGGGGTGATAGAGGAAGGGGAGAAAAGGAGAAAAGAAGAGGAATCCTGGAACTACTTGGGTGGAACAATAGCAAGCCGAGCACAATCCAAGCTTCAAAACCTGCAGAGGAGAAACTGGCAGGCTGGAATCGCCCCCGATAAGATAAGAAGAGGCCTCTTTCTCCTGCCACACAATGTATCCACTTAGCTGAACTCCCCTCCAAGGAGACAACCCCTTAATTTGTTACGTGCCCACTAGGGGACAGTATTGTATCATTAAGTTTTACACATTTCAGATTTTAACAAATGACAAACTGAAATCCTCAAGTTCGGATACAAATTTTATTTTAAAACAAGTTTTTGATTGCAAGTCAAATATCATAGTCATACAAATGCACATGAAATATTGATTAATCCTTCTGTGAAGGAATACCCCATCACTTTCGGCTCCTTTCATATAACAGATTTGTATTTAATTTTGCTTTGTTTATTTTGTTCGGTTCCTGAACCAAGACCACCCCAGAGACCCATTAGAACGTGGAACGTTGAGCATCTTGTACGAAAACCGCAAAGGAACTAATTAATAGAATGCTCCACTGGATGGCGGCCATTTTGTCTCCCGAACGCTGGCAGTGGGACTTGGTCGTCGAGTGCCTGGAACTCCTTGCAACCATGCACTCCTGTGAACACCGGTCACCATGGACCTGCTGCCCGTTCTAGTTCCAGGACACCTACACGACTGGCATTTGGGAGCTACAGACTACCCAACACGGGGAGCATGCTACACAAATCAACACGGGGAGCATACTACACAAATGTGGTTTTCGCACAAAACCCCATGAATGGAAACTGGCTCTTGCCCCAACTTCCATGGAACTATTTAGGGCTTCAACCTCGTGGCAGACCGGTCAGAACTTCCCCGCGATGGCGATCCAAAACTACCAAACAGATCTGGGTGATTTTTGGATATATTGTTTCCAGGCTATCCGTGGATGTGACTGTTGTGGGGTTTCCATGTATTTTGGGGGTACTTTTGGGGTGGTTAAGAAATGTTTGATTTTTCTGTGTCTGAGAGATAATATAATTAGCAGTGTATATTCCGATAATTATCTCTCAGGCACAGAGGATCATGGGAGAGATTTCCCTGTTTTTCTTTGTTATAAACCCTGTCTTGGGGCTTTTGCATAAAAAGCCATGTGTGGTTTCAAATAAACCTTCTCCCAGCATTAAGCCTTGGCTCATGTGTGGGGGTTATGGGACATCTGCGATATTTTACCTTTGAGATTATTTGTGTTTGTTTATTGGGAAAACGGCATCAGTGGCGGTGATACTCTGGCTGTGGTAGCAGCGGTGGGATGGTCCCTTTTTCCTGGACTTATAATCCGAGGTTAGCACTGGCATACAGTGGATGGAAGGCTGGTACACGCTGTTTAAGCACAGCACCTTAAAGAAGCTACTGGAGGTTCATGGGGGCATTGCCAGCAACAAAGCCAAGCGTATTATTATCAGCAAGCTAATGGAGCCGGACAGGGAAAACTTGGTCGTGGCGACCCCGACTGTTCATGCAAACTAAAGCGAACCGATGAGGGAGATAAGGAAATGGTTGGCACTGTTCGTGCCAAACTCCTTCTCCCGAAATCATCATGAGGATTATGAATGATGCGAATGCAAACACTAGGGACCAACTCGAATTGCAGGTACGCCTACTGGAGGCGCAAGGAACTGCAACGGTTTCACAGAACAGTTCAAGCTTCACCCCAGAACCACAGAAAGTACCGCCTAGCGCCTTCAAAGCGTTTGATGAGTCCACAGGGGAGATTGATGGCTATCTAGCTGACTTCGAGAGGTAATGTGCCCTCCACAAAGTAGCGGAGGAGGAATGGTTCCCTATTTTAGCCGGCAAATTGTCTGGCAAGGCGGCGGATGCCTTTAGGGCCATTCCAGACCATGAAGTGCACAGTTATGAGAGGGTGAAAGAAGCCCTCTTGGCATAGGCGTGCGCAGCATATTGCATTAGGGTGTGCACCCTAAAGCACAAACACATGCCGCGTGTATATGTATGTGTGTATATATATATATATATATTTACACACACTGCTGTGTGTGTGTGTGTGCACGCTGCGTGAGGGTGGTTTGAGGGTGTTGTGTGTGTGTGGGTGCTGTGTGTGAGGGTGCTGTTAGTGTGATGTGTGTGTGAGGCTTCTGTTTGTGTGCTGTGTGTGTGAGGGTGCTGTTTGTATGTGTATGTTTGTTAGGGTCCTGTTAGTGTGCTGTGTGTGTGAGGGTGCTGTGTGTTTGTTTGTGAGGGTGCTGTTTCTGTGCTGTGTGTTTGAGGGTGCTGTATGTGTGTGGGTGCTGTATGTGCGAGGGTGCTGTGTGTGTGAAGGTGCTGTATGTGTGTGCTGCGTGATTGTGGGTGCTGTATGTGTGTGCTGTGTGTCGGTGCTGTGTGTGTGTGGGTGCTGTATGTGTATGCTGTATGTGTGAAGGTGCTGTGTGTGTGCTGTATGTGTGTGCTGTATGTGTGAGGGTGCTGTATGTGTGTGTGTGCTGTATGTGTGTGGAAGGTGCTGTGTGTGTGTGCTGTATGTGTGTGCTGTATGTGTGAGGTGCTGTCGTGTGCTGTATGTGTGTGTGTGTGTGTGCTGTATGTGTGTGCTGTATGTGTGTGAAGGTGCTGTATGTGTGTGTGCCCGTATGTTTGTGTGAGGGTGCTGTATGTGTGTGAAGGTGCTGTATGTGTGTGTGCGGTATGTTTGTGTGAGGGTGCTGTATGTGTGTGAAGGTGCTGTGTATGTGTGTGTGCTGTATGTGTGCTGTGTGTGCTGTATGTGTGTGTGCTGTGTGTGCTGTATGTGTGTGTGTGGGTGCTGTATGTGTGTGTGTGTGCTGTATGTGTGTGTGTGCTGTGTGTGTGTGCTGTGTGTGTGGTGATGTATGTATGTGTGAAGGTGCTGTGTGTGTGCTGTGTGTGTGTGTGTGCTGTATGTGTGTGAGGGTGCTGTATGTGTGTGTGTTCTGTATGTGTGTGTGGGGGGGTGCTGCATGTGTGTGTGTGTGCTGTATGTGTGTGCGCTGTGTGTGTGTGGTGTGTGAGGGTGCTGTGTGTGTGTGTGTGCTGTGTGTGTGTGGTGCTGTGTTGTGTGTGCTGTGTGTGTGTGAGGGTGCTGTATGTGTGTGTGTGGGTGCAGTATGTGTGTGTGTGTGTGTGTGTGTGCTGTATGTGTGAAGGTGCTGTATGTGTGTGCTGTGTGTGTGTGTGCTGTATGTGTGTGCTGTGCTGTGTGTCTGTGTGTATGTGTGTGCTGTATGTGTGTAGGTGCTGTGTGGGGGGTTGAGGTGGGGGTACATTGCTTAATATCCCCCCTCCCTTCTTACCTTATGTACCCTGTGGACCATGCCACCAGAGGCCGTGGTTGTGTCTAACATCCAGGCCGAGATAGTGGCTGATGCCCTGCTCAAGATATTCTCCCTAGTCTGATTTCCCAGTGAAATTCTCTCTGACCAGGGTACACAGTTCACTGCGGAGGTGACCCACCAGTTATGGAAGGTCTGCATCATAAAACCCCTGATGAGCTCCCCGTATCACCCCCAGACTTACGGCCTTTGCAAGTGGTTTAATGGAACTCTTAAGCAAATGCTGAAGATGTTCATGGCCGCTTGGAGAGACTGGCAGTGATTCCTGCGCCACCTCCTCTTTGCTTATAGGGAAGTGCCGCAGGAATCTACTGGGTTTTCGCCCTCTGAGCTGCTATAGGGAAGGCGAGTGAGGGGGCCCTTATACCTTATCCGGGAACACTGGGAGGGAGTGACAGAGACTGCAGGGACCCTGATTGTTGGAGTTGAGGGACCGAATGGAGGCCTTGGCTCAGACGGTGCGAGAGAACCTCCAGGCGGCCCAGCAGCGCCAGCAGGTATGGTACGACTGTAGTTTTCAGGTCAGACAAAAGGTTGTGGTAGTCAAACCGGTCCGGCAAGATAAACTACAGGCAGCCTGGCAGGGACTGTATAAGGTTATTGGGTAGGTGTGTGACACAATGTACACGGTAGCCAGGTGCGAGAATTAGGATGTGAAACGGACGTTTCATATTAACATGCTCAAGGAGTATAAAGGTAGAAAGGAATAAGAAGCTGCCGTGTGAGCCCCGGCATCTGAAGACCCCAATGTACTACCCTTACCCGACCTGTTAGGAGGTGACTCTAGAGATGGGGCCATAGAGTTGGTCCAGCTGAGGGAACGACTGGGACCACAGGAGCAAGCCCAAGCGATCCAACTGCTGGTGGCCAAACAAGCCACCTTCTTCCAGGAGCCCGAGTATACTACACTAGTGACCCACAAGGTGGACACCCCAGGCCAGGCCCACTTGAGATAGTCCCCCGACCGCATTCCCGAGGCAGTCCGTGAAGGAATGTGGAAAGAGTTAGCCGAGATGCTTCGATTAGGGGTCATTGAGCACTCCGAAAGTCCTTGGGATTCTCCTGTAGTTCTAGTGCTGAAACAGGACGGTACAACCTGTTTTTATGTGGATTACAGGAGACTCAGCGACAAAACGTCACTGATGCCTACTCGATGCCGCAAGTAGATGAATTGTTGGACCGGATAGCTAAGGGAGGGTATCTGACCACTATAGACCCTTGTAAAGGCTATTGGCAGATTCCCCTAGTCGAGGAGGCAATACCCAAATGTATTCCTGTCATGATAGTGCTAAAACCACCATTTAGGTGGCTTGCCCCCCTAAAAGGTAGGAAAACTTACCTTATTTCCAGCGAAGCGCGGATCTGCTGGCGCTGGCTCTGCCCCCGATCCACCTCCTTGATGGCATCATCAGAATTGAATGATTTTGCCCAATCCAATGTTTTCCCACAAGGAAAGTATTGGATTAGCTGAAACTAGCAAGAAGGCGGGACTGGGCTTGGCCAATCATCACCTCCTTGTAGAGATGCATTGAATTAATGCATCTCTATGAGGACAGTTCAGCATCTCCATGCAAAGTGTGCAGCATTGCTCCAGGAAGCACCTCAAGTGGCCATCTGATGAGTGGCCACGGGAGGTGTCCCTAGGGGGCAATTTAAACACTGCCTTTTTTTCTGGAAAGGCCATGTTTACATGAAAACGCCTGCAGGGAATGATTATAATCACAAGAACAACTTTATTAAGCTGTAGTTGTTCTGGTGACTATAGTGTCCCTCTAATGTCTTCCCTGACAATGTTAACGTGCAAAAGAAAGATTTTAAATCAAAAACTGTTACAGATTTTGTTTACTTGCTTTCCCATTGATCTTAGATATCTTAAATAAAAATTATTTTAATAAACAAATCTCCTAATGTCATTGAGTTAGAATGTGCGTCTCTTAGGGAAACACATTCTGTGATAGTGTAATATCAGCTGATACTTCCAGACCGGTACTGTGATGTTGTCAGCACATATCCACGTCTAATCAGCTCAGATTTGACTAAAGAAAAAAAATAACACTAGAAAACTACAGCGTTTTTCTAAAAATACCAAATGGCAAGTTTGTTTTTTTACCTTTCAACTGTAAGTTTCTGTCGCCTGCATTAAAGTACTGTCTCCTGCTGTATTTAATTCCCAGCCATCAGACATTCATTCAAAAGATCTGGAACACAACAGTTCTTAAATCACCTTTCACAAATAAACACTTCAGAGACTGAGTTATGAAAACAGAGAATAGAAATTGCTTGAGCTGAACTCGATGATCTATACGTAAATGTTTTAGAATTGTAGGTGTATTGAGATACAGAAGTAAAATGACAAAATGTGCATTCTGTGGACGTTTCTTTAAATTGAAATCCCATTTGCCTGAAACGGCTTAATTTCAGTAACTGCCTTAATCATGCTGTCTATGCTTCAGAAATAAAAAATGCTAAAGAATTATTCATTTACAAGAACTTTTATGCTCATGGACTTCTTAACAAATGATGTGCAAACCTACATCACTATTCTAAAGGCTATCCAGAGTGTAAGTAGCATTGTGAGAGTCACAAATAATTTTGCTTTTAAAGGTATAGATTTTTTTAACACCAACAGCTAAATTCCAGCTATGTTGATACACACTAAAATCTATGGATTTTAAAATCCCTCGTTTGACCATATTTGCTCTTAAAGGACCACTCTAGGCATCCAGACCACTTCAGCTTAATGAAGTGGTCTGGATGCCAGGTCCTTCTAGGGTTAACCCATTTTTTTTATAAACATAGCAGTTTCAGAGAAACTGCTATGTTTATGAATGGGTTAAGCCTTCCCCCTAATCCTCTAGTGGCTGTCTCATTGACAGCCACTAGAGGCGCTTGCGTGCTTCTCACTGTGATTTTCACAGTGAGAGCACGCAAGCGTCCATAGGAAAGCATTATAAATGCTTTCCTATGCGACGGGCTGAATGTGCGCGCAGCTCTTGCCGCGCGTGCGCATTCAGCCCAGGAGGAGGATCGGAGGCGGAGAGGAGGCAGAGAGCTCTCCGCCCAGCGCTGGAAAAAGGTAAGTTTTTAACCCTTTCCCCCTTCCAGAGCCGGGCGGGAGAGGGTCCCTGAGGGTGGGGACACCCTCAGGGCACTATAGTGCCAGGAAAACGAGTATGTTTTCCTGGCACTATAGTGGTCCTTTAATCTTACCAAGCTCTAATAAAATGTAACTATCTAAATAATATTTTGCTTCTGCTTGTCCAGTGGCCTCTGACAGCCTTAAAGGTAAACTCTAAGCACCTAAATCATTTCTTAAAGGGTTACTCCTGGAGATGCTAAGTGCTCCCTTAGAGATGCATTGACTGAATTCATCTCTCTGAGGTGATGTGGATTGGTGCATCACAGTGTTTTGACATGCATATGCAATAGCCTCCCACTTCTTTCCTATAGGAAAGCATTGGATTGGCTGAGATTATCAAGATTGACCAGGCCCCACGACTGACACTCCACGGATCAGGATACCAGCGGAAAGAAATACAGCCATTAAAATAAAAATCCAATAAAATAGGATCTTAAATCTACTAATACATTTCGCTAACAAACTTTGTTGAAGAGCAATTTTCCTTCTTCTAGTCTTCATATTTAGAGGGTGCTTGATTGGTCTAGTCCTCTTCTGCTGTTGTCAGTATCCACTGTAGTGCACTATATTTCTGGCCCTCTTTTTTGAGCACTGGAAATATAGAAACATTGCCTTTAGTGTGGCTTACTATCACTCCCTGCATTTTCAATATGTACATTATGTCAAACCATGCCTCTAGTGGCTGTTAGACATGAAGCCACTAGAAGTGCTTTCTCACTAAAGAACGTTGAGGTTTGAAGGTCTTCACGTTCAATATCATCATGAGCAGCATAGTGACAGCCGCTAATAATGTTTCTGAACTGGAGTGCATTTGTCTTCTGCGTTAGATTAGACTCAGATCATCTGCGTTGGATAAAGGGTAAGTTTAATGTTTTCTTTTTTTATTTCATTTCTTTTTTTAATTAAAATGGGTAGGGGCTCTGAATTTAAAATAATGAAATAATACATCTGATTTTTAAAAATAATGTACGGTATTTAATTTGAAAGTTAGGCTATTCCTTTAACGTTATACATTTTATTTTTGCCAAGCACTGCTAAAGCTGCAATTTTCTTGCCATAAATTTGTTTGAAACAGATTGATATTTTCTTAACAAATTATTGAAAGTGTTTCTGCAGTTACTAGCGTGGAGGTGGCCATCTTACAATCACCTCAATATTAAAACCATCAGTGACAGCTACTGATAAAAAGTCTGCATAAAGCATTAGATTCAGACAGCCAATTGGAATCTGCAGTTTGCTGAATAGCTCTCTGCTATCCACTGTGCAAGAAAGAAAAAATATTTAGTGAGTTAGCCAGTGATGCAGAGGGTCCAAATGGAATCTAAGCAATAGATCTTTTCATCAGCTTTTATAAAGGATACATACATTTAAAAGTGATCGGTGCAAGGTATCAGTAGAGTCACTAGGGTTGGTGTACCTGGATACAGTAACATATGGTAACCTATGGTCCTCCTCGCATACCACACCTTTCAGAATCATCAGTAATGTTTACTGTACAAATGTTACTTGGAAATTTTAATTTATCTTTATAAGAAATCAAAGTATTTTAAAATGGTTTTACTTCTTACCTGGCCTTCCCCCAGCAGCCAGTACAGTGGGAAGATCATATTTAGTAGCTTCAGTTTCCTCTCTACAGTTGAGCCCTTCAGTGCCAGCTCATAACCTGGGAGTGTCAGTCGATCACTCCAAGCCACTGAGCTATGCTCTGCACTGCACAAGCATTTTAAGGAGATTCTAGATGGAGAAGAGGCGTAGAGCAGCACCTGGTATACCCCAGGTAAGACGTCAAACCCTCCTAAAACATGCTGTAGTTCTTATGGTGCAAGAACCGGTAAAGTGTTCCTTTAAGTATTTCAACAATTTGACCACAGTGCCACCAAGGTATTTTGTACCATAAACATTTTTGGGATTATGTATTAATCACACTGACTAGATGCAGCTCATGACTATATATATACAGTTGTGTTCAAAAGTTTGCATACCCCTGTATAAATTGTGATATTTTGGCATTGATTTTGAAAGTTTGACTAATCATGCAAAAAATTCATATTTTTGAAAGATAGTGATCAAATGAAGCCGTTTATATCATATAGTTGTTTGGCTCCTTTTTAAATCATAATGATAACAGAAATCACCCAAAAGGCCTTGATCAAAAGTTTACATACCCTTGAATGTTTGGCCTTGTTACAGGCACACAAGGTGACACACACATGGTAAAATGGCAAGTAAAGGTTAGTTTTCCATACCTGTGGCTTTTTAAATTTCAATTAGTGCCTGTGTATAAATAGTCAACGAGTTTGTTATCTCTCATGTGGATGCACTGAGCAGGTTAGATACTGAGCCATGTCAAAAGACCTGCATAACAAGGTAATGGAACTTTATGGAGACGGAAAAGATATCCAAAGATGTGAAATTGCCAGTCAGTATTGTCCAATTACTTATTAAGAAGTGGAATATTCGGAGATCTCTTGATAACAAACCAAGACAGGTAGACCAAGAAAGACATTAGCCACAACTACCAAAAGAATTGTTCGGGATACAAAGACAAACCCACAGGTAACCTCAGGAGAAATACAGGCTGCTCTGGAAAAATACAATGTGGTTGTTTCAAGGAGTACAATCCAACGATACTTGAACAAAAATGAGCTGCATGGTCAAGTTGCTAGAAAGAAGCCTTTACTGCGCCAATGCTACAATATGCCCGACAACACCTTGACAGCACTCACAGCTTCTGGCACACTGTAATTTGGAGTGACAAGACCAAAATAGAGCTCTATGGCCACAACCATAAGCGCTATGTTTGAAGGGTCAACAAGGCCTATAGTGAAAGAATACCATCCCCACTGTGAAGCATTGCGGGGGCTCATTGATGTTTTAGGGGGTGTGACCTTTAAAGGCACAGGGAATCATGTGATAATTGATAGCAAGATGAATGCAGGATATTGTCAGAAAATACTGGGAGACTATTTGCATTCTTCTCCACGAAGACTGTGCATGGGACGCTCTTGGACTTTCCAACATTAGGTCCCCCCCTTATTAGTATTTAGGGCCCCCACCCACCGCTCAGGGGTGGGGGCCAGGGGGGAGGACATTAGGTCCCCCCCTTATTCTAATTTAGTGCCCCCACCCACCGCTCAGGGGTGGGGTCCGGGGTGGGAGGTCAATAGGTCCCCCCTTTAGTTTAAAAGCCCCCACTCGCGTGTCGCAGGTGGGGGCTTGGGAGGGGGGACCTTTATAACAGTGTAGGGGCATAATTTACTAATACTAAGTAATGTTTACTTAGTATTAGTAAATTTGGCTGAAAGACCAGTTTAGGTCGTTCAGCCTTTTAGTAGATAGCTCCCTAATACCGTGGGAATTAGGGAGTTATCTTCTTATTCATTCCTGTCATTACATTGACTGGCCAAGTAACTTACATTTCATGTGAATGTATGTTACTTGATTGATGTAAGTGTTGCAAATGCTTACAGCTGAATCCTGGCTATGTTTGTATACTTTTTATTTAAAATTGTATACAGTGTAACATTCTTCAACTGGGTAAGTATATTAGTTCTTAGGCAATACTGTGCTTCGGAACTTCGACACTTGGGAAATTCGGTAATTTCAGGACTTTCGCAATTCGGAAGTACCCCAATATCCGAATTTCCTGAAATTTGTCCGAATACACATTCAGACCGAAATGAATTGCACATATCTACTCCTGATGTTAATATCATCTAGCCACTCTGGGGAGATCTCAAACGTGTGGTTATTGCAAGACGACCAAAGATTTTGCATGACCTGGAGGCATTTGGCCAAGATGAATGGGCAGCTATACCACCTGTAAAAATTATGGGCTTCATAGACAACTAATACAAAAGACTGCATGCTGTCATTTATGCTAAAGGGGGAAATACACAGTATTAAGAACTAAGGGTATGCAGACTTTTGAACAGGCGTCATTTCCTTTTTTTCTTTGTTATCATGCTTTGTTTTATGATTGTGCCATTTTGTTATAACCTACAGTTGAATATGAATCCCATAAGAAATAAAAGAAATGTGTTTTGCCTGCTCACCCATGTTTTCTTAAAAAATTGTACATATATTACCAATTCTCCAAGGGTATGCAAACTTTTGAGTACAACTGTATATACACTGCTCAAAAAAATAAAGGGAACACAAAAATAACACATCCTAGATCTGAATAAATTAAATATTCTTCTGAAATACTTTGTTCTTTACATAGTTGAATGTGCTGACAACAAAATCACACAAAAATGTAAAAATGGAAATCAAATTTTTCAACCCGTGGGGGTCTGGATTTGGAGTCACACTCAAAAAAAAAATGGAAAAACACACTACAGGCTGCTCCAACTTTGATGTAATGTCCTTAAAACGAGGCTCAGTAGTGTGTGTGGCCTCCACGTGCCTGTATGACCTTCCTACAATGTCTGTGCTTTTCCTGATGAGGTGGCGGAAGGTCTCCTGAGGGATCTCCTCCCAGACCTGGACTAAAGCATCTGCCAACTACTAGACAGTCTGTGGTGAAACGTGACGTTGGTGGAGGGAGCGAGACATGATGTCCCAGATGTGCTCAATTGGATTCAGGTCTGGGGAACGGGCGAGCCAGTCCATAGCATCAATGCCTTCGTCTTGCAGGAACTGCTGACAAACTCCAGCCACATAAGGTCTAGCATTGTCTTGCATTAGGAGGAACCCAGGGCCAACCGCACCAACATATGGTCTCACAAGGAGTCTAAGGATCTCATCTCAGTACCTAATGGCAGTCAGGATACGTCTGGCGAGCACATGGAGGGCTGTGCGGCCCCCCAAAGAAATGCCACCCCACACCATTACTGACTCACTGCCAAACCGGTCATGCTGGAGGATGTTGCAGGCAGCAGAACGTTCTCCACGGTGTCTCCAGATTCTGTCACGTCTGTCACATGTGCTCAGTGTGAACCTGCTTTCATCTGTGAAGAGCACAGGGCGCCAGTGGCGAATTTGCCAATCTTGGTGTTCCCTGGCAAATGCCAAACATCCTGCACAGTGTTGGGCTGTAAGCACAGCCCCCACCTGTTGACGTCGGGCCTCATACCACCCTCATGGAGTCTGTTTCTGACCGTTTGAGCAGACACATGCACATTTGTGTCCTGCTGGAGGTCATTTTGCAGGGCTCTGGCAGTGTTCCTCCTTGCACAAAGGCAGAGGTAGCGGTCCTGCTGCTGGGTTGTTGCCCTCCTACGGCCTCCTCCACGTCTCCTGATGTACTGGCCTGTCTCCTGGTAGCGCCTCCATGCTCTGGACACTACGCTGACAGACACAACAAACCTTCTTGCCACAGCTCGCATTGATATGCCATCCTGGGTGAGCTGCACTACCTGAGCCACTTGTGAGGGTTGTAGACTCTGTCTCATGCTACCACTAGAGTGAAAGCACCGCCAGCATTCAAAAGTGACCAAAACATCATCCAGGAAGCATAGGAACTGAGAAGTGGTCCATGGTCACCACCTGCAGAACCACTCCTTTATTGGGGTTGTATTGCTAATTGCCTATAATTTCCACCTGTTGTCTATCCAATTTGCACAACAGCATGTGAAATTGATTGTCACTCAGTGTTGCTTCCTAAGTGGACAGTTTGATTTCACAGAAGTGTGATTGACTTGGAGATACATTGTGTTGTTTGTGTTCCCTTTATTTTTTTGAGCAGTGTATAAACAAGTTCAGTTTCTGGTACTCACCATAACAACAAACATAAAGCAATAATACCTGGGTGCTTCTAAGCGCAAAAATCTACAAGGTAAATGAAAGAGCACTCCAAAGGATTTTTTCAAAAGTATAATTTGAAATCAACGTTTCGATTGTTCTTTCATTTACCTTGTATATATATATTTATATCACTGCTAAATGGTTGTATATATCGGCTAACAGAGGATTCTAGAATAGTAACTGTAAATTATTAATGTAAAACGAAGATTGGTGAGAATGATCAGTAATCAGGATGTGCTATGATCTAAAATGGAATGGGTTTCTGATACATGTTTTCTTATGATAATCTATATTGCATAAGCCTTTAGGCTTGGACAAGGCTATGGAAATTGTGTCTAATCAGCTCCTTATTATGCCTGCAGGTGTGCACATTTGCCTGCATACATAATTCCAATGCAATTAAGCCTCCTGACCATCTCTGTGCTATTTGTGTGAAACCTTCTAAACTGATCACCCATAAGAGAGTGAGATGGAGGGGTAAGGAGAGATAGGGTTAATTAGCAAGCACCATTTCAACCAATGAAGCTTTGAAGTGTGTTTGATTTTTACAAGTAACCCCAGTTGAATTACCCAAGTGGAAATCCTAATATTTACATACCTGTATACACTTCCTTACAGATGCACATTGCCAGGATTTCACAGTTAGACACCTACTCATATACTGCCAAGAATATGTTTATACTAAAAGAATAGTTCTTTTTTTTTTTTTTACATATTTCTAGCAAGGCTGATTTCAGGGCTTAGCTCACTCGGTATCTGCCAGCAAACTGCAGGTCATTTGGCGGCATCATGCCAGTCATATAATAGAGGAATCGGGATGCTGTGCACTTTATAACGTGCCCTCAACTCTGCCTACTTGTAGGAGCACGTAAATGATTAAATTATAAAAACTGGCAAGAGATTAAATCATCCATTCACGAATACACAACAAGATTGCAGGAATCTGGCTTTTGGGTTTGAAACAGGAAATGTATCTATATATTCAGCAGGACTGTAAACAGCAGAGCAACAAGGTTCAATGCAATTTAAAATAAATATATACACATCTATCTATCTATCTATCTATCTATATATATTTATTGCATTGGGGTGGTGCAAGGGCACCAAACTATCTGAATGTCAGTCAGTATTAGAGCTGAAAGCCCCAAATGCCCCATGTAATCTACTAAACCTTTTAACTAACTAGGGGCAGACTGACCCATCAGGCACCCAGAGATAGACAGAGAATCCAACCTCAAGAGGGGGCATGGTGGTTGGCCAGTGTACCACTGGGTGTGGTTTCCTTCCATGCGGTCTGCACCACCGTAATGCCTAGGGTCTGCACCTCCGCCAGTGGCAGACTGTCAGTAGCTGTGTCCTGAGCTTCATACCAATCAAATTGTAGTCGCTAGTTACCACAGCACCATTTTCTCCCCATAAGTGCTGCAGCTCCTGAGATACTTATTCATGATCTACATCAGGTATAGGTGCATATCCAAAGCTAGTAGTCTCCCTTCCCATGGCATCATCCAGCACACTGGACCACCAGGGATTGGCATGTCCCCAATAAAAAGAGTGAGGGTGAGTGAAAATCTTTTTCTTTTTTTTAAACATTTTTTTAATTTTATATTAATTAAATTAATAAATCCCCTATCCCATGCACACACTGCTCCAAACACACACTGAACCCCATACACACGCACTGCACCCCTCATACACACTACCTTCCATACACACACACTGCACCCCTCACACATGCACTGCCTCCCATACACACACACACTGCACCAATCACACACAAATTGCACCCCTCAAACACATTTCACGCCTCACCCACATACACACACACTACTGCCCCTATCCTGACAAACCCCAGGTAAGTTCTTAAACAGTTTGACTGTTTTCTCTGGGAGGATGCCACGGTACTCCTGGAACCTTAACCACTAGAGAGAGCTGTAGTGGTTATTGTGTCTGGACTGTTTCTTTAAATAATCTACCAAAGCCCCTCCTGAAATTAGGTTCTGGAGCTGCCTCTGCCACTATTTACACACTACACCCCTATAAACCCTTACCATACCCCTATACACAAACCGCACCCTCTTTACACTCTCTATGTATACATAGTACACCACAAACAGGCCTCTTTACAAAGTCTACACCACAAGCAGACCCTTCTACACACGCAATCCCACAAGCCATATCCAAACACATACAACACCATATGCAGCCTTCCCATACTTGCACAACACTTTACCAGCCCACCAGCAAATGCAATGTAGGCATGTAATACAGTTAATTTCTCCTTTTGCCTGTGTGCCCTGTGAGTTGTCAGCCTGTCCTTGTATCTAACCAGATACTATGCTAATCCCATTAAAACTAGCTTATTAAGACAGGAGAGAGGAAGGAAAGAGGAAGGTAATGAAAAAAATTCAAAGAGACCCAGAACCAGTGGCAGAATTTCGGGGTCTCAACAATCACTATTGCCACCGAGCCCAGGAGTTCTACCTGCCAAAGGAGGGCCACGGCCATGCTGGGGGCCCCTATTGCAAAACTGTTGTTTTACTGTAGTATATTGTGAATTTGACAAACGTTTCCTGCATAGGAAAATAAAAATTTTTTTCAGTCAACTCAAAACCTGTCCATTTTTCTGTGTATTCAAGTCTTATATATTTGCAAAACCAATTATATGCATATTTTCATTGATGTTATGTAAGAAATCAAGACGTAAACAAGGGATGAATTTTAGATAAAAGTCACGATTACCCAGAGAGATAAATTTTCCCAGATTCTTTGTGGATACATGGAAGGTAAGGGTTGCATGGTAAGGGCACCACTATAGCTTCAGTTTCACATATAAATAATGATAACCACCTACCACCCAAAGAGAATATATAAATCAGGGCTGTAATTTCATACATTCACTATTAAGGGAACATTCCAAACACCATAACATCTGCAGGGCACCTTGGCGACATCAAATGTTTTGACTTCTTACCTGGGATCTTCTGGGCGCTTCTCACAGTCTTTGTTACTTCAGCTGTGGAGTAGGGTATAGTTCATTGGTTGAGAGACATCAACTGACACTGTAGGGCAACGATCAGGAGAGCCAACAGAAGGTCCTGCTTACTGTACTAAGTGATTTGGACTACTTACAATGGTGGCACAGTGCACTGTGGTGGTGATGGTGCTTGGAGTGTTCCTTTAAATAGGTTCTGATTTTTTATTTTTTTTTAAGTATGCACACACAAAACCTTATTTATTTAACTGTGTTAGCCGGTTTTCAGTGCATTTTCTGAATCACCATTCTAGGTATTAGCTCCTTTTCTGTAAATTAATACTTTCCTTCACTATCTATTAGTCCTACAAACTGAAATCCTGTCCCTTTTTCTTGCTCTGGTTTTTTTTTAAAGTTGCTCTGTCATCATAAAAAGTCTATGCACCTTTATACAGCATTTTAAAACTGTCTGTACCTAGTATTGATTATTTTTGAAACTGACAGCAGATTTTTAAAAACTTTTTACTACCAAAACGTATATATACATATTTTTACTTTAATTAGCTTTGCCAATTCAAATTTAGTCCGTGAAGCCTTGCTTACTTTCATTTATACCCCAGGAATATTTACCAGCATGTAGAAGAACAAATGCCTCTATCAAAAAAACATTACACCCCCATAATTACTGCAAATGAGCTATAAATGTCAGTTGGCTCACCTCCTTCCAAACAGTAAAAGAAACATTAAAAATGATATCATTCCTACAGTCAGAGAACGGGGAGAAGTGAATGGAACCTTCCATACCATTTTTAGCTTTACAGAGATTGAAGCAGATTGCTATAACACTTTTAATATATTTTAACTGTACTTATTGTATATGGGCATTATACCCAACTATTCCTTGTTGGACTTGAGCATGAAAAAAAATTTGTTTGTCTGAATTGTTTAATTAAAAAAAAAAAAAAATAGTTTAGTTCGTGTGGCATTACCAGGACACCTCAGTCACCAGAACAACTACAGCTTAATGTAGTTGTTCTGGTGTCTACTGCATGTCACTGCAGGCTTTTTTAATGTAAACACTGATTTTTAAGAGAAAACTCAGTGTTTACATTACTACCTAGTAACATCACTAGTGACCGTCACTCAGACGGCTACTAGAGAGGCTTCCCTTGTCATTGCTGCACAATGTGCAGCACCAGGGCCGCCATCAGGGGGTGACAACCGTGACTGTTGTCACGGGCCCGGCGGCCCTGGGGGGCCCGGACTGCTCTGGCAGTCCTGGGCCCCACTTTCTTTCTCTGCACACATAGATAGCGAATATCGCTATCTATGTGTGCAGCCGCGGGCCCCCCGGCTCCCTGTTACCGCAGAAGGGGGCCCAGGCAGCACACAGCTTCTCCTCCTCTCTTCTCATAACTCTCGCGAGACCCGCGGAGCGTTGCCATGGTAACCGGGTCTCGCGAGAGTTATGAGAAGAGAGGAGAAGCTGTGTGCTGCCTGGGCCCCCTCTGCGGTAACAGGGAGCCGGGGGCCCCCCACCGGACCACCAGGGATGGAATCTCCCCCCTCCATGGACACAGGTAAGCAGGGAGGGGGGAGAAACATTTAATTAAATTAATAAAAAATTAATGTTAAAATGCCCCTTCCTCCCCCTCACCCCAGATCACACACACTAACAACACACACTGCATACACTAACACAACACACACACTGCATACACTAACACAACACACACTGCATACACTAACACACTGCATACACTAACACAACACACACACTGCATACAATAACACACACATACACTGCATACACTAACACACACATACACTGCATACACTAACACAACACACACTGCATACAATAACACACACACACTGCATTCACTAACACAACACACACACTGCATACACTAACACACACTGCATACACTAACACACACATACACTGCATTCACTAACACAACACACACTGCATAGAATAACACACACATACACTGCATTCACCAACACAACACACTGCATACACTAACACAACACACACTGCATACACTAACACAACACACACTGCATACACTAACACAACACACACTGCATACAAAACACACACATACACTGCATTCACCAACACAACACACACTGCATACACTAACACAACACACACTGCATACACTAACACAACACACACTGCATACAATAACACACATAAACTGCATTCACTAACACACACACACACACACACTGCATACACTAACACAACACACACACTGCATACAATAACACAACACACACTGCATTCACTAACACAACACACACTGCACACACTAACACAACACACACTGCATACAATAACACACACATACACTGCATTCACTAACACAACACACACTGCATACACTAACACACACACTGCATACAATAACACAACACACACACTGCATACAATAACACACACATACACTGCATTCACTAACACAACACACACACACTGCATACACTAACACAACACACACACTGCATACACTAACACAACACATACACTGCATACACTAACACACACATACACTGTATACACTAACACACACATACACTGCATACACTAACACTGCATACACTAACACACACACACACACTGCATACACTAACACACACACACCGCATACACTAACACACACACACTGCATACACTAACACACACACTGCATACACTAACGCAACACACACTGCATCCGCTACACTAACACACACTCTGCATCCGCTACACACTAACACACTCTCTGCATTCACTACACATTAACACTGCATTCACTACACTAACACACACTCTGCATCTGCTACATACTAACACACTCTCTGCATTCACTACAAATTTACACACACTATGCATTCACTGCACTAACACACACACTACATTCATTACACTGACGCACTCTGCATTCACTACACACCAACATACACTCTGCATTCATTACACACTAACACACACTCTGCATTCACTAAACTATGCACACACTCTGGATTCACTATACTGACACACACTCTGCATTCACTACACTAACATACACTCTGCATTAACTGTACACACAGCATCCACTACACAAACATCCTGTATTCACAGTACACACACTACATCCACCACAAATTGAAACACTCTGCATTCACTATACACAGACACTGCGTCTGATACACACACTACAGACACTGCATCCACTAAACACATTTCATCTAGTACATACAAACGCTACATCCACTACACAAACACACACTACATCATTGTACACACACTACATCCACTACTCAAAAACACTCTGCGTTCACTATACACACTGCATCCGCTACACCACACACTCTGCATTCATTGCACAAACAGTATCTAATACACACAAACACTACATCCATTACACACATTCTAATTCACTTCCACTATACACACACCACATTCAGTCCTGCATCATTCGGAGCGGACTAGGTAGGGCGTGGGCGGGCCCGCGAGGAGGGGGGGGGGGCCCAGACCTTGTGCTTTGTCATGGGCCCCAAATTTTCTGATGGCGGCCCTGGTGGGTGGTGTAAAGGGTGGGCCACTGATGCGAATCATGTAACCAGACATGTGCAATTCGTTTAGTTCCCAATGTATATTCAGATGAATTTCGTGCAATTTGGACATTTGGATGCTTATAAGGGAACGGTGCAAGAAGATCATAGAGATAAGCACTCGCTCACCACCTGATTAGAATGATTGCTAGGCCAGCCCTTGATAAGCCAGCCAGTTCTTGGGCCCCCCTTGACACGAAGCTAGCAAGCCATCTGTCAGGGCATTTCAGAATGGTGTTTTTTGCAAACCCCTGGAATGTGCCCCCCAATGCCTTGTTAGCCTCGTGTTAAATACAGCATTGTATGCACCACATGTAGATGTAGTATTTATTAGTATTTATTAGCCCCATCTGTCTGCTAGCAACCTTACTGTACCTTTTAAACATTCCTTTGTTTTTATCAGATAGCTCTTGTTTGTCTCTCAGGTATCCCCTGTGTCTACCAACCATCCACATGCTTTCAGCAAGTTCCCTGTACCTCTCAATCACCCCACATATATTCTAGCCATCCTTCTGTTTGTCAGCTACTTAGTGTCTCTCTCAGCTACTATCCTGCATTTTTCAGCAAATTTTACATATTGTGATTAGGAAAGTGCAAATAGAGTGATGCTGATGTTGAATGTGTGTATGGACCTCAAAAAGCTGACCTGTCCTCTTTCTGTCCACTTCCTTACCTGACTATATGCCTTACCTGCTGCCACTGACTCTATTAATAAGTGCATGGGGCTTGTTGTAGACCACAAAGTGACAATAAGTGCTGATTAATATTTAGATGCTTTATGATACTACTACTAATAATAATAAATACCCGTAGATATATGGTGGTTATCAATGTTAACTTTAAAAGAATTTTACATGCAATAGACTAAATGTTATCAGCTCATTTTACTATTATATTTCTATAATATACATTTTTTTTATATATATATATTTAATGTAATTCCCACACAAATGTTGTTAGCATCTTCCTGTTAAACCACAGAAAATCTAATCAGTCTAATGCGTTCTCTTATTGAATTTTAAACCAGCCCATTAAAACCCTTTTTACATTCTAAAGTAAGCTTCTGAGACTGCTTCCATTTCATCTTTATTGAACTTAGACTGCAGTGCTCTTTTTCTTTGCACCACTGTGAGAGGCTGTCGATAATTCAATAGCCATGGCCTTGATGGGCCAAGGCCCAAGTTAGACTTTAAACAGCACAAGCACTTGTCAAAGTCTAATGTGCTGTCAATGTCTGACTGATTCATTCCGTATGAATTCTCCCTCCGTTGTTGTTTTCCTGGTAATAAAAATAAAGCACTTTTAATACCGGTTTGTTTGGAACCTCTAATCAGATAAAAAGGTTGTGACAGCACTATAACTTGCATACATGTATTGTATATCATCATATCATAATATTATGATATTATACCATTATATACATACTTTAACATTATGCACCACTTATATTTAAAGCCTTTTGGGGGGTTAGGGTTAATATATTCTTGGGGTTGGCAGCATCAAGACATGTATTTTTCAGTTTGCCTGAGATTAATGGAAGTTACATTCCTGGGCAGCATTTGCTGTTTGCAGCTGCCCACATTCATTTGGCTCCTAATGATAAATAGCTGCCTTCTGACATCCAGAGGTTTTGAGGAAGAGTGAAGACTCTGATCATACAGAGGATATTTCAGGGATTATGCCAAGATGTTATTTTAGAAAACTGCATTCTCAAGAATTACATCAGATTTGTCTAAACAACAAGCAGGGTTTTTTTTTTACTTATCCATTTTCATTTTATCTAATACCAGGATTTAAATCTTGTGCACAAGATTACTGTGTAGCAAACTTACTTTTAATGAATACTTAACTCCACCAATGCTCAACGGAACACTATAGTCACCAGAACAACTACACCTTATTGAATTTGTTCTGGTGTGTAGAATCATTACCTGCAGGCTTTTTGCTGTAAACACTGTCTTTTCAGAGAAAATGCAGTGTTTACATTACAGCCTAGTGATAACTTCACTGGCCACTCCTCAGATGGTGGTTAGAGATCCTTCCTGGGTCATGGCTGCCTAAAATGCATCCAAACATTCAGTATCTCCTCCCTCTGCATGCAGACACTGAACTTTCCTCATAGAGATTCATTGATTCAATTAATCTCTATGAGGAGATGCTGATTGGCCAGGGCTGTGTTTGAATCATGCTGGCTCTGCCCTTGATCTGCCTCTTTGTCAGTCTCAGCCAATCCTATGGGGAAGCACTGTGATTGGATCAGGCTACCACTTCTGATTATGTCAGCAGACTGCTTGTTTTTTTTTAAGGCAAACGGTATATGCTATATTTATGGAGGCATGAGGGCCCAGTTGGGCTAGATCGTGGTTTTAACACTATAGGGTCAGGAATACATGTTTGTGTTCCTGACCCTATAGTGATCCTTTAAAACTCTGTTAAACAGTTTATTTGATTAAATTAGACCATCACTTGTGCTTATCTACTCCATATAAAAATATTGACACTTACAGAATTGTCAGTCGCAATGGTCAATATTGTAATCAGGCCCAGGAGTTCCACCTGTCAAAAGGGGAGCCAAATCCAGTTAGCAAAATCGTTATTTAAAGGAAAACTTTAGTCACCCAGACCACTTAATTTCAATAAAGTAGTTTGGGTGCAGTGTCCCTGTCCCCTTAACCACCCAATGTAAAACATTGCACTAGTTGAGAAACTTCAAGGTTTACATTGCAGGGCTAAATCTTCCTCTATGGGCTTTCTTAATCATGTGACATGGAAGCCAGATAGGAAAGCATTAATTTAATACTTTCCTAAGGGAAAGTTTGAAGACGCGCACAGGCGCTCGCTATGAGAAGCATTGTATTGGACCCTTACAGAGGAGACAGGGCCTCTTCCATGGCATTTTTCATTTTTATTCTCTGGAGGACCTATTTAGAGGGACACTTTAGAGTTTGGTATACAGATTTGCATTCCTATAATACACTATAATGTTCCTTTAATGCATTGCCATTCTGGCAATATATAATTAATTATAGAACTTACAAATGCTTTCTTGCGATCCTGGCAATCAGAGAATTATTCAATCAATGAGCGCCAGACATGAAGAG
>OW240917.1:154980405-155029551 GCA_933207985.1 Pelobates cultripes | reverse complement strand
AAAACTAACGAATGAGCTGTTCGTGCGTGAGCTCATTTCATGTATCTTGTTCCGGAGTATGCTCCCCCCGAATTCAGGAGTATGCTCCCCCCAAATGACACTCTGTTCGTATGGATTCCGCAGAACATAACCGGAGGTGGAAGTCCCAGCGGTGTTCGCGCCATCGAATGTACGATATTAGTTCCATACACTCGATCAAACACCGCTGTCTCTGTTCACGGTTAAAGATGGCCGCCGCCACATGTTCGCACATACGAACGGCGCCCACCCTGCCGACAGCTTAGAATTTTAGTGTTATTGAGGTTTATGGAGGTGTTAACCAAGGTTACTGGGGTCAACAAGCGGCACACTTCACATATGGGTGGTCTGGCATTCGGTGATTTGTTCGGTTGTCAAACAGAATACTATTAATATGGGAGGTGAATGCAATTTACCGAACAACCATGCGAACAGGGTAAATAGCTGGATAATTCAGGGACAGGGTGATCTGTCCCCCCACGAAATATAAGTAAAAACATACGAAATAACAGGGGAAGATACAGACTGCCCATAAAAGGAATAAAGTCTAACGTCCAAAAGTTCATTCCGCTACAGGGTGATATTAGGGATTAGGATTACTGTTACTGCTCAGGTTAATGCGGTGCTAAATAAAATCCACCTTGCTAAGTAAGTGACATTTTAGAGGCACATTTGAAGAGCAAGTGACATCATTTAGGTGCATTTTTGATTGAAGCAGCATTTCACACTTTACATGCACTCAAAATTATGAACTCACATTTGATATTAGATAGGCATCATTACAACTGTACACCATACTGAATCAGTTTTTAAGCTCCAAGTTTCTATCAGGATATCAATCCAATGTATTTCTTCGCATACACTGTCTGAGAAAACTTGGCATACATATTTGAGACTCAAGTGGGAAATGGTTTCTAGTCTGCTTTGTAACTCATTGTACAGGAGTTCATAAACAACACAGTCTAGCAATGTTTCTGATCAAGACTATAGACCTGGACAAGCATAAACCTAAAAGGACACTATAGTCACCAGAACAACTACAGCTTTATGTATTTGTTCAAGTGAGTATGGTCAGTCCCTGCAGCTTTTTGCTGTAAACACTATCTTGACCTGCAACCATCTCCTTTTAATTTGAGTACTTTTTTATTATTGCATTTGTACAACACTCTATAAGCAAACAATGGGGAAAGATCTCTGTATATTTACATCTCGCTTTGTATTTTGTTCTTGTTCCTTTTGATTTTACTATATTTTGGACAGGGGGTAGGGGGCAGGCTGGGCTAGTGTTTTTAACACTACAAGGTAAGGAATACATATTTGTGTTCCTTACCCTGTAGTGTTCCTTTAACAATCACTTCAACAAAATTATGGTAGATCTACCTTCTCCTGAACAACCTGATACTGCACATTATTGTCACAGTCATCATCATTTTAGAGAGAAGTAAAAAAAAAAAACATACAAAACAAAATTAAAGTAAAATTACTTATCTACTAAAAAATAATTAGTCAGCAGCACTTTTTAACTTCTTCTGGTATAATTACTGAAGAACAGTCATTATTTACCTTAGGCATAGTTTTTCCTCCCTCTAAAGCTACATCTGTCCCTGATTCCCTTTGGATCAATAAAACCATTGTAACCTGACGTACAGGCGCAGTGTCCTGGTGTGTTCTATTCTATGATTCTTACTTTCCTTCACCTGTTACATAAAATCTATGGCTAAATCCTGTCACTTTCACCTTAAAAAAAACATTTCTCGAGTCTTTCCTTTCTCTCTCAGTATACAAATAAGACTCTTGTCCATGCCCTTTCCCAACCTAATTATTGTAACCCTCTGCTTGTCAACCTGGAAAGTACCCAGATTGCCCCTTTACAGCTCATAATGAATGCTTCTTTCAGACTCATCTACCTTACGTCCACCAACTCTCCCCTCTGTCAGTCTCTACATTGGCTTCCTGTTTTAAAGTTCTTATGCTTACTTACAAAGCTCTCCATAGCTGTACCCCTGCTTACATTTTATTACTCATTAACAGATAAACTCCATCCTGGCTTCCTTGCTACACTAATGACCTGTTATTGATATGTTATCGCACACCATACTCTTGCCTGCAGGGTTGCTCACTCCTTATGGAATGCTCTCTTATTTGATATTTCTTGTCTCTGCAGTCCTTCATAAAATCCCTAAAAACACATATTTTTAGAAACGTTTATCAGCTCTACCTTTTGACTCCTTTGATTCCCTTTGTGTATTTCTCCCTCATTTCTGTAGATTGTAAGCTCATTTGGGCAGGGCCCTTTCCACCTACTGTTACAGTATGTCAATCATGTTTTGTTAGAATTAAATTATTGCCTTGTTTGCCTACTGTACAGTGCTGCAGCAAACAATTATTTAGTATTTGGTGTTATATAACTGATAATAATTTTAATTGCAATTATGAGACATATGGTTTTAGGTGACTCTCAGGTAGTGCAGACGTATTGGCTAATGTATTTCCTTTATAATACATTTCCCATCAAAATGTATCATACAGTCATTTGTGTTGCAAGGGTTTCTTTGGATTCACCAGCACACAGATGATAGGGTTATATTACTTCCAATAAGGCTGACTAGGCCTGAGACAAAAATGGCAACCACTAGACTTGGAGATTCGATTTGCTCTGAACTGCAATTCATACTTATTTGGGATGATCAGATGACTGTCAATTTCCAAACACCGATCCAAAATGTAGCAGACTCACAACCCAAATGAAACATGCAATGGCCAAGCAAATTGTTTCAATACATGTTGCAGAAGATGATTGATGAGAAAAAAGATGACTAATGTCTAGGGGATAGTCACTAAATGTTGATATTTTTTTTATTTATCCATAGATAAAGTGAGCAGTGAGAAAAAGAGGGAAAAAGGAGTAGCAGTAAAGAAAATGCTATTTCATATCACACTTAAGTCTCAAATGTAAATATACATATATAAAGGAAAATGTATTCCTAATTAATGTAATTTTCTTTTCCTGGGCATGGGCCATGGCAGCACTCCCTATCCCTAATTATACAGGAACCTAATTAAAACAGAATGTATAAGTAACCCTTCCTACCCCTCCGACCCTCTTTGTACTGCCATGGCCTATGACCAGCAAAGAAAAATTACGGTAAGTAGGAATACATGTTCCTTTTTCCTGGTCATATCCATGTCAGAACAATGAGTAATACCCAAGCAATAACTAAGGTAAAGAAAGGAGGTAAAGAAATACATAAGACTTCAAAATTATGAATGCAAAGTGAAAACACACACACCTCATAAGGACATTGGAAATTAAAAACTGATTGCCCACTATTGCCATATTACCAAATTGGCCTACTCAAATGTACCAAAGAAAATGTCTGAAAAAAGTATTGGTTGAGGCCCAAGCAGGCATTTAACCTATAAGTTCCAGGGAAACTTGGCCACTGATGCTCAAGAGGGAGAAGCGTCTCTAGTGGAGAGCTAACAGACCTTCAGGTACTGTAACCTCTAGGGCTTTGTTGCCTGAAAATAGAAAAGACTATCCCTCTGCCGATGGCTTATATAGAGGCATGAAGACCTCTCCTGGTGCATTAGTAAAGATAAATAGACTATCAGAAGAAAGCCAGATAGTGAATCTATAGAAATCGATCTTAAGACATCCATATGAAAAAAGTTTCCTTACGGGGCGTGGCCTGGACGAGCATGGTGCAGGACGCACAGTGAACGAGCTCCGCACCCCTGGCCGACTAATTAGCAAAAATAGCGACAAAACGGCAGATAATGGTCCGGAATAAAAAGCACCTAGCTCTAGAGTCGGCGGGTGTCAGCTCCCCTCGCCGGTGCACGGGACCGATGGACGATTTTATAGCTATGCCGTCGGATCTAAGGGGACAGCAGCATGCATCCAAGATGGCGCCCGCCTCTCCGGGCTCGGAGAGTGCGGGAGAATCCCTGGCGGAGGATACCCAGGCGAGTGACTTAGCTCGGATCCGAGCCGAGCTAACCCAAATCTCCACCAACATGCTGTCCAAGACGGACACGGGCTCCCTAGTACAAGAACTCTGGGCAGCACTGCGAGAGGAGCTTGCAGGCCTCCGCTCTGATTTAACAGCGCTAGAGCAACGAGTGGATGAAATGGAGTCGACAGCCCGCGGATGTGAGGAGCAGCACAGGGCGACGGAGGTGGCAGTCACCAGACAAGGGAACATGCTCCTCACGATGCGCAGACAAGTAGAAGATCTGGAAAATAGGAGCAGGCGCAATAATATAAGAGTCCGCGGCCTCCCTGAGTCAGGTACAGAATTGCTTCCCGCCACGCTGGCCGACCTATTCAGGCAGCTCCTGGGGACACAAGCCCCTGACACAATACACTTCGACCGAGCGCATAGAGCTCTTGGTCCGCCGAGACAAGATGGCAGCCCCAGGGATGTGATCTGCTGCATCTCCACATGTGGCCTGCGAGATAAAATAATGGCAGCCGCAAGGGAGCTCCCCAGCATCAGGTACCGCGAGGCAGAAGTCGCACTATACCAAGACCTATCCAGCCTGACGCTAGATGCCAGAAGAGCCTTGCGCCCGGTGACAAGTGCCCTTCGGGACAAACGGATCCCGTATCGCTGGGGCTTCCCCTTCAGCCTACAAGCAAGGCACGGTAACACCTGGCTGACGGCCCGCTGGCCGGAGGACGTACCGAGATTTCAGAGAACACTTGGCCTACCACAGATCAGAATCCGAAACTGGATCCTCGACGAAGCAATCTCCTCACGGAGAGACCCGCTAGCCCCAATAGGATCGCCTGATGCTACACCTATTCGTGGCGTTCCAATGCGCCGGAGAGGAGGCCCCGAGGGGCCAGAGGAGTAGTCCAGCCAGAGCCTGAACAGGTCAGTTGGGGCCCGGTGAACTCTACACGCACCCTTGGAGACTTGAGAGCCCACACACACACACGAGGCCCCAGGGAGATGGAGGGGACATAACCAGGACACTTGGGGAGGGGGGAGAGGGACTTACCTGAGGAAAAGAGAAGGGGGGAGGGGGAAACAAATTTAAAAAAAAAAAAAATAAATAAATAAATAAAAAGGGAATTTGTGGACTCCTCTGAGGGAGACTTGACCCACGGCGGGAGCCGCTCCCGATTGCCATAATGGGGTACACATCAGCCGGCAAGACCTGGAGGGTCACGCACGGGCACTTGGGAGGGGGGTACTTGGAGGGAAGCCATTGTGACGAGCAGGGGCAGGGAAGTTTGGACCACTATGGAGTCCCCCCGCAACCCGGAAACCCTGCAAGGTGGCGTAATAGCAAGCTAAACGGGAATACATAGAGTCCCCGACTCCTAGTGGCCCACATTACATCATTCCCCGAGACCCTGGACATGTCTACTGACTTCTCCGCCTGGCCTGAACCTGTGAATCTCGCACCCTCACAACCGGAGGTGGTAAATATGCAGCTGACGGAGGTGGTGACTCTGGTTCGAGAACGGTGTATGCTGAGGGGGGTGGTGGGGGGCTCTTCCTGAGGCTAGGGGCATACCCCACTCGAGGGGCCTGAGAACACGGGCAAGAAGGCCTTCCCACGCCCTACCGCGAGGGAAGGATTAGGGCTATGTACGGTAACCATGGACACACCAACAGACTCTTGACTGGGACTGAGGAGGGAGACTAAGCAAAGCCCTGAACCACCACCCCATGCGGACGCCTGACAGCGATACCCCAGGGCCTCCCCCCCACGTAGGCAACATGGCAGACCTGACAGACTTCCCATGCCACCCACTCCAGCTTCCGCAAGTGGAGATGCAGTCGACACAGGTGACTAGACACGCCTGGGACATGGCTAGAGAAATGACGAACCCCCCTCACCCATGCACTGACACGCAGATATATCCCCCGGGGACCCGAGACTAGAAGACCGGGGCCGGAGCCCCTATGACACACACACTGACAGGCGTACGGCTGACGTTAACCTACACGACCGTATGAGAACTACCGGTGACCTTATGCCTCCCGCGACACCTGTATGCCTCGGCCAGGGGGCAGGAGTGACACGGTTTGGATACACAACAAGTTGATAACCTAACCCATCCCTGTAGATAGGGATCCATATTTCCTGTAGTTGAGAGCTACCATAGTTCACTCACCTATACTAACTCACTGAGAACACACCAGGGGAATACGCCCCAACACAAACCGCAGGTGAAGGCTGAGTCCTGCGGTAGTGCTCCAAGGGACCTGCGCCCTCCCGACGGGCACCCTCCTAAAACTGGTAGGGGGGTCTTAGACACCCACTCTCCGTGGGCCCAAAGGCCACCACCACCACAGGTGCTGAGTCGCTGCGGTTCCGCACCGGGCTTGACACATTCTTCTCTTCCAGCCCCTGCTCTTTCCTCCCCCCCTTTCCTCTTGCCCACCCCTTCTTTCATGAGCCATGGGGACGGAGTTCAAGCCTGCGCCCCTCCATGTTTGGTCGAGTAATGTCCGAGGACTGAATGTGCCAGAACGAAGATCCCATCTGTTGCGCTCCCTCTGGGCCGAACGGGTTTCCATTGCACTCCTGCAGGAGACCCACTTTCGAGGCGACGATAGCCCGCAGCTGAAAGACGCGAGGTACCCGCTGGGGTTCTTCGCAAATCACCAGGCAGCCAAAAAGGCGGGAGTGGCGATCTTATTCGCAAGCACGATCCCGTTCGAGTGCGCGGCCACCAAGGCGGACACTATGGGACGCTATCTGTTTGTAAAAGGCACAATAGCCGGTTGCTCCTACACCTTTGCCAGCATCTATGCGCCCAACACCCGGCAGTCTAAATTTATTAGAACGACGCTGAATAAACTTGAAACATTCTGGGAGGGTTTCCTAGTGGTGGCAGGAGACCTGAATGTTGCCCTAGAACCAAGAACTGACACCTCTAGGGGGACTAGCTCCTTCCCGTCTCGAGGCTTACGAGTCATACGAGAGGCGCTCCGAGGCTCCGGCCTCATAGATGGCTGGAGGGTGCATCACCCTGAGGATAAAGACTTCACTTTCTACTCCACGTTACATAAGTCTTACAGCAGGCTAGATTATATATTTGTGGCCCAGGAATTCCTGCCCATGTTACTCTCAGCAGAAATACGACCCATGGGATGGTCTGACCACTCACCAGTTTCAGCCACACTTAGATCCCCCCTATATCGCCCAAGAGAAAGGCAATGGCGGATGAATGAATCGATACTCAATGACGCACTAGTAACGACGGAACTCCGATCTACGCTCACCACATTCTTTGAGGAGAATGAATGCCCGGAGGTACCAGCCCTGACGATATGGGAGACGCACAAATGCGTTATTCGAGGGCAGCTGATTAAGATTTGCACCCAACGGCAGAAGGTACAGCGACAACGTGTGACTGAACTGACCGCACAGATCTCGGCGCTGGAAAACACCCACAAGTCTACCCACTCGGACAACGACTACAGGGCCCTACTGGAAGCTAGACAAGCACTTAGGGACATCCTTCACCGCAAACTACAGTACACCATACGTAAATCACATCGGTTTTTCTATGAATACTCGGGCAAATGTGGCCGCCTCCTGGCCCGTACGCTCCAAAGACAACGCCGACTGTGTCACATCACAAAAATTAAAGACAGGGCCCAAGTAGCCACGCAACTCCCTGACAAGATAACTGATGCATTTCACGGCTTCTACAGCGACCTATACAACCTATCCCCAGATGGCAGCGCAGACGACCGCCCCAACAAGGACGTACGTATTGCGGACTACTTGCAACAACATGTCACGAGAACCCTAAGCCAAGAAGTGGCTGCAGAACTGGAAGCCCCAATTGCACTAGAAGAACTTCAGACAGCGCTGAAGGGTTCCAAGCCCAATAAGGCTCCGGGCCCGGACGGATTGCCGGCTCGATACATCAAGGAATTTGGCGATGTGCTCCTACCTAAATTACTCACAGGTCTCAACTCCCTACTAGACGGAGGGACGCTCCCGAGAGACAGTCATCCCTAAGGAAGGCAAAGATCCAACCAACTGTGCAAGCTACCGGCCAATTTCACTCCTAAACGCGGATCTGAAACTCTTCACGAAAGTCCTAGCGACACGGATAGGAAGAGTTCTCCCAGACTTAGTTCATCCCGACCAGGTAGGGTTCATCCCTGGCCGGGAAGCACGAGATAATACCATACGGGCCCTGAACGTCATTCATGCGGCCAGACGCTCTGCTCAAAAAGTCCTTCTCCTTTCCACCGATGCGGAGAAGGCCTTCGATCGGGTGGACTGGGGTTTCATGCTGGCTACACTCCGGGCCATGGGCTTCGGCCCGCATCTAATGGCGTGGATCTCCTCCCTGTATACGATCCCTTCGGCAAGGATAAGGATCAACGGTGCTCTCTCAAAACCAGTCCACATACGAAACGGGACGAGACAGGGATGCCCGCTGTCCCCCCTTCTGTTTGCCCTCTCCCTGGAACCTTTCCTGGGGGCGGTTAGACGGGATGGGGGCATAGGGGGATTTACCCTACGAGGACAGGAGCATAAAGTAGCCGCGTATGCTGATGACATGTTGTTCTTCGTTAGCGAACCGATAGTTTCCATCCCGAACCTCCTGAGGTCCTTTGCTGAATACGGGCAGGTATCCAACCTGAAACTAAACAAGGATAAATCTGAGGCGCTCCCCATCTCGACAGGCGAAGCGATGACTACCCACCTTAAGACCCAATTCGCCTTCACGTGGTGCCCAACCAGGCTCAAATACCTGGGAATCTGGTTGACCGCTGACCTGACCCAGCTTTACACACACAACTTCGCACCGATGGTACACAAGCTGGGAGCAGACCTCACTCGGTGGGGAAGTCTATGCATCTCGTGGTTCGGGAGAATGAATGCTATTAAAATGAACCTCCTACCCCGACTCCTGTACCTGTTCCAGACCATACCGATCAATATACCGAGGGCCTTCTTCCGAACGATGGACACAGCTATCACTAAATTTATATGGCAAGCTAAAGCTCCCAGACTGAAGAAGCTACACCTCCGCCTACCCAAAGCACAGGGTGGAGTGGGTCTTCCATCAGTCCTTGATTACTATAGAGCGACACATCTCCATAGAGTCGTGGACTGGCACGTCCCCGAAACTTGCAAACAATGGATACACATGGAACGGAGCCAATTGGATGGGTCGATCCCGGCCGTGGTATGGCTTGGGGGCACCTTAACAAACACACGCACCCGTAACCACCCGCTCATCGGAGCGACGCTGAGAACCTGGTACTCAGTGAGAACCACCCTAATGCTGACCACCACCCCGGGACCTCTGACGCCAATCACGCATAACCCGGACCTGGCGGGTGGCCTTACACCACAAGACATCAAAGCCTTTGGGGACTCGGACTGGACGTACATGCACCAATGGTGCACAGAGAATTCACTGAAGCAACTACAGGATCTGATGCCTGAACGGACACCTTCGGGGTTGGACAGATTCCGATATTTCCAGACTAAAACCTACTATCAGTCCCACTACGGGAAGCACCTTTTCCACAGGCCCCTGACAGGATTCGAACAACTCTGCACGACACGCAAACACCTGTGCAGAGGAATCTCGTACCTCTATACAATGCTCCTGTCCTCACTGCAACATACACCCCTCAAACATATTACGCGCTGGGAAGACGCCACTGGAGTCGCACTGACGGACCCCCAGTGGACGAAAATCCACATCTTGACACACCAAAGTTCGATGTGCACCAAACAACAAGAACTCAACTTCAAGCTGCTGACCAACTGGTACCGGACCCCTGAGAGAATACACAGGATGATACCAGATGCCCCGGCAAGCTGCTGGCGCTGTGATGAAGCAGTAGGCACAGATCTGCATATCTGGTGGTCCTGCAGAAGAATAACCCCATATTGGCACCAAATACACTCACAGATCAAAAACATCACAGGCACGGACACCCCGCTCCTCCCTCTTCAGATGCTCCTCCATCACACATCACTGCCCCTATCAAAATACAAGAAGTCGCTGACTAAGCATTTACTGAACGCAGCCAAATTGCTAATCCCGAGGAAGTGGCGAACCACACAGATACCCAGCCTCCAGGAATGGATGGAACAGGTCGAAGAAATCCATGGCATGGAACAGCTGACAGCTTCCCTGCGTGGAACCACAGAGCGATACCAGCAAATCTGGACGCCTTGGCTGCTATTTATATCCGGGAGACAGACATAAACACCAAAGCGCACTGGAGAGCGGGAAGGGCGGAGGCAAGAGATACCTGGATTGCAAGGGCGCCTCTTTAGGCCGTGGACGTGCTCGGCCGGACGGATGGTAGGGGCGGAGAGGGACGCCGTGTCACCCGCAACACAGGCTCGAAAACGGTCCTAACCCTCCTCCTTTCTCTCTCTCCCCTCCAACTCCCCCTCCTCCCCCTCTCTCCCGCTTCCTTGATCTATCCCTCCTCCGAGAGATGTGTAGATACGAGCCCGGGGGGGACCGCACCCGCACCCTTTAAAAAAAAGGGGAAAAAAACAAACAAAAAGAAAAAAAAACCTGACCAGCCAAACTAGCGCGCGACACAGACGCACGAGCCCCTGAGAACACACGGATTCCACAAATTAAGGGGAACGGGCAGACAGGCTGAAACCGGGAAGCATACCAATGCCGAAGACTCTCGAGACCGCTGACACCCAAACAGTCACCATAGCCCATATACATGCTAAGACTTGACGCAGGAATACTCGTGACAGTTGGAGGTCACCTAACGACAGACCGTAGTGGGAAGGGCTTGAGACTGACCCAACAATAACAAGAATCTGACGGATACACTCGGCTACCACTAGGGCGAAGTCCAAGGACAGGCCCCACGGTTATGCAGAGACAGGGGTTGACATAGACTCATGGTCTGTTCACATTCCACATCTTACATAAACCTGGCTACATAGCCTCGACCTGTAATTCCCTTAACTGACTGAACTCATATTGTAAGCCACAAACTTGCCATGTTAAACAAATGTTATTTCTGGACGTTGTATCCTGATTGTTATCCGGGAAATGATAAGAAACGAGCACACATCAGCCGCAGAAAGGTCTATTCTGCACAGCTACGAGTACGCAAAAATTTTGGTAGTTACCTTGATATCGCACGTTGACTACCTACATAAGGTATAAGCAAGATACCTCGCAATGTACTAACTAATGTCTAGGTGATTAGCATAACTGCACTTGCACTGTACATATGTTTACTACAGGACTCCAAACGAAGCTCCAGTTTTATGATAATAACTTAACGTAACCTCTTTATACATGTTCTCGTTAAACGACTTATCAAAAAAATGGTACTGCTAAACAAGGAAATGTTTCTACCTCCCGCTAATGTTGTATTGACCCTACGCTGTGAACAAATTGTACATTTCCCTTTTCTTTCTTCTGTATCCCATCTTATATGCCGCAATAAAACAAAGATTGACAAAAAAAAAAAAAGTTTCCTTACGGAGTCTTCATTCCAATCATCAGGCTTTTAGAACTGGAAGAATAATTTCAGCCCCTTCACGAATAGAGAGATCAGAGAGTGCTAAGACATGTACCTCTGAGGTGATGTGGCTAAGTCCTAGATGAGTCCTGGATTGAAGAACTTAGAACCTCCTTGGTAAAAGGAATTTTAATTATTACCTAATTAGAAATAGACCAGGAAAAAGGCATCCCAACTCTGTAAAGGTAGCCGAGGATATACGTTTTCCCTGGCCTTCAGGAGGGTATTAATTGCTGCACCTGAAAGACCCTGATATTTAAGCCTTTCTTTTCAATAGTGAATCCCTCAGAAAGAAGAGAGTAGCACTGGACCTGTTGGAAGAGGAAAGAACTCTTTTGGGAGGTCACATGGAGGTACTGAAGAAGATACACAGAAGTGATATGGATATAAAGTTACCCGGAGATATGTTCAGGTGGAAACCCTATTGTACTTTTATTCAAGCATCTCGGAGCAAAGAAATCAGACCAGAGAGAGATTGATTTAAAAGATTTCTTCCATTTTTATTGTGTAGACTTACAGATTATATACTATTCTGGAAAAACAGCTTTGTGACTTGCGCGACAAAAACCGGATGCTTGAAGTCACACTGTATCATAAAAGGAATTTACAGAACTAAGCATATTTCAATGGTTATATAGAAAAAAATATTAGGGCATAAGATGGAGGGCTGAGGGTGAAGCTGCAGAAACCACAGAATGTCACATGAAAACCATGTTGATGTAGAAGGGAGGTATTGGGTGTTAAGAATGTCCCTTTCATGAACATATTCCATTTTGGAGAAAAGTTCCTCAACCCCAGTGGATGGTATTCATAGTTTTCACTGTCCAATGAATTTCTATAGGAAAATTAACATTTTTCCTTGTGCCATCATCGTCCACTTAGATCTATGGTGGAGGACCTAGATCAAAACTTCCTCTGCTGAGGTAATATGACACTCAACATCCTTTATCTGATAAGCCGTACTGCACTTTCTGAAGAGAGCTGTACCGTGCCTTGGACAGTGTCAAAACGTGTTCCCGGCTATACCCTAGACTGGGAGGGATCAAGGTGATTTCAGCAGACATTTATCTTTCACCATGAAGATGTAAAAATGAAAGTGTTCATCCACTGCAATCTGAGAAACCTCTGGTGATGTGGGGCAATGGATACATGGGAATAAGCATCCTGCAAATCCCCCACTGACAAATTACTCCCCTGTTATTTTAGGCTGGGTTTGCAGCCATTATCAAGGACAACTGGTTTCGTGACACATGGCCGGCAGAGACATGAAGCCTACTCTTTTAGTAATCTTCAGCTCTTGTAGTAGTATACTTCATCGTAGCCAGGAAGAAGTCTGTCAATTAATACTCAAACACAGCAGTATGCAAAGTTACTTGGCTGGCAGCAACACAGCAATTTTACCTTGTCTGCATTCACATACCAGCCTGTCACAACATAGCAACTGAAGCCTTGTCTCAATCCCATTTCATGTATTCCTCCTAACATTCCACGGCTGCTTAACCACATACTAAAATTTTATTCTGGACTAGCTCATCTCATGGTCATGGTAGATTGCTGGCACACACGTCTCTCTCTGCTTATACCAACCATTTATATACCAGAACTCTGTCCATTTTAATACATTCACTTCAGAATATCGAATCGTCAATCCGTACTCCATTAATGCCATGGGGACATTCACATCCTTTTGCCACCTAAACCTTAAATTAGTGTACAAACAGTTAAACTTATCTCAAACCCAGCAGTAGACATAAACCTACATACAATCAACAATAAATGGTGCCAGGTTAACATACTAGACCAATTGTCCAACACTCACACGGCTACACAGGCATATGCTCTCTTTTAAGGTTACACGGTAACCACTTACTACATCAAATTCATCCTGTACAGGACACAATTCATAAAACTCTGATATGACCCTTTAACATATTCAGGTCACTCTTTTAGAATAAGCACTGTTTCTGCAGCCTTTATTAAACATCCCAGGGCACATCATAAACTGGGACATTGGAATCATCTGCAAACACCAGATATCCCTCAAACAGAGAGGGAACTGAGACAGGCATTTAAAGTACTGGTTATGTAACAACACGTAAAAAGGATTAAACTGTTACCTGTTTTCCTTTTTTTACAGGCCTACCCGAACGTCGGTCTGCACACCACAACCGACTTATACCAACACTACTATAACTCGGCTTACTGTCCCAACTCCAAATTAGAAAGGCGGACCTTGTAGTTGTGGGAGGGGTTTGCCCGGCCTATAAATTCACAGGCCTCCCCTTCCTTTGGGCTGAGACTTCCTGGTTCAGCCCACCCACCGCTCCATTTATTAAGCATTCACTTAATGGGTCCTCTTTTACAGGCCTACCCGAACGTCAGTTTCGGCACACCACAACTTATATGACTTATACCACCACTACTATAACTCAGCTTATTGTCCAGACTACATATATATATATATATATTATGGTGGCAAAATGCTCCTATCAGTGTATTGCAAAATGAATACTAATATTCATATTTTTTTGTGCCCTTTTGGTTTGTCTTATTCCATTTGACGTTTGTCCAACTGCCAGAAATCTGTTAATAATATTGCTGGGGAGCTTCTTAGAAATAAAATAAACAGGTACTGGGCAGCTAGTAAATAAATCATTGCCGTCAACCAATGAGCACTGCATGTTCAACCATAAGTAAGGGCCTAGATGTGACATCATATCCTTGTACCCACTTTCTGTTTCAAGTTCAGTCCTCCAAGATGGAGTAGGAGGGAAGGCTGGTGCACAGCTCTTCTGCTCCCACTCTAAATGATGCCAAGGGAAAGAAGCCTACTTTTCACCTTTTACTGCCGATGAGCAACATGAAGAGGAGAGAGGAATAGCAGGCAATGTTAGGAGTTCACGTATAATCGAAAAGGCAAGGATACTGACTCCACTTGTTTAACTAGGTTCAGGCAAAAAGCTTCAAATCTGGTAGGAGACATACATTTCAAGAACTGACAGGTTATGTTGTATCAAACGTTTCAGTTATAGGTAGTGAAATATTTCCGTAGCTGGAGCTTGCTTGACATCAGAGGAAAGGGCTCTTTCAATGCATTGTGTTTTCTTATGGAGCTGTCAGGTATTTTAAAGTAAACGGATAAATGTCTGGCAAAGGGTCCATAAGCTGGACTCATCAAGTAAAGAGCTGGGCACTGGGTCCTTTCCAGAGACAAAACGGTATCCATCAAAGAGTGGTGTAGGCACAATAGTTTGTGAATGGTGGATGACCAGACAAAGAGGGCCAGGGATTGTATAACAAAATAAAATCTATATGGGTAAAATAGAAATTTGTATTCCCTATCAGCAAGATAGAGATCTTTAGTGTTGTGGAAGACTTTAAAGGAATACACGAATGAAATAACTGCAATTTTATCTAAATCATTAGTCAAATTAAAAATTAAGTATAAATTAAGTATAAAGTTTGTTCAAAACTTTCACACAAAAAAACTTTACTAAGTTTAACTCATTTTGATGAAGTAGTTAATTTTATAACTAAAGAGACAAGGTGAATCCAAGACTATTTAATAGTCTTTTCATGAACACCTACAGTCAAGGACCAGTTGGACTGCGCACACAATATAACACAGCTAATGGCCTCTGCTGTTCACAGACATGACTGGAGAATTAAACAGTGTGTGTCTTTTATGGTTTTTCCTCCAGGCTTGATTTTGTGATAACACAAAGGAAAACAGATGAAGGCAGATTTTGAGCATATACATTTTCTGAAGCCCAACTCTTAATTTATAAAGGTTTTTTTATATCAAATATGTATGCTTAGAGCCAGAACAATTGCTCTGTATTGCCTCCATAGCTTTACTACTTTTTAGTTCATGTCATGCAGTTATGAGACACCTTAAAAGATCATTAGATCTGTCATTATTGGATGGTTAGGATAATAAGGCCCATTAGCAAGTTACTGCTGAAGGTCTACAGTTGTGGCAAGAGTAACATAAATAAACACTCAAGCACCAAGCATGTCTATGAGTTTCTGGTAGGGCTACTTTAGATCGTCAATAATTAAAAAAAAAAAATATAGATTGTTTAGATCTGTTGGGTTCATAATGAAGTTGCATGTGTCCTTGTGGTGCCATTGTCTATGTAAAGGTTGATGAAAGTAGATCTATCATACTTGTTTTCGTATGAAAAGCAATAAGAAATGAATTTGTATCTCTTCATAGAATAATTAGACTCTAAACTAATAAATTGAGATTAGATAATGTTTCATATGCCTTGTGAACTTGTTGACCCACCTCAGTAAGTGATAGGCCTTTTACTTTAGAAAAATAGTTACAATTAATAACTGTGATTCATCTTCTAAAGAGAATATAAGTGTTTAATATAATAAAAGTGCTTGGCACTTGATGAAGAATTTATTATATAGTGGAAGAAGTAAACTATATACTATAAAATTGACAGTTAAACTAGCTAAAATATTAATCATGTTGTAACAACTTTTTGGCACATAGAAATGTATATGGCTTATGAGTCCAGGAAGAAAGTCAAATAAAAAGGTAATGCATTGGACAATGTTACTTTATTAAAATTGAAGAGTTTGTTGTAAGAACTTAACACATGCTGAGAAATGTAAGGTAACACTGTAAGGTAATTTGTGCTGGGATCTTGGATCTTGAGTCCACTAAGGGGGGGAGGAGAACATGGGGAGGGAGGAGAATGTGGGATGGGGTGGGAAGAGTCCACTAAGGGAGGAAGGGTGTGTGTAAGAAGAACGTGGGAGGGAGGGGGTGAGGAGAACGTGGGGTTTGAGGAGAATGTGGGAGGGGAGAGACCACTAATGGAGGGAGGGGGTGGTGGAGAGACCACTAGGGGAGAGGGGGTGAGGAGAGACCATGAAGGGAGGGTGGGGAGAGAGCAGAGACCACTGAGGGAGAGAGGGGGGTGAGAAGAGACCACTAGGAGAGGGTGGGGGGAGAGGAGAGACCCCTAAGGGTGGAGGGGAGGGAGAAGAGAGAACTCTAATGAAAAGGGGGGCCTGAGAAACCACTAATGGAAAGGGGGGGCAGAGAAGAGCAGAGACCACTAAGGGGGAGATGAGAGCCCACTAATGGAAATTTGGGGAGAAAAGGAGACTAAGGGAGGGGGTGGGAGGAGAGTAGAGACCACTAAGGGACAGGGGAGGAGAAGAGAGACCACTAAGGGGCAGAGGAGAGCTCTAAGGGACGGAAGGGAGAGCTCTACAGGACAGGGGGCAGGACAGGGAGCTCTTTCATACTATGTACACACACACACACACACAATGCATCCCTATACATACACAGAAACACACAATGCATCCCTACACACACAGAAACCCTACATGCTTTCCTTACACACAGAGAAACACACAATGCAAGCCTTACACATAAAGACAATGCATCATTTGCACACATACACAGAAACACACAATGCATCCCTTACACACAATACATCCCTTATACACAAACACACTGCTTCCACTACACACAAACACACTGCATCACCTACAGAAACTGGTATCCCTATACACTACATTCCATAAGCACACACATTAGATCCTCTACAATAACACACACTCCACTCCCTGTGAGCGAACTCATGGGTGGAACATGTAGGTGGACTTATGGGTGGGCCTAATGGGCATACTCACCGTCAGGCCCTGGGGCCCAGCCCTTCAGCTATGTAAGGGGCCCTAAAAAATGGAGCTGCTTCCCGTTCTCTCAGAACATGGAAATTTGTGACCACAGTTACAAACAGCCTCCAGAAATCCTGTTCTACACTTGACCAGTGGAGCCAAACTGCAACCAGAGCCCCTCACTATCCTTATCTGGTTGTAAGTAGTCAATCTGGTGTATTATTAGTGACACTAATCTCTAATTTACCTCACATTAAAGTTGCACTATAGTCCCTAGAACCACTGCAGCTTAATGAAGTGGTTCTGGTGTCTATAGCTGGTCCCTGCAGGCTTTTTAATGTAAACACACACTGTGTGCAGCACTGGCGTTAGTTCGTATGGCAGCTCATATGGGTGGGGCATGTGATGTCACATGGGGGAGGGGAGGGCTTAAAATTGTTATTTTGCCTAGGACAGCAAAAATCCTTGCACCGGCCCTGTGTAGATCACAAGACTTTGTCTATGGATTCTCATGTCATGTGTGATCCTCCATTGATATCAGTGTTGTACTCTTGCAAATGAATGACAGCACAGCACTGTGGTGGTTCTTGGTTGATGAAGCTCCAGGAGCTGAAGAAAATATTCAAAGATGCCCGAGGGTGAGCAACTTTAAGGTTAACTGTATATGTTAGTAATGATCTTGTAACTCTTGTTGACTTCATAGGGATCCAATGGACTCCTACATTTTTATTTTATGATGGGAAAATGCACAAGAGGGGCCCTCCCACTCACTATTTCTAACCCTAGCCACATCAGTGACATTGACATTGGTCCAGTCAAATGCAGCGTGACAAACTCATCCTTAAGTGCATAGATTTAGGTTTCTATTATTTTTCCTAGCCT
Source organism: Pelobates cultripes (assembly GCA_933207985.1). Classification (NCBI taxonomy): domain Eukaryota; kingdom Metazoa; phylum Chordata; class Amphibia; order Anura; family Pelobatidae; genus Pelobates; species Pelobates cultripes. The sequence continues at coordinate 155,011,483 of OW240917.1, read as the reverse complement.
GTATACAAAAAGGGAAACCACTAGTTGCTTGTAGCATGGAAAATGATTTAGTAGATAAGAATAGTGCTGATCAGCTCCAGCATAGCCTTTGTATCCTATTCTGTAAACAAAAAATCATCCACATATGTGGGCAGAGGTAATAAGCTGTTTACTAAAGCTTTAGAGCTTGTGAATTCAAGTTAGGAAACATTTACTTAGGGTTGTCATAGAAACCAATGGCATATACATATGTTTTTAGTTATGTCCTTCCACATTAAGCTCAGAAAGAAATATATATTTATAATCAATCTGAAGATTTACTACAACTTGGATTTATCAAAGTAGCTATTAACCCTTTCGGTGCAAGTGGGTGTACAAGGCATTACAATATTCAAAGACTAACAGGGGTATATTTAACAATAGGAGTGGGACAAGGAAAATTATCCAGATTCAATAAAAACAATAAACACAGACCTATAAGTCATCCAACAGAGACCGAACAAAGTCTAAATATAGCACAGAAAGGAACTGCAGCCTGAAATCTTAAGGGCACAGAAGTCCACTATATCTACTTCTGGAAATTATATAAAATACATGACCTCATTATTTAAATCAGCATATTTTGACACAGACTTTCCAAATAGAAACACATTAGGTCAAATAAACAATTTTTAAAACTTATTAAAACGGATTGTCTCATTTAATCTGTCCCAAAGCAACATAACTAAATCATTTTAAAAAGAGAAATCTTCACATCCATTTATAAAATAAGAGGGGAATCATTAATTGTTCCCTCTTTTAAAGATTCTCTTTTACCCGCTTTATGTGCATAGGTTTGTGTAGGTCCATCAACCAAGTAAGGACTCACTCATCTTACCTTCGCCCTAATGGCCAAGGTGTTGGGGGTACATTTAAGGTGGCCCTTGCTCATTTCTCCAAACTCTGAGCTTTTGTATTCTAATGAATGCAGTAGCAATACATTCAATCCTCATTGGAATATCATGTATGTTTCCCATAAAGTTTAAGCAGCCTTTATTCTCTGTTCTAGAGCCACATCAGCCACACATAGGCTTTAAGGAATTATTAGATATATTTTTCTACTAATGTCAGGAGTGTTGCTGTAGGAGCTAACAGGAGCTGGAACCTCAAGTGGGCCTCTGAAAAGGAACTTCATTACAAGCTCCAAGTCACATGTAATACTAAGATAGAAATTAGAGAATTATTTTCTTTTTTGTATTTATGGGGAAAGAAGTATAGCCAAGCAGACGGTGTGACACATAACACATTAAGTACCATATTTAACACAAATTATACAACTAAATGTAGCCCAGGGCATTTGATCTTCTAACCCTTTTGCTAGCCTGACCACATCCACCTTTATTTTTATTTCAAAGGTGGCAAAGTGAAATATGGAATATCAAAATACAACTCAGTACATCGGTAAACGGTAAAGAAATATAGTAATCTGTGAGTCTTTTCAGCGCGTTCCTAGATAGACTTCCCATCATTTATAAATATTGCATCATATTAGAATAATAATCATTGGTAATTTTGAATATATGGTTTCCTATGGTATTATCATGTATGTTAACATTACTCTTTTTATGTGTGCTCCAATGAAAATGCCTAGTAATGAAGAAATAGGTTGATAGCCTCTTTATCTATCTGCATATTGCAGCTCTTTTAATAAGTTTGAAAGTAGATTTCCACTACGTGTTACTAATTTGCTACTGTCAGTTACATAGACCATTATTTATTGTTGTAGTTCTTAACCCCTGGGATGTAACCCAAAATTGGTCCCCTTGCTATTTTCAGAGGGTTCCCAGTGGTTAGAAAAGGCCTCAGGTGATTAGCCAGAATAAATTGGTAACTGGAGCTGCACTGCCTATCTCAGTGCAATAGAGGCTTTTTGACTCGAGGGAAAGTCAAATAAAGGTGATTTTTCTAGAATTGACTGTGTTATATATTGCATTACTTTGTAAGGGTCAGTCACAGAACCAATTTTAAAATTGCACAATTTCTCCAAGGTGATGCCATGTATGTTAATTGAGTCTCTGTGAAAAAAGTTAAAGAAGCACTTCTTGAATATATCCATTTATTTAATGTCCATATATTCTAATTATATGCTGTAAAATCTGTCTGGATCGTCAATGTTAAATCTTCTTGATTTTACATATGCATCCTAAAAACATGAAAACATGTAAGTGTATTACTAAGTAGATAACAACAGTGAATGTCAAACATGCACTCTCTGACTATTTAGAGAACATTAAAGGGACACGATAGTCACCAGAACCACTACAGCTTAATGTACTGGTTCTGGTGTCTATAGCATGTCCCTGCAGGCTTTTTAATGTAAACACTGCCTTTTCAGAGACAAGGCAGTGTTTACATTGGTGCTTAGTAACACTTCTAGTGACAGTCACTCAGACAGCCGCTAGAGGTGCTTTCTAGTACTGTGTGTAGCACCTACGTTCAGAGTCTCCACACCCTTCATGGAGACGCTGGACGTTCCCCCCAGAGATACACTGATTCATGCGTCTCTATGAGGTGCAGAGTTTTGCTGTACACGTGCAATAGCATCCCAATGCTTTCCTATGAGAAAGATTTGGATTGGTTGAGATCATCAAGATTGATAGTTTCAGCCATGGAGGCTGGACCAGCCACAGTAAGACTGATGCGTAGTGGGAGAAAAGGTGAGTAAAATCACCTTTTCATCACGAGCAGAGCAGGGCAAGTCACCTAAACAGCCACACAAGGACTATACTGTTGGGAATACATGTTTTATTATTACACTTGGAGATGTTTTTTTGGTTTTTTTTTAAACTGCAATTTGTCTGATATCCAAACTACCAAATGCCAGAATCTCAGAACAAACAACTTCTGCAATGCTCAAACTTGCTCGATTTTGTTTATAATTCAAACTGCCATTCCTGGCACAAGAGAAAAGGGAGGTTGAATGGAGATAGCTTAATTTGCCATGATGGATAAGAGACTTGTGCAAACTTAAATGCTGTATCTTCTGTCCAAAGAAGAGGTAGTAATAAAAGATGATTGATGGTTAACCAGTAATTGTTGATTTAATTCACAGATCAGGTGACAACTGACCAATGAATGAAAAAAGAAAGGGTAGTAGCATTTCCAAGCAGGATTCTTTCAGACACTTTGACTGGGAAATTGAGGGAGACAGCCCAGCATAGATACTTGTGTGGGAGTGGAAGAAAGCCTTGGTGATTGGTTCTAGTATGATAATAGGTTTAGCTGACTGCTGTATCTACCTAACTAACTACTGCAAATGGAACTGAAACACACTTTGAGTGGGAGATAGGAAATCGCCATTGTGTCAATGACCCTGTTCAAGAGTAGGGTTAGGGCACTGTTGTATCTATCTACCTAGCAAGGAGCCACTCCTACTTAAAATTACTTTGATTGGGAGATAGTATATTGCCATTGTGCATTGTATTGAAGCCCACGGAGCAACGCGGGGCCAGGGCCAGGGCCAGAAAGTTGGCAGGTGAATTGTAGGTCAATGGGTTGGCTTAGGTTAATGAATGGGGGGAGGGGTATGAGCCTGTTAAATAGCAGCCATCTTAAGTTAAGGTCCATTTTAATTTGAGCTGCTCTTACCTGTGAGTTGTTCCTACCACCCACCCTATGTATTGGTTGTAGTTCCCGTTTGGTCACAGCGGCGGGAAAAGGGCTTGGTTAAACAGGAAATTTTGAGGGTTAGGAAAGTGTTAGACCAAGGTCTAGGCTGGAGTAGACTGGAGTTAAAGTGTTTGGTAGGTTCGAGCCCGTCGGTGGCTTCGAACCAAGGGGTGTAGGGGTGTCTGGGTACACCCCTGCAGTTAGACAAATGGATGTGGGGCCTCTTTGGTAGGCCGTGTGTTATACGTTATGTATTATTTATAATGTTCGTATTGTTCTTTGGTAGGGTCATTGTCAGGGGTATTTTGCGGGATAGAGCGGAACGAAGTTATTACTGTTGACAATGACCCTAAATTGTTAATTTAAATATTTAATAATTAATAAAGCTGTGGACGTTATACTCCAACAGAATAAATTGGTGTCTGTGTGTTATTTAAGCATAGGTTAGCACATGCCGAATAACGACTGTGCACATGTCAAGTATATTGCCATTGTGTTTGCAGAAAGAATATATTTAGGGGTGCATTGTGTTGTTTAGTAATAAACAAAAAAAGAAAAAAGAGAGAGAGAAAAAAAACTGTTCCTCTTGCCTTGCTACTGTCAAATTGGCATTCACAAAACTTTGAGCTCTAGGTAGTCTGCTGCATTCATCCTTGTGTGACACTGGTGGTTATGGCTATTGCAGTGTGCTACTGCTAGCCAACTTAACACCAACTTGGAATCAGCAATTTACAGTTTAAAAAATATATATGTTTTAAGTGTCTGTAGAAAAAAAAACCTTTGGTTCACTGAGTGTGAAAGTAATAGTTTTGTAGGCAAAGTACAACATCAGTATAACTGTGTGATATGAAAATGTCAGAGCATTGTGCACTGCGCTATGAGCTGTGAGCAGTGAAGTCGAACACAATAACGTTGCATTACAGTAGTAGTATATTTACTAAGAATCAAGACATTTTCAGCACATAAATAGGGAAGGGTGAAAGCAATACTACATTGTGCCATCCCAAGTGTTTTTATGAAGTTTTAGCCAAACAGATTTTTTTCCACTGATCAGCAACAACATTAAAACCACTGACAGGTGAAGTGAATAACATTCATTATATGGTTACTATGGAACCTGTCAAGAGTGAGATACATAAAACTGCAAGTGAATTTTATGTGTTGAAGGCAGGAAAATGGTAAAGCAAACAGATCTAAGTGACTATGACAAGGGCCAATTAGATATGGCTAGACCACTTGCAAGTCTTCTGGGTGTTGCCGTTATACCACGAGATAGATAGACTGGCAGACAGATCTAAACTTTATAATTAATAATACTGTATTAAGCTCTCTCTGTGATTATGCAAATCTTAGAAAAAAAATGCTGGCCTTAACACGCTATCACTGAATGATCATTTTGCAAGCTGAAATGTTGCAGCAACACAGTCTTTCAGATCTCCTGTATTCGTGTATACATAGTATATTTGGTAAATGAAGCCCATTGTTTAGGCAGACTTTTTTCAATTTTCATGTCATCTCAGTTTTAGACATTTACATTACCGAAAGTTGTGATTTGCAGTCAGACACGTTCGGTCATTCTGCAGTGTGCTTTGCTTCTTCCATTAAATATATATGTTGCAATTCACGGAAATAGGAGAACCAGTGTAATAGAGAAATGCAGATACATAAAGCATAGCCTCTGAATGTTATCCACCCTCTTGAAATTAAAAAAAACAGTTTACTGTATAGGACAGATAAACATTTATGCCTATTGTTTCAATCATTCACTATGCAGTAACTTGCAGTACAAAGACACAATGTCATTGAGCTGTTAGTGAAAGAATGCCAAAGTATAGTTCGGTTTCAGTATTAATACAGCACACTTGAGTCACATTCCTCTCTGTAACAGAGCCTTTGTGAGAGTGACGTGGTAGTGCCAGGACCTCAGGACAATGGGATGAAACCGCAATATGGCACTAGAACTCTTACTGTGTTTTTGCAGAAATGCCTGTTTTTAATCAGAGAAATAACATACCACTGCTACATCTTCACAGTGACTGGAATAAGAAATCTATCAGGTCGCATTGGTTTATGCCATTACTCTAAATAAATGTTTTGTCTCCAGAGGACACGGTCAAGTTCTGAAGTATAATTTAACATATCTTAAAATTGCTGAGAAGGAACCTCTTTCATATTAAATTAAAAATAATAAAAAAAAAAAATATATATATATATATTTATTTATTTATTTATACATATGCATATGTATTCTTTGAACAAGATATTATTAAAGTAAAAAAAAAAAAATTATAATAATATATATGCAAAGGAGAAAGGTACCAGCACTCCAGGGATTTTCAAAGTTAAAAAATCCCTGTCTAGATATTTCAAATTTGTATTCTTTGAACAAGATATTATTAGAGTAAAAAAAAAAGCATAAAAAAAATATAATAAAATATATATACAAATAAAATACAAGAAGTCTTGCACTCCTACTTACTGTTGCAAATACAATGACTACCCACCACCTACATATAGGACGCCCAATAAATTACTCACCAACCCTAATTGATTGGGCATCCTATATGTTGGTTGTGAGTAGTCATTGTATTTGTGTTTGACCTGGAGAAAGTTCATATTTTGAACCGAAACGTCGACCTGAGTTGACACTCTTTCAATCAAATACGTTTTTAACTTTGAAAATCCCTAGAGAGCTGGTACCTTTCTCCTTTGGCTATATATAAGTTTGTGCTATCAAGCACTGGTGGAAGCAACAGTAAGTAGGAGTGCAAGACTTCTAGTATTTTATGTATATATATTTTTTTTCTGTTTTGTGTTTTTACTCTAATAATATCTTGTTCAAAGAATACAAATTTGAAATATCTAGACAAGCCACTTAGCATATTTCCACTTATAGCTGACTGTGCATTTAATTAAATTTATTGAATTGATTTCATGAATTAAACTGCACCTGCTTTCATGTTTGAGTGGTGTCTTTACCGTTATAAACCTACGCATGTATCGAAGATAAAAACCAAGAAATAAAAATTGTGACCGGTTATTACATTTCCTCCACTTCTCCCTTGGGGAGGTATCAAAGTGCTTTATGGTAAGTCTCATAATATCTCTGTTACCCAAGATAATTTGAACTCATTTCATAACTCTCAGAAGAATAAAAGGCTCTCTGTAAGCTGTGGCCATCAGATTGCACATAGATTCTACAGTGGTGGCATGCACCAACAGAGGTATCCATACAGTCCATACAGTACATACTACTTATGGAACAATTATAAAGAAAACATATTGCTCACTGCTATACACAATGTGTATAAAATAACATCCTGTACAGAAAGACAAAAGCAGTAAACAAGTTTGTGTATTGCAATCTATTTTATGTTTTGTACTGTGTTTTCTTTTTCTGCTATACACATGCAATGAACATTGTATTGCTGCATTGGTATATGATTCTTGATTGTACTTTTCAAAATGGTCTGATACTAAAATCAAATTAAATGAATTGCTCCAAAATCTCTAGCTCAGGGCATGGTGTATTTGATGTAATTAATCATATTAAACAAAGCTGCCCTAGTTTATACTAAAAACAATGGAAACACTTTTTTTTACAAAATCATATTTGCCATTTTGGATCCATTAATCCCCATCACTTAGAGCATCATCTACGGGACTTAAAGAATGGATTGCTCTCAAGATTGTCTGAAAGTTCATCGTCTAAATGGCTTGTTGTACATACTGCAGTTGTACATTGTGAATTGCATGCCACATAATATCCTTTGGCCTTAATTTACATGGTACATAAAGCTGTCTTTCCCCGTTGGACTTTTAATTCCTCTAATGAATTGAAGAGAAAATATATCGCTTTTCCTTTTCTCTTTTTATGTCAAGAAAAAAACCCAATCTATAGCCAAAAGATCAAATGCAATTATCTGTCTCGTATTTTAACATTCAGGTCATACTCTTTGATGTGTGTTAGTGTGACCCAGAAGACAGATATATTTTCACAAATCATTCTTTATGCTCAGTTTGGGAGGAGACTAATTTCAAGTTCCACAGATTTCTTTAAAATAAAGACTTTGTCTAATAAACAGAATCAATAGCATGGGTTCATCTGCATCAATGCCTATTAACCACATGAATACAGTAGCTATCACACTAAAGCGGCATGTAAAAAAAAGTAATCCACAGTTCAGTAATATTTAGGCAAAACAACCACATTTGCAGGACGGCATCATTTCCACTGAAAAATGCAAATGTATTCATAAAAATAAACAGCAATATTTTGCTTGAGGCAAATATTTTGTTTTATAAGCAAAAATCAAGGGATATTTTAGTGGCAAATATTTATTTATATATGATGTGTACATATATAATTTATAAATGTACACATCAATACTGCACACCAACAAAATGTATTCCCTTGATTCTTCTCATGTCAATAGCATGGACTTTTCTAAAGACTTTAAGAGAATCTTTAAGAGCATCTGAAAAAACATGGCAGCTATTAATGGAGAAATTCCCAAAATGTCATGAACTAAGTGCAGGTGGGTCTGTTGACATTGTGAGGCTATGTGCATTCTGGCAAAGCACTTGTTCCACCCCTGGCAGGAATAAAGAGTCAATGGCTATTTAGTCAAGTGAAGTCTCAGTTAAGTGAATGAAGTATTAAATAATGTCTAGAGATGGTTTACTGGCACTACGTGATGAAGATGACAGCCAAAACACGGTATCTCATACCCACATAGTAAGGTGGAGAAAAATCAGATGGATATTTATTCACTCCTAAATGTATTTAATCAAATATTCTAAAAGAAATAATGATATAGAAAGATTGCAGTCTCAATGACAATCACAATAATTAAAAATAAATATTTTAAGAAGAGTGCATGATGAAATCTTATTATAAGAATTCTAAAAACCATCAAAACCTACAAATTAACAAATAAAAGTATAACAAGATACATTATAAAAACAATAAAGAAGCTCTTTACAAAATTGCCTGATCAGAGCAATAAAAGTCTATAGTTATGAAGTCTTTCTTTAGCGAGCTCAAGGTCCCAGTTAATGCAGGTAATATTATACAGTGATGACTGTATACTGAGACTCACCAAACAAATAACCGCCCTGGGTCTCTACATCGGCCAGGGTCAGCATTACCTTTTTATACGTTCATATCCAAAGGAGCCAGTGGCAGAGAGGAAACAAAACACAACAATCTCATAACATAACAGCGCAAAAGATGTCTATTGAAACTTGAGAAAATAATGGTGCCCAGTTTTAATGATGTACTATTAAAAGTTATGTTACAATCTATATTTTACAGAAATTTTTAATACTTGTAATTATTGAAATATAACTCTATGTAACCTTTTAAAATCGAATGCGTAATCACGTATTGCTTATCATTGCAAATGCATGGTTCTCAATTTGATTTGAATTCCTGCAGAATGCTACTACCATACAGCATAGTGTGATTTTAGACACTATATGCGTCAGCACTCAATGCCATCACCTATGAGAATACTACTTCACGCCTTTGTCAGCTCCTAGATGTTTCTACTTCACAATAGTAGCAATTATGATAGTTGGTGCACTTCTAGTAGGGTAGAAATTTCAAAAACTCCCTTGTGGTAAAGGTGGTTCCCTATGACAGTGCCATGTTTCAGTACGATCATCTTGACTTTTAGCAATAGGTGTGGCTAAAACACCTGAACAGTAAGTTTCCACATGCTTTTGGCCATATGCAGAGTTATTCACTAAAGGCAGAATACAAGGTGTATTCAGAGTGAATTTCAAATTTAAAGTCAAAACAGAATCACTGAAAACTTCTCTAAGTCATCTATGCTTTCAGTTTGGCTTCTTCACTTTGAATTCTCACTTTAGTAAATAATCCTGATAGTGCACATCCTGACACTGACAGCTCAGCCACTGCCAGCACTGGTCAATGAACTAAACTGAAGGAGGACAAGAAAGGGGATTTAAATTAAGTGGACACACATGGCAGAAATGCAGTAAGTATATATCTACATGCCTGTCTGTCCTGACTCTATGTTTGCCTTCCTGCACATATCTACTAAACAGCGCTTTAATAGACCTGTGTTACATGTATGCACCAAGATATCAAAGTACTGTTTACATGCTCTGATCTTTGTGGGAGGTATTTATTATTCTAATTAGCATATCAACTGCAATTACCAAATAAAATGCTAGTTATAATCATACGTTTTGTTTGCTTCCCATCTTTTCCAGCGCCCACTACACCTCCTCCACGTGTCAGTTTTGAGTGAAACACTTACAGTGTCTCTTTTGCAATTTTTTACTTCATCTTTTTCCAGTCACTATTTCCTTCTTTGTTATACTTAAATGGACACTGTAGGCACCCAGACCACTTCAGCTCATTGAAGTGATCTGGGTGCAAACTCCCATCAACCTTAACCCTAGAGTGGTAATTATTGCAGTTTTAATAAACTGCAATAATTACCTGCATAGGTTAACTCCTCCTCTAGCGGACGTCAAGGGGGGAGGAGCTTGGGCGAGGCTGAGCCAGCACCGAGGGACATCGGCACTGGACCCATGTAAGGGACAGAAAGGGTTAATAACCCCTTCTGCACCACGGGGGTAGGCCTTGACAAAGGGGGAAACTATAGTGCCAGAAAAAGAAGTTTGTTTTCCTGGCACTATAGTTTCTCTTTAAGCTTTTTATGAGTGCCAACATTACTGTTTCCTACAGTTTAAAATAAATAAATAAGTGAAACAACATTCATTATCATTGATTACTATCTGTTTCCATGCTACAAATTTTAACATTTTACGAATAGTAATTAGCAGCTGCTTAAAGTTTTAACGTATCTCATAGATGGTAATGTCTCCCATAGATGGTAAAATGTATTACATGTCGTTATTTAACTAAAAATGATGCCTGACTATGAGTGAAGAGAAAAGGGCAAGTTAACAACAGAAAAGTTTAAAAACATCTTATATTTAAAAAAAAAAAAACACACATTTATTTCATATTTAACTATCTGCAAAATGTGGTCAGGTGTATGATGGAAACACTAAGGGCCACTTGCTTAGACAATCACAAGTGAAGAGGGCATGCTCAGAATGAACCTTTTATAGCACACTACTTTACTTTAGTAATGAAATGGAAAGTTGTTTTTTTTTATGTGTGTCCAGTTTGCAAAATGCTGAATGCTAAGTGTTTGTATGTACCAGTGGTGGCAGATGTGACTAACTTGTAGATTTAAAACACAAAGTGTTGACCATTAAACCATAAACACCAATGATTTGACACATGGCATATTTAGGTCAATTTCTCTAATTTAAAATTAGCCTTTAATTCAGTACAAGAAAACTGACACTGCTCTACGAGTGCCCCCCTCCCTGGAGTTGATTCCACAAAAGGAGAATTTTTCATTAAATCGGTGCATGAAGTATGCGCATAACACACAAATAAATATGACAGACCACTCTTCTACCTTGGATGGAGTCTGTGCTAAGACTGCACACAATAGCAGTCACAATATGTTTATTGAGTTTAGTAAGATCTTTAATTCATCCTATGTGATTAGGGGATAGATACTGGAGAATAACAATTTGTAAACCTCTGCTGGACAAGGGGTGCCCAAAGGGTAGATCCGCAGATGTTTTAAAACTACAGCTTCCATGATGCTTTGTCATTCTGCAGGCATGCGAGAGGCATGCAAAGCATCACGGGAGTTGTGGTTTAACACCATCTGGGAATCCACTGTTTGGGCAGCCCTGCTTTATGGAATAAGATCAGACTCCAAATATTATAATGTGAGACTAATTGACGAGACATCTACCTAATCAGGGAGGGTTATTCTAGCTGCTGCCATTTACTGTTCAAGTGTTGAAGCGCGGAGATCTTGAAAGTAATTTTTTTTTTCATAAATTTATTGCATTAAAAGTTGGGGAACAAACCCCTGTCTGTTGTGTCCTCTTAATCATTGAAAACTGAACCTGAAAAAACAACAGAAGCATCGATAAAGAGAACTGTGAACTCCAAAGTTACTGCTAAAGATAAATAATTATGATGAACAATTCCTGGACTACACTGCTAAATTATTGGAATAGCCACCCATATGAGATGACAAGATATTAATGTAAAATGAATCATTCCAGGCTCAGGATAGCAATTTAGAATACTTGGCAGAATAAGGACACGCTAAAGGACAGCTAGGTCTTAATACAGTTGGAAGATTTGTACATTTGTTAAACAGCACCATTTTGTACCTGGTCATGGTGCATCTGAATGCACAAGAGGTAGTGACAATATGTGTTGTAACTAGCAGTTTTATGTTTTTTTTTTGTAAGCTGATGCTGCTGGTTAGCCCGTAATACATGGAATAAAGCTTAACCTTTGACTGATCATGCTTTAAAATTGATTGCATTAATAATTACATTTCACACAGCAGGAATGGATTTAATCAAGAACCTTCTGAACTAAGATATATAGCTCTTAAAATATTCAATTACCATCAAAGTTAAATTTAAAGAACTTACATTTGGAAAAGGTATTGCAGATAATTATTAGAATTAGGGTCTGAATTATTTTGTGGTGTAATGATAGTTTTAACCCAAATATTTTGTGTTAAGACCAGACTCAATAAAATGTCCCACAATTTGAAGCAAATAGATTATGTTGTGCATAATCAATGTATCTGTGATGCCTGGCTGTGCTCATTTGCATGTTAATTTGAGAATTCTGTGATAGTTGTTGAATCATAATTTCTCTGAATTTCGGTGTCTAAGGTGGATTTCCTAAAGTCCATCTTGAAATATGCAGATGATGAGCAACTGTAACTTTTCTATCTGCATCAAACTGTGGATGGTTTTATTGTCTCTTAGAAAATTAACAAAGTGGAAGCCTAGTATAAGGTAAATTGGTAGGGTAGTGAAGGCGTTAACCCTAAATAGAATATGAAGAGAAAAAAGAGGAGGAACACTGCCGTGAATAAAGTAATTAAAACATAACTTTTAATAGTTAAAAAAATGAAAGTGGTAGCTATACAAAAGATTACGCTCAATAGACCTCAATGTACAGAGAGGGAATAAGGAGAGATAATGTGTGAAGTTTAAAACAGTATTAAATTAATTGACATCAGTTAGAATGTCAAAATTGACAGATATAATGGAAGTTTAAATGTCCAGCTCTAAGCAGAGAATACTGTGACTGTAGAATAAAGTTGGGTAGATCACTAAACAATCACTAAGCAATATATAGATCACTAAGCAATATATGGCAACTATTACAGCCTGATAGACATCAGTGTCAATACACCAACGTAAATTAAACAGTATACACTGAGATGTGCCTATAAGTATAGGTAAAGCTTAGACAGCTGATGTGATCTAGATAGCGATCTCCAACCCCGCCACGCGTTTCGATGGTGAAAAGCCGCCTTATCGGCGAAAAGCGTTGGGGTTGGAGATCGCTATCTAGATCACCTCAGCCTTAGCCTTCCGTCCCTTTGCTGTTTATTTTCTAACTTTGGGACTTTATTGTCATTGCAAATTTATCTAAGATTACGGGTGATTTGGGCTGCGGGATTCTAGTTGATTGCTGCCTGCAAACAAAGTCAAGCGCGGACATAGCGCATAAAGATTAGGAATCAATGCTGACAATCTCTCCTTTACTAATATCACGCTTTGCAGGGTTTTCTCGTCTGTTAGCCAGCTAGTTTAGCACTTTATATTGGAGACAGGTGCCCCTGAATGCACAGTTATACACTGATAAAATCATCTAATCTCTGTACTTTTCGTTCTAATCTGCTTAGTTACTACGGCTAGTTCCTCTACTTGATAGGTGCCCCTGAAGGCACAGAGATCTATCTATTTCTGTAGAGTCACTCACTACTAACTTGAGCTCTGCATTTGTTAAAATTATTTGGCAAAAGGTGCCCTTGAAGGCACATATTTATATATATATACTGATATAATCATTTTTCTTTTGACAATACAAATTTGTATACTTCTCTTTCTAATCCGTTTTGCATTAACATATGCAGATATAGTTAGTGCCCCTGTAGGCACAGATATATATTTCTGTAGAGTCACTTATTACTAACTTATACTCTGTATTTGTTTAAATCATCTGGCAAAAAATATATTGAAATGGTACAGTAGCTGTTTATTCATATATAACCTTTTACTTCATCTTGCAATCTGCTGAACAGCATGTAACAGACTTTCCTACATTTCCTATAAAGTAAGGACATTTTTGAAATAAGAGACAGATTAGACAAAATCTACTACTTCTGTCTAAGCTTTACTTATATTTATAGGCACATCACAGTGTATACTGTTTAATTTACGTTGGTGTATTGACACTGCTGTGTGGTACCACACATGCTCTGATGTCTCTCAGGCTGTAATAGTTGCCATATATTGCAACATTTGATAGAAATTTATTTTTTCCTGCTACATTGTTTAGTGATCTACCCAACTTTATTCTACAGTCACAGTATTCTCTGCTTAGAGCTGGACATTTAAACTTCCATTATATCTGTCAATTTTGACATTCTAACTGATGTCAATTAATTTAATACTGTTTTAAACTTCACACATTATCTCTCCTTATTCCCTCTCTGTATATTGAGGTCTATTGAGTGTAATCTTTTCTATAGCAAACACTTTCATTTTTTTCACTATTAAAAGTTATGTTTTAATTACTTTATTCACGGCAGTGTTCCTCCTCTTTTTTCTCTGGTTTTATTGTCTCACCACAACTTTTTTTGCACCTACTTATTGTGACAAAATATATAGTAAAGTTAGTAACATGCTTACTGTATTGGGTAAGGGGAAATGGGCCTTTCATTTCCCAGTGCCTTACATTTATGTATAGGCACAGAAGCTTTTTTTAGCTTCTTTACAACCTGGCGTTGGACAGTGGCTGTTTGTTAATGCACACAACTAAATAGTTAATTAGCAGATATTCAAAGCTGCTAAGTTTTCTTTGGCAGAAAACAGACTTACCATAATATTAGAAGGTGTTGTAACCAAGAGTAAAAACATCCGTCATCCAGCAACACTGTCAGGCTCTGTATTAATATAACAATGCTATACCTGGTATATTAATTAATGTTTTGTAATCCAATTTTCATTGAATTTTAAGAACTTCTATACTTCCTCTCCCCTCTTCTAAAAATAGTGGTTTCCTCCCACCCGTTGGCAGAGATATCGAGCAAGATCCCATGCTGTATATTTGAACTGAAGAACAGCAAAACACACACTGGGTTATTCTGCTGTTTGATATAGTCATGTACCCAATATGTCTGGAATAACCATATTTATAAGAAAACACAACTATGTCCAAAATTGAAATGTGAGTTTTGCCAATAGGAAGAGACCAGGGTATTTGCACAGTTACTGTGTCTCAGTCCAACATAGATTGCCCATAAAAAAAGTATGATGTGTTTGCAATATGTAGAGAATTTCCTGTTGAGAAGAGCATATTACTCCTGTTTTTGTAATAGAAAGAATGTTAACAAACAGATTAAAAAACACCACATTCTGCCTTGTTGAGCTCTATGTATTTCCCTAGACACAGCATGCGAAGCACAACTGAGCACTGACTCATTAATGTTATCTATCTGGAATTCTGTGCTTATTATCAGAGCAAATTGGGGACAGCCAGATTGATAAAAAAATAAAACCTCACTCAATAACATCTGTCACATATATAAAGACATTACTCTAACACAGTATCCCAATAAAACAATGTTAAAGGACCACTCTAGGCACCCAGACCACTTCAGCTTAATGAAGTGGTCTGGGTGCCAGGTCCAGCTAGGGTTAACCCATTTTTTATAAACATAGCAGTTTCAGAGAAACTGCTATGTTTATGAATGGGTTAAGCCTTCCCCTATTTCCTCTAGTGGCTGTCTCATTGACAGCCACTAGAGGCGCTTGCGTGCTTCTCACTGTGATTTTCACAGTGAGAGCACGCAAGCGTCCATAGGAAAGCATTGTAAATGCTTTCCTATGCGATCGCCTGAATGCGCGCGCGCAGCTCTTGCGGCGCATTCAGCCGACGGGAGGAAGGGAGGAGGAGAGCTCTCCGCCCAGCGCTGGAAAAAGGTAAGTTTAAACCCCTTTCCCCCTTCCAGAGCCGGGCGGGAGGGGGACCCTGAGGGTGGGGGCACCCTCAGGGCACTATAGTGCCAGGAAAACGAGTATGTTTTCCTGGCACTATAGTGGTCCTTTAATGGCTCAGACCAAAGTAATCATAATAATAAATCTCATATAATAAATCCCATATATACATTTTACAATAATTAATGTGTATATATGTATACGATTAGGTAGCATTTTGGTCCGGAAAAGCAAGTAATGTAAAAACCAAATAAAATGCATATGGTGGGAGTAAGATTGTTATCTAGAATAGGTTCAATAACACTGCACCCCCTATATCTGTGGCCTTATCTGACCCTATCTCCAAATACTCTCCTACCTGTTTTCTTTGTTCTGCTCAGGGTCCGAGCTTATCAAGGAACTGGTGGCACTGGTGCCCACCCATAAAGGAGGAATGGTATCCTAGTGTGCATGCACTCCAGGATGACAGGGTTGAAAGCAGGGCTTTCCATACCATGAGCACTGCTGAACCACTCGCTCATGGGCTGAAATGTCCTGTATTTCATCTCAAGAGTAGCACAAATACTTTGTCCAAGTCTTCCAGATACTGTAAGACTACCCACCAGAAATAATGCTGCAACATTGATTTCACTTCACTCACTGACACCATTTTGAATGTGTTTTGTTTTGTTTTTTATAATTGTTTTTCTTATCCCTGTTGCAATATAAAATTTTTGACCCAAGTGCGCACACACAACTGATGCAAGGTTACAATGTCCATGCCTGATCCCATTTAAACTCGGACTACCTTTGATTCTAAGCCTTGATATTTGTCTTTTTGTAATCCCTGACCTAGCTGGTCTTGACTCTTGATTTTTTGGGGGTGGGTTTACTTATCTGGCTTGTCTCCATTTGTATACCCTGTGACAGAGATGCACTATTGGGTGATAAGGAGGATCGTTTAGGACTTGTGTGTCACATTATGATAATATAATATATCTTGAAGAGTCTGTTTATTCTTAGATTTGTAAATGTTTTATATTTTAAGTAAGTTTGGACTCTGTCACCATTATTTTTATTCGTCAAAGCACTAACAAATTCTTACAGAATGTTATAATGAGAATATTAACAACAAGAAATGAATAACAGGCAAGTTAAGGAAGCAGGAGGGGAAGATGGCTCTCTCAATAAAAGCTGCCAATCAGATGTACTGTATGAAAACAATACAAGTAGTTTTAATGAAACAGATTTTTGCTTTACAATGGTATTTGCTGGGAATGTTAAACTTTTTCCACATTCCTTGGTGACCAGCCCCACAATATTCAAGTCATAAGTGTTGCATAAGAAGACCCCTTACTGCACTCACTATGGATTAATGAACTGAAGAATGACAAATGCATACCATCAGAATCCTTGTAAAAATGTAGTGTTCATTTGCCATGCTAGCTAACAGCATTTATGATGGCAATAGTTACCAATCACTCTTACAGAAATATTTGTACATTTTTTAAAGAATTTGCATGGAGAATGCTTTGAAAGGTTTTCACAAAGAATCAGTTTTTAATGTTTTAAAATTATTCAATTTGCACTGAATTTCTTAATGTCGTAAGCCTACTGCTATTTGTACTGTTATATGTTAATTTAGACAGTGTGAATTAAAAAACAGAAGAGTTCTTTTGTTTGTAGAAAAAGTTGGATGAACTGTAAAAGTACTGAAAGGGCAAAGCCAGGAGGTTCTCTGACCCCCATGTAGCAATGTGGTCGGGCTTAATATTATAAAAGAGAGTAGTCAGGGGACTGAGCCAGCAGTAGAACTGATAAGACATGCAATTAGACAGCTCCGGTTTGTGGCCTTATCAAAGCCTATATTTGCAGTGAAATATGTTATTTATGACTAATGTTTCTATTATCTTTGACACATACCATCATCGGGAAGCAATTGAAGAAGTTGTGAGTTGCGGGCAGTTCCCAAAATATTGGGAATTATCTGGTCTGAGGCCTGTAGAGACTCGCACCTAAGACAGCGCCCATGCCAGCAGAGGAATCTTCATCACTGGAGAAATAGGAGATGGATGCTCCCAATGACTGCACCTTAGAGGGCATATACCACCCTTCTTCAGAAGAGGAGGACACAATATCCGCTACAAAGGGAGATATCAAAACTCTTCTTATAGACTTGAAGCACCTATTAGCATCAGAGGTGGAGAAGGTCCAAGAAGAGGTGAACACACTCGGGGGACGAGGGGAGGCGGTGGAGAAAGAGGTTTTAGTTCTCACCCAGTACTGCACTGAAACTGTCGACAACATATCTAGTCTCCGAGAGTCTTATGAGACTATGTAGGCCAAGGTGGATGGAAGTCACTGCAAACATGATATGAGGCATTACGCACACTATATCGGTTGCTGAATTGTCAGCTTACATAGACAGACTCTTTCTAGCCATGTTGAAGAATAAGTCAACCTCCACCATCACAGTGGATGGTATCTTCAAGGTATTTAACCTATATGGAGCAAAGTACGAGGATTCTGCAACTCAGTTGTCCCTCCTGGGTGATAGCTATAATGAAAGCTTCCAGAAATGCACCCTCTTATACCTTTGAAAGCAACGCTATGTCCTTCTATCAGGACCTCGCTGAGATGGAGGAATGTTATGTGGACTGGGTCATGTTACCCAGTTGCTCCAAGACAAGGATTTTGCTTAATGATGGGGAAATCCTAGGTCTCTTTTAGAGGAGCCAAATGGAGTGATGCTGAAGAAGGTCCACACAGCAGAAGCATCAGTGTTCTTTCAGGAGTTAGGGCTATCTCCACAGTCTACCACAACCATCAGCGATCATAGTCGAGGAGCTGGGAAAGTGGCAGAGATCTCTGTCTTCGTTCCAGCTGGAACCAAACCTCTGTCTGAGAGGTCTCCTACATGACATTTGCAAGACACCTTGTCATTACCTAATACCACAGCCAGTTAGGCACATTCCCAGCTTATATTTATATACATACTGCTTCAACTACCCGACCATCCAACTGGTTGTTGCATATCAAATACTCTCATGTGACCCAGACTCTAGTGTAGGCAAAGTCACTTATTTATATAAATGGCACACTTTATATATACAGTTTCACACTAATATGGCATACAACTCCCACTGTTTATTCATGTACCTCCAAAAATGCCCAGTTTTTATTAATGTATTGATTTTGTCATTGCACTTGCATAACAATAATAAAGATTTTTTTTAGGAAGAGAGTAGTCAGAGTCAGGCCAAGGTCAAGGGTTACAGCCAAGTCAAGGAACCAAAGTAAGCAAGGAACTGAGCTGAGTCAAAAAAACAAAAACACCAATCACTATAGGAACGCACTCTGAGATATAAAAGACCATGACAGAGCAAAGAGGAAACTGAGTCATGGTTTTAAGTAGCCACAAAAATGACTCAACTGACATGAAAATGTATGGGAGTGATGACGTGAACTTTGGTACAAGAAAATGAAACAGGTTCAAGGAAGTATAAGACGCCAAGGAGAGAAGTAGTTGAATGTGGCTCCAGTATATTGAAAAGTATCAATGCATGTGCTCTGGTGGTGTCCAGATGAAAAGAGATTTGTGACAGAACCTGGGTATTCCATCTCTTCCTCTACCCTATGCATGTTGTGGTACATAAGTCAATAACACCTGCACCCCAATAGCAAGTTAATCCTAAAGACCAAAAAAAACCTTTCAGTTAATCAGAAATAATGTTGTTAGGATGTATTACATTTGCTGTACATATCTCATGTTAATTTGTGTAGATGGTTATTATTGTTGACTAAAAGGCTGTTTATTTAATAATTTAACAGCAGTAGGTTATTATTTGTTTTAATGGTATAACAATTCTTAAAATATCTTTTTTGACGATGCCAGTCCCAGTTATTTATATGTAGCTCTAACATTCTTGCTAACTGAAGCATCATATTCAAGAAGACTATTTGTATCCCTGGCACTGTGGGAGAAGAAGGAAGACTGCTGTTTTTAGTTTCAAAACTTTTCAAAAACAACATTTGAGCCAGTAAGTGTATTTCTAAGCCACAAATGTAACTGGGAAGTTTTCATTTAGTTACCCATGGAGAGCAATGGGATTGGTTGACTGATTAATGGTAATTCTGGTCTTCCTCAGTGATAAGTTTATTCCCATCCTGTAATATATATTTCATAAGAGTATAATTCTCATGAGTACTGAATGCACCTTTGAGTAGAAGACCACCCAGTTTGTATATATAAACAGTTTCATTGAACTGTGGAAATTTGTACTTTCAGAGACATTTAATACAATAAAACATAGTAAATTAAAAAGAAGCATAACATTTTTAATGTACAAAACATATTTATGAAGTAATGGTATAAAATATTTGTCTTATGTTTTCTTTGTTTGCAGTATGTGTTTAACAGATAACGGATCAAAAAAAAAATGTAACTATCGTGTTTATATATTGTCACAGGCTCCTAGGGTCATGCCTTGACACCTTTACACCTTTTGCTTTTTGATACAAGTTTGACTGACGCATCAGTTTCTTCTTATGTTTATGTTGTACCGTGTGCACAACTAAAATTAAGAATAAAAAAAAAAAGAAATTTAACTGAAATGTTAGAAATTTTGAAACTAAACTATTAGGTATGCCACATTGTAAACTTGATGGCAATATATAAAAATAGGCTAATATTATTTAATATGGATATGTTTTTCGAATGATCACAATCTGTTAGCAAATCTTTTCAAATTATTTGTCTACAGAATTCATCATTGTTTATGGAATTTTTGTAAATAAATAATTTGAAAAGTAACAGATTGAGATAATTTGAAAAGCTTATTTAAAATAATGAAATCGAGGCAAAATGAGTCACACATTTAGAGGGTTACTCTTACCAAAACCTAGTGTTCTCATAAAACACTAGGCTGCAGTAAACCTTTCTGTGCTGGTCTACCACCAAACCTCAACATGTTTTGTATTTTTTATTTTTTTTTAAATGCTTAAACTTTTCTTGTTTCTTTTGGCGAGGCCAAGTTTTCCCTCAGCCCAGTCCTCCTTAGCTGACATCACTCCCGCTAGTTGGAAGAGGAGGTATGTCAGGGAGGGCCGACTGAAAAATCACCAGTGGGGCATGCCGTCATTGGATGTGTGTGCTGGCGTCAGACACATATTTTGCACAGTATTGACATTAGCCAGCATGGAATTTCAAAGTGAAATGCTGTAAATACAGACTCCAGGTAACATGACCACTTCAAACCATTGTAAAAAAGCCAAAACAAAAGATGAGATCACTAAGCATGAAACTCTGTAGCTTGCTTTTCGTTAGTCAGAGATTAGGCCTCAAACAAGTTCCAGCTCATATTAACCACAGAGGAACCTATACTATTTACATATCAGAAAGTGATTCTACTCAGAGCCATCTTTAATGCGGGAAAAATGGGGCCGCTGTCCCGGGCCTAGTTACTTCTGGGGGGGCTCCTCTACTCTCAACTACTTACTCTCCCCCCATGGGTCCCCGGTGCTGCCTTTTTGGCAGCATGGGAGGAAGTGACTGTCGTGAGTCACTTCCTCACAGAGAGAGACGTGCAGGAGAGACCAGGGAAGCCACCACTCTGGACACCAGGGAAGCCACCAGGGCCGTCTTTAATATCGATTGGACCCTGGGCAAGCATTTGCTTGGGCCCCCTATACCTGCCCTTCCCCACTCCCCCATGCCCCCCAATTCTCAACCCCCAGCTCCCTGGCATGCAATCAGGGCCTCCACCCCAACCTACTGATAGAACTAATGTAGAGAGGGCTGTGGTGCAAGAATTGTTTTCTCTCCAATAGCGCAAGAGTGGAGAAAAGTTAGATACCCATCTGTCATACAACTTCCACGATGGGGATCCACCGTTTGGCCATTCTTGTAGGGTTGTATTTGTGGGCAGTGTTTGTGAATTTGAATGTAAGCATGTATAGAGTATATGTGTGCATATAGGGGTGTATTTGTATATACTGTTACTATTGGAATGCAGCTGTGTACTTTTGTGTAGTTTTTGTGTTTGAATGCAGGGGTGTGTGTTTGTATGTAGTATTGACTTTTAAATGAAGTTGTGCTTTTGTGTATTGAGTTGGCGTTTGTATATAATTTTAGTGTTTTATGTAACATTTGTAATTGCATGCAGGGGTGTGTGTGGATGTAGGGTTGTCTTTTAAATGCAGATGTACATTTGTGTGTAGTTTAGTGAGTGAAGGGTGTGTTTGTATACAATTTTGGAGTTTGTATTAGGGGTGTGTTTGTATGTAATGATTGTGTTTGCTGTGGTGTGTTTGATTGCCTGGATATATGCACATACATACACAGACACATATAGCCAGATACACACACTGACACACACAGCCAGATACACAGACTGACACAAACACAGACAGATACACACACAGCTAGATACACAGCCAGATATACACACAGCTAGGTACACTCACAGCCAGGTACAAACACTCACAGTCAGGTACACACACACACACACACACATACAGCCAGATACACATGCACATACAGCCAGATACACACACTGACATACACACAGCCAGATACACACATTGACATACACACAGCCAGATATACACACACAGTCAGATATACACACACACACACATAGCCAGATAAACACACACACACAGTCAGATAAACACACACACACACACACACACATATAGCCAGATAAACACACACACATAGCCAGATAAACACACACACATATAGCCAGATAAACACACACACACAGCCAGATAAACACACACACACAGCCAGATAAACACGCACACATATAGCCAGATAAACACACACACATAGCCAGATAAACACACACACATATAGCCAGATAAACACACACACATAGCCAGATATACACACACACACACAGCCAGATAAACACACACACATATAACCAGATAAACACACACACATAGCCAGATAAACACACACACATATAGCCAGATAAACACACACATATGCCCAGATGCACTCACTCAGACCCAGGTACACACACATATATCAAGTTACATCATATTTTAGCCACCCTCTTGTCTCCTTACCTTTTGGGTACAGAAGGTTGGCTTCCCTGGGGTCCAGTGGGAGCTGGAGGGCCAAGGCTGATGAGAGTCTGTCCTCAGTCCCTTTTCTCCTCTTGTGTGTACCTCCTCTACCTCCCCAGCAGGCAACATCAAAGGGGCCAAGGCCGAGCACTCTTAAAGGGCTGAGGGCCCTTAATTACATCAGGTGCTGCAGTCCACAGGATTTGGACCCCAGCAGGGGGCCCACAGAGCAGCTACTTTGGGCCCCCCTGAGTAACTGGGCCCGGGGCAGCTGCCCCTTTTGCCCCCCTTTAAAGACGGCCTTGGAAGCCACCCTTCAAGGTAGAAAATGGGAGGGGGCCCGGCGGTTTGCCCACAATGCCGCCGTGTGCGAGGGTCTCCTGTTAGTCTGCCCTGACGGAGATCCAGCCTCAATCTGCAGCTCCGCCGAGAGTGAGCTGCAGACTGAGGTGTCTCACGATCTCCAGCCTGTCAGAGCATTGCCCCTCTAACCCCTGTCACTGCCCTTCTACCCTTCCTAACCCCATCACTGCCCCTCTACCACCCCACCCCTGTCACTGCCCCTCTACCCCCAACCCCTATCACTGCCCCTTCCACTCCCCCACCCCCTGTCACTGCCCTTACTCCCTTATCCCTATCACTGCTCTCTGCCCCTAACACCGCCACTGTCCCCTACCTCCCTTGCCACTGCCCCTCCACTCCCCTGTCACTGCCTCTACCCCAGCTCCCCTGTCACTGCCCCCCTACTCCTTGTCACTGCCCTCCACTCCCCCACCCCTGTCACTGCACCTCTACCCACCTAACCCTGTTACTGCCCCTCTAACTCCCAACCCCTGTCACTGCCCCTCTAACCCCCAACCCCTGTCACTATCCCTCTACCACCCCTTAACCCTTTTTACTGCCCCTCTACCCCCCAATCCCTGTCACTAACCGTTTACCCCCGCTACCTCCTGTCACTGCCCCTCCACCCCTAAGTACCCCTGTCCTCCTCTACTCCCAACCCCTTGTTGCTGTCCTCCACCTCTACCCCCAAGTCAGCTGCCCCTCCACTCCCATACCCCCGTCACTGCCCCCCTCCACCCCCTACCCCCCTGTCACTGCCCCTCCACCCCCTAACCCCGGTCGCCCACACAGTGCACCCTTCGCAATCATACACACTGTACCCCACACACTGCATCCCTCACAATTACACACACACTGTACCCCTCACAATTACACAAACTGTACTCCCCACACACTGTACCCTCACAATCATACACACTGTACCCCACACACACTGTATCCCTCACAATTACACACACTGTACCCTTCACAATTACACCACACTGTACCTTTCACAATTACTCACACACACTGTACCCCTCGCAATCACACACACTGCACCCCTTACACGCTGCACCGCTCACAATCACACACACTGCACCTATGTATATTTGTATATATATATATATATATATATATATATGTGTGTGTATGTATGTATATATATATGTATGTGTGTGTATATAAAAATACATATACACGCTTCGTGTGTTTGTGCTTTAGGGTGCATACCCTAAGGCAACAGGCTGCGCACGCCTATGCACTGACAGCAGTAGTGTCCAGAAATTTTCCTCTTCATAAAAGATACAGCAACTCCAGCCAATTATTTCATTATTATTTGAGTCTCACCTGTGAAGTTTGTCTGATACCCTTCTAGGTAATAGTGACCATAACTGCTCTTGTGAGCAGGTCTACTTTGCATATGGCATAGGTGTCTTCTAGAGTAGAAGTAAGCTAAATCTTGGAGTATCCATCATTAGAAGCCTACCTACACACTTATGTGCACGTGTAAAACAGTAAATTGTTTTGTTGAATATGAAGATTATAATTTATGTTTGATAATTATGTTCATTGACAGATTTAATTATTTGGTGGTTCATTTTAAAGTTTCTGTTATATGCGATAAGCTGTTAATTAAAATGAAATTTAGCTGAGTTTTCAATAAATATTCTCTTTTAAATATCAATACCCAGTTGCACACCTTAATGAAATATGCTGTGCATGCCTATGTTTAATTATCCTGTCTGCAATTTGACAATATTTAAAAACACATAAATTGTTAACAGGAGACTGCTGCTCGGGTACACTGTATGCACAAAAGGCTTTGGTGGAAAGAGGGTGGGTTTGCCCAAATTACTGGTGGACTGGCGTGAATGCCTGCCAGGCCATCTGACAATCAAATAGGCAGGCCCACAGAGGAGTTTCTCTGCAGGGTTCTAGTTCCCTGAGTTCAGCAATCGCTTCTAATGATGCACTTGCGCTATGCTTTTTGGGGACAGTTCCCTGGTGTCCCCAAAGGTGAGAGACCAGGGAACAAAGTATGGATAGAATCCAAAAATTGTGGCTGTCCCTCTGAAATTGGGATGGTTGGGAGGTATGCCCTACTTCAAAGGAAAGCATGTTAAATGTATTTTGTAGCATTCATTCTGTTCAGCTGCTTTCTCTGGTCAATATATCTAGTAGATTTATTTTCAAACTGAAGGAAAATAAAGCTGTTTTTTTCACATGTGTATTTAACAGAACAGGTTTGTGGGTTTGTCTCTATCTTATATATTATAGGAATGCTACTAGCACCATTACCACTTCAGCCCACTGTAATAGTTATGGTGCCAAGAGAAACCTGGTGCCCCTTATAGTGCAAGTATTCAAACAGTTTTTGAATGGTTTGACTTCTCAGCTGGGGTCCGGCATCTCCACTAACACCAGAGACCTGATCAATAGCTGAGTCATGCACTGCAGGGGCCAACAGATGTTTCTGCTTAGGAACGTCCAGTAACTCCGGCATTATTCTCCAGAGAGCCGCACCCAGCGGAACCCAGGTAAGATGTCATAATGTTCATAAATCACTAATTACAATGGGGGGTTTTCAGGGCACACCTTTCTGTAGTGGTTATGGTACTTGAACTGTTCCTTTAAATACCTTTTTGGATTGGCACATAAAACCATAAATATCAGAATGCTTGGCCAGCGGTAAATGCTGATATTGGTGTGCCAGAGCATCTCTGAAGCCACGGGTCCTCCAGTAAATGTTGAACATGTCTGTAAAATAGAAAAGGCTGCTGCCATGACAACTGTTCTAGTCATTTTTGTTATGGCTTATGCTTATTTCAATATGATTTTTATTCAAATTTTTAAGACATACAAGCTCATTTATATATAATATGATGCATTAAAAAAAAAACAAAGAGTACAAAAGAAACAAACAAAATGAAAAACAAAAAGAGAAAAATACAGATCCTGGCTTACAAATGAATAGTTCCGGGGGTTGGATACATCGAAGCACACACCAATTAATATTGTCCACAAAGTTAAGATAAGAAAGCATGGAGATTCAAGCATTTCCATTAATCTATGACAGAAAGGTGCTAAAGCTCTCTGTTATGTTACATTTCTGATCTCTCAGCTAATGAATGTTCAGATATAGTACACATCTCTGTCTAATTGAGGGTTTTGTTAAATGACTGAATATTAATTTGAAATGCCCCTAAGTCCATCTATTTTCATTTGTAGGGTTTTGATGGTATTAGTCATGATGTGGGATATCTCCCAAGTTATACTACCATGAGAATGTTTGATAATCATGAGATCAAATGGGAGTACCAACAAACGACTAGTATTTATCATGAAGTGGTTATTATACCTAGAATATCCCTGACATGTTTTACTTAATAATAATACTACCACATTTGTTCTTTTACTGCATTTTTGTAGAAAAAAAACAGGTAGTCTAAAATCTCTAGATCTTTCAAATGACAAATGAGGGGAGGGGAGAAAGGGAGGATTCAGAACAATGCTTGATAAATTACTCAATTGCTTTCTTTCATGGAATTAGAACAAATTAAGCTAACTTTCAAGAATCTATGAAATATTCCAAGGTGAACTTTTTTTTTTTCGAAATCGCTTCCAAATTGCCATCAGTTGATATACAAGTGGCAATTTTACAATTAAATGCATTTTTGTAGGTTTAGCGAATGAACACAACTGGTTTAGACATGTCGATTGTGAACATTCTATTTCCCAACATTTTTTTTGTTCAAAGACTTTCAGACATCCTTTGTGTGCAATAGTGAGAATGCAGAGATGATATTACCTGTAAATGTCAGAAAGCCAATGCCAAGCAATCACTCACACAGCAATGGTTCTCCCCAATAGCCTATAGTGCAGATGTTATAGCCTGAAGCATATATTTCAATATCTTTCCATTCCACAGCTTTACCTTGACATCTGCTGGGATGGGTATGTTTCATTTCAGTTTTGCAAAAGCATGCACAAAGTTTAAATGCATGTACAAGTGCATATACTTCAGACATAATACCATATAATTCTATTATAATTATAAAGGATTTAAAAATCTAAATATATGTGTAAACTAGTAAGTTCTGTCATGTAAAATGTACACTCAAAATATACAGTAAATTACTTTTATTATAAACAAAGAGCAGGAATCCTGCTATTGCAGTGGTCACCAAGGCAATGAAACAGGCCAATGGTACCCCTCCCGCCCCCCCCCCTCTCTCTCTAGGCATGTCCCAACAACATCTTTAGAAAGATGCTTACTGCTCCTGGGACAATTAATTAATTAATGATGAAATAATTCATTTTGCAAAAATGAGGTGACATGTCTGCTTGATATGCAGTGGCCCTAGCATGCCATCTGAGTGACTACCAGTGGAGGTGTTACTAGGCAGCAATGTAAACACTGACTTTTTGCTGTAGTGTTATCGGGCTTAGAATGACCTTTTCTAGACTTGGATTTTGTCTCCAACCCCATCTATTATAATGTTAAAACAAATTGCAAGAAATATTATGAGGTCATTAGATTCAAAAATAATCATTAAACTACCATATATACTCGAGTATAAGTCGAGTTTTTCAGCACATTTTTTGTGCTGAAAAACCCCCACTCGACTTATACTCGAGTTAATGTCTGTATTATGGCAACTTACATTGCCATAATACAGTCCATGACCGCCGGGCTCATTACAAGCCCAGCGGTCCTGTTGGGGGCTGGCAGAGAGCTGTAACTTACCTTTCCTGCAGCTACTGTCAGCTCCCTTCTCTCTCTTCCATTCCGGCCAGCAACCCTGTCAGCTCCACTGTAAATCTCAGGAGAGCCGCGGGGAACGCTCCGCTCGGCCGCGAGACTTACAATGGAGGAGAAGACTTATAAACACACTGTAAATAAATATTCAATTAATATAATTTTGGGGGGATATAATTTTATTTAGAAATTTACCAGTAGCTGCTGCATTTCCCACCCTAGTCAATAAGTTTTCCCAGTTTTTGGGGGTAAAATTAGGGGTCTCGACTTATATTCGGGTCGACGTATACTCGAGTATATACGGTATTTTGGTTTCTTCTTTAAATACCTCATATATAAGAAAGGAGTGGTGGCTAAATGATTAAACAGTTCCTAACACAAGTTCTTTCCGCATATTGTGTGTCTTTATTATAAAGCATAGGACTCGTAGTTTCTGCACACTTCTCCTCTGAGTACTTTGTGAGGCAACAAAAACAGAGCAAACAGAAATCGCCATCTAGCAATTGATGGGACACAAAGCTCAAACAGTATAAGAACATAATGCTCATTTACATAAGCAATAGATGAAGATTTTGCTATATGAAATGAAACTCTTATTCACAAATCACTCTTTATAGTCCTTTATAGTGTTTCAATCTAGACCCTCATAACATGTCAGAGCCGTTGGTTCTTTTTAACCTGAACGATTTTATGGTGCGTGAGTTATCTTTGATGTGTGCCAGCAATTGGCTCCTTGAAACCAGTTGAGGCTCATTTAATTTGCTAGCACACATGGATTTAAGTACAAAGCAATGCACATTAAAAAGAAACCTGGGAACACTTAAAAAAGGAGGAAAAATGTTTTATTTTGCTTTTTATATGTACTCCACAGCTGTGTGCTCAAATAATTGAAGTATCCCCTCCCAAAGTAGTTAAACATTGGACAACTAATAGAAAAGGCCAATATGTCTTTTAGACCTCCCTGAAAACTATAAACTAATGTTTCAGCAGTACTTCTGTACATTTCACCCCTACTGATAACACTGGACACATTATTGCTGAAATACTGACCAATAAATATCTTTTTTGTAATACTGGAGCTGCGATGATTCCTTTTTCTTGGCGCAGTCAGAGACATGAGATTTTCTCAGCATCATGAATTTTCTATATGTATGTTAGGTCAGTGTTTTGGATGAAAAACACTACATAAATCTACATCTATTTTATCTTAGCAGCTTCTAACACGTATTGCAACTTGTATTAAAAAAAACTAATGAGAGCTGCTAAGCTTAAAAATTGACAATCTTTATGAACAAATCCGGCTTTTATTAAGTAAGCAGCAAGTTAAAAAATGACCGCAGAACAGCTTTTTCTAGTTAAATTCCATAAAATGTTGCTGCTTAGAGGATTATTAACTAGACTTGGAATTATAGCAAAAATAAATATAAAATTATTTTTGTGTGGTGCTGTGTAAGTGATGGTTTGCCATTGCCTTCCTGACATTTACGAAAATAGGGCCAAACATCACAATTACTAAAGATAAGTTTCACGCCTAATGGAGTAGTTATGTGACAGGATGTAGTAACATGTTATTTTATTTGTAATCAATATTAAAGAGATTTAGATATAAGGGAAAACATCCCTGGATGAAAATACAATTGTGCCTCTTTATAAATAAATGGTAAGACCACACTGTGTCCCCACTAACCTTGAATATGTTGTGTGATTTTGGGCACCTGTTCTAAAGAAGGATATTGTGGCACTAGAAAAAGTGCAGATGCAGGCTACAAAATTAATAAAATGAATGGAACATTTTAGGTATGAAATAGGGTTAACAAATTTAAATCTGTTTAGTTTAGAAAAACGTCGCCTGAGAGCGGATATGATAACACAAGGTTACACATTTAAACTGGAAGAAATTAGATTTAGTTTAAGGTACATGAAATGTTTTTTTTGTACAGTAAGAACAATAAGGATGTGGAATTCTCTGCCTCAAGAGGTGGTTTTATCAGAGTATGTACAGATATTTAAACAGCAACAGGATGAATACTTGCAAAAACATAATATTCAGGGATATCATTTTTAATATGTGGGGTAACAGCTTCTTCGTCCAAAGAGAGATCTGACTGACATTATGTTTTTAAAAAGCCTTTCATTCTAATGGTTTTTCCCTGCCTGGCTAAGTCTCGTGTTCTGACCACACCTGCTGCCTTCGCAGACACAGTTGATATAAGCTGATAGGATAATATGTTTTTTCCACAGTGAAGGACAGTCACTCATGCTACAGACTCAATGTGTAGGAAACATTTTGTACTTCTCAGGGTGGAATGGGTGAGAGGGTTTGTCAATTGCCCGCTGACTTTTTCATTTATTTATTTTTTTAAATTAAAATACTTCTGCTTACTTCTGATTTGTACCACTTTTTATTAACACAAGCTTGCAAAAGGAAACATCTTAACTTAATATTATTTTATATAATGAATATGACAAGATGGCGAAAATACCTGATATTGCATAGGATTTGGTTAGGCAATGTTTGAGCTGTTTTTGCTTTGTAGTACACTTTATGTGAATTTTGCACCATTTTTAGTTTGTCCAAACTGGTTTTCTGAAAGTATTGCATGGACCAAATGCCTTGGATGAATTAGGGTTCATAAAAGTAAAAACATGCTGGACAAATCACTTTGGACAAACCAAATTATTTTGCCTTACACAGGTCAAGGATTCACAAAGCACTATGTATTGTGTAAACAAGGGAAATTAGTGACATCAATAACATTAGAGTTAGGGTTAGCTAGGATTAGGTCTACGTAAGGTTAGGTGGGGTTAGGGTTTATAAATAGCATCAATGTTTAATGCTGTCCAGTATGGTGACACAGATTGTGCCACTATACCAAATAGCACCTCTAAAAAGTAACACACGTGGCCTGTGAAATTCCCCATAGAGATAAAACAGTGTAAAAGCACAAGTAATTAAATATAATGAGCAGATATAATGAGCAGAATAGGCTTGGCATTAGGGTTAGGGTTGTCATTCGTTAGCTTTAACTTTAGTTTAGTTTAGTTTAGGTAGGGTTAGGTTAAAAATAAATATAATGAGCAGATTCTGTACAGGATGGTCATAAAATGTTAAATGAAAAGAGTCAAAATATTCTTAGTCAAATAACTTTCTATTAATAAATATTTTAGTATAGTGATTTTGAATTGTGTGACTGCAATTAA
>OW240917.1:154965433-154980305 GCA_933207985.1 Pelobates cultripes | reverse complement strand
GGGGAGGACATTAGGTCCCCCCTTATTCTGATTTAGGGCCCCCACCTGCCACTCAGGGGTGGGGGCCGGGGGGAGTACATTAGGTCCCCCCTTTAGTTTAAAAGCCCCCACTCGCGTGTCGCAGGTGGGGGCTTGGGAGGGGGGACCTTTATAACAGTGAGCAGCCACAGGCTGCTCACTGTTTAATAGACATGCCCCTACTCGCAGTACAGTGAGTAGGGGCATAATTTACTAATACTAGGTAATGTTTACTTAGTATTAGTAAATTTGGCTGAAAGACCAGTTTAGGTCGTTCAGCCTTTTAGTAGATAGCTCCCTAATACCGTGGGAATTAGGGAGTTATCTTCTTATTCATTCCTGTCATTACATTGACTGGCCAAGTAACTTACATTTCATATGAATGTATGTTACTTGATTGATGTAAGTGTTGCAAATGCTTACAGCTGAATCCTGGCTATGTTTGTATACTTTTTATTTAAAATTGTATACAGTGTAACATTCTTCATTCTTCAACTGGGTAAGTATATTAGTTCTTAGGCAATACTGTGCTTCGGAACTTCGGAACTTCGACACTTGGGAAATTCGGTAATTTCAGGACTTTCGCAATTCCGTAATTCATCTATTCGGAAGTACCCGAATATCCGAATTTCCCGAAATTTGTCCGAATACACATTCAGACCGAAATGAATTGCACATATCTACTCCTGATGTTAATATCATCTAGCCACTCTGGGGAGATCTCAAACGTGTGGTTATTGCAAGACGACCAAAGATTTTGCATGACCTGGAGGCATTTGGCCAAGATGAATGGGCAGCTATACCACCTGTAAAAATTATGGGCTTCATAGACAACTAATACAAAAGACTGCATGCTGTCATTTATGCTAAAGGGGGCAATACACAGTATTAAGAACTAAGGGTATGCAGACTTTTGAACAGGCGTCATTTCCTTTTTTTCTTTGTTATCATGCTTTGTTTTATGATTGTGCCATTTTGTTATAACCTACAGTTGAATATGAATCCCATAAGAAATAAAAGAAATGTGTTTTGCCTGCTCACCCATGTTTTCTTAAATTTTTTTACATATATTACCAATTCTCCAAGGGTATGCAAACTTTTGAGTACAACTGTATATACACTGCTCAAAAAAATAAAGGGAACACAAAAATAACACATCCTAGATCTGAATAAATTAAATATTCTTCTGAAATACTTTGTTCTTTACATAGTTGAATGTGCTGACAACAAAATCACACAAAAATGTAAAAATGGAAATCAAATTTTTCAACCCGTGGGGGTCTGGATTTGGAGTCACACTCAAAAAAAAAATGGAAAAACACACTACAGGCTGCTCCAACTTTGATGTAATGTCCTTAAAACGAGGCTCAGTAGTGTGTGTGGCCTCCACGTGCCTGTATGACCTTCCTACAATGTCTGTGCTTTTCCTGATGAGGTGGCGGAAGGTCTCCTGAGGGATCTCCTCCCAGACCTGGACTAAAGCATCTGCCAACTACTAGACAGTCTGTGGTGAAACGTGACGTTGGTGGAGGGAGCGAGACATGATGTCCCAGATGTGCTCAATTGGATTCAGGTCTGGGGAACGGGCGAGCCAGTCCATAGCATCAATGCCTTCGTCTTGCAGGAACTGCTGACAAACTCCAGCCACATAAGGTCTAGCATTGTCTTGCATTAGGAGGAACCCAGGGCCAACCGCACCAACATATGGTCTCACAAGGAGTCTAAGGATCTCATCTCAGTACCTAATGGCAGTCAGGATACGTCTGGCGAGCACATGGAGGGCTGTGCGGCCCCCCAAAGAAATGCCACCCCACACCATTACTGACTCACTGCCAAACCGGTCATGCTGGAGGATGTTGCAGGCAGCAGAACGTTCTCCACGGTGTCTCCAGATTCTGTCACGTCTGTCACATGTGCTCAGTGTGAACCTGCTTTCATCTGTGAAGAGCACAGGGCGCCAGTGGCGAATTTGCCAATCTTGGTGTTCCCTGGCAAATGCCAAACATCCTGCACAGTGTTGGGCTGTAAGCACAGCCCCCACCTGTTGACGTCGGGCCTCATACCACCCTCATGGAGTCTGTTTCTGACCGTTTGAGCAGACACATGCACATTTGTGTCCTGCTGGAGGTCATTTTGCAGGGCTCTGACAGTGCTCCTCCTGTTCCTCCTTTCACAAAGGCAGAGGTAGCGGTCCTGCTGCTGGGTTGTTGCCCTCCTACGGCCTCCTCCACGTCTCCTGATGTACTGGCCTGTCTCCTGGTAGCGCCTCCATGCTCTGGACACTACGCTGACAGACACAACAAACCTTCTTGCCACAGCTCGCATTGATATGCCATCCTGGGTGAGCTGCACTACCTGAGCCACTTGTGAGGGTTGTAGACTCTGTCTCATGCTACCACTAGAGTGAAAGCACCGCCAGCATTCAAAAGTGACCAAAACATCATCCAGGAAGCATAGGAACTGAGAAGTGGTCCATGGTCACCACCTGCAGAACCACTCCTTTATTGGGGTTGTATTGCTAATTGCCTATAATTTCCACCTGTTGTCTATCCAATTTGCACAACAGCATGTGAAATTGATTGTCACTCAGTGTTGCTTCCTAAGTGGACAGTTTGATTTCACAGAAGTGTGATTGACTTGGAGATACATTGTGTTGTTTGTGTTCCCTTTATTTTTTTGAGCAGTGTATAAACAAGTTCAGTTTCTGGTACTCACCATAACAACAAACATAAAGCAATAATACCTGGGTGCTTCTAAGCGCAAAAATCTACAAGGTAAATGAAAGAGCACTCCAAAGGATTTTTCAAAAGTATAATTTGAAATCAACGTTTCGATTGTTCTTTCATTTACCTTGTATTTATATATTTATATCACTGCTAAATGGTTGTATATATCGGCTAACAGAGGATTCTAGAATAGTAACTGTAAATTATTAATGTAAAACGAAGATTGGTGAGAATGATCAGTAATCAGGATGTGCTATGATCTAAAATGGAATGGGTTTCTGATACATGTTTTCTGATGATAATCTATATTGCATAAGCCTTTAGGCTTGGACAAGGCTATGGAAATTGTGTCTAATCAGCTCCTTATTATGCCTGCAGGTGTGCACATTTGCCTGCATACATAATTCCAATGCAATTAAGCCTCCTGACCATCTCTGTGCTATTTGTGTGGAACCTTCTAAACTCATCACCCATAAGAGAGTGAGATGGAGGGGTAAGGAGAGATAGGGTTAATTAGCAAGCACCATTTCATCCAATGCAGCTTTGAAGTGTGTTTGATTTTTACAAGTAACCCCAGTTGAATTACCCAAGTGGAAATCCTAATATTTACATACCTGTATACACTTCCTTACAGATGCACATTGCCAGGATTTCACAGTTAGACACCTACTCATATACTGCCAAGAATATGTTTATACTAAAAGAATAGTTCTTTTTTTTTTTTTTACATATTTCTAGCAAGGCTGATTTCAGGGCTTAGCTCACTCGGTATCTGCCAGCAAACTGCAGGTCATTTGGCGGCATCATGCCAGTCATATAATAGAGGAATCGGGATGCTGTGCACTTTATAACGTGCCCTCAACTCTGCCTACTTGTAGGAGCACGTAAATGATTAAATTATAAAAACTGGCAAGAGATTAAATCATCCATTCACGAATACACAACAAGATTGCAGGAATCTGGCTTTTGGGTTTGAAACAGGAAATGTATCTATATATTCAGCAGGACTGTAAACAGCAGAGCAACAAGGTTCAATGCAATTTAAAATAAATATATACACATCTATCTATCTATCTATCTATCTATCTATATATATTGCATTGGGGTGGTGCAAGGGCACCAAACTATCTGAATGTCAGTCAGTATTAGAGCTGAAAGCCCCAAATGCCCCATGTAATCTACTAAACCTTTTAACTAACTAGGGGCAGACTGACCCATCAGGCACCCAGAGATAGACAGAGAATCCAACCTCAAGAGGGGGCATGGTGGTTGGCCAGTGAACCACTGGGTGTGGTTTCCTTCCATGCGGTCTGCACCACCGTAATGCCTAGGGTCTGCACCTCCGCCAGTGGCAGACTGTCAGTAGCTGTGTCCTGAGCTTCATACCAATCAAATTGTAGTCGCTAGTTACCACAGCACCATTTTCTCCCCATAAGTGCTGCAGCTCCTGAGATACTTATTCATGATCTACATCAGGTATAGGTGCATATCCAAAGCTAGTAGTCTCCCTTCCCATGGCATCATCCAGCACACTGGACCACCAGGGATTGGCATGTCCCCAATAAAAAGAGTGAGGGTGAGTGAAAATCTTTTTCTTTTTTTTAAACATTTTTTTAATTTTATATTAATTAAATTAATAAATCCCCTATCCCATGCACACACTGCTCCAAACACACACTGAACCCCATACACACGCACTGCACCCCTCATACACACTACCTTCCATACACACACACTGCACCCCTCACACATGCACTGCCTCCCATACACACACACACTGCACCAATCACACACAAATTGCACCCCTCAAACACATTTCACGCCTCACCCACATACACACACACTACTGCCCCTATCCTGACAAACCCCAGGTAAGTTCTTAAACAGTTTGACTGTTTTCTCTGGGAGGATGCCACGGTACTCCTGGAACCTTAACCACTAGAGAGAGCTGTAGTGGTTATTGTGTCTGGACTGTTTCTTTAAATAATCTACCAAAGCCCCTCCTGAAATTAGGTTCTGGAGCTGCCTCTGCCACTATTTACACACTACACCCCTATAAACCCTTACCATACCCCTATACACAAACCGCACCCTCTTTACACTCTCTATGTATACATAGTACACCACAAACAGGCCTCTTTACAAAGTCTACACCACAAGCAGACCCTTCTACACACGCAATCCCACAAGCCATATCCAAACACATACAACACCATATGCAGCCTTCCCATACTTGCACAACACTTTACCAGCCCACCAGCAAATGCAATGTAGGCATGTAATACAGTTAATTTCTCCTTTTGCCTGTGTGCCCTGTGAGTTGTCAGCCTGTCCTTGTATCTAACCAGATACTATGCTAATCCCATTAAAACTAGCTTATTAAGACAGGAGAGAGGAAGGAAAGAGGAAGGTAATGAAAAAAATTCAGAGACCCAGAACCAGTGGCAGAATTTCGGGGTCTCAACAATCACTATTGCCACCGAGCCCAGGAGTTCTACCTGCCAAAGGAGGGCCACGGCCATGCTGGGGGCCCCTATTGCAAAACTGTTGTTTTACTGTAGTATATTGTGAATTTGACAAACGTTTCCTGCATAGGAAAATAAAAAAAAATTTCAGTCAACTCAAAACCTGTCCATTTTTCTGTGTATTCAAGTCTTATATATTTGCAAAACCAATTATATGCATATTTTCATTGATGTTATGTAAGAAATCAAGACGTAAACAAGGGATGAATTTTAGATAAAAGTCACGATTACCCAGAGAGATAAATTTTCCCAGATTCTTTGTGGATACATGGAAGGTAAGGGTTGCATGGTAAGGGCACCACTATAGCTTCAGTTTCACATATAAATAATGATAACCACCTACCACCCAAAGAGAATATATAAATCAGGGCTGTAATTTCATACATTCACTATTAAGGGAACATTCCAAACACCATAACATCTGCAGGGCACCTTGGCGACATCAAATGTTTTGACTTCTTACCTGGGATCTTCTGGGCGCTTCTCACAGTCTTTGTTACTTCAGCTGTGGAGTAGGGTATAGTTCATTGGTTGAGAGACATCAACTGACACTGTAGGGCAACGATCAGGAGAGCCAACAGAAGGTCCTGCTTACTGTACTAAGTGATTTGGACTACTTACAATGGTGGCACAGTGCACTGTGGTGGTGATGGTGCTTGGAGTGTTCCTTTAAATAGGTTCTGATTTTTTATTTTTTTTTAAGTATGCACACACAAAACCTTATTTATTTAACTGTGTTAGCCGGTTTTCAGTGCATTTTCTGAATCACCATTCTAGGTATTAGCTCCTTTTCTGTAAATTAATACTTTCCTTCACTATCTATTAGTCCTACAAACTGAAATCCTGTCCCTTTTTCTTGCTCTGGTTTTTTTTTAAAGTTGCTCTGTCATCATAAAAAGTCTATGCACCTTTATACAGCATTTTAAAACTGTCTGTACCTAGTATTGATTATTTTTGAAACTGACAGCAGATTTTTAAAAACTTTTTACTACCAAAACGTATATATACATATTTTTACTTTAATTAGCTTTGCCAATTCAAATTTAGTCCGTGAAGCCTTGCTTACTTTCATTTATACCCCAGGAATATTTACCAGCATGTAGAAGAACAAATGCCTCTATCAAAAAAACATTACACCCCCATAATTACTGCAAATGAGCTATAAATGTCAGTTGGCTCACCTCCTTCCAAACAGTAAAAGAAACATTAAAAATGATATCATTCCTACAGTCAGAGAACGGGGAGAAGTGAATGGAACCTTCCATACCATTTTTAGCTTTACAGAGATTGAAGCAGATTGCTATAACACTTTTAATATATTTTAACTGTACTTATTGTATATGGGCATTATACCCAACTATTCCTTGTTGGACTTGAGCATGAAAAAAAATTTGTTTGTCTGAATTGTTTAATTAAAAAAAAAAAAAAATAGTTTAGTTCGTGTGGCATTACCAGGACACCTCAGTCACCAGAACAACTACAGCTTAATGTAGTTGTTCTGGTGTCTACTGCATGTCACTGCAGGCTTTTTTAATGTAAACACTGATTTTTAAGAGAAAACTCAGTGTTTACATTACTACCTAGTAACATCACTAGTGACCGTCACTCAGACGGCTACTAGAGAGGCTTCCCTTGTCATTGCTGCACAATGTGCAGCACCAGGGCCGCCATCAGGGGGTGACAACCGTGACTGTTGTCACGGGCCCGGCGGCCCTGGGGGGCCCGGACTGCTCTGGCAGTCCTGGGCCCCACTTTCCCTTTCTGCACACATAGATAGCGCATATCGCTATCTATGTGTGCAGCCGCGGGCCCCCCTCCCTGTTACCGCAGAGGGGGCCCAGCCAGGCAGCACACAGCTTCTCCTCCTGTCTTCTCTCTTCTCATAACTCTCGCGAGACCCGCGGAGCGTTGCCATGGTAACCGGGTCTCGCGAGAGTTATGAGAAGAGAGGAGAAGCTGTGTGCTGCC
Source organism: Pelobates cultripes (assembly GCA_933207985.1). Lineage (NCBI taxonomy): Eukaryota > Metazoa > Chordata > Amphibia > Anura > Pelobatidae > Pelobates > Pelobates cultripes. Next base: position 154,973,068 of record OW240917.1, on the reverse strand, counting down.
TGGGCCCCCTCTGCGGTAACAGGGAGCCGGGGCCCCCCCACCGGACCACCAGGGATGGAATCTCCCCCCTCCATGGACACAGGTAAGCAGGGAGGGGGGAGAAACATTTAATTAAATTAATAAAAAATTAATGTTAAAATGCCCCTTCCTCCCCCTCACCCCAGATCACACACACAACACTGCATACACTAACACAACACACACACTGCATACAATAACACACACATACACTGCATACACTAACACAACACACACACTGCATACAATAACACACACATACACTGCATACACTAACACACACATACACTGCATACATAACACACACACACTGCATACACTAACACACACACACTGCATTCACTAACACAACACACACACTGCATACACTAACAACACACACTGCATACAATAACACACACATACACTGCATACACTAACACACACATACACTGCATACACTAACACACACACACTGCATACACTAACACACACATACACTGCATTCACTAACACAACACATACACTGCATACATAACACACACACACACTGCATTCACTAACACAACACACACTGCATACACTAACACAACACACACTGCATACAATAACACACACATACACTGCATTCACCAACACAACACACACTGCATACACTAACACAACACACACTGCATACAAAAACACACACATACACTGCATTCACCAACACAACACACACTGCATACACTAACACAACACACACTGCATACACTAACACAACACACACTGCATACAATAACACACATAAACTGCATTCACTAACACACACACACACACACTGCATACACTAACACAACACACACACTGCATACACTAACACACACACTGCATACAATAACACACACATACACTGAATTCACTAACACAACACACACTGCATACACTAACACAACACACACTGCATACAATAACACACACATACACTGCATTCACTAACACAACACACACTGCATACACTAACACAACACACACACTGCATACAATAACACACACATACACTGCATTCACTAACACAACACACACACACTGCATACACTAACACAACACACACACACTGCATACACTGACACACACACACACACACTGCATACACTAACACAACACAAACTGCATACACTAACACACACACACTGCATACACTAACACAACACACTGCATACACTAACGCAACACACACTGCATCCGCTACACTAACACACACTCTGCATCCGCTACACTAACACACACTCTGCATCCGCTACACAGTAACACACTCTCTGCATTCACTACACATTAACACTGCATTCACTACACTAACACACACTCTGCATCCGCTACATACTAACACACTCTCTGCATTCACTACAAATTTACACACACTATGCATTCACTGCACTAACACAAAAACTACATTCATTACACTGACGCACTCTGCATTCACTACACACTAACATACACTCTGCATTCACTAAACTATGCACACACTCTGGATTCACTATACTGACACACACTCTGCATTCACTACACTAACATACACTCTGCATTAACTGTACACACAGCATCCACTACACAAACATCCTGTATTCACAGTACACACACTACATCCACCACAAATTGAAACACTCTGCATTCACTCTACACAGACACTGCGTCTGATACACACACTACAGACACTGCATCCACTAAACACATTTCATCTAGTACATACAAACACTACATCCACTACACAAACACACACTACATCACTGTACACACACTACATCCACTACTCAAAAACACTCTGTGTTCACTATACACACTGCATCCGCTACACCACACACTCTGCATTCATTGCACAAACAGTATCTAATACACACAAACACTACATCCATTACACACATTCTAATTCACTTCCACTATACACACACCACATTCAGTCCTGCATCATTGTGAGCGGACTAGGTAGGGCGTGGGCGGGCCCGCGAGGAGGGGGGGGGGCCCAGACCTTGTGCTTTGTCATGGGCCCCAAATTTCTGATGGCGGCCCTGTGCAGCACTGACGTACAGTGTCTCCACACACTGCATGGAGGCGCTAAATGTTCATCATAGAGATGCATTGATTCAATTTTGCTGCACATGCACAATAGGGAAAGCTTTGGATTAGCTAAGATAATCAAATTTGATGATCTTACCCAAGGAGGTGGGGCAGGGCCAGCTGCAAGGAGACCTATACTCACCTTCTACTTTGCGGATGGGGGGGCCGGTGACCTAAACAGCACACTTAGCCCTATAGTGTCAGGAATACATGTTTTTTTATTCCTGACACTGTAGTGTTCCTTTAAGGTTTGGTCGTACTTTGTCAATGCGATCATTTTGGAAAAAAAAGGTGTGTAAATAAGTAAGCTTAAACAGTGACACAATATCAAATAATCAGTCTAACACAAGAAATAAAAACAAATAGTTGTGATGACAATTACTTATAAGTCAGAGTTTTTTATGAAATAATATTTTTATACTTTGGTATATGGTGCAATATTTGTATTTTGTATTTTTTAAAGTATATAAGTATTGTGTTCTATCAACATTGACTTATAAGTAATTGTCATCACAACTATTTTCTATTAGGCATATTTCCTATATTACTCCTGGAATACTATTAGATTATATCAAATCCTTTATCTTGGCTTTTCATAATGTTTCTTTAAAAAACAAATAAGCAAATAAATAAAAAATAAAAATTTAAATTTATATAATTTTACTTTAACATTTGTGAACAGCCATCTTTTTACAAAATTGCTGCCATACCATCGATTCTCTACTTCCTGATATCTTGATAAAGGCCCTAGTGGCTGAAATATTGATGAATGGTGAAACATTGAGGTTTGATTTTGTGATTTTATTGGTTATAAATATGCTTTCATTGGTATTTGATTAATTGGTATTCATAGATTCGCTCGTGAAGCACCCAGACTGATATATATATATATATACCCCATGTTTCAAATAAATGTTATCCTAATATATATTTTTTTAAATGCTTGCTATTGAAGGGGTTAATCAAATACAAAAATTCTATCTCACTTTGGGCAGAGAGCCTCACCAGACAGTTCAAAGAACAATTATCTGTTTCATGTACAGTGCAAAGCTGGAAATCACAGAATTTGGTTGGTTACTGATATGACATGCTCTCTTTGGCTTTATCTTAATGACTATCTGAGGGTTTGAAAATGTTGATGCAATTCAATAAACTTTACGCTTTTACAACAAAACACTGATGGATCTTGTGGAAATTCCAGCTAAGCTTACTTTAACATAGTTATATGAAAACATTAGTCTATTTGCATTTGTGTCTTAACTGATTTAATGACAGACATTTTAGATGGCAGTGGTACTTTAAACTTTATTGAACTGCTTTATTTAAGAACTAGTTAACTTGTTAATGCATTGAACAGAATAGTATTAAAATGTATTTACATTTTTTTTTAGCCCTGGAGTGTTGTTGCCTCGTGTAGGGTTCTCGATTCACTTCCACTGATGTAATCAAGCTTCATGGTATATTGGTCCAATCAAATGTTTCATTAGATCCAGTGCTTCTCTGTAGTAAGTGCTGAATGTTGGACATCTTTGTGCAATGTGTGAGGACGTTGATTAAGAACAGAGTTTCGCGGGGTATACACGGTTTTCTCAAAACCTTCTCAGACACGCCACCCCCCTTCCTCCCAGAACACATGCTCCTTCACCACACAAAGTCACCCAGAACGAGATACAAGCACTCACTAACCATTAGAATCCTAAACGTTGCCAAACAGGTGATCCCTCAATTCTGGAAGCAACAAACGACACCCCCGTTGACATCCTGGTTCTCCCAAATGGAGGAACTCAGAGCCATAGAGGAACTCATTATGACCACATCCAACTCCTCGAATAGGTACACGGACATATGGACCCACTGGATACTGACTACTACCAAGGCAGAATTCACAACCAGGCTCCAATACGACACGTAAAGACACAGAGACGAGGCCGCATAGACCGACAGACACAGAGACGACCTAGACAGACGTGACCCAGACGCGGACGCACCCCGACCCCCCCACTTCCCCAGACGCCACTACCCGGACACCCCCCCAATCCCAACCACTGCGTGCGAACAGACAAGTATTAGGCATACACCAGTGACAACAGAAGAGAGGACTTATCAGGCCTCCGGGGAGAAGCTCACTCCTCCATGAGGGGACAGCAGAACACATGACACCCACACGCACGTTCTCCAGATCAGGCCACGGGACTTAACGCGGGGCTCAAAGGGGCCAGCGGACCCACCCTGATAACTTAGCGTTTACTAGAGGTAATACTTGACCGCCTTACTGCACAGAGACTCACGGGCCCGACACCCGACTATAACACCCGCTACATTGTGACCGGCACGTCACCAATGCTGGTTTTGCAGACCGTCATTCCTTTCCAACGGCTGCTTATGTTCTACCTTAAGTGGACCTGCGAGTCCAAACTGAAGTTTGCCTAATGTTACTTAACAAACTGAGCAACTGAATACAGACGATACACCAGCTTAGGGACAAGAACTGCATGATGTAAGGGACCTGCGAGTCCACCGCAACTGTGGGCCTGCGCGCCCGGATGGCCGGCATAAAAACGCTATGCACATGTTGTAATTTGGTTATTGTGCCCTAAAGGCCTACGGAGACCTGCGAGTCTCAATGTGACTTATTATCAACAATGTAAACTGAAATAAAAACATATTTACAAAAAAAAAAAAAAAGAACAGAGTTTCACTTGGTTGTGGATATGATTGCTTAGAGTGTCCCTTTAATGGTCTTAGCTATGCTTTTTTAAAACTGAAACATTTTACCTATTAAACTGTTGTAGACGTTTGTGTTATGTTTTGTTAATAGGTCCACTTATCAGTTTGCAGTTCTTTTAAATGATGTAGAAAGCTGCATGTATTTACCACTATGTCTAAGGGATTCATTAGGCTGATCACTTTGGTAGTCATTGTGATTGCCCTGATGCAGACACATAATTGTGGAACACCAATATCCGGTGACATCAAAAGTTTCTTTAGACATACACTTCATTACTTTGATTTTTTTCATTTTGTCTATTTTATAAATTTGGTGAAATGCTCCTGAAATTGACCACCCAAAGAGCAAGACCGACATCGGATCTCATCAGTCATTAGCCTAGTAACTTTAAAACTGTCATTGAAAACTGATTATTTAAAGATGCTGCAGAACATTTGAAATGGTATGGAAACTGTTGCATAAATATTTGTGTTTGCAACAAAATGCCACTTTAAAAATAGCCACTTAGTTTCAATAGTGATGCACAAGTGATGCATCTGTTTTTTCACTGGTTTTATTTTTAACATTCCAATGTATTGATGTATTTGGCTTTTAATCTTTTTTTTTAATATTATTATTTTGAATATTTTAATATTTAATTTTGTAACTTTTTTTTGTCCCCCCTCCCTGCTTGTTACCTGGCCAGGGAGGGGGGCTATATGATTCCCTGGTGGTCCAGTGGCATGGGCTGTGCAGTGGGGGAGCCGGCAGCAAGCGTTTACTTACCTTTGCAGCAGCTCCGTTCACCTCCTTTCCGTTCAGCTCCCAGTGTGAATCTCGTGATCTGCGTGCCGCGCGGAGCGTTGCCACACTGGGAGCTGAACGGAACGAAGGTGAACGGAGCTGCTGCAAAGGTAAGTAAATGTTTGCTGCCAACCCCCAACAGGACCGCTGGGCTTGTAATAAGCCCTGTGGTCCTGGTTTGTATTATGGCAATGTAAGTTGCTATAATATAGACAGTGACTCAAGTATAAGCCGAGGGGGGCTTTTTCAGCACAAAAAATGTGCTCAAAAACTCAGCTTATAATTCATAAATAGGGCTATACATAGGACACAAGGTCACACATTTAGGCTGGAAGAATGGAGATTTAAACTAAGGCAAAGAAAAGGTTTTTTTTACAGTAAAAACTATAAGGATATGGAATTCTCTGCCTGAAGAGGTGGTTTTATCAGAGTCCATACAGATGTTTAAACAGCAATTAGATAAATATTTCCAAAAACATAACATACATGGATATCATTTTTAAGTAGTGGGGTAATAGCTGCTTGATCCAAGGAGATATCTGACTGCTATTTTGGGGTCAAGAAGGAATTGTTTACTAGTTTGTTGCATAATTGGAAGCGCTTCAGACTGGGGGGTTTTGCCTTCTTTTGGATCAACAGCAAAAACATTTGTGAGGAAGGTTGAACTTGCTGGATGCAAGTCTCTTTTCAGCTATGTAATTATGCAACTATGTAATGTTGTAATAAGGGGACAATATGGTTATTTAATATCATACTACATCAAACTCCACCAAATCCTTCCCCATTACTAACCAATCTATCATTTATTTCTCCCCATAGCCATATTCCACATTCATTTCTCAACCATATTCTACGTTTTCTAATTCATAGCCAAATTGCCCTAGTCTTCATCACCATAGCAACTTTGTTGATCCTTACACTGGCTTCCTGTATCCTATAAATGTCAATTCAAAATACTAACCCTTACCTATAAAGCCCTAAACAACACTAGCCCCTGTTACGTTTCCTCACTGATTCATAGATATGCCCCTTTTTGGTCTCTCCATCCTGCCGGGGACCACCTCCTGTCCACTCCTTGCACCCTAACTGCTAACTCGCAATCGCAGGACTTCGCACGGGCGGATCCTGTCCTTTGGAATAGCCTTTCTACCCCCCATTATACTCTCCCCTAGTCTTCAATCTTTTAAGAAGTCCCTCAAAACCTATCTGTTTAGAAATGCTTATGGTCTCCCATAGTAACTTTGATGTCACAAATCTGTCTCTTGCTCTCTCCTACAGAACCACTCTCCAGTGGCGTACTAAGGGGGGGGCGGAGGGGGCGGTCCGCCCCGGGTGCCAGCAGGATGGGGGTGCCATGACCAGCCCCCCCGCCGGCCCCCCCCCCATGCTGCAGCCGCCCGAGCGGTCTGTAGAGAGCCTCAGGCGGCTGCAGCTTTGCCCGGGCGATGCGTCCATGAGGGGGGACCGCACCGCCCGGGCGCAGCATGAGGAGAGGGGCTGACAGGAGGGAAACGCTCAGCGCTCAGAGCTCCCTCCTGTCAGCTCCCTCTCTGTAGCGTGGCCGAGCCCTGCAGCATTGATAGTCCGCGGGTACAGAGAGCAGCTGTCTCCTGTACCTGGCCAGACTAACAGGAAGTGCACACTGAGTGTTCACTTCCTGTTAGTCCGGCCGGGTACAGGAGACAGCTGCTCTCTGTACCCGCGGACTATACTGGGCTCGGCCACGCTACAGCAAAGGAGGGGGGAGAAAGGGGAGGGGTGAGAAATGAGGGGTAAGGGAGAAAGAGGAGGAAAGGAGGGGGGGTGAGAAAGAGGAGAAAGGGGGGGGTGAGAAACGAGGGGGGGGGGTGAGAAAGAGGAGAAAGGGGGGTGAGGAGAAAGGAGGGGTGAGAAGGAGGAGCAAAAGGGGTGAGAGAAAGGAGGGGGGTGAGAAATGAGGGGGTATGTTATGGAGCAGCGAGGGGTGAGAGAGGAGAAAGGAGGGGGGGTGAGAAAGAGGAGAAAGGAGGAGGGGTGAGAGAGGAGAAAGGAGG
>OW240917.1:154934009-154965333 GCA_933207985.1 Pelobates cultripes | reverse complement strand
AGCAGGTCTGTGCTGAGCAGCACCAAACAAAGTGCTAAAGGTTGGTGAAACCAATGTTTATTTTGTTGAATTGTGTAGTTTATTACCCTGGCTTAGTAAGGGACATTACTTTATGTTTAGTTAGTGCTCAAATTTGAGCTAGGATTTTGTTTGTAGACTTTACTTTCTGTTTGCTGAAATTTTGAACAAACTGATTGCTGCATGGATTTTTGTTCACACTGTAAATAAACCACACCATTTTTGCATAAGAGACTGTTGTTCTGTACCTGTTACCCTAGAGGACTGTGTTGCTTTGCCCATAAAGGTCACACCACCTTATTTTGTAACCTTTAAGCTAAGCTGCAACAATATTGTGTATAAATGCACCCTACTTTGAATAAACAAGCAGAAATAATTCTGGATTCACAACCATCTGTGTCGTGTATTTATTGCTTCTCCTAGCGCTTGTTGCCCGAATATTCTAGGTGACCAGCCTTTGATGGTCGATGACAGAATTTGGTGCCGAAACCCGGGAGAGATTATCTATTCCATCCGGACGAGGCTCTGGGACACCAGAAGCCACAGATGGTGAATCCTAAAGCTGCAGCGGGTAAGAAAAGCTTTTATTTTCTACCTATTTTTGATTCACTCTCTGTCAGTTCCCCTGTCCTCTGTCCCGGTGAGTAAGGATTTGAAGAGGTCTATTCCTAAAGAACTTAAGGTATTACATTATATTCAGGTGGATGTTATGTCTTGTGAAAGGAATCTTGAGATAGTGGAATATATCTGTGGATTTCAAGTTATTTTTATTGTTTGCCTTGTCATTTGTTTTATAATTCAAGTCAGAATCCTCCGAGGCAGATCTCCTGATCTGTGTTTAGAATAAGAAGACAAAGACTGTGAAAATTCCACTTCAGTGATCCTAAGTGTGTAAACACTGTATTGTATAGTCTTGTCTTGGTTAAGGGAGTAATTAACCCTTACAATCTCATAGGTACCATGGGTAATTCCCAAAGTACATGGGAGGAATTCACTGCTTTAACTATGGTGAAATATCATAAAGGCAAAGATGCAGTTAAGAACATAAAAAAACTTTTAAACAAAGCTGGCATGCCTCTCCAAAGGCGCCTTGGACCCCCAGATATGGAGAGAATTTATGACTAATTACAGAGGATGGTTAGAAGATAATAAGTTAATTGAGAAAGCATAGAAATGGCATGATACTGCAATTGAACTAAGACTGGATGTAGGGAAACCACCAGAAAGGGTACACCTTATTACCAATGTTTTGGTAGCCTGAACCCTGCTCTGATCTGGGTGATTTTTGGATATGTTCACCCAGATCAGGGCTATCCAGGGATGAAATACATTTTGGGGATGTGTTGTGTTTTGGGGTATTTTCTGTACTTTTGAGGGACATGTGTGTTTTTCTGCCTGTGGATAATTAGGTTATCGTATTAGCTGCTTTAATTATATCCCAGGCAGAGGGGCGGTCTGTCACAATTCCCCTCACCCACAAAATGAAGCTGAAACTTCATGACTTCACCTCCCTTGTAACTAGACTGCTTGTCAGTCCTAATGCCCCTGTTAATCTTCTAGGCAGTGCTCTTTTGTCTGCCATTAATGCTAACATTCAGTTCAGTCCGCCTGGAGAGGTATCCTTGTCCCTGCCCTAGAGGACAATTGCCTGATACCCCTTGTATTAGCAACTCTCACTTTGCCAAGCCCTGTGACAGAACCTACCGTTCACTTGACCTCAGTTCCTGACTCTATATGGGCTACAGGGAAGACAGATACAGGCAGGCTCTCTGTGCCCCCAGTCAAAGTGAATCTATTGCCAGGAGTCACCCCTCTCTGCCAGAAGCAGTATCCCCTCAGCCCAGCACAGGAGAATGACATCTCCCAATTTATTCATTAGCTGTTGCAAGCAGGAGTGATCATTCCAACCACCTCCACTTGCAATACTCCCCTGTACCCTGTTAAAAAGAAACAGGAGAAAGGAAAACCTGTGGTTTACTGCATGGTACATGACTTAAAGGATCACTATAGAGTCAGGAACACAAACATGTATTCCTGACCATATAGTGAAAACCCACCATTTAGGTGGCTTGCCCCCTAAGAATGGGTTAAAACTCACCTTATTTTCAACTCTCCACGGGTCCGCTGGCGCTGGCGCCGCCACCTTGCTGACATCATCAAAATTGACTATTTTTAGCCAATCCAATGCTTTCCCATGGAATTCACAGAAGCGTGCAAACTGGCCTCTGGTTAGACAGCTAATATTTACACAGACGCTCGATATGCCTTTGATATAGCCTATGATTTTGGGCCAATATGGCGTGCTCGTGATTTTCTCACTGCAGCAGGGACTCCAATCAAGAACTCTGAAGCCGTGAGCGCACTTATGAACGCTATCCTGCTACCCACTCAAGTAGGTATCATCAAGGTGGCAGCTCACGTGAAGATCACAGATGAAATCATAAGAGGAAACCACAAAGCAGAAGAAGCTGCCTGGCAAGCAGCAGTTCAACCTCATCCTTTCCCACTCTCAGGTAATACCTCCCTACAGGTTTTTCTTCCAGAAAAGACTGTTGACTACAACATACTATTGAGACTGCAGAAGCAGGCAAGCAAGGAAGAACAGGACCTCTGGAGGAAATATGATGTAAAACCTGATGACGACAAAATATGGAGATAAGGTAAATGACTGTCTACCACGAGTATTGTACCCTACGATGGCCCAAGTAGCCCATGGACCCCCACATTTATCCAAGATGAACATGAATACCCATTGGGTGGCACCTGGGTTTACTGTTATAGCAGCTAAGCACACCCAGGCCTGCATGATTTGTGCTAGGAACAATCCTGGACAGACTGTTAAAACACCAGGTAAACATATACCAAGGCCACTTTACCCATTTCAGAGACTGCAGATAGACTATATTCAACTGCCTAAGGTAGGAGTGTATGAATATATGTTGGTGTGCATTGATCTCTTTTCAGGTTGGCCTGAGGCCTACTCAGTGTCGAAAGCCACAGCGAAGGTCACAGCAAGTAAGCTTCTGAAGGAACTGGTATGTAGATACGGGGTACCTGAAGTGATTGAAAGTGACAGAGGTAGCCATTTCATTGGGGAAATAATGCAAGAAATCATGAAATCTCTAGGGATCAGTCAGGCTTTCCACACTCCCTACCACACCCAAAGTAGTGGGAAAGTAGAAAGGGAAAAAGGGGCCCTAAATAACAAAATTGCATAGCCATAGCAATTTTGTTATTTAGGACCCCTTTTTCCCTTTCTACTTTCCCACTACTTTGGGTGTGGTAGGGAGTGTGCAAAGCCTGACTGATCCCTAGAGATTTCATGATTTCTTGCATTATTTCCCCAATGAAATGGCTACCTCTGTCACTTTCAATAACTTCAGGTACCCCGTATCTACATACCAGTTCCTTCAGAAGCTTACTTGCTGTGACCCTGAATCGAATGTCTCCCCCTCGCACTCTTCTTTATGAGAACCCCTCCCCCACCACCCCAGCCTAGAACTAGCTTGTCCCCCTTCGAGATTCTGTTTGGCTGTGCCCCCAAGACAGGCCTCTATTTTCCCCAGACCCTCCAGATGCAGCATGGTAGTATGGCTGCCTATGTACAGGCCTTACACCAAAGATTAGGCAGGGTGCATAAACAAGTGTTTGATTCTATTCCAGATCCAGACTCTGATTCTGCAACCACAAACTATTGCCTGGTGATTCGGTGGTGATAAAAAGACATGTTCGCAAAGGACTGGAACCTAGATTTGATGGTCCATTCCAAATGCTCTTGACTACTACCATATCTGTAAAATTAGAATACCAAGGATTCCCTCTCCCCAGACTGTGACTCCAGCGTCTGCCTATTATCTAAATCTGAATATGTAGCTCTAGTGATTTCCCTTGTTGGGGTTCCTGGCCTTGCTTCACGCAATACTAGAACTATTAATGCATTGGCCTGTTTCCTAGCAAAAGGTCTGAATGCCACCTATCAGAACTCCTAATAGATATCCAGGCAAATAAGAAAGCAATCCTTGAAAATAGAGCAGCCATTGACTATTAATGAAACATGAGATGGGATGTGAGGCTGTCAAAGGTATGTGCTGTTTTAACCTGTCTGATCATGGAACTAACTATGATCCATGAACACATACATAACTTACACGATCTAGTGAGGGATATCAAACAAGACAAGGTTCTTTGAGAATTGGGACTGGACTTTTGGGCTGGGTACATGGTTAAGTTTACTTGTTAAGAAAATATTATATTTCCTACTTATTGCAGTATTTGTTATCCTGTTAATCTTTCTTACTTTCAAGTTTTTCTCATGTCTCTTTTCTCAATTATGTATCTCAAAACCTCATGTTGGCTGAACCTTAACTTACTCGCCAGCTTCTCCTAACTTCGACACCTATACCCCTGTATAACAGAGGAAACTCCTCTGATGACCTTTGGCTTGTCCTGTCTAAGGGAACAGTGGTGAAGAAATAATACAAGTCCCACAGGTATATACCTGGATATACCTTAACTGTTGGATGAACCTTGGATGAAAAGAGGGGATTGCGTGGGAATATATCTTGATTCCAATGTTCAGAGTAATTAAGGCCTACATCTGATGCTCTTTATATGTAATGAACTTTTTCTCTGTAAAGTGCTGTATACGTGTCAGCTTAAGTTGCGTTTTCTGTGTATTCTAGCCCCCATCGGAGCACTTATTGGAAACTGTATATTGTGTGACAGTTTGCTAACTAATTTAATCTTGCGACCTTCCTATCTTGTAAAATATGTAACCACATACTGTCTTGTAAACTAATTTTATATCTTATGAAATATGTAACCACATTAACTAAGTTTATCTTTTGACTTTCCTATCTTTAACTATAGTTTTTTTTTTAAACCTTCAAGCTAAGCTGTAACAATATTGTGTATCAATGCGCCTACTTTTTACCACCTTATTTTTTTACCTTTTAAGCTAAGCTGCAACAATATTGTGTATAAATGCACCCTACTTTGAATAAACAAGCAGAAGTAATTCTGGACTCACAACCATCTGTGTCATGTGTTTATTGCTTCTCCAAGCGCCGATTTTAAGTCCCCTGAATATAAGAGGCGACCAGCCTTTGACGGTCCATGTACAAGGGGCTAGTTGCACCTCTGACACATTAGACTTAGGCAGCTCCAAACCTTGTTCCAGGCTGCTTAATGCCAATTCTGTGCATATTTATTTTGGTTGTCAGCACACACTGCTGGCGACAGACACTATTATCTTCTCCCTTGCAGGCAGAGCGCAGAAAGTCTTCCACTCCCTCCTTCCCACTGTGGGTGCTTCCTCCCACATCACAACATTTCTTTATTTGGTTTTCTTGTTATTAAAAATCTCACCCTCCCTTCCAAAATCCCTACTTCCTCCATTACCTTGCTATCTCAGATTGTGTGCATGCATTCTGAGCCAGCGAAACAGTGTCGGAGAAGGGAGTTAATCGCTGGGAAGTGATTGAAAGTGACAGAGGTAGCCATTTCATTGGAAACACAGGATTCAAGGTAAGTAAAACCTTACTTTTTTTTTTTTTTTCACTTTCATGGTGGAGGACCTAATAGCAATGCCCAATAGGGCATTGCCAACCTAAAGAGGCTGATACCTTAGTAGAAAAGGGTTTGAGTAACACTTTAATTGAATGAGTACATACTAAAAGAACATAATTCTGTAATGCTTGTCTGGGTACCAAGTAAATATTCTTTGAAGCACCGTGAACAATTGAAAATGAATTGAGACCTGCATGGCATTCAGATTTTTGATTACACCTTTAACAGATATTAACACATTTAAAGAATAGATGTTAATTAATTCAGTGAATGTAGAACTGAATTTTCACACCTTCTTTACTGCACTACCATCTCTGAGCTTCTTAAGAGTAAAGAATGTAATGTGTTTATTCACAAGTTGAGAAACCATAACATGGAAAGCCTTTGTCTTACTGCTGTCTTTAACGGATTAATCAGGACATTACAATAAGCTCCTTAGCTACCAAAAAGTAAGATGCCTGCTTTCTGCAACTTTATTTTGATACATATGATAACATAGAGCAGAAAAAAACATGAAAGTAATGACACGGATAAAATGAGCCAATGAACATTATAAAAGTTCAACATTTTCAAATAAAGGGACTGTCCTTGCTAATATGAAGGCACCTGGTTAGTCTCATGTTTATGGAAAGGCTTTACATGCCTTTTGGAAGACCTATTGGATGGGTACGGTTGTTACTGGGCCAAAATCCCAATGGAGCAAGGATCCCTGAGCTGCACTCGTTAGACAAGTCCATTTTCAGGTAGATAGACAGCCAACATGGGCACACTCAGAAAGCATTGTTTTCCTCAAGCTGAGAGGACGTTATGGAATATAGTCAACTATGTCAAAAGTAAGGAGGTTTGCTGTAAAAAATATTAACCTGCTAAACATTTGGTAAAAGTTGTGCTTTTTGTTAATTTAAAAAAAAAGACAGTATTCATTTTTATTTGTTTTTTTTTTTGGGGGGGGGTGATTTATTTTTTTTTACTTATCACAACTACACTCCTTAACCCTAGGAGGTGTTTCGATATTATTTACTGTCCCATTGCAAAAATTATATTTCTTCTTTAACTAAGCAGGGCAATTTGACAACCTATATTTTCCATACAGCAGTTGACACTAATAATTTGAGTTTATGATTATTTGTAACTATTATTTTACAGCTATATGTTTCTGTAGCATTACTGTGATAAACACCATAAACGTTTATAAAAACTATTTTATTTTTTTTTAGTGTAAAAAGTTTTATTTAAAGGATCTTTTCACTGAAAAGAAGAAGCTATTATCTGGTGTATAATAGAAGTCTAAGTAGGCACCTATGTTGTAAGACCACCAAAGACTCTTATACATGTTATTTATTATATACTATAATTGATATTGAATGACAGAGAAACCCTAAGGAGAGTCTACTCTATACTGTATTATAATTGTTTTATAAAATGCCATCATTTTTTGTGCAAGCATACATATGACAACTTTTTTCCCTAACCTCTAAATTTCTCCTACTTCTTTTTCTTTATTTGCATAATATTTTAGAACATGATTTTACCTTGTCTATTTTATTATTCTGTTTAATGGTAAAATGCTGGCTAAGAAAACAAAGTAATGACTGCAATGAAAATGTCTGGGTTTTTTTTTTTTTCTTCTTCAGATCTAGATTATTATTCTCATGCAGAAATAAAAAAAAAAGACAATAGTAATGTTAGCAGACACTGTAGACATCATATGAAGACTGTGTAATAGTGCAGTGAGCCATGTGTCTGGCTATAGTGAGGGGCAGCAGTAGTATGTAGTAGCAGTAGCAGCAGCATTAGATATGTACTGCAGTACTATAGAGAGAGCAGGCTTTGCCCTTGGCTGGGGATCACGTGTTTCATACCAGCCACAGCATTAGACAGACAGAGGGGAGAGAGAGAGGCACTGATTGTCTGTGCACAGAGGAGGCAGCACTGCAGGCTTTGGGCTGCCTCACATACTCACAAACACTTGTTATTCACATCAACTTTTCTTCTGCCGCTTTTTTCATTTTTTCATTTTATCTTATACATATATATATATATATAGTTTTTATCTTGCGCTTATCAGCACTCCAGAGGATTCTATTGATTTTCCTTTTCACTGTAAAAAAAACCCCAAAACGTATATAGAGAAATAAGAAAAGGAGAATGCACCTATCTATTCGGTGGGAAATGACAGACACCAAGCAGAAGAAATCCAGATGTGAATGGAAACAGTGAAGGTTTCTTCTTTCTCCTGCACATATAGGACAATAAGAGAGACAGGATACAGCTTTTTCTCCAGCAGAGGAAGGGGGTGGGGGGGTCCTCCAGCACTAAACTAGCAGAGTCTGCCAGGTCCTCGTCTTGGACCTTAGCAAGCCATCTCTCTGGATATAAAAAATGGACTGTAGTTACACCAGGATCTGGTAAGCAAAGCAGCACCTGGAATCTCTTTCTCTGCCGCCCTCCCCTTGGTTGGCACAACCTGGCACAGGAGTCTCTATCCATGTGCATGGCAGAGGGTGAGTCTGGAGGATTGATTTGGACAGTTCTAGGAAGAAGAGATGGGACCCAGCAGTGTGCATGGTGTGCCAGCTTGCAGGGGTAGAGGTGTGAGAGCCAGGGGGTGCTGCTGTCTGCCCCCATTGCAGCTCATAGTGCTGCTGCTCTGCACGGGATGCTGCTGCAGAGCTCAGGTGTACAACCTCAGCCTGGCCGTGGATGAGGGTCTGCCCGCTGGTACCTTGGTGGGGGATATCCGAGCCGGTCTGCCGGAGGGGAGCCCCGGGGAAGGATTCTTTCTGTCTGAGGAGGACGGGGAGTCCCCGGTACTCAGAGACTTTGCCGTGGACTCGGAGACCGGGATCGTGCGGACCCTGCGAGCCCTGGACCGGGAGAGGAGGGAGCGCTACCGCTTCGTGGCGGCCACCCTGCTGGGGGAGGTGGTCCAGGTGGACATCAGGGTCCGGGATGTCAATGACCACTCGCCCGCCTTCCCCCTGCGCTCCCTGCGGATGCAGGTCTCCGAGCTCACCCCTCCCGGCACTTCCTTCAGACTGCCCGCAGCCAGGGACCCGGATACTGGGGAGCACGGTCTCAGGGGCTACTCACTGCTCATGGGGGGCCGGGGCGCCCCCTTCATCATCAGGTACGGGGGGACCCAGCAGGGCTCTGATGGAGGGACAGGGGAACTCAGGGACCACCTGAGAGACTGGAGTGAGCTGGAGGACAGCAGGGAAGAGGGCATTGGAAAAGATGAAAGACCTCCAAGAGTTTGGGAAGAGAGAACTGAGTTGGGGGTCATTGGTGGAAGAAACATGGAAAATGAGGGGGGTGAAGCTACACTCAGGGTACATAGTGATGGGTTGGAGAAAGGGATATTGCCAGGTGAGCAGCCTTATAGTGATCAGACTAATGATGAATTAAAGAAACATACAAGAGATGTGAGGAATGATAACACTGGAGTGGGAGATATGGAGAATGGACAAGCAGAAAGACAAGCCCACAGGGACAATAGTTTTACTTCTTGGCAAGAGTATGCAACAGATAGGCAGGGATATGAGTTAAGCACAGAGCCATATGACTATGGGGCATATGGAGATACTGGGAGACAGGACGCCACAGGAGACTCAAATGAAGACCTTCACATGGAAGGGACAGGAATTGATTCCAGATTACATCCCTTAGATCTGGTATTGACACAGTGGTTAGATAGAGAAGAGCTGGACAGTTATCAGCTACAGGTGGAAGCCTTTGATGGAGGTCACCCCAGAAGGACTGGAAGGCTTACTGTAGACATTATAGTCATGGATGCTAATGACAACCCCCCGACTTTTGACCAGACAGAGTATCAGGGATGGGCATGGGAGAATGCACCATTGGGAACACCAATATGCACCGTTCATGCCACTGATCCAGATCTTGGTAGCAATGGGGAGGTTAGCTACAGTTTGCGTTCTGGGGAGGGATATTTCATAGTTGAAGGGGATAGTGGGATAGTAAGGGTAAGTCGCCCCTTGGATAGAGAACAGAGGGGCTTCCACCAGTTGGTGGTCCAAGCTAGTGATGGAGGAGATCAGCCGGAGGTGTCCAGTGTTCTGCTCACTATTCGTGTCTTAGATGTCAATGATAACAGCCCCCACATTCATATCACCCTGCTTACAGATAATGGAAGGCCAGAGGTTTCAGAAGGAGCACATGTTGGAGAGTATCTAGCCAGAATTTCTGTGTCAGATCCTGACTTGGAGTCCGAGGAAGGACCTAGAGAACAAAAGGATAATGTAGAGCTGAAAATACAAGATAATGTACGACAAGTGAAAAAGGGTTATGATAAGGAGGCAGAATCTTTGGGATCGAGGCAAGGACAAGTAGACAGCACTAGAGACATAAGACAAAAGATAAACAGACATCAAATTAAAGGGGACACAGGGAATATGGGGAAACCCAAAGAGCAAGATAGTCCTGATATAGACAGAAAAGGTGGTGTAAGGCCTGTGTCAAATATAGAGGCTGGTATTCAGGAAGAACAACACAATAGTTCTCACAGGACGCAGGCAGAAAGCATATTGGGTATTAGAAGAAGGAATGAAGAACTAAAGCACCCTCTGAGAAATCTAGATAACAGCAATCAGAATATGTCTGCGAGGCACAGGGAGCACAATCAGCAAATATCTAGTAGATCGGAGATGCAACAACATGTAATTGTAACTCTGGAAGGTGGGGAGGGTTTCTTCTCTCTTCGCCCTGTTGGACCACATCTTTTTTTCTTATGTGTAGAAGCTCCTTTGGATAGAGAGACAAAAGACCTTTATGAACTAAAACTACTTGCAACAGACTCTGGGTCCCCACCCTTACAAAGTCACAAAACACTGCTTTTGAGGATTACAGACCTGAATGACCAGCCCCCCTATTTCACTCAACCTGAGGGATATCAGACCTCCATTTCAGAAGCTGCTTCTCCTGGTACTGGTATACTTAAAGTTAATGCCCAAGATATGGATGAGGAAGGCCCGAACGCGAGTATAACTTACTCTCTGAAAGTAGGCCCCGACTCTTTATTTTTCTCAATCGATCCACATACTGGGGTTCTTAGCACAACTCGAGTGCTGGATTATGAGAAAGAATCTGTTTTGCATGTTGTGGTGGTAGCTACAGATCATGGGAGCCCACCACTATCTTCCAGTTCCCAAGTTACTATCCTGGTGGAGGATATCAATGACAATGAACCAGTCTTCTTTCAGCAGTTCTACAATGTAACGCTGCAGGAGCATACAACTGTAGGACAGTGCTTTCTCCAGGTAATTTTCAGATATTACATATTTTATGTCATCTCATTCTGCTTTGTGAATGTACGATGTACGATAACCATGTTTGTAAAAAATATCTATTGAATATAGTATTAATTTCCACATTGATTCTTTTAATTGTGTATTGAATTTCGGGGAACGGTTACTTGTGAGATTTGTGGCGCTCTAATTTTCAGTTTCAAACAGTGTGATAGTTTTGGATAAATCAGAATATGACTTACCAGATATTTAATATATTTTTTGACAATGCAACCCTATGACTTCATTTTGAAATTTCTATATGAATGTTAACTTTTCTACCCTGAGATTACCTTAATTTCATTGCCTTTTATGGAAGCTAAAAGCACTTAGCTTCCACCAAATTGGTGGCCTATTCTAACAAGGAGGGGTAATGTAAATCAAGTCAAGATGGCTTGCTTAGTACAGCTAGAGGAACAAGCACCATAACAACTACAGTTTTGAATGACTTCATAACTTACTGGGGTTTGCGTGGCACTGCTCCATGTCTCTACTAGTAATGCCAGAGAGATGTAAGTTTCTAAGCAGGAACTTTTATCTCTCCAGAGCTAAGCCCCGCAATGCAAGACTTAGGTCATTGGCTGGGGACAATCATCTAATGCTCTTATCCAATGATCTAAGTTTTGCACTGCAGGGTATAGCTCTGGAGAGTTAACGTACTCATAGCTCTCCAGCATTAGTAATGGAGGAGGAAACCGGTAAGAAATCAAATACCCCAGGACCCCATGTAAGAAGTCAAATACATACAATGGAGGCCCCAGTGTACTCCTGGCACCATATTTGTTACAATACGTTGTAGTGGTACGGTGCTTGGAGTGTTCCTTTAGTCTTTTGTAATGTGAGAGGAGCTTAAAAAATATAAAAATGCTTTTTCTTCAATGATTTGGTATTCAATAACCATTGGCCTTTAATAAAGCAATTAACCGAGTGTACGCAGTAATGAAACACAAGGAACATGCTAACTTAATTTTGCACCATACCAATCCCATCAAATGTAAGAACACAAAGCACAGAACATTGCTACGCATATAATCCAAAACGGTTTCAATTGAAATATAAATGCACATTTAAAAATGCTTCTTATTACAAAGCTTCAATTTGATGTAATTTTTAGTTCTAGGGTAGCTTTAATAGTGATCAGAATTATTGATGTTACCCTCGGAGAGAGAAGACAGATTATTAGAGAATTTAAATAAGAAATACATTTGTAATGAGGAACCACACTGGGTACTGCGAGAATAACTACATAAGTATGCAATCATTTAATCTAGAAGGGATTTCAATTATTACTACAGCAGCATATATTTCTTCTTTTCTTCCCAGTACCAGTGACCTTGCACTCACAAGTGACAGTTACAATATTTGGGCCATCGACTGTTAATGGAATGATGACCAAATTCTCTAAGGAATTACTGTGGTAGAAAGAATACATAGTGTGGTTGTATATTATTTCCACAAAGAAATAGTGAGGCTTGTGGTGTGGAAAAGTACGTTTATTAATGGCAGAGGATATATATATATATATATATATATATATATATATGTGTGTGTGTTTATTTAAAACTTGCTCTTTATTTCTATTAAAGGGATCATAAAGCCTTTTATTTATAATATATATCATAAATAAATTTATATAAAAAAATACATCTTGGCACGTTTCCTAAATCTGATAAATCAGGCAGATGCCTTGGTGCAATACTGTTTATATATAATAGTATACAGATACTCTGTAAATTATGTAGTGCTCAAAGGTCTTTATCCAGTGTTATTTATTGTGTCCATCACATAAAAAAAACCAGATCAATATTTCAGCCAATTTAGGCCTTTATCAAGATCATATAAACCATGAGTGTATTTTAATATATTTATATAGAAAAAAATACAGTGAAAAGGCACATATCAGTGACTTGTGTTTCGCACAATAGAGTGACAAACTCGTAAGTAAGAATGCGCATAGAGTGATGACGCCAAAACACATATCTCACTAGGCAACAGGTAAACCGGTGGTATCAGGTGAACAAACCGTGTCAAGCTAAAACTATGGAGGACCAAGAGAAGGAATCAAAAATCAGTAAATAGAGACCTAAAAAAGTGAAAGAGTGCATGGATAAAGATGAATGGATTAAAGTGTCAAGGTGCAAAGTGTGAAAATGATCAAAAATAGTACAAAATATAAAGTGCAAGTGTATTTGTTGGCCACTATAGGCAAATACTAAACAATAGAAGGAATATGGTAGAATATATACCGTACAATAGGCAAAATGTTTCTACTGTATATGTTGTAGTGTATATGTGAAGCAGCTTACAAAAATAGCAGAAATGCTATCTGAAGCCTTTTCAAGCTCTCCCCTTTATCTCCTTTGCAGACTTTCAGCTTGTGCCAGAGAACTGACTAATCAGGGGCTTCTTTTTGAGAAGCCTCTGTGATGGAGCCACAAATGCATGCAATCACACAATTGCTATTGCATTCCAGCCCAGTAGACCTGCCACTTATGTTTGCTCTGTGGGGCTTAGGGAAGCACAAGAAAACCTCCCTGGTCATCTAATTGACAGCACGGGGAGGTGTTCTTGCCCCAGTTATAAATGTGCTGATTTCTATTGTCAAAAATAATTACATTATTCTGACTTATGTCAGGCTTGTGCAACAGGTGGTTGTCACAGAAATAGTTCAGATACTTTAATGTAGCAGTCTCAATTGCACTAGTTTTCAAAACAAGGTCATACAAGTTCCACAGCTATTAAACCAGTCTCCCCAGCTCAGTGCTCCAAAATCATAAAAGCTTGAAAAAGTCACTGTCAAAACTGAGTAGCAGATTCTGCTTTTGAGAATGCTCTTGATGCTTTGCTACACAGTGACCTTCTGTTCAATTCTATGGCATATGGCAAAGTGTTAGAGACAAAATCTCTGGGAGTCATCTGATGTCTTATTGCAGAAGTCTGTAGCAGCCCTCAAAAAAGAATTTAATATCAAGATGACAATCCAGTACGTGCAAAACTATGTTGTTCACTGCAATTAATGTCCATCTGTATGTTTCTAGGAATATTTATTAACGTTTGTAGAATATTATCTCAAGTTAATCAAAGGAACCAAACATTTAACACAAAGCTTGAAATGCTAAAAAAAATCTCTAATGTGAGTCAAAATGTTTTTATTTCTTCAGTAAATCCTGCTTTGGGCCATAGTTCTGAGCTGTGTCCAGTCCTTTTATTTCGGTTGGGGTCGCTACAAAATCTGTTGGCGCTATATAAATGGCAAAAATAATAATTATAATAATAATAATAGAGAAGGTAACTCTGTAGTGGGCAAAAGTTTAATAGAGAATTCTGTTAACTACTACAACTTTTATGCTCCGTCTCCTAACCCAGGTGCTGGTACAAATGCCATCAATGTGGACACTTCCAAAATGCCAGAGGTTTTGCTATGGCCTGAAAAATACATTATTCAAATATAGAATTATTGTAATTTCTCTAGTAATATGGGAGCTTCTTGTGGATGGCATTAAAATCATAATCTTAATGCTTGTCTGCAGATAAAGGATCAGAACACATTCCCTACAAGCACTGTATTAAGGACTGATTTTACCTGAAGTGACCAGTGCTAGTTAATCAGTTTCCCTCTGAGAGCATATGGAACCTCTTAATTGCTTGGCTGTACTTTACATATGTCAGCCAGCACCATATGGGATAAGGGTTTCCAGACTCACCATGTTTTTCTGGATACATATTACTGCTTCATACTGATGGGTAGTGCTTTGGAAGTGCAATAGTGCCTTGCAGTATGTGAGTTTGGTCCAAAAATGACACCTCTGTCTCATGCACAATTGCATCTACAGTCAAGATTTGACTTTTCAGTTAAAAAGATTAAATACAATAGCATCTAGACGTTATCTAAAGATTTTAGCTGTTTGTTTGATGATACATACAATGTTGCTATGCCAGGAGTGGTGACATAGACTGACAATGGAGAGGGTACCTGGAATGGTAATGTAATATGGCTCATAAGATCATCATACATAGCGGGTGCAGTCTTCACTGTTCTAAGGTGACATCATTAACTCTTTCCTCATCCTGCAATGATCTTGATTTATTCTACAACGGGTTCAAGTCGTCTTTAATGCTTTGTGATGAATTGCAGGCAGTGGCCTTTTGACAAGACCATTTGTAGATCAGTGTTCCCTTAAAATGACTCAGTCATGCTTTGCTATCTTATACTTAAAGGACCACTATAGTGCCAGGAAAACATACTCGTTTTCCTGGCACTATAGTGCCCTGAGGGTGCCCCCACCCTCAGGGACCCCCTCCCGCCCGGCTCTGGAAGGGGGAAAGGGGTAATAACTTACCTTTTTCCAGCACTGGGCGGAGAGCTCTCTGCCTCCTCTCCGCCTCCGATCCGCCCCGCCGGCTGAATGCGCACGCGCGGCAAGAGCTGCGCGCGCATTCAGCCGGTCTCATAGGAAAGCATTTACAATGCTTTCCTATGGACGCTGGCGTGCTCTCACTGTGATTTTCACAGTGAGAAGCACGCAAGCGCCTCTAGTGGCTGTCAATGAGACAGCCACTAGAGGATTAGGGGGAAGGCTTAACCCATTCATAATTATAGCAGTTTCTCTGAAACTGCTATAATTATGAAAAAATGGGTTAACCCTAGAAGGACCTGGCACCCAGACCACTTCATTAAGCTGAAGTGGTCTGGGTGCCTAGAGTGGTCCTTTAATCAAATACCATGTTTCTATTATGAACATTGATGTGAAGCAAGGAGCATTTTTTTTATTTAATATCCATTTACACATGCTGTCAGGTATGCTCTTTGATGTGTTGCAATAGTTGTCTTAATTGAAAATCCAACCAGTCAAAAGATATACTGAGACAAAGTAGGGACTATTTTGTCTCTGTATTTTTCCTATCTGACCCTTCTACACACTAGGCGGAGGTACTGCTATCTAGAAGTGTCACTTCCCCCCAACCATCACCAGTGACAGCTGCAGGGAATTTACTCTGTCTATGAAGGTCCTGCGGTCTTGCGAGATCCTACATATACCTCAATGCTGTACACTGATGTATGTGCGAAGGTTCGGCAGTGACGTCGGAGGACCGTGTGGGAAAAGATAGTGGCACCTGCAAGGGATATGTATAAATAAGTAAATCTCACCTTTACCTGCTCCCCCCGGCTACCGGACTCCACCAGCGATGTCATTGTGAGGGGTCTTTGCAAATTCGGCAAAGTCCCCAGACGGTGACAGTGCTGCTTTAGAATAAATGTAAAACGAGGGCTATGGTCAGATGAACTTACACTCAGAGAAGCATATACATCACACTCAGCTATATGTGAGTTCAGTTGTAGTTTAAGCCAGAACCACCAACTGCTGCCAGTTTCGCATGGCTCAATAAGTTTCACATGGTTCAATCAAATATATAAACTTTCAATTTATTAACAGTCCAAGTACAGACAGTGGCACAGCCAGAAAAAAACAGCTTGATATGTTTTAGAGTGCCATTAGTAGTCCTTGTTCGCCCAGCATGCTAACCCCCTGAGGACGAATAACAGTCTATGCCAAAGCTTAAGAAGTGAACCATTCCATTTTCGTATTTGGTTTATAGGAACCACATTATGACAGCAAAGTGTTATATTTGATCATCAGGTGGTTAATATATTTATTTTATATAGACATTGTGTTCCTCTTATTTATCCGTTGCTGTAAAATAGGATTTGTGTAGTTTTAACAGTCTTCGTGTTACTAACCTTGTCTCCAGGGTGATACATTTAGAACCAGCCCATTCCATTGCTTTGCTATGTCTGGCAGAACAACAATAATGACATTTAATCTCCATTTTAGTTTTTATGTCTGTCCAACATCCTTTGTATTTTGACATTATAGTTGAACTTCTTTACTTAGCACAAGAGGAAGCCACCTTCAGGTTTCTGACCTCACTGTTTTTTATATCCACCTATTTTTGCAGAATTATATATATTTTTTGGGGTGTACTTGAAACACATATGTTGATAGCTAGTTGTGTTTTAACAATTGTCATACCTCACACCAAAAAGCACATACTAATGTAAAAATGCCAAGATGTTACTCCAAGATGTAAAATAAGTATATGTATATACAGCTCCGATCCACCTTCTGTGAAATCATGACTTTTATTCAATCAGAAGTTTATCATAGAGAATTAAGCATTGGTACACACAGCAAGATCCACAATTCACCAACATTGCTTCTCAGTTCCATTTTGACCTACAGTTTACAGAGAGTGAGACAGAAGACCTCCCAACTGTCTGCTTGACAGTCAGAGGGCTTTCTGAGGGATTCTCTTGAACTTTTATAAAATAGGACAGAGTCCCCTGGAGTGCTTTAGAGGATTTGAGTGTCTTTTTAAAATACAACATTCTCCAACAGGAACAGACCAGGTGGACTTGAAAAACTTCAGTCTTTCAGTGCTCAGAATATTTAAATAAGGATAAGTGCTATGTATACAGGGGCCTACCTAGAACATGTGGCACCTGGGGCAGATCCTGTGTTTGGCACTCCCTCCCTTCCCCTCCATCCCCTCCAAAAAAAAAAAAAAAAACCTGCAAAACTTTTAAAATGTGTTCTTTTTTTAATGTATTGCACAAATTTGTAAACTTTGTAAAACCCCTGTCAGCTCCCTTCTACACACCCCTGTACTGCCCCTTTCCTACAAAACCCCTGTACTGCCCCCTTCTACAAACCCCTGCACTCCCCTTCCACAAATCTTCTGCACAGCCCCCATTATACAAGACCCCTGTCCCAATACAAAACCCCTACCCCCTTCTACAAAATCCCTGCACCTCCTCACACACAGTTACAGGCAGACAGTCACACACAATTAACAAACAGTCACACGCACACAGTCACATGTAGACAGTCAAGCATACAGTCACAGGAAGTCATATACACAGTTACATGAAGAGAGTTACACACACACAGTCTGTTACAAGCAGTCACACGCACACAGTCACAGGCAGCATCACACAGTCACAGGCAGACAGTCACACACACTTAGTCACACACAGTTATAGGCAGACAGTCACACACAGTTATAGGCAGACAGTTACACACACAGTCAGTTACAGGCAGTCATGCACACAGTTACAGGCAGACAGTCACATATACAGTCATACACACACAGTTACAGGCAGCATCACACAATAGTTCCACTCCAGTAGCCATTAGATGTAAGCCCTCCTGCCACGTCAAGGAAAACCTCTTAGGGTCTTACACTAATATTTCACCTTGCTTGTTTCAGCTTAAGGCAAAAGAAAATTTCAAATGAGACAATGATTAAATGCTTTCCTATGGGGGATTATATGACGTTCAACGTCCTCACGCAAAACGTGAGGATGTCCACCATCGTTTTACAGCAGCGGTTCCCAGTGGGTCGCGCTGACCCACACATCCAGGGCCGCCGGGGAGTCAGGCAGGCAAACTGAGTAGTCGGGCTCTCGGTCCGTGACCGCGGGCCCGACACCAGGGTGCAGAGCTGCAGACCGTGTGATAGAAGTCTTGCGAGCTCCCAGGGCGTTACCATGGCAACACTCTGGGAGCTGTGAGACTTTTATTACAAGGTCTGCAGCTCTGCAGCCAGCGGAGCTGCAGACCGGAGAGTTACCCCACTGGACCACCAGGGAGGACACTGGACCACCAGGGAATTTTTGAAAGGTAGGACACAGCCCCCACATCCTGCCCCCTAAACCCCCCACAATTTAACCCCTTCACTCCCTGCCCTCCCCCCATTGTAACCCCTTCACTCCCTGCCCTCCCCAATGTAACCCCTTCACTCCCTGCCCTCCCCACAGTTTAACCCCTTCACTCCTGCCCTCCCCACAGTGTAACCCCTTCACTCCCTGCCCTCCCCAATGTAACCCCTTCACTGCCCCTCCCCACAGTGTAACCCCTTCACTCCCTGCCCTCCCCAATGTAACCCCTTCTCTCTCTTCCCCTCCCCACAGTGTAACCCCTTCACTCCCTTCCCCCCTCCCACCCTTCACACCTGGCCCCCCCTCCCCACACCCCTTCCCCCCACACTGTAACCCCTTCACTCCCGGCCCCCCTCGCCACACTGTAACCCCTTCACTACCTGCCCCTCCCACTGTAACCTTTTCTCCCCCTGCTCCCCCCATAGCCTTTATTCCCCCTGCCCCCCACAAACACCCATTCATTCTGACGCAAACATTACAAACAAGTACACCACTACATTTCAATGGCAACAGTTCATACAAATACACCCATACATGCACACATATACTTAATACAAAAACATGCTTACATTCAAACGCTCAAGAACTGCTCAGAAATATAACCCTGCAATGATAAGAAAATGGTAGATCACCATCTGGTATAGCATTGTTGAAGTTCTCCGACAGATGGAGATCTACCTTTTGGCCACACTTGCACTAGAGGGGGGCCCAGAAAACATTCTTGTACCAGGGCTAACTCTACATTAGTTCCACCACTGGGATAATCAATGTGAGGTGCCTGGATGAAAGAGCAGGACACAGCACTTCTGATTCTGAGTCTGTGAGTAAGCAGTTGTATGTCTCTAAAACTGATTGCCAAGATGTGCAAAGTTTCTGCCTCTAAAACTGCTGATATCCCAGAATTATGCCTCTAAAACTGACATGTTATGCCAATTTTATGCATCTAAAACTGATTGCCATGGTGTGCCAATTTTATGCTTTTAAAACTGATTGCCATTTTGTGCCAATTTTATGCATCTGACTGTTTGCCATGGTGTGCCAATTGTATGCCTCTGAAGCTGATTGCCATGATGTGCCAATTGTGTGCATCTAATGCGGATTTCCATGGTGTGCCAGTTTTATGCCTCTAAAACTGATTGCCACGGTGTGCCAATTGTATGCATCTAAAGCGGATTGCTATAGTGTGCCAATTGTATGCATCTAAAGCGGATTGTTATAGTGTGCCAATTGTATGCCTCTAAAGCGGTTTGCCATGTTGTGCCAGTTTTATGCCTCTAAAAGTAATTGTCATGGTGTGCCAATTGTGTGCATCTAAAGCGGATTGCTATGGTGTGCCAATTGTATGCCTCTAAAGCTGATTGCCATGGTGTTTTTTAAAATATGCATTAAAAGCAAGTGGGTCTCGAAAAATTACCGTTTTAAAAAAATTATCCAGGAAGTGCCATCTAGTGACAGTCTTAACCCTTAACTCTAATTTGAGGCATTTTTAACCCTTTAATATAATGTTTTACATTAGAGGATTAAGGGGGACATGGACACTGCACCCAGACCACTACAATGATAGGAAGTGGTCTAGGTGCCCTTTAACTTTTCAAGTTTTGTTTTTGTTTTTTGCTCTGTCAAATGGAGCATCCTTCTCTTACAATAACTGTTTCTTGATATTCAAGGGGTCACTGTAAAATCACCTTGTATACTAACCTGCAGCATGCATAATTTGATATAATCTGCAATGCTTTGCCATTCAAAGTGAACTGGAAAAAATATCCAAGCTATGTTTCTAGTTAGGCTGCTTTGACCTTAAATCTATAGTTTACTGTGAATACATTTTAAATTCCAGACAATTCACACTTTAGTGAATAACCCTGTGTATTTTCTAGAAAAAAACCAAAACACCCCTCCTCCAAAAACAACAACAACAAAAAACCCCTCACAATTTTCACAAAGGTCTGACAGTTGATAAACCCCTGCTTTATTTTAGCCATTAGTTGAATTTTGTGTGTATGAATGGAGACCAAAAAATTTTTGTTGGACATAAGCTATCTTGCTTTTGCTTAATCAAAATGTAATCATTTCGCAGATTTTATGTGCTGGTGACAGTATTGCTAATAATTCAATGTTTAGCATAATCAATGTTAATTAAAAATGAAACGATTTGTCATGAGATTTCAAAACATGCTAGGAATTGTTTAATAGGGCAACTAATTATTTCTGTGTATTTTTTTAATGCTTGCGCCATGACATCCATAACCGCTTTGATGTCAGTGTTTATAATATACTGTTTCAGTTTTTTTTTTCTTTATGCAACTAATGGTAGAAGATGAAAGCAGTTTTAGCCCTGAACTCAAACTCACTATTTACAGATTAAGTATCTCATGGGAGAGATCTCTGAAAAAGGTTTCATTATTGTCTACACTTTGCATTTATTGTGTGCAATTTAAAAGATCAGCCACCAGGGGGCACGTGGTTTGATGATTTTGGCACATGGTCATGTATATATCGCTTTGTTGTCTGCAGTAGACTAGATACACAAATAACATCCTGCTATAAAATTTATTTATCAACGGAATTACAAAGGGATCTAGGGATTGATGTATAAGGTTAAATGTGATTTTTAAATCCATTTTAACTTTACAGAGAAAGTGTACTCAAAATATGGAGTAGATGCAACTTCCCCTTTGACACATCCTGTGATTTCTTCTGACAGCACTGCTTTTGATGAATGTATTTGCATTTGCTCAGTTTCTATTGAATTTCAATTGTGCATATAAAGACTTAGTCTTCTTTTGTCATTTAAAAGAAACGATTTTGAACTTGTCCAGATATTCTCAAATGCAAAATCAGATCTTTAAGAGAAGCAAGGTTATTCAATAAAATGTGAATGATCAAGAATTCAAAGGGTATACTCTTAACCCCTAGTAGCCAAAATGGGAAAAAATGCCAGTTAGCTATGTTTTCATAGCCGCTTTTTTATCCAGAAATGTGAAATTTGCTTTGAGTATCTGACTTCACACTTTGATAAATAACCTTGTCGTTTTAATTGAAATAGTCACTTATAATAAAAAAAACACATAAAAAAGTTGAAATAGTTTTAATGAACTTTAACTAGAGGTGATAAATACTGTCGTTTTTGTGATAGCATAAGTAAAACATAGCCATGTTATGTTCATTTTCAGAGATGGAAAAATATGCATATCAAAAACATATTTTGTTTTCCAGTCTCATGTATTGGACATAAACATGTAGCTGTCATTTCATGTACCAAGCTGCAAATTTGTTTTAAATCTTCAAGCTAATAAATCACTTGAAGAGAAGGAATGTGTTTTTTCTTCTGTGCTATTAATATTGTTTTTCAGAATTTAGCCTGGGCTTCGATGTGGTCTTTATAATGTTTACCTGTATTGTGTGTTTTGTACTGTTCAGTCCTATGTATTGAGACTGCAATCGATCAGGCCTTTCTCTTTTATTTTCACCTCATTGTCCATAACTTAAATGGGAACTGACACTTCTCTGGAATTCACAACACTGAATAAAACATTGAAATATCATTTATAACTTGTGTTAACTTTTTACAGGATGCAATTTTTTTCTTTTAAATTTTTATAAGAAATTTAGCAAATCACATTTAAATCCAGTTGAGACATCGCAAAGTCATTTCTCCTCTTCACTGTTTGCTTTCTATGTGCAAAGGACAGAACAATGATTGACAGGAAGCCACGATGGAGGCTCCCAATTGCAGGATAAAGAAGTGTGGATTTCTACATTTAATTTTGTTTTTCACACCTGAGAAATGCATTTTTATTAAAGGATCACTATAGTGTCAGGAAAAAAATAAATCGGTTTTCCTGACACTATAGTACCCTGATGGTGCCCCCACCCTCAGGGTCCCCCTCCCGTGGTGCTGAAGGGGTTAAAATCCCTTCAGCTACTCACCTTATTCCACCGCCGAGCTCCCTTACCTCTCCTCTCCCGCCGACGTCAGCAGAGCGGAATGCGCATGCGCGGCAATGCCGTGCACGCATTCAAAGTGTCCATAGGAAAACATTTCTCAATGCTTTCCTATGGACGCTCTGCGTGATTGAGGCATAATATGCCTCCAGCATTGCAGATGCGCCTCTAGAGTGTCAGGAAAAAAATAAATCGGTTTTCCTGACACTATAGTACCCTGATGGTGCCCCCACCCTCAGGGTCCCCCTCCCGTGGTGCTGAAGGGGTTAAAATCCCTTCAGCTACTCACCTTATTCCACCGCCGAGCTCCCTTACCTCTCCTCTCCCGCCGACGTCAGCAGAGCGGAATGCGCATGCGCGGCAATGCCGTGCACGCATTCAAAGTGTCCATAGGAAAACATTTCTCAATGCTTTCCTATGGACGCTCTGCGTGATTGAGGCATAATATGCCTCCAGCATTGCAGATGCGCCTCTAGCGGCTGTCAATGAGACAGCCACTAGAGGCTGGCTTAACCCCAAATGTAAACATAGCAGTTTCTTTGAAACTGCTATGTTTACAGCAGGCATGGTTAACCCTAGAGGGACCTGGCACCCAGACCACTTAATTGAGCTGAAGTGGTCTGGGTGACTATAGTGTCCCTTTAAATATAGAGAATAGGTAAACATAACACTGCAAATCCTAGGAATTGACAGTTCCTCTTTAAAAAAACATCAGAAGAACACAGCAATATTAAGAAATTGTAAAATGCAAGATTGAAAACATATGAAGAACAACTCATTATACGACACATGGAGAACAATTAACACAGACAAAGAGAAAAGAAATTAAGAAAGAATTAGTTATTTTCTCATAAAGATGGAGGAATAGCAGAGAATGCTAAACCCCTATAATAACACATGGTGAAGTGCAATCTTAAACAGCTGTGTGGGAGCATAAAGCATAATGTTCTGTTTTAGAACAATCC
Organism: Pelobates cultripes; assembly: GCA_933207985.1. Taxonomy (NCBI): domain Eukaryota; kingdom Metazoa; phylum Chordata; class Amphibia; order Anura; family Pelobatidae; genus Pelobates; species Pelobates cultripes. The sequence continues at coordinate 154,941,811 of OW240917.1, read as the reverse complement.
GAAATTTTAAATTCCTCCTCTAAAAAGCTAAAGTGAGCTTAAGAAACATCCACCCACCTTAACAATGACTTATTTACACAAAGAAATGGTGCTGGGTTAGCCTAATTCAAGATCACTTAAATTCTAATTTTTACTTGGAAAAAACTTATTATTTTGTTACATTACATGATGAAAGTATAGTTTGTTGAAAATTGCTAAGTACCAATGCAAAAAAGAAATCTGATTCACTTAGCAGAAGGCAAACTCATTGATTTGGGCGCTGGACTGTTGACCCAGTGAAATTCTTTTCACAGGTACTCGCACTATCCGTCACTCGTGTGTATCAGCACAATGCTACTAACATCAGTTAGCCATATTCCCTCTCATGTTAATCAGAATATGCCACTAAATTCATGTTGAATTCTTAATAACAAGATTATAATGTGTGGCTGGCATATATTCTTCCTTTGCATTGAGTAGGCAGTCCATGCATGTAAGAGTTCAAAGGCCAGAGCCCATTATAACATGAAACCAGAAATGCCTTCTGAAATACTTGCATACTAACACACCTGTTTCATGACCTCAAATTGTCCTAATTTCAGTAGAAATGATTTTGGCTACGGTCCTGCTGTTCAGATTTTGGGCAGTTCTGACCCCTGCCAGCACAGTGCAAGCGCTTCATTAGATGTGCCCGTGCTGAGCTGAAGTCACTAAAAACATGCAGAGAACACTTCACATTAGACCAACATGTCCTCTCTCTAGGTTGCCCCGCTTCCTTTACGGGCAGTGCCACCTACTTTGGATATCTCCAGTTATGGAGTGGCATCACTGGCATGCCCCTTTAGGCCCACCCCCTGTTGTTATTTTATACTTCCCAATGTTGGGGTGGGGATGCTGTTTGGTACATATATGTTATCAGTACTGGATTTACATCTAATGGGGAATTAATATCTATCTTAGAAATATGCACTTGTTTAATTACCACATTTGCAGGATTAGTGAATATACCCATATAAGAGAGACAGAGAAAGAGAGAGAGAGAGAGTGAGTGTGTGTTCATATGTGTGTGTTTATGTGTGTATGTGTTTGTGTGGATGTGTGATGGTGTACCATAGTTATTAGTTTATTATACCAGGTCTGCAAGGACATTTAAAAAAATAAATAAAAATACTACTATACCCATAAATAAATCATTTTATTAATGTATTTAAAAACTTTACAACTTAAGAGAAATGGCATGTCTAAGGTAACGCTCTCCAATGTGTCTCTGCCTAATTGCCTGAGGTAGTTCGCTCCTGAGTAGCAATAAGCCCTGAAACAAATATTCAGGACTCTGAAAAATATTGGTATTTTTTTACTTTCAGACTTTGGCATTGTTAAAAGTTATCTCAAAATAATTTGAGACTTTCTAGACCTTGAAACTGAATTTATTTAAATATACTTCTGTTTACAAGTTCCTGCTGCTGGATTTAAGAGTGATTCTTTATTACCGTTAGGATTTTTGGGCAAACAGAAGATTATAGATAGATATTAATATAAAGACTTAGATAGCCTGATTAAAGGTTGAAATGCCTGATGTAGAAATAAATGCAGAGGGGAAATAAATGAATCTGTACTACTCATTCATGGTCTTAAGCATTTTTCTATACTCTTTGTCAGGTGTTATGCAATCTTGTTCAGTTTGAACATTTTGCAGATCCTTTACTTACAAAATGGACTATTTCTTTTAACCTGAGGAATTAATTGATGCCAGCTAGGTAGAGACTTTAGCGTGGTCACATGATGCAGTCAGTGTGACTAAAGATGCAGGTTTATTGGCGCAGTATAAAAGCAACGTTTCAACCCCGAAAGGGTCTTCAAGCTATGTACCTGAAACATTGCTTGTATACTGCTCCAGTAAACCTGTATCTTTGGTTTCACCTTGAACTGTAACGTGAGAATGGCCCACCTCAGGCCCGGTTGCACCCTGGGAACCAGGGAAGTGCAGTGTAATCTATATTAATGAAAGCTGTCAGTGTGACAACCATATTGGATGTCTATTGAGTATGTTCCCATCCAGGGCCATCTTTAACATGGGGCAACCGTGCCCGCAAACCAGGTCTGCCCCCTCCCCTAGGCCCGGCCTGCCCACAAGTCCGCCGACAATGATGCAGGACTGAATGTGGTGTGAATAGTGGAAGTGAATTAGAATGTGTGTATTATATACTGTTTGTGCAGTGAATGCAGAGTGTGTGTTTGTGTAGCGGATGCAGTGTGTATAGTGAACGCAGAGTGTGTTTGAGTAGTGGATATAGTGTGTGTTTGTGTAGTGGATGTAGTGTTTGTGTGTACTAGATGCAGTGTGTTTAGTGGATGCAGTGTCTGTAGTGGATGTAGTGTGTATTAGACGCAGTGTCTCTGTATAGTGAATGCAAAGTTTTTGAATGTGTGGTGGATGTAGTGTGTGTACTGTGAATACAGGATGTTTGTGTAGTGGATGCTGTGTGTATAGTTAATGCAGAGTGTGTGTCAGTGTAGTGAATACAGAGTATGTGCCAGTGGAGTGGATACAGAGTGTGTGTCAGTGGAGTGGATGCAGAGTGTGTGTTAGTGTAATGAATGCAGAGTGTGTGTTAGTGTGTAGTGAATGCAGAGTGTGTGTTAGTGTAGTGAATGCAGAGTGTGTGTTAGTGTAATGAATGCAGTGTGTTAGTGCAGTGAATGCAGTGTGTGTGTGTTATTGCAGTGAATGCAGTGTGTGTTAGTGTAGTGAATGCAGTGTGTTAGTGCAGTGAATGCAGTGTGTCTCCATCCACTACAAACTTTTTTCCCTAACCACACTCCCTCAGCTGTCCTATGCTCATTTGCACCCGCTACAGCAGAAGAGGTTTCTGCTCTGCTCCATTCCTCCTGCCTTACAACCTGTTCCCTCGATCCTATTCCCTCGTATCTCATCCACACTTTGTCTCCTTCTCTTGCTCTGCCTCTCACTAAAATGTTTAATCTCTCCCTCTCCTCTAGCACATTTCCTCTACCCTTCAAACATGCAACCGTAACCCCGATTCTGAAAAAGCCCAACCTTGACCCTAATGCCCCACCCAGCTACCGCCCTATTTCGCTACTGCCCTTTGTCTCCAAGATCCTTGAGCGAGTTGTGTATGCGATAATTACAGACTTCCTCGAATCCAACTCTCTGCTTCAATCTGGATTATGTGACACTGGTGATCATCAACAGCTTCTTCTCATCCCACGTAATCTCGGTCTACGAGATACCGCTCTCTCCTGGTGCTCTTCCAGCGCTCATTCAGTGTTTCTTTCTCTGGCTCTGCCTCTTCTCCCAAATACCTCTCTGTTGCTGTACCCCAAGTGTCTGTCTTTGGTCCCCTATTGTTCTCAATCTACACTCCCTTGGTAAACTCATCAGCTCCTTCATCTTCCAGTATCCCCTGATTTCTCACCACCCCTCTTGACTTGTGTCTCTGACTGCCTCTTTGCTATTTCCAATTGGATGGCTACTCATTTCCTTAAACTGAACCTGTCCAAAACAGAACTTCTGGTCTTTTCTCCCTAAAGTGCCTTGTCTGTGTCTCTTCAAGTCAACGGCGCTACCATCTACTCTACCTCTAACGCTCGCTGCCTAGGTGTTCTATTTGACTATGACCTCTCCTTCGCCTCTATCCAATCAATCGCCAAATCCTGCCACTTCCATCTCAAAAACATTGCTCGCCTTAAAGACTTCTCTATGGCTGCACCATTCCTATGGAACACCCTTCCCCTCTCTGCCAGACTCTCACCCAGTCTCCACTCCTTCCCTCCCCGCACCGATTCCTCACCTGAAACTGTCATCAAAACAAAACACTAAGCCCTCAACGAATACTATCCTAGCAACCTACTTTTCTAACCTACCCTTAACTTTTGTGTCACTATACCCCACTCTCTCTAGCATGTAAGCTCATTGAGCAGGGCCCACAATCCCTCTGTTCCTGTGCTTCAAACTTGTCTGTTTACAAATATGTGTCTGTTAGTCCACCCATTGAACAGCGCTACGGAAGTTGTTGGCGCTATATAAATAATAATAATAATAATAATTTATACTATGGTCATTGTTGCCCAGGAGTTATGGAAGTCAGAGCGCAGGACTTATTTTTGTGTATTTGTATCTTTTATTTCTGGTTTACAAATTATTTTCTATGCAAATATACCATAATTATATTATACCCCATCTCAATGACTTATCTTAACCTTTCATAGTTGAGTTTGTTCTGAGTACATATCTCACTTCTGCACCTAAGTGCTCTCACTTTTGTTGAAAACTCTCTGTAATGTGGTTTGTGAATAAAAAATAAAAAAGATTTTACATATATGCTGATATTGGTCAGATAGTCTTTGAGAATGATGGACAGTTGGTGTACTGTACATGTTGTTGAAGTCAAGCAAAGAAAGGACAACGCTTTGGGATTTGAAGAGGACAATGGGACTCACAGAACAGTGCTTTCTTAGGCTAATACTCAGTATAAAAAAACCAGAAAACCTTACATTTATTTCCATTTGTTAAAATTGCATCTTACTAAATGTATTTCACATTGAGAATTCCATGTAAAAATGTGTAAATGAAAAAAATAGGTGACTAAACAAGTTGTGATCTATTATACTTCATAAAACCAGAGCAATTACTAACTGGTGCATGCTTACAGGGGATCATGCAGGATACACAGCATGTGTATCTGAAATGAAAATCTCATGGCCATACATCTCTGTAAAGCAACAAAATATGTTAGATGGACATGTGAACAGGGAAAACTGATTCTGAAACCTTTTTTTCCACTAGTTCACTCGTTTAATCAAAACATTTCAGCTGTATTGCAATTTGTATTCCCTATTCATCAGTCCCAACTGATTATGTGCTTCACATCTGCTTCTCAGTTTTCAGAAATCCAGTAGCATTTCTCAATATCTGAGACTGAAAATGCTTTGGGAGAGCATGCAATCAACAAACTTAAAAAAAAAAAAACATATTTTTAATACAATTAATCACAGCCTTTCTTGGACTAAAGATATACTCTAAGTTCCATAACTACTACTGCTCATTATAGTGTTTATGGTACGACGAGGTTGTTTTTGTGCTGTCACCTTGTTCTCCGTGAAACCTGTTTTGAGCAATTTGGCAAAAAGTTTGTCTTTCCTAGGAACCCAAACTCCAGTCCTGCCGTTAGGATAAAGCAGATGTCCGTTCTGCAATATCTGTCCAAACAATCTAATCATGAAAAGTAATGGTAGGTTGTTGGTGCTGTGGACAGCATAGCCGAGTGTTGGTAGCCACTATTGCAACCCCGGGTTATTTATTATAAATTTATCATTTAGGACAGGGGTGGCCAAAAGATAGATCTCAAGATGTTTTAAAACTACAGTTTTCATGATACTTTGTCATTCTAAATCTAAGGCATTCCGAAAGCATGCAAGGCATCATGGGAGTTGTAGTTCTAGAACATCTGGTGGTCTATCTTTTGGGCACCCCTGATTTAGGAGTTATGGTACTTAGAGTACTATTTTTTTCTTTTTTTTTAAACATTGTGTGTAGTTCGTTTGTTGAATACTGTCATCGGGTTAACAACTCCATATAAATAAATATACACTTTACAAAAGTAACTTGCTGGATCCTTGTTTGTGTTATTTTATTATTTATAAAAGAGCAAAGATTTATAAAGTATCTAGATTTTTCTGTTCGGTGTCATTAGTATGGAACATTAAGAAGTAGATGCACTAAAGCAGAAAAATCTTAGAAAAACAGGAACAAAACCACAATATAGTGAAGTACTCTTGTCTGAAAGCCCAGTAATGTATAGATTTAATTATTACTCTCAAATGCCTACTAAGAAAGTGGGCATATGATCCACACGGCAGGTGCACTGGAAGTGGCTGCAGATATTCCACCATTAAAAGGCAGATGGTAAAATTCTTAAAATGTAAGACACCATTGTACTGAAGTTAAACCAATGTATGTGTGCATTATTTTTAAAAACAGAAATGGCAGGTAAGGACATCTTAAAGAACCTTAATTCTTTAAAAGAATCAAGAAACATTGCTGAGCTTTGCACATAGATAGATGTAAAAAGAAATGCAAAGAAAAGGGGTCAAGTACTAATAAATGGTCTGAATGCAATTCTGAAAACAGAATGTATAAATGGATGTAGAAAATTTGCTTGTGGCAATCTCTCTCTCTCTCTCTCTCTCTCTCTCTCTCTCTCTCTCTCTCTCTCTACATATATACATATTTATACACAGTATAAATATATAGATGTAGATATTAGACATGTGCATGAACATAATTGACGTTGTTTTTGTTTAGTCAGTCAATCCAAAAAATAGTTTCAGTCCAAAATATTTGTTAACACTGAATTTTGGCTGGACTGTTACTTTCTATGACCCGCTGACAGTGCTAGCAACCAGAGGGCAAATAACTGTATTAGCCCGTGGCGTGATGGCTAACAATGTTGTGGTTGCTAGTCAGCTGCTATACTAAAAAAGAAAAAGCTTATGGGGGCAATATGACCCCTAGATTAGTGTAACAGAGGTCAAATCTACTAAAGAGGCATATCTACTAAACATTAACAAGATTGCTGCCCAGTCGCTGGATGGGCCAGTAAAAAACACAGGATGACATAGCTTCCCCTTCTCTGTTTAGCTGCTCAGCCCAGCCCAGCCCAAAAGGAATCTTGTCTGGATTGTGAATGTACATACAAAATGATTCCTATTCCCCTTTTTCTATGGATATGAGTCAGGGCCGGACTGGGAAAAAAATTAGGCCCGGGCATTTTTCAATCAGAGCGGCCCCCTAAGAAAGGGCGGGGCCAGAGAGTGTGTGTTTTGTCATCACTAATGACAACACGCCCTCTCTCAAAGTGAGCATGTTGGTTCAATGCCCAGAGCCCTGCTGAAGAGCTCTGGCATTAGAAAAAGACCCTGAATTTGTTCTGCGCAGCGCAAGCAAATTTAATAACATGCTTGTGCTGTGTTTGCTTTTAAATTGTCTCTGGTGTTTCCACAAGTGGGATACCAGAGGACAAAAGGGCCAGGAAAGCGTATGGTGCATATGTTTGGAGCCTGCTTGTGGGATTGCATGTGTGTAGAGAGTGGTGTGGTATTGTATAAATAGGTCAATTTAATTTGTGTTTGTGGTGTAATATGTGTGGCTAGGGGCTGTAGAGAGTGTGTGTATAGGGGGCATAGTTTTATAGGGGATGCAGCGAGTGTGTGCATACGGGCTGAAGTGTGTGTGTATAGGTGACGTAGTGTGTGTAGGGGTTGCAGAGAGGGTGTGTTTAGAGAATGTTGTATGTGTTTGCTGACAAGGAATGTAGTGTGTGTGTGTGTGTGTAGGAGATCTACTGTGTAAAGGACCCAGTGTGTGTGTGTGTGTAGAGGATTAAGAGTGCATATAGGGTAAGGGATCTAATGTGTATCTGGAGCGTGTGTAGTGGTGCAGGTGAGGGGTGCTGTAGTGTGTGTGTGTGTGTGTGTATGTATGTATATATATATTTTGACTTATTGTATGTGTGAGGGGCGCAGTGTGTGTATGTAAGAGGGGTGCTGTGTGTGAGGGTGTTTTTATCTGCTGTCACATTCTAGGTTTCTAATTTTCTTTGTCTGTTAACTCACTGAGGGTTATTTTATATATATATGTGTGTGCTGTGTGTGAGTGAGGGTGCTGTGTGTGTCTGGGTGCTGTGTGTTTGGGGGGTGCTGTGTCTGGGGGGCGCTGTGTCTGTCTGGGTGCTGTGTGTGTCTGGGTTCTGTCTGTGTCTGGGTTCTGTGTGTGTCTGGGTGCGCCGTGTGTGTGTCTGGGT
>OW240917.1:154811339-154933909 GCA_933207985.1 Pelobates cultripes | reverse complement strand
GGGAAATATAGGAAGACCAGTGGACAGGTCTTTTCACTAAACAATGAGTGATAATGAGTTGAAATTCAAAGTGAATTCAATGTGAATTTCAAATTTACTTAAAGACGCTGGTACTTTTCATCCTTCCTAAATCCTTTAGTACTTTCCATCTTCCTAAATCCTCATCTTGGAAAATGGGCATTTATTTACAGGAGCATGTAGCACTTGGTGGTAGTCTCCTGAAAATATAAAGCTAAAAGTGTGCAATTTTCTGCATAAAAATTGAAATCACGTTATGGTGAATTATACTTGAATTACAAATTATAGATTTATTGACCTTTTGTCCTTTTGAAATGCTTAACTCCAGCTGGATGACAAGAACTTTTCGTTCAGACAGTCATAGGGGGGCTACAAACAGCGTGGTCCTCGTAAATATTGTTGTAAACCTGGCAAGAGGGAATTTGTGTCATAAGATGTGCCAAATGACATGGAAAAGGTCATCTGCTCTTGGCTGTGACTATAGTGATTTATTGTTTTCCTTGAACAAAAAAAAGTTTTCAAAAACCCAAAGGTATGACTAGCCAGCTATTTAGATGGATGAGCCAAAGAACATTTGATGGATTCATGCATTTAAAGGTATGATAGCATGAAACAAAAAAAATGTATAGGAATAGCAGATCACAGGCATTAATGATACATGTAATGCAATATTTATCTATAGTCTCTTTTTTTCTTTTACAATGAAATGTCATCCACATTAAGCACAAACTCCACTTTGATGAATCTAGTGTGGTGCAAAGTACATGGCACCGTGTGTCACTAATCTGAATTACTTTTTTCACTATCCAGAGGGCATTTGTAACATTTGATTTTATCTAGAAAGCAAAGTTTTTTTTTCATCACATTTAATGTTAAAAAAAAAAAAACTGGAGGAGAGGGATTACACATTCTCCTCGGCTGTCCATCGGACATTGATTACATTACGGGCTAGATTACATTTTTACTAGATAGGAAGATTTGATAAATCTGCTTAACTTCAAAGTGGGCAATACCGTGGTCCGACATGCCCCAATTACAATGAGGTTCCACTCACCCCTTCTCAGACCACATGAGTAGCACTGGTGAATGAATGAGTCTCTACTGTCTGATCAGGATGCTGTGGACCTTATTTGTGGATTACTGCAAAAGTACTCCTCAAAAAGCACTACATTGGATATCTCAGACATGTTTGTCAGGGAGGCACACAAATGCACCTTGAGAGGCGACCTAATAAAATTCTGCTTGTGGAGGAAGAAACATCGCCCCCATAGACCAATTGACCTATGCACAACAGTTGCCAACTTGGAAGCCAAGTAAAAAGCTGTTAATTCGGATGACACTTAAAGGGATTTGGTGGTAGTGTGACATGCCTTTTGAGCTACGATAAGACATTCAGGGATATTCAAATCCTGAGGATTCCACATTGCATGACAATTTCTACACTGTACCAACAATTGTTAACAAATGAGAAACGACTGGCCCCCAGGTTTGTAAGGGAATGAAAGAGAGAATAAGATATGAGCTGTGAAATATGTTGGCACTTTATAAGTACCAGTAATAAAAAAATAAAATAAAACAATGTTAGAAGATAATGATCATCAATCAGAAGAGCTCTATCTGCTCCCGCTTCCATGAGATTAGTTACAAGATTTTGATCCTATGGAACCAGGCTCCAATGACTCACCATACATTTTTTCTGAATCTGCTGGATCTTTGTTGGAGGTGCGAGGAAGCCACTGGTACCATGCTAGATAACCTTGCCCTATCATATCACTGTTAACTCGTTATCATTCTGGAACGAGGTAAACAAACAAATAGAGATCAACACTTGAACCAGAATGCATGCTGGATTTGATGCTCCTGCAGAACATCCCCTGTCCCTTACGAGTATATAAGCAATCTCTCCCGGAACACTTGTTGACAGTGAGGGGCCTGGTCCTGCTCCTCTGGGTTGACACACAGGATAGAGGAAATCCACTAAATGGAGGCAGAGATAGCCTCAGTTAATTAGCAACTGACAAATATATTGCCACTTGGTTCCCAAGTAAACAGTTTATTTCCAGTAGACCAATGTAAGCTCGCAATACGCATACACATCACAACCACCATCGCCTCCTGCATCCACTTTTTCCATTCCTCTAGCTACCTCTCTGACTACCCCCTAACTATATTTAATCTTTCCAATGGATTGAGAGCAGTTAACTTTTAAACCTAGCGCAAGGGCACTCATTCCACTTATTGAATTGAGATTTATTGCTTTGTGTTAGTGAGAGGTAGAACCCCACATTGCCTATACTATTCTACACTCATCTATTGGATTGACAAGGTAAACTATCAAGCATTGTATTTATTTAGTTTCTTGAGGAAGAATTTCACTACAATACACAACTTGCTTTCTTTATAATATGTTACTCGCCAATTGTAACACTTGAATAATTCTTGGTAAATAAAGATTTTGAACATAAAGGAATAAATAAAATAGAAAAACAGATATTATATGTTTCTCCTTTATTTGTCTGATTGTTCATTCAGATTTTGTGTTACTGTAGATTTCTCTATTCCTGCATTTCATTTTTTTAAATTTATTGTTCCATGACAAATATATATATTTATTTTAGCGGGCAAAATATATTTGCCTAGTTTAGAGAGAAGGGAAGCAAAATCATAAATGGCTATAAAATATGGCTCTTTTGCAAATGTATTTAATGCTTCTCTTGGATGGAAAAGCAAAGAGTGTCAGACAGAAACTTGTGGACAAACAGTGCTATTGGAGTTTCCCTGCCTTGGGTTTTCTGCATTTTAACCCCTTAAGGACACATGACATGTGTGACATGTCATGATTCCCTTTTATTCCAGAAGTTTGGTCCTTAAGGGGTTAAATCCAGATGTGAATAGGCGAAGGCATGTAAACGAATGTGCTCACACTGTTGCTAAATTGCAGGCCTGCACAACCTGCGGCCCCCAGCTGTTTTGAACTACAACTTCCATGATCCCTTGGCTATCTGTTTTATTAAAAAAAAATGGCATTGGCTACCAGTTCCATTAACTGAGTCATGTGCGTTGGATATCTGTTTAATTCAAACAATCATTGGCATTGTAGTTCAAAAACATCTGGGGGGGCCACAAGTTGTGCAGGCCTGCTATAGTGCATGGCTTAACCTATTGTGTGCACTATACTGTTTTCTAGTAACACAGAGTTAATTGCTTTTGTTACATTAGAATAAAACATAGTCCCAAATGCCTGACTGTAGGTTTCCCAAAATATATTGTCAATGGCTTCAGGCAATGCTGCTGCTAGGCTTATTAATAAGACTACTACATTTCCATAAGGAGAAGGCAATTTTACTGTTCGGGATCCAATCGCTGGGGTAGTCAAAGGGTAAAACTTAAACAAATCACTTATTCTGTGAAGACATTGGAAATTCTTTACGAGTATCATTCAGTTAATTTCACAATCGACTTTTCTTCATATGCTCCAAAGCCACTGTCCACAAGCAGTCAATTTATAATGGATGAGAAATTCCTTGAACAAGGATATATTGCTACTTGGTTTTGCTCCCCTGAGGATTCGGAAATACTGTTATCACTCTCTTGCCTTGAGGCAGGATAATGACAGTGATGCTATATACTCCCAGCCTGTCTAACCGCATTGTTTGTGCTACACAAGAATGCATCATGTGCATATACAGGATGCAATAGATTTGTCACTTACAAATACAGCTGTAAGTGCTTCCTACTGCTATTTGGACTATGCTATAACATTTCTAAAGCTTCCGATGATTATAACTCCCTGTAATAAAGGAAGACACTTAAATCTACCATATGTTTCTCTACATTAGCACAATATCTATTTGCAGTTCATGTGATTAGTTTTACTTTACGGCATGCTGATTTACTATAATTTTGGCTGAGAGAAAGGTATGATTGATGAGCATATTGTTTATAATTCTAACTCTACAGCTTTGGATACAGTTATCAAAGGGATGTTTTCTGTTTATGGGTGATTTTTGGGGGGGTTCCTTTCAGTTGCCGCTCCCCCTCCCACACCTCCACTCTCTAGCGCCCTTCTATTAGCCCCCTGCAGCCATGGGCGCTCCGCTCGGGGAGGCAGGAGACTAGCCATTTTGCTGCCTCCTCTGACTCCCCGAGCTCCAGTGTGAGCCTGCCGGCGCCCGGGGTTACTCGCGGTCGGACGCGAGTATCCGGCGGCCAGGTCCGCCCACACACGTGGCCACCTCGCCGCGGCTGGTTTCTTCATAGAGCCGCATGCAGCCGACCGGCTAGAGGAGGGTGCACCTGCTCATGGCCCCTCCTCCAGACGCGGTGGTCGGACCGCAAGTGTTTTATCCTCGCTGGCATTCTGGCTCTGTAACATGTCGCATACAGAGCCAGTCTGGCAGTTAGAACAGGGGTCAGCATGTTTTTTGTTTTTCCCACCAGTTGTTTTTTTTGTCATAAACCAAGTAGGTGATAACCTGCATATTGCACAAGTAAGCTAGTGTTCTTTGGTGCATATGCTTATACATCAGTATATATGTTCCTGATCCATCTCTGGAGTCAGAGAGGAGACTACTCTAGCATGATATTCTCTGTCCATGGCAAATATAAAAAGCTAAGCAGACCTTGGCTCTGGCTCAAACTGGTATGGGAGACCAGTCTATGCAGGCCAATGCACAGGTGGTCCCTTCTAAGCTCAATAAGAGGGTGCATTGAATTAGCTATCGTTTTACCCTATCCCTGAAAATATACCATGGGTAAAATAACCTTCGGGTGGCATGCTAATGATGCATAATATTGATGAAGAAATCTCTTGTCTGCATGCTCATGTGCATAACCTATTCTCAGTTAAAAAATGTCTCACACAGTATATCATGTTTTAATGGACACTATTATCACTGGAACATTTTCAGCTTATACCCAATACAACTCGAATACCACTATTTGCCCGCTGGGCATTTAGGGACTACTAGTCCCAGTTATATGTTAGTAACACAGTATTACACTGTCTAAAGGGGTTGGTATCTGGGGGCCCTATGTCACAGGGTACCCTGAAGATTGACAATATTTAAGGGAATCTGCCCATACACAGGGGTCCCTTATTGCTCATTTAGACACAACCCAGGATCGGCCTGCTATGTCTGTGCCCCATTGATTGGCCTGCTATGTCTGTGCCTTACTGATTAGCCTGATATATCTGTGCATCACTGATTGGCCTGCTATGTCTGTGCCCATTTGATGGGCCTGCTATACCTATGCCCTTCTGACTGGCCTGCTATACTTATGCCCTTCTGACTGGTCTGCCCTATCTGGGCCCTTTGTTCGGCCTGAGCTATCTGGGCCCAAAACCCCTTTTGGCCGCAGGCCTGGGAGGATATCACTGAGAAAAAAGCCCAGTACCCACTACTGACATGGACATAGGTGGGTGTCCAGGCAAACACTGCTGCCTTACTATCCAAGCTATCCAAGACGACACCAGTATACGGGCACCTCAATATGATTGGAAGGGTGAAGGCCCTAAGTCTCATGCCCTGAGGGGCAAGGTTTTTCTATGAGGATCCCCGGGCGCACCACCACGGTTTACACCAACCCGGTGGCGGCGCATCTCCAAAGAGAATTTCGCACAAGCAGGGACCTTCAGCCTTCAGCAACTAACCATTTAGCTGCCTTCCCGGTATCCATCCTAGGTATTGATAGTTAGTCCTACGTCAGGTTTAGCTCCTGACCCTTTCGGTTGGGTTTACGATCTATTGACCCTTTCGGTTGGGTTTACGATCTATTTACCTTCTCCCTGAGGTATGTATTTACCATCTACATTATTCGTCATTTCTTGGTTTTCAAGCCTTCCAATTGTCCTATCGCTCGTTCATGGAGCAAACGGGCACTGCCTTGCTAGGGTAACAACACTAGGGAAGGCCCACTACCCAGTCTGCCGGTACACCGTACGCATGGAAAGACCAGGAACCCCGGTTGACTTGAGTTCCCGGGTCATTACAATCCTGGGATAAGATGACATGACTGCCCCTACCCATCTGAGCACATATCTGGGGAACATGGTTCGGAGATGGAGGGCCCTCTGTCTATACTCTATATCCCTCATGGGAGCCGTCTTGGTTTGGGTTCTCGCTTACCTACTTTTTCAACTACCATCAAGAAGACCTACGAGACTTTATGGAGGAACCTGGTGTGCCCCGACTCCTACACGGACGTCAAAGTCGGTGGCAACCTACCGCTGGAGTATGGCTCAGGATGTGTAGCAGACTCAGATAGGGCTGCCAAAATTCTCAAACGGGTCAACACATGATTCGGACGGTTGAAGCTAGACCGTTGTTTTTTTGTTATATCTCTCTGGAGTCACCTGTCATGAGCAAAGGAACTTTACGCCTTGCCTGCGTATTGGAGAACGCTATGTGTTCGTGGGACTCCAAGCTAAGAAGGGAGGTATCCCTCTATAGGGAGACCTTGACTTCGGTTAACGAACTCACATTCTTGGGTCTCTTGACCTAGGGCCTACTCGGGAGATACGTGCCCGGACAGTCAAGGGTACAGGGACCTAGGGGGTCTCACTATATTATACCCTATCTTGTAGTTGGCATGTAGACCAGGAACCTCTACACACATTTTGACAGGTCGGGCATGGAACAAGATCTTACTACGGGCAATCGGATTATTTCACTCTCTCACTACAGCACGTGAGGACTCTTCGTGGTTATACAGGTCCCAATCACCAGTGCATCCGTACATCTTTCACTCTTAGATGATGACATATCTGGATGGAAATCTCCACTCCGGTTTACGCTTCCCATCCCTTTGAATATTTCTGGGATTCACTATTCCCAGAATAGTCGACCACCGTTCCACCACACAAGTTCAGTATGGGACCCTGATTAGACGTCCTTTTGGAGTCTTTTCTCTACCGCAGCCGAGGATTACACAGTCCATTTGGAATATTGGAATCACTTAGGATATGGCTAGTTTGACCACACTCTTGCCTGCATAATAAATTTATTCTCGGATAAGACATCTCACCGGGTAGGCCAGGAGGGAACAAAAGATCCTACTCGGTTCTATTACGGTATTGGTGATAAACTTAGGAGCATTCCTGGAGATTGGAGATCTATCTGCAAGGCCACATCGCCGGATGACCCTGGCACGATCGGAGGAGCCACCTTACACATCAAGAGTTGAGACATGGTGGCAGTTTCTTCTCGCGGCCCTAAGTCAGCAAATTACCTTCAATATTTTACAACTACAGGAAAATGGCTGATAGGTCAGCTTGCCAGCTCATGGACCGACTGCTAGGAAACAGGTCGCAACACCACGTACAATGGATCTATCAGCGAATGGTGTTTTGTTCCGTATTTGGGATGCTTCGTCAGCTGGCATCTTCATCGATCTGCCTACTGTCATTTATGGCAGTTGGAAAGTCCAATTAGGATTGCTCTGATATCTCCCGGAATAGGCACCAGTGAAACAAACAGCGTTGGATTTTGGAACTGAGCGTTAAAACAGCAAATACGAAGCCTCCTGTCATGTTATAAAATTGTAGATTATGCTAGCTTTAGTGTACCTATAATCTTAATTTTATTAATGACAGGAGGCGAGTATTTCCCACCCTTGTTTAATCTTTATAGGTTGGGTTCATCAGGTACGTATGCAACTCTGCTTGTTGTCTCTACCTGTCACTTGTTTCTTATATCTGTTTTTCATAAGTAGGGTTGTGATTTCTACATATTAAGGTAATTTTGGATGCTACACTGGGTACGTACACGGGTCAGCCACACGGGTCAAACACTGCACCCTACTGACTTATTTGAATTTATAGCAGAAAGAAAGGAAATTCTGGGGATACTTATGTTCATCCTGCTCATGGTAGGACTGTTCTGTCCTGGCACTGACTGGACAAACTGCCTAAGTGCAAGTTTCAAGAAAAAAAAAGTTTAAAAAAAGGTATCTTTATACAAAGTTTTGTTAACGCACATTTTTTTTTTTTTTTGTCAATCTTTGTTTTATTGCGGCATATAAGATGGGATACAGAAGAAAGAAAAGGGAAATGTACAATTTGTTCACAGCGTAGGGTCAATACAACGTTAACGTTAGGTAGAACCATTTCCTTGTTTAGCAGTGCCACATTTTTTTTTTTTTGATAAGTCGTTTAACGAGAACATGTATAAAGAGGTTACGTTAAGTTACTACCATAATACTGGAGCTACGTTTGGAGTCCTGTAGTAAACATATATACAGTGCAAATACAGTCATGCTAATCACCTAGACATTAGTTAGTACATTGCGAGGTATCCTGCTGATACCCTATGTAGGTAGTCAACATGCGATTTCAAGGTAACCACCAAAATTTTTGCGTACACGTAGCTATGCAGAATAGAGCTATCTGCGGCTTATGTGTGCTCGTTTCTTATCATTTCCAGGATAACAATCAAGATACAACGTCAAGAAATAACATTTGTTTAACATGGCAAGTTTGTGGCTTACAATATGAGTTCAGACAGTTAAAGGAGTAACAGGTCGAGGCTATGTAGCCAGGTTTATGTGAGATGTGGAATGTGAACAGACCATGAGTCTATGTCGACCCCTGTCTCTGCATAACTGTGGGGCCTGTTCTTGGACTTTGCCCTAGTGTTAGCCTAGCGTATCCGTCAGATTCTTGTTATTGTTGGGTCAGTCTCAAGCCCTTCCCACTACGGTCTGTCGTTAGGTGACCTTCAGCTGTCACGTGTATTCCTGCGTCAAGTCTTAGCATGTATATGGGCTATGGTGACTGTTTAGGTGTCAGCGGTCTCGGGGGTCTTCGGCATTGTTATGCTTCCCAGTTTCAGCCTGCCTGCCCGTTCCCCTTAATTTGTGGAATCCGTGTGTTCTCAGGGGCTCGTGCGTCTGTTTCGCGCGCTAGTTTGACTGGTCAGGTTTTTTAAAAAGATACCTCAGGGGGTGTGGGTGCGGTCCCCCCCGGGCCCGTATCTACACATCTCTCGGAGGAGGGATAGATAAAGGAAGCGGGAGAGAGGGGGAGGAGGGGGAGTTGGAGGGGAGAGAGAGAAAGGGGGAGGGTTAGGACCGTTTTCGAGCCTGTGTTGCGGGTGGCACGGCGTCCCTCTCCGCCCCTACCATCCGTCCGGCCGAGCACGCCCACGGCCTAAAGAGGCGCCTTTGCAGTCCAGGTATCTCTTGCCTCCGCCCTTCCCACTCTCCAGTGCGCTTTGGTGTTTATGTCTGTCTCCCCGATATGAATAGCAGCCAAGGCGTCCAGATTTGCTGGTATCGCTCTGTGGTTCCACGCAGGGAAGCCGTCAGCTGTTCCATGCCATGGATTTCTTCGACCTGTTCCATCCATTCCTGGAGGCTGGGTATCTGTGTGGTTCGCCACTTCCTCGGGATTAGCAATTTGGCTGCGTTCAGTAAATGCTTAGTCAGCGACTTTTTGTATTTTGATAGGGGCAGTGATGTGTGATGGAGGAGCATCTGAAGAGGGAGGAGCGGGGTGTCCGTGCCTGTGATGTTTTTGATCTGTGAGTGTATTTGATGCCAATATGGGGTTATTCTTCTGCAGGACCACCAGATATGCAGGTCTGTGCCCTCTGCTTCGTCACAGCGCCAGCAGCTTGCCGGGGCATCTGGTATCATCCTGTGTATTCTCTCAGGGGTCCGGTACCAGTTGGTCAGCAGCTTGAAGTTGAGTTCTTGTTGTTTGGTGCACATCGAACTTTGGTGTGTCAAGATGTGGATTTTCGTCCACTGGGGGTCTGTCAATGCGACTCCAGTGGCGTCTTCCCAGCGCGTAATATGTTTGAGGGGTGTAGGTTGCAGTGAGGACAGGAGCATTGTATAGAGGTACGAGATTCCTCTGCACAGGTATTTGCGTGTCGTGCAGAGTTGTTCGAATCCTGTCAGGGGCCTGTGGAAAAGGTGCTTCCCGTAGTGGGACTGATAGTAGGTTTTAATCTGGAAATATCGGAATCTATCCAACCCCGAAGGTGTCCGTTCAGGCATCAGATCCTGTAGTTGCTTCAGTGAATTCTCTGTGCACCATTGGTGCATGTACGTCCAGTCCGAGTCCCCAAAGGCTTTGATGTCTTGTGGTGTAAGGCCACCCGCCAGGTCCGGGTTATGCGTGATTGGCGTCAGTGGTCCCGGGGTGGTGGTCAGCATTAGGGTGGTTCTCACCGAGTACCAGGTTCGCAGCGTCACTCCGATGAGCGGGTGATTACGGGTGCGTGTGTTTGTTAAGGTGCCCCCAAGCCATACCACGGCCGGGATCGACCCATCCATTTGGCTCCGTTCCATGTGTATCCATTGTTTGCAAGTTTCGGGGACGTGCCAGTCCACGACTCTATGGAGATGTGTCGCTCTATAGTAATCAAGGACTGATGGAAGACCCACTCCACCCTGTGCTTTGGGTAGGCGGAGGTGTAGCTTCTTCAGTCTGGGAGCTTTAGATTGCCATATAAATTTAGTGATAGCTGTGTCCATTGTTCGGAAGAAGGCCCTCGGTATATTGATCGGTATGGTCTGGAACAGGTACAGGAGTCGGGGTAGGAGGTTCATTTTAATAGCATTCATTCTCCCGAACCACGAGATGCATAGACTTCCCCACCGAGTGAGGTCTGCTCCCAGCTTGTGTACCATCGGTGCGAAGTTGTGTGTGTAAAGCTGGGTCAGGTCAGCGGTCAACCAGATTCCCAGGTATTTGATAAGGAGTATATGGAAAGGAGAGACAGCGCTAATTAATAAACAGGCAGCAACCTTAAAAAGGGAAACCCTCCAAGCCCTTTTAAAACAAGACAGTAAAAACAATAATAAAAGGCTGCGCCAATAAGAAAGTAAAAATAGAGTGACTAAGAAAAAATGTCCAACGTAATAAATAAAAATAAAAAATAAAAGTTCAACTTAAGTGTCCTTGCGGATAGTCTTTATAGTAAGTGTTGCAGCAGTGAAGTCTTCATAAGCTGTATAGGTTCCACTCATATAAAAGACAAAAGGGGAGAGAGAAGGACGACCAGTAGTGCAGTATTGTATAATTCCAAAAGTGACGTATGGAAAGATAATATTAAACAACTCACATTTAATAGAGCTTATGTCCAGCTCTAGGATAGAAGCGCATACAGCGGTATAATCCCCGCTTGTGGGATATGCTGTGGGTTTTTTCTCCGTCAGTGGTGTCCAATTCTCAAACAAGGAAAAAGAGAGACAACCGATAGTGCTCACTATTTAAGTAGTCTTAATATAAGTAGATGAAAACGTACTTACAAATGAGGAGCAGACCAACTGCTCTTGTGTATCAGCATAGGTGGATTGATCCCCACCTTTAGGATTTCTTGGAGTGCAGGAGACTTCCGAAGTCAGTGTTGGTATATAGTAGTGTGCCAACTATTCTTTTTTATAGTTTTATATACACATTACTCTTTTTATACCTGGCTTTTTAGTATATTTTAGTATATTTTTAGCATTTTACTACTATATACCAACACTGACTTCGGAAGTCTCCTGCACTCCAAGAAATCCTAAAGGTGGGGATCAATCCACCTATGCTGATACACAAGAGCAGTTGGTCTGCTCCTCATTTGTAAGTACGTTTTCATCTACTTATATTAAGACTACTTAAATAGTGAGCACTATCGGTTGTCTCTCTTTTTCCTTGTTTGAGAATTGGACACCACTGACGGAGAAAACCCACAGCATATCCCACAAGCGGGGATTATACCGCTGTATGCGCTTCTATCCTAGAGCTGGACATAAGCTCTATTAAATGTGAGTTGTTTAATATTATCTTTCCATACGTCACTTTTGGAATTATACAATACTGCACTACTGGTCGCCCTTCTCTCTCCCCTTTTGTCTTTTATATGAGTGGAACCTATACAGCTTATGAAGACTTCACTGCTGCAACACTTACTATAAAGACTATCCGCAAGGACACTTAAGTTGAACTTTTATTTTTTATTTTTATTTATTACGTTGGACATTTTTTCTAGTCACTCTATTTTTACTTTCTTATTGGCGCAGCCTTTTATTATTGTTTTTATTCCCAGGTATTTGAGCCTGGTTGGGCACCACGTAGGCGAATTGGGTCTTAAGGTGGGTAGTCATCGCTTCTCCTGTCGAGATGGGGAGCGCCTCAGATTTATCCTTGTTTAGTTTCAGGTTGGATACCTGCCCGTATTCGACAAAGGCCCTCAGGAGGTTCGGGATGGAAACTATCGGTTCGCTAACAAAGAACAACATGTCATCAGCATACGCGGCTACCTTATGTTCCTGTCCCCGTAGGGTAAATCCCCCTATGCCCCCGTCCCGTCTGACCGCCTCCAGGAAAGGTTCCAGGGAGAGGGCAAACAGAAGGGGGGACAGCGGGCACCCCTGTCTCGTCCCGTTGCGTATGTGGACTGGCTTTGAGAGAGCTCCGTTGATCCTTATCCTTGCCGACGGGAACGTGTACAGGGAGGAGATCCACGCCAGTAAATGCGAACCGAAGCCCATGGCCCTAAGTGTAGTCAGCATGAAACGCCAGTCCACCCGATCGAAGGCCTTCTCCGCATCGGTGGAAAGGAGAAGGACCTTCTGAGCAGAGCGTCTGGCCGCATGGATGACGTTCAGGGCCCGTATGGTATTATCTCGTGCTTCCCGGCCAGGGATGAACCCTACCTGGTCGGGATGAACTAAGTCCGGGAGAACTCTTCCTATCCGTGTCGCTAGGATTTTCGTGAAGAGTTTCAGGTCCGCGTTCAGGAGTGAAATTGGCCGGTAGCTTGCACAGTTGGTTGGATCCTTGCCTTCTTTAGGGATGACTGCTATCGTCGCCGAAAGGGCGTCTCTCGGGAGTGTCCCCCCGTCTAGTAGGGAGTTGAGTCCTGTAAGTAATTTAGGTAGGAGCACATCACCAAATTCTTTGATGTATCGGGCCGGCAATCCGTCCGGGCCCGGAGCCTTATTGGGCTTGGAACCCTTCAGCGCTATCTGAAGTTTTTCTAGTGCGATTGGGGCTTCCAGTTCTGCAGCCACATCTTGGCTTAGGGTTCTCGTGACATGTTGTTGCAAGTAGTCCACAATTCGTACGTCCTTGTGGGGGCAGTCGTCTGCGCTGCCATCTGGGGATAGGTTATATAGGTCGCTGTAGAAGCCATGAAATGCATCAGTTATCTTGTCAGGAAGTTGCGTGGCTGCTTGGGCCCTGTCTTTAATTTTTGTGATGTGACACAGTCGGTGTTGTCTTTGGAGCGTACGGGCCAGGAGGCGGCCACATTTGCCCGAGTATTCATAGAAAAACCGATGTGATTTACGTATAGTATACTGTAGTTTGCGGTGCAGGATGTCTCTAAGTGCTTGTCTAGCTTCCAGTAGGGCCTTGTAGTCGTTGTCCGATTGGGTAGACTTGTGGGTGTTTTCCAGCGCCGAGATCTGCGCGGTCAGTTCAGTCACACGTTGTCGCTGTACCTTCTGCCGTTGGGTGCAAATCTTAATCAGCTGCCCTCGGATAAAGCATTTGTGTGTTTCCCATATCGTCAGGGCTGGTATCTCCGGGGATTCATTCTCCTCAAAGAATGTGGTGAGCGTAGATCGGAGTTCCGTCGTTACTAGTGCGTCATTGAGTATCGATTCATTCATCCGCCATTGCCTTTCTCTTGGGCGATATAGGGGGGATCTAAGTGTGGCCGAAACTGGTGAGTGGTCAGACCATCCCATGGGTCGTATTTCTGCTGAGAGTAACATAGGTAGGAATTCCTGGGCCACAAATATATAATCTAGCCTGCTGTAAGACTTATGTAACGTGGAGTAAAAAGTGAAGTCTTTATCCTCGGGGTGAAGCACCCTCCAGCCATCCATGAGGCCGGAGCCTCGGAGCGCCTCACGTATGACCTGTAGCCCTCGGGACGGGAAGGAGCTAGTCCCCCTACAGGTGTCAGTCCTTGGTTCTAGGGCAACATTCAGGTCTCCCGCCACTACTAGGAAACCCTCCCGGAATGCCTCAAGTTTATTCAGCGTCGTTCTAATGAATTTAGATTGCCGGGTGTTGGGCGCATAGATACTAGCGAAGGTGTAGGAGCAGCCGGCTATTGTGCCTTTGACAAACAGATAGCGTCCCATAGTGTCCGCCTTAGTGGCCGTGCACTCAAACGGGATCGTGCTTGCGAACAGGATCGCCACTCCCGCCTTTTTGGCCGCCTGGTGATTTGCAAAGAACCCCAGCGGGTATCGTGCGTCTATCGTGGGCTAGCATCGCCTCGAAAGTGGGTCTCCTGCAGGAGTGCAATGGAAACCCGTTCGGCCCAGAGGGAGTGCAACAGATGGGATCTTCGCTCTGGCACATTCAGTCCTCGGACATTACTCGACCAGACATGGAGGGGCGCAGGCGTGAACCCCGTCCCCATGGCTCCTGAAACAAGGGGTGGGAAAGAGGGAAGGGAGGGGAGAAAAGGGCAGGGGCAGGAATAGAAGAATGTGTCAAGCCCGGTGCGGGGCCGCAGCGACTCAGCACCTGTGGTGGTGGTGGCCTTTGGGTCCACGGAGAGTGGGTGTCCAAGACCCCCCCACCAGTTTTAGGAGGGTGCCCGTCCAAAGGGCGCAGGTCCCTTGGAGCACTAGCGCAGGACTCAGCCTTCACCTGCCGTTTGTGTTGGGGCGTATTCCCCTGGTGTGTTCACAGTGATTTAGTAGAGGTGAGTGAACTATGGTAACTCTTAACTACAGGAAATATGGATCCTTGTCTACAGGGATGAGTTAGTTTATCGACTTGTAGTGTATCTAAACCGTGTCCCCCCTGCCCCCTGGCCGAGGCATACAGGTGTTGCGGGAGGCATAAGGTCACCGGTAGTTCTCATATGGTCATGTAGGTTAACATCAGCCGTACGCCTGTCAGTGTGTGTGTAGGGGGGGGCTCCGGCCCCGGTCATCTAGTCTCAGGTCCCCGGGGATGTAGCGGCGTGTCAGGGTATGGGTGAGGGGAGTTCGTCATATCTCTCACCATGTCCCAGGCGGGTCTAGTCATCTGTGTCTACTGCATCCCCACTCACAGAAGCTGGAGTGGGTGGAACGGAGAGTCTGTCAGGTCTGTCGTAGTGCCTACGTGGGGGAGGCCCTGGGGTAATGCTGTCAGGCGTCCGCATGAGGTGGTGGTTTAGGGTCCTGCTTAGTCTCCCTCCTCAATCCCAGTCAAGAGTCTGTTTGTGTGCCTATGTTTACAGTACATAGCCCTAACCCTCCCCTCGCGGTAGAGTGAGGGAAGGCCTCCTTGCACGTGGTCTCAGGCCCCCTGGGTGGGGTATGCACCTAGCTTCAGAGAAAACAAAAAACAAAAACAAAACAAAAACAACCCCAACAGCAGACATCGTTCTCAAACCAAAGTCACCACCTCCCCCAGCTGCATATTTACCACCCCCAGTTGTGAGGGTGCGAGATTCGAAGATTTAGGCTAGGCGGAGAAGTCAGCAGAAATGTCCAGTGTCTCGGGGAATGATGTAATGCTGCCCCCCTACGAGTTGGGGACTCTGTGTATTCCCGTATAGCTTGCTCTTACGCCACCTTGTAGGGTTTCCGGGTTGCGGGGGGACTCCAGAGCGGGCCACACTTCCCTGCCCCTGCTTGTCAAAATGGCTTCCCTCCAAGTGCCCCCCACCCAAGTGCCCGCGCGTGACCCTCCAGGTCTCACCGGCTGATGCGAGCCCCAGTATGGCAGTCGGGTGCGGCTCACGCCGTGGGTCAAGTCTCCCTCAGAGGAGTCTACAGATTTCCCCCCCTTTTTTTTTCTTTTCTCTTTTTTCCTCTGTTTTCTTCCCTCCTTTTTTTTTTCCCCCTTTTTTTTCCCTTCCCTTTTCTTCCCTCCCCAAGTGTCCTGGTTATATCCCCTCCCTCTCCCCGGGGGCCTCGTGTGTGTGTGTGGGCTCTCAAGTCCCCAAGGGTGCGTTTAGAGCTCACCGGGCCCCCACTGACCTGTTCAGGCTCTGGCTGGGCTACTCCTCTGGCCCCTCAGGGCCCCCTCTCCGGCGCGGTGGATCGCCCCGAATAGGTGCAGCTTCAGGCGGTCCTATAGGGGCTAGCGGGTCTCTCCGTGAAGAGATTGCTTCGTCGAGGATCCAGTTTCGGATTCTGATCTGTGGTAGGCCAAGTGTTCTCTGAAATCTCGGTACGTCCTCCGGCCAGCGGGCCGTCAGCCAGGTGTTACCGTGCCTTGCTTGTAGGCTGAAGGGGAAGCCCCAGCGATACGGGATCCGTTTGTCCCGAAGGGCACTTGTCACCGGGCGCAAGGCTCTTCTGGCATCTAGCGTCAGGCTGGATAGGTCTTGGTATAGTGCGACTTCTGCCTCGCGGTACCTGATGCTGGGGAGCTCCCTTGCGGCTGCCATTATTTTATCTCGCAGGCCACATGTGGAGATGCAGCAGATCACATCCCTGGGGCTGCCATCTTGTCTCGGCGGACCAAGAGCTCTATGCGCTCGGTCGAAGTGTATTGTGTCAGGGGCTTGTGTCCCCAGGAGCTGCCTGAATAGGTCGGCCAGCGTGGCGGGAAGCAATTCTGTACCTGACTCAGGGAGGCCGCGGACTCTTATATTATTGCGCCTGCTCCTATTTTCCAGATCTTCTACTTGTCTGCGCATTGTGAGGAGCATGTTCCCTTGTCTGGTGACTGCCACCTCCGTCGCCCTGTGCTGCTCCTCACATCCGCGGGCTGTCGACTCCATTTCATCCACTCGTTGCTCTAGCGCTGTTAAATCAGAGCGGAGGCCTGCAAGCTCCTCTCGCAGTGCTGCCCAGAGTTCTTGTACTAGGGAGCCCGTGTCCGTCTTGGACAGCATGTTGGTGGAGATTTGGGTTAGCTCGGCTCGGATCCGAGCTAAGTCACTCGCCTGGGTATCCTCCGCCAGGGATTCTCCCGCACTCTCCGAGCCCGGAGAGGCGGGCGCCATCTTGGATGCATGCTGCTGTCCCCTTAGATCCGACGGCGTAGCTATAAAGTCGTCCATCGGTCCCGTGCACCGGCGAGGGGAGCTGACACCCGCCGACTCTAGAGCTAGGTGCTTTTTATTCCGGACCATTATCTGCCGTTTTGTCGCTATTTTTGCTAATTAGTCGGCCAGGGGTGCGGAGCTCGTTCACTGTGCGTCCTGCACCATGCTCGTCCAGGCCACGCCCCGTAAGGAAACTTTTTTCATATGGATGTCTTAAGATCGATTTCTATAGATTCACTATCTGGCTTTCTTCTGATAGTCTATTTATCTTTACTAATGCACCAGGAGAGGTCTTCATGCCTCTATATAAGCCATCGGCAGAGGGATAGTCTTTTCTATTTTCAGGCAACAAAGCCCTAGAGGTTACAGTACCTGAAGGTCTGTTAGCTCTCCACTAGAGACGCTTCTCCCTCTTGAGCATCAGTGGCCAAGTTTCCCTGGAACTTATAGGTTAAATGCCTGCTTGGGCCTCAACCAATACTTTTTTCAGACATTTTCTTTGGTACATTTGAGTAGGCCAATTTGGTAATATGGCAATAGTGGGCAATCAGTTTTTAATTTCCAATGTCCTTATGAGGTGTGTGTGTTTTCACTTTGCATTCATAATTTTGAAGTCTTATGTATTTCTTTACCTCCTTTCTTTACCTTAGTTATTGCTTGGGTATTACTCATTGTTCTGACATGGATATGACCAGGAAAAAGGAACATGTATTCCTACTTACCGTAATTTTTCTTTGCTGGTCATAGGCCATGGCAGTACAAAGAGGGTCGGAGGGGTAGGAAGGGTTACTTATACATTCTGTTTTAATTAGGTTCCTGTATAATTAGGGATAGGGAGTGCTGCCATGGCCCATGCCCAGGAAAAGAAAATTACATTAATTAGGAATACATTTTCCTTTATATATGTATATTTACATTTGAGACTTAAGTGTGATATGAAATAGCATTTTCTTTACTGCTACTCCTTTTTCCCTCTTTTTCTCACTGCTCACTTTATCTATGGATAAATAAAAAAAATATCAACATTTAGTGACTATCCCCTAGACATTAGTCATCTTTTTTCTCATCAATCATCTTCTGCAACATGTATTGAAACAATTTGCTTGGCCATTGCATGTTTCATTTGGGTTGTGAGTCTGCTACATTTTGGATCGGTGTTTGGAAATTGACAGTCATCTGATCATCCCAAATAAGTATGAATTGCAGTTCAGAGCAAATCGAATCTCCAAGTCTAGTGGTTGCCATTTTTGTCTCAGGCCTAGTCAGCCTTATTGGAAGTAATATAACCCTATCATCTGTGTGCTGGTGAATCCAAAGAAACCCTTGCAACACAAATGACTGTATGATACATTTTGATGGGAAATGTATTATAAAGGAAATACATTAGCCAATACGTCTGCACTACCTGAGAGTCACCTAAAACCATATGTCTCATAATTGCAATTAAAATTATTATCAGTTATATAACACCAAATACTAAATAATTGTTTGCTGCAGCACTGTACAGTAGGCAAACAAGGCAATAATTTAATTCTAACAAAACATGATTGACATACTGTAACAGTAGGTGGAAAGGGCCCTGCCCAAATGAGCTTACAATCTACAGAAATGAGGGAGAAATACACAAAGGGAATCAAAGGAGTCAAAAGGTAGAGCTGATAAACGTTTCTAAAAATATGTGTTTTTAGGGATTTTATGAAGGACTGCAGAGACAAGAAATATCAAATAAGAGAGCATTCCATAAGGAGTGAGCAACCCTGCAGGCAAGAGTATGGTGTGCGATAACATATCAATAACAGGTCATTAGTGTAGCAAGGAAGCCAGGATGGAGTTTATCTGTTAATGAGTAATAAAATGTAAGCAGGGGTACAGCTATGGAGAGCTTTGTAAGTAAGCATAAGAACTTTAAAACAGGAAGCCAATGTAGAGACTGACAGAGGGGAGAGTTGGTGGACGTAAGGTAGATGAGTCTGAAAGAAGCATTCATTATGAGCTGTAAAGGGGCAATCTGGGTACTTTCCAGGTTGACAAGCAGAGGGTTACAATAATTAGGTTGGGAAAGGGCATGGACAAGAGTCTTATTTGTATACTGAGAGAGAAAGGAAAGACTCGAGAAATGTTTTTTTTAAGGTGAAAGTGACAGGATTTAGCCATAGATTTTATGTAACAGGTGAAGGAAAGTAAGAATCATAGAATAGAACACACCAGGACACTGCGCCTGTACGTCAGGTTACAATGGTTTTATTGATCCAAAGGGAATCAGGGACAGATGTAGCTTTAGAGGGAGGAAAAACTATGCCTAAGGTAAATAATGACTGTTCTTCAGTAATTATACCAGAAGAAGTTAAAAAGTGCTGCTGACTAATTATTTTTTAGTAGATAAGTAATTTTACTTTAATTTTGTTTTGTATGTTTTTTTTTTTTACTTCTCTCTAAAATGATGATGACTGTGACAATAATGTGCAGTATCAGGTTGTTCAGGAGAAGGTAGATCTACCATAATTTTGTTGAAGTGATTGTTAAAGGAACACTACAGGGTAAGGAACACAAATATGTATTCCTTACCTTGTAGTGTTAAAAACACTAGCCCAGCCTGCCCCCTACCCCCTGTCCAAAATATAGTAAAATCAAAAGGAACAAGAACAAAATACAAAGCGAGATGTAAATATACAGAGATCTTTCCCCATTGTTTGCTTATAGAGTGTTGTACAAATGCAATAATAAAAAAGTACTCAAATTAAAAGGAGATGGTTGCAGGTCAAGATAGTGTTTACAGCAAAAAGCTGCAGGGACTGACCATACTCACTTGAACAAATACATAAAGCTGTAGTTGTTCTGGTGACTATAGTGTCCTTTTAGGTTTATGCTTGTCCAGGTCTATAGTCTTGATCAGAAACATTGCTAGACTGTGTTGTTTATGAACTCCTGTACAATGAGTTACAAAGCAGACTAGAAACCATTTCCCACTTGAGTCTCAAATATGTATGCCAAGTTTTCTCAGACAGTGTATGCGAAGAAATACATTGGATTGATATCCTGATAGAAACTTGGAGCTTAAAAACTGATTCAGTATGGTGTACAGTTGTAATGATGCCTATCTAATATCAAATGTGAGTTCATAATTTTGAGTGCATGTAAAGTGTGAAATGCTGCTTCAATCAAAAATGCACCTAAATGATGTCACTTGCTCTTCAAATGTGCCTCTAAAATGTCACTTACTTAGCAAGGTGGATTTTATTTAGCACCGCATTAACCTGAGCAGTAACAGTAATCCTAATCCCTAATATCACCCTGTAGCGGAATGAACTTTTGGACGTTAGACTTTATTCCTTTTATGGGCAGTCTGTATCTTCCCCTGTTATTTCGTATGTTTTTACTTATATTTCGTGGGGGGACAGATCACCCTGTCCCTGAATTATCCAGCTATTTACCCTGTTCGCATGGTTGTTCGGTAAATTGCATTCACCTCCCATATTAATAGTATTCTGTTTGACAACCGAACAAATCACTGAATGCCAGACCACCCATATGTGAAGTGTGCCGCTTGTTGACCCCAGTAACCTTGGTTAACACCTCCATAAACCTCAATAACACTAAAATTCTAAGCTGTCGGCAGGGTGGGCGCCGTTCGTATGTGCGAACATGTGGCGGCGGCCATCTTTAACCATGAACAGAGACAGCGGTGTTTGATCGAGTGTATGGAACTAATATCGGACATTCGATGGCGCGAACACCGCTGGGACTTCCACCTCCGGTTATGTTCTGCGGAATCCATACGAACAGAGTGTCATTTGGGGGGAGCATACTCCTGAATTCGGGGGGAGCATACTCCGGAACAAGATACATGAAATGAGCTCACGCACGAACAGCTCATTCGTTAGTTTTAGTATGTTTTGTACTCTCAAAACTGCAGGCCCTGCCTAACACACCTGATAAAGTATATGAAAACTGTCAGTCAACGGGAGTGGTGTTTTGCTCATGAGCAGCAGTGCAGTGAAAAACTGTGAAAACATGAGAGCGCAAAAAAGGGTGTAGACAGTAAGAAGAAGCCTGTAAAGGAATGGAGAGAGGGGAAAGAGAAGAGTAAAAAAAAAGGAAGAGGGAGGGGGGAAACACCCCCAGCCCACATACACAAGGGGCAGCCTTCCCGCCCCTTCCCCAACCACCAGGCATGACCTACCCCCCAAACTTCTGCCCATGATGAGTCTAGCATTAAATATCCAGGAACCTGTAACCCTTATGAATATGTGGGTGTTCAGTAAAGGTTGTGCCCTTGTGTATTAAGTTTACAGTATATCATAGAAGACATAAATGTTCTGCATCATCTGCAGGGAACCTAATCTTTATCTCCCAACCTCATCCCATCCTCCCCTGGATCATGACATGTATCCTTGGAAAGCCATTGTAGACAGTAGTACCTGGTGCATGGTACACCTGTGCCCTACCTGCCACTGCTAAGATCAATTATTCAATCATTCTTATGTCTTTAACTCTATTTACCTATTCTCTGAGCAATGGCACCGTTTTCTCATGGGATCAGGCTACAAGCTGCATTGATCAAGTATGATATCACCATTATTTGTACTTTGTGAGTGGTTTTGGGGTCTTGTGGAATAAATGGGTGTCTGTTGAGAAATCCAAGTGCACATTCGTTAGTGTAGAAAGAATCTAATGTACTTCATCCCAGAAGGGTCGTATCAGAGGGCACATCCACTCGATTCCTGGTAACCTCCAGGACGGATAATCTGTCTGAGGTCTTGTCCCAACCTGGCACATTTGTTGGGTAGATATTGTGGGAGAACTATGCAGACTAGGGAAAAATCACTTCTACTGTGTTAGATCATATAGAGACAATCTAACCTCACGTGACTTAGCGAATACTCCAGCAAAATTTACTCCCAAGTTTCAATGTAACTGTAGCAAGACAGCAGCCAGTTTTATTTGGTGGACATCTTAAAAACTAGTGACAAGAGGAGATTTTGCACATTTGGGTCAGTCGCTCACTACTGAAAATCTTTTCATATCCCAAAAAATGCCTAGATCAGAATTGACAAATTTAAGACGTAACATCTGCTTAGAATCTTTATCACACAGAGTAAGTCAATGGCATTTGACCCAATTTGAGCATTTATATAAATATAATTCTTCTGACACTGGATCATTATCAGTATTACATGGCTTCTTAATAAGCAACTTACCTATAGAGAAAACAAGATTCCAAAAACTAGGGGAATACGATATAGGAAAAGACCCAGATAACAACATAGGGACGAAAATATTTACACATTTTTACAAATTGTCTATCTGGACCACTATCAAGGAAAACAGATACATATGCTTATCCAGATATTACTTAGGCCCAGTTCATCTCTCTTATCTATCTGTCCAAGAGGGTGTAGAGCACACAGTACATTTTATCATATGTATTGGGCATGCTTTAGATTATCAGCTTTCTGGGATGGGCTTTTCAACACATTGAGTGACACGCTGGAGATAACCATGTCCCCTGATCCTGTCTTGACTCTACTAAATGGCAACCACTTGACCATACACTTACGCCCAACCACATTGTCCCTTTGCTACAAAATTTGCGCTGGTGGTAGGTTAAGTATTGTGAAGAGGTGGAAACGAGATCCCACAATAAATATATTCATGAAAAAAGTGAATTTCATTTAAGATACGGAAGAAATGGATGCAACAAAAGGAAACCTAGCATCACACAGCAAAATCTGACATCCATGGATAAAATACAAAATCAAATACTTCGACTGAATGATATCATCCTCCTTTGTTTTTTTATTGCCTATTGATTTTACATTATTTAATTATAATGTATATTGTAAGTTATAATGTGCTATGATTGCTAAACTAAAAGAAAGGAGACTAAACTCCTATATACAAAACCTTTGCTGTTACCACTCTTATACTTCTAATATCCATGCTTTTACTAACAAACAGTAACAGAACTTCTGCCGGTGCAGGTGGTGCGGCTGCACCGGGGCCCGCATACTAAGGAGGCCCATTGGGTGGCCCATTCACAAATACATGCTTGCATCCAAATGCCAAGACTACATACAAACACACCCCTACATTCACACAAACATATTCCAAACAAAAACATACTTACTTTTAACCACACAGACACTGCTTAGTGCTAAATACAACCCTGCAAGGATGGGAAAATGCTGCAGGCCCAGCTGTCAAAGCATTAAGGGAGTTTTGCAACAGCTGGGGATCTACCTTTTAGCCATAATTGCTGATATTTGGCACATGATGTGCATAGGAAATGTTGAATCCAAGCAAGACATTGATGCTTAAAGCAATGGCATGTAAATGCTAGTAATCACACAGTCGAGCTATAGATATAAATCTGCATGTATTTGGCAAATTATGACTTGCTGATTTTATTTTTAATATATTAGCTTTGATACATAATTAATGGTTTAGTTGTTTGTTAATTGATGCAATACATTCAAGTAGCTTTTTGTTTAGTCCAAAATGACCCATTTTGCTCGTTGTCATGGACCAATTACAAATATACTTATACCCAATTCTATTTTATTCACAATTAATTTTCTATTGTGGCTTTATACTAACAGGGTTATTCACTTGAGATAAAATTCCAGATAATTCTCACTTTAGTAAACAACCATGATATATATATCAGAACATTATATATATAGTGCCCACATTTTGTTCTATGAGTGTCTTATATCTAAAGCAGTGTCTATTCCAGTCTTTAAGGATTAGGAGGTGCTTGCTCCACTGTGCAAGGGTGATTTATAGCCTTAAATTAAACTCTCAAGGAAAATAGGAAGTAGGTGATTTATTTAGGGTTCCTGTTGTCTTATGGGTGAATGCACAGTGTGATCTATGAAGAAACATGCAACTCATTGAAAAGCTATTTGAAGCATAAAAGACTTAGAAATAATAATTTTGTCAAAGGGCATAACGTTATGGTCTCCCAACTTTCAGAAGGATGTTCCCAATGTGCTTTTTAAGTAGAATACAAGTTGTTTGTTCTGAGATGACGTCCAACTTCTGGCTGTCGAACATACACAATCTTTGGCTTGCTAGTTCTAAAAAGAACTGCAAAAAAAAAAAATCTCTACTACATCTCATGCTGAATACTTTTAATTAAACTTGACTGCGTCTATTTGAACAGTAACTGAACCTCAGAGATATCTTTACATGGATGCAGGCTGTCAGCACAATTGCTCTCTATGTAAATGAACACCGAGCATTGCTTAGCACAATCTTTAAAGGGATCTATAAAGCCTGCTGCCAAATGCATTTAATGTTCTGATAAATAGATTAGGAACCATTTTACTTTCTCTATTAATTTGAAGATGATATTGTGCAATTCACGTGATTTTAAGGGACAACCAATCAAAGAATGAATATTTATGCACACTGGCTTTGAAATTTCAGGTTATGCTTATTAGATATTCTTCATGCTATTCTGATTTCTGTAAAGCTTATTTATATTTAAAACTAGACACTGATTGTTTGTGTAATTTATAACAACTCTAACAACCCTACAGCTGTCCCTGTAGGCAGGGCCAGAATAAGAGCACAGTGGGCCTGGTGCTGACAATTATGATGTGCCTAATTACAGAATCTTATCGACCAAAAACACAAACACTTCCAAGCGTCATGTATCTGAATGTGATAGTGCTTGAGGGAAAGAAAACAGCAGCTATAAGAAAACACATACTCTATGCTAATCTGTCTAATTTATGTTTTCGTCTTTCAAGTAAATCCATAACCCCTAACAGCAGTGTCCAGTCAAGCAGGAAGCAAGGTAAAAGGGTGTGCCACTGACACAAATCACATAACCTGCCAAAAGGGCGAACATGCCCAAAAAGAGGGCATAGCTACCCAATGAATTGGAAGGCCAGCCTGGCATGAATGTATGTCAGGCTGCCTGCCAATCATACAAGCTGGCCAACTTAGGGCATACTATGCAGACAGCACCCTGAGCTTGGCATAAATGCGTCTAATGATGCGCTCGCTTAACGCTTTCTAAGGACTGTCCCCTAGCAACTGTCCCCTAGCATTCACATGTCCACTTGTCTCCTTACCTTATTACTAGCAGGCAGAAGCTCCTGGTATACAGTTTGGGACTGAGAAAAGCTGTATGTAGTGAGTGAAGAAGAAAGTGAACATGCCACATTGTTAGAGAGACCAAAGTCAACATTACCTAAACTAATTTTATTGTCAGCCAGTCCACACAAGTTCTGTTCCCATACATCCCTCTTAAGTTTCCATACTTAAACAAGAGTATGTGAAAAGTAGTTAAGGTTGCCACCTTTCTTGGAAAAACATACTGGCCTTACTAATTTGCATAATTAATTATGTATGGGTGACATCACATGATGTAAATCACAAGGAGTGACATGAGAGAAAATGCTGTAAAATCACTACAAAAACTACTTGGTTTGATTCTGCTATATAGATGGATTGCTCCCAGTGTCTCAAGTCTTCCACTGTCCCAGTGTCCCCATGTCTCCCACTGTCCCAGTGTCCCCATGTCTCCCAGTGTCTATGTCCCCATGTCTCCCAGGGTCCCCATGTCACTAGGACACTAGGAACATGGGGAGACCTGGTGACACTGGTAAACTAGGGGACACTGGCTGGGACACATACGGACACTGGGAAAATAGGGGACACTTGAAGACATGGGGACACAGACACCAGAGACACTGGCTGGGAGACATGGGGATTTTGAGACATGGGGGCACTGGGAGACATGGGGACATGGAGACACCAGGGCCACAGACACTAGGGACACTGGCGAGAGACATGGGGACATTGAGACACTTGGGGCACTGGAAGATTCCTGGGGCACTAGAATACATGGGGACACTGAGACACTGGGAGACTAGGTAAAACTGGGAGACATGGGGACACTGTGTCCCCATGTGTCTCTGTGTCCCCAAGTGTCTGTGTCATAATGTCTCCCAATGTCCCTTAGTGTCTCAGTGTCCCCATGTCTCCCAGTATCCCCAAGTATCTGTCATAATGTCTCCCAATGTCCCTTAGTGTCTCAGTCCCCATGTCTCCTTGTAGTCTTTCCCCCCATCCCTCACTTCCCTGAGCTGTAGGCTGTCTCTGCAGGGTGGAAGTTGCTGTCTGGACTCTCTGTAGCTGCTCCCCTGCGGATCAGTGAGTAGAGATAGGAAGGGAGGGATATGCTGGAACTTTCTATCCCTGCCTCTCTCCACACACAGTGACCCCTACTGGCCAGTGCTGGTATTGCATCGTAATCTCTGTTCATACTGAGAAAAATACCAGCATTTGTATTGCCAGTATAACTGCAATATCGGCACCGGCCGGGCAGCCTCAAATACCGGCTGTGCTAATAAAATAAAAGTCAGGTGGAAACCCTAAGAGTAGTGTGTGTGTAAAAAAAAAATATATATAGATTTTTTTTAAAATCAGTGGGCCTATTCCATGGGCCTGGGCCTGGGCCTGGAGCTGCAGCTCCATCAGCCCCTATGCTAATCCGGCCCTGCCTGTAGGTAAAGATACTTTGTATGTCGGCCTGCAGCCTGGGACCTCAAACACATGCCCTTAGCAACCAATTTCACAAGTACCATGTACACAAACACTTTCTAATGCATACAATTCTCATTATATTAAGAATATGAGTCAAAGTAACACACAAAGTAACACTTAGAGGCATAACTAGAAACCACCAGGCCCCGGTGGGATAATTGCCCTGGGGCCCCCCTCCCATGTGTCTCATTCCCTCCCTCCTCCCTCCCAGACCCTTCATTTGTCCCATACCCTCCCCTCCAGCCCTTACACATGTCCCATTCTCTCTACCCCCTAACTCTTTCAAGTGTCTCATTCCTCCCTCCCTTCCCATTCCCCATGTCTTATTCCTCCCTTTCTCCCCCTTCCCCTCCATGTGTTCCATTCCTCCCTCTCCCCCCTCCCCTCCATGTGTCCCATACCCCCTCTCCTCTCTCCCCTCCATGTGTTCCATAACCTCTCTCTCTCTCCCCCTCACCTCCCTGTGTCCCATTCCTCCCCCCTTCCCTCCATGTGTCCCATTTCTCCCTGTTTCTCTCCTTCCCTCCATGTGTCCCATACACTCCCCTTCCTCCATGTGTCCCATTCCTCCCTCTCTCCCCACCTCCATTGCCTGTGCCCTGTTCCTACCTCTCCCCTCCCTCCCCTCCCTGTGTATAATTCCTACCTATCACCCCCCTCCCCTCCCTATTTCCCGTTCCTACCGCCCTCCTCCTCCTGTAATTCCTTCTCGCTGCGGTTCCTTGTCTGACAGGAAGTGCTCTCACAGTGACCACTTCCTTTCAGACTGCTCGGCCACCTACACAAGGCAGAATGGGAGCAGCTTAGCTCTCCCCTCCTGCCAGGCACCTGGGAACCACGGACCTGGGCTGGGCGGCTGTGCACTGGCCCAGAAGGTATCCAGTCGACCCACGGTCGTGAGTGAGGGGCAAAGGCACAGCCGCGATTCCTGCGACCATGGTAGCTACACCACTGCCTACATTGATATACGAGAAGTGTTGTGTCATTATAGAGTATGCAAAAAAGTCAATTGGTCAAAACAAAAAAAACTTAAAGGGCTGTCACCTCAAAATATTTTTCATATAATCATGCTTACATCAATTATTGAAATTAAACAAATGTATGTAGTATAATATATAAATATATGTAAAAACATTAATCTAGATGAATAATATGATATCTGCAGAATTATATTGCCATGGTGCTGTGAGATCAAACAAATTGTTTTCAGCTTTACAGAAGGCATTTTACCATTTCTGTATGATCATCTCGTAGGTATTGTCCTGGGTCCAAAACACTTATCTACCTGAAAAGACATGTAGATTTAATTTAATTAATATTTTCATATTTATAACCCCTGGGTAATATATTTTGACTGTCTCTTCTTCTCTGTTTTGCTAAGTACTCTGATTATATTGGCTCTTTGCTTTATGAATTAACACAATAATTTGTAAAATAAATATAAATAACTGTAAATGTACAGTGTACATCTGTTTAACATGTGTATATTTTATCTATGGATTTGCTTGAGCCATATCTTTGTTGTCTTACTTTTTTTGAACTATTGTAATAAGAATGTTCGGGAGTTTTGGATATCAGACCATATAGTTTTGGGCTATTTTTCATATGTGATGATAGCCTGGTTCCCATTTTCTTATAAGGAGTCTAGCTAGCCCTAAGGCTACCTCAAATACACTACGAGTACTGGAATATTGGTTTGCAGACATATTATTGGTGGCACATAGCAAAAACAAAGCTATTCAAAAATGAATGGTCTACTTCCATCTCAATCATTCAGTAGTAAAATGTATATACATCGTTGAGCACTTCCACATAAATAATATATTGTTTTTGTGAATTAAAATGTAGTACAGTAGATGAGTATACAGGTATTTAACCCTATCTGTAGAACAGTGGACCTGTGTAATTATCTATCTATCTATCTATATCTATCTATCTATCTATCTATCTATCTAATATATAAGCAACACATTCTGGCTTTATTTGTTAAACATGGAGAATCTTTTCAAATGATCACAATCCATGAGAAAAACACAATTTATTTACAAAAGGTCCAGTAGACTTTAATGGTAACTTCTGAAGATAAATATTTCAGAAACAAAAATTAAATATGACAAACTGTGATCATTTGAAAAACTTCTCCAAAAATATTAAATTAAGCCTCCATGTCCAGCAGGTAGACATACCTGTCATTCCTAGTACTTTCTACTTTCCTACCCTCAAGAGATACTCAGTGACCTTATTCTATATTATAGCACCAATCAACCATGTGTTCTAATCACAACTAGGTTTTACTACTGAAGTCTGTTTCTGTCAACACTAGATGGATGTGTATTAATGAAATCTTTGTCAATTTCCCACCACTGACTATAATTCTATTTTCTACCGTACTCACTGAAACCTGTCCTAAAAATATCTTATTTCCCTGTAACTTCCTAAAATTCCATATATGATATTTATTTGTACCTTTCCTTTATTTCATACAATGTTTTCTTATTGCACCATATTATTCCACTCATTACTTTCTCATTTCTGCATCTTTAAAATTATTTCCCTGTTTCCTTCCATTAATTTAAATCTCAATGCTCATTCAGTCTGCTTTCTCTATGTGCTGCAGTCACGTAGTACACACATGGTCACCTATGTGTCTTCCTTACATGCTCTTAACCCCTTAAGGACCAAACTTCTGGAATAAAAGGGAATCATGACATGTGTCATTAAGGGGTTAAAGGACAACTGTCAGCTCAAAAATATGTTTCAATATAATAATCACTTCATCAAAAAGGTAATACACACACACACAGATATATATATATATATATATATATTTATTTATTTATTTTAAATGAAGTATATGTAAAATAGAAAAAAAACATCCTTACATTTAGCATATGTTTTTTTTTCAATGTAAACAAATTTGGAAAATCGCATCCCCGCCTTTAGTATATGACATAATCCTTTAGCCTTTGCCATATACCTTTGGTCAGGTAGTGTTTGAAAACTGACAATCTCAATGGTCTTCTCTGCTTCACTCCCTGCACAGAAGCCAGGAAGACCATACAGAATAACAGTTTTCAAACGCTATCCCACTGTCACCCACAAAAGGTGCATCTTTATATCTGAAGGGCCCTGTCATATACTAAAGGCAGGCATGAGTTTTTCTATTTATTTTTTACATATACATATTTATTATACTACATTTACATTTGTTTAATTTCAATAATTGATGAAAGGATGATTATATTAAAAATATTTTGAGGTGACAGCCCTTTAAATGTTTGTGTTTGTTTTTTTAATAAATGCAAATGATAGGCACTGGTCAACCACAACATTCAAACCACTGACAGGTAAAGTGAGTCACATTGATTATATTGTTACAGTGGCACTTGTAATGGGGTGGGATATATTAGTGTTAAGTGTTAAGTGTTAGCTCTCACCTATTTATATAATTTTTGTTGTCATTTTTATGTGTTTTTGGGTGACTTAACACTGATAGTAGCAACACAAATTATACTTTATTCCGGCACTGTATTTTGTTTGTATAAAAAGATCTTAGTGACTTTGACTAGGTGCAAATAGTGATGGATAGACGACTGGGTCGGAGCACAAACAAAATGTCAGGTCTTGTGGGGTAGATAATAGTTCATACTTACCAAAAGTGGTGCAAGGAAGGTCAACTGATGAACCGGTATCAAGGTCATGGGTGCCCAAGGCTCATTGATGCACATGGGGAGTGAAGCCTAGCTCATTTGGTCTGATCACACCAAAGTGCTACTGTAGCTCAAACTGCTAAAAAACTTGATGCAGACAAGGTTAGAAAGATGTTAGAATGCATAGTGCATCACATGTTTGCTGTGTATAGGGCTGCGTAGCGACAGACAGATCAGAATGACCATGATGACCTCCGTCCACTGACAAAAGTGCCTTCCATGGGGATGTGAGCATCAGAAATTGATCATGGTGCAATGGAAGAAGGTTGCCTGGTCTGATGAATCACATTTTCTTTTAGATAAGTAGGATGGCCGGGTGAGTGTGCGTCATTAACCCGAAGAATAGATGACAGCAGGATGCACTATGGGAAGGAGGAAGACCAGTGGAGGCAGTATTATGCTTTGGGCAATGTTCTGCTGTTTTGTTTGTTTTGTGATTCAGATTTCTGCGTCTGACGCCTCTAAAAAAAGATGATTTATAGAAAAAAAAATTGATGGTTAAGGGACAACCACTTAATCTCTATTAAATTCACAGATCCAGTTAGAAAAGACCAATAAAGGGAAAAAAGAGGAGCAGTAAAAAACCTAGATTTATATTTTATATATCTAACAAATATATAAATATAAATGTTATTTACTGCTCCACCTCTTTTTCACTCTATTGTTTACTTATTCTCGCTTGATCTATGAACCAATTGGCACGACAGTGGACCTGAGTGCACTACAAAATATAAACATAATATTTATTTTTTGCAGTACACAGACTGGCCAGTTTTCATGCTCTTTTGGGTAGTTTGATTTGGTTTTTTCCTGAAATGATTGTATGGATGAAATTTGTCCGAACAAACATAACATCATATTGACAAACTTGAATTGTCCAGAAATGTTATTTTTTTCAGACAAATCAACTTGGACATCCACATTTTTCACAAGTCTAGTAATAAATACAGAAATAAAAGCTCATATACCCCACCATCATTACAGGCTTCAAAAGATACTGGAGGGGCTTCCTGGCTCAGGGCTGCATAGTAAGCAGACCTGCCATTCAGCGTCCCCACACTCTGCATGGAGACGCTGAATTTTCAACATAGAGATGCATTGATTCAATGCATCTCTATGAGGAGGTCCTGATTGGCCAAAATGGTATTTGGCCCCACCTGTGCCAATTTTAGCCTATCCAATGCTTTCCCTATGGGGAAGCATTGGATTGGCTAAAAATCGTCCATTTTGATGATGTCACAAAGGGTGCGGAGCCAGTGCCAGCAAAGCCAGCGCCAACATACCCGCGCGGCGCTGCAAATAAGGTGAGTTTTAAACTTTTATAGGGGAGCTAAGGGGCAAGCCACCTAAATGGTGGGTTAGCACTATAGGGTCAGGAATACATGTTTGTGTTCCTGACCCTATAGTGATCCTTTAAGCATATTAAATAAAAGACAATTGTTTTGAATCTTTGAACTCCAGATGAGACAACCTTCTAATATAATATGTTATAATATAATATAGCAGAAATACATAATATAATATCTTGTACATTGTATTTATATGGAGTGAACTTTTTTCTTAACAGTATTTTATATTCTTGGTTAGTATATGAAAAATAGATATTAGGAACATTTTTCGTTTTATTATTCAAATAAGCAGAGACAAAAAGCAATGTTTATTAATGAAAGCTCTTCTCTTTAATGCACCTTGAGGTGCATATTAAAACCAGTCTCTTAATCTTTGCAGGTGATATCAAATTCTGTAAATAAATAAAATAATAAAATCTACCCATGGGAGTCTTTGCAAAAGAGTTGCAAAGAGCTACTGGCAAACTTGACTCAAATATGTTGACCTACTGTTTGAAAGTCGATTGTCCACTGATCACAACACAGTCAATATATGTGCATACTGTAGACAATTGTACAATCATAACACAATAAAATAAAACATGAACATCTTTCTCCATCTATATCTCACCATATGGTATGTAGACACAGAGAGAAGAAAGTGAAGGGTAAATGTGTCCAGTATTATTTGTTTACTGTGTTTTAGATTTTTTTTTTATATGCATAGTATTTAGCATCCAAAATAAACACAATTGATATGTTTAAATCAGAATAAAATGTTAAACAATTTAAGTACATTTTTTAAAACAAAAATCTTATAATGGTAGTATTTTTTTTTACATTTCTTTTTTCTTGAACTTATTTTTAACAAACATCTTGAAAATCTGTGTTAGATATGAGTTAAACATATACACAGATGTTCACTTTATTTTAACTGTATAACAAAACAAATACATCTTAAAATATTAAACTGGGTGGGATATTCACACACACAGAGTCCAATAAAACTGTAGGGATTGCATGGGAATCTCAGTTAAATAATAACCAAGTTTAATGCAAGAAAAAAAATCCAGTTCTTTTAATCTAGAATCAGAATTGTTTTACTTCTGGGGCATGATAGGAACATTTTAGCATGAGAAATAGTTAAATAAGTAGAAGTTCTTTAAATATTTAAACAATGATTTCATATACATATGTAAAACCATGAACACTTCATTGATATTATTTTATTATTATTTTATTCTTTATATAGCGCCATCAGATTCTGTAGCGCTGTACAATGAAGTGGTCATGGTGCTTGAAATCAGCACTGCACATACATAGATAAACAACTTTGATTCTGTTGTAGTAATAAATGTTCCAGGCAGGTTAATGTCAGTTTTGTGTATAAACAGCATCTGTCGTCCAGATGCTGGTGAAAAACAGCCAATGGCGGCACAGCCCATCCCACAACCCATCTGGAGCCACAGCCCATATTCACGCCACCAAGTCCTCCCCTCAGCTTGTCTTCCAGGACATCACCAGAGGAGTCACCAGAAGAGGATCGGGATGCAGGGAGAACTTGTGGTTTCCTTCCTCCCCCATGCCACCCAGGGTAACGACAACAAAATTTTTTAATTAAACACTGTTTTTGGTTTGAGTAACCCTTTAAAAAAGTTTGCAGGCATTTCTAACCAAGCGTAAAAAAAGATTAAAAGGAAGTTATACAATGCCATCAGTGTAAAGTTTAAGGCCACCACAACTTCTCCAAAGTCCTCTATCAATGTAATTGCAGGAAATTTTATTTTACTGGCACAATAATATCACTTCCTAAATATAACATAATTGAATAAAACATTGAAAATAAGCATTAGCTTGATAGCATTTACATTATATTATTTTTATGTGACACTCCATTTTCTTTATGTTTATCAAAGATTTACAGTATTATTTACTAAAGTGATAATTCAAATTGAATTTCAAAGTTAGGGCCAGAGTAGCTGTCCTCAAAGTATTGCTGACCTAAATAAAATTTCACTTCAGTCATTTTGACATTCAATTTGAAATTGACTTTGAATTCTCACTTCACTAAATAGGCTCAGTTCTAGGATGGAGCTGAACACAGAGGTGTGGATTCTACAGTTCATTTTATTTCTATAGGGAATAACTAAACATAATATTAAAATTCATGAGAAGTTATGGTGCCTTTTAACATTGCGTTTGCTTTTGTTCATTTTATTCCAGTGCAGGAGTTAACTGCAACTATATAGCCCAAAACGGCTGATGGCCAAACACAATGCATAGTTTATGAATGTAATTACACGTAAATTTACTTTTTGCATATAATTTTCTTTTAAGTCAAGCAATGCTCTCAGAGGCAAGCAACATTTATGACATTCCAGTTAAACATTATAAATGATAATGTTCCCTTATCCATAAGTAATGTCCTGAAGGGCATATGCATTATATTTTTTAAGGACTTTTTTTGTAAATTGGGCTATAATGTAGCTGTGATTTATAATAGTTTGTGCAATTCTGTGGTAATTGTACCATGATACACTCAAATCATAAAAATGCCAATATCAGTATTTACTTGATAAATTGGTGTGTAGTCAGTGTCATTAAAGTGGAATATGTCGAGTGCATTAGAATACATGTTTTACA
The DNA here is from genome assembly GCA_933207985.1 of Pelobates cultripes. Taxonomy (NCBI): domain Eukaryota; kingdom Metazoa; phylum Chordata; class Amphibia; order Anura; family Pelobatidae; genus Pelobates; species Pelobates cultripes. The sequence goes on along the minus strand of OW240917.1, from coordinate 154,899,700 downwards.
TTTTAATATCTTATTTTCTGGTTGAGGGATGACATTTTAAGGACAGCTATTAGCAACTCATTAGTCTTATACTTCTTTTTGGAACACTGTGTTAAATATGTTTCTGCAAGATTTTATGTATGTGCTAGTTTTCTGTAGATAAAGGGATTCTCCAGTGCCAGGAAAACATATTAGTTTTCCTGGCACTGCAGGACCCTGTAGTGCCCCTCCCGCTCCCAACCCCCATCCCAAGTTGCTGAAGGGGTTAAAACCCCTTCAGTGACTTACTGGAGTCCAGCGCAGATGTGCCTATGGGGATTTCGGCGACGCTGGAGGTCCTTACATTGCCTGAGGACGTCCAGCATCATTTAACACACTTTTTGTGTTCTAAGAACACTGCAATAATTACACTTCCAGGGTTAAGGGTAGTGGGAGTTGGCACCCAGACCACTCCAATGGGCAGAAGTGGTCTGGGTGTCTCGAGTGTCCCTTTAAGCTTTTGATGAAAAACTACATTTCCTATAAACTTTTTTTAACATTTGCAAAATGTGTATTTTTGTTATTTTTTAAAATTCATTTACAAAATAATTCAATGTGATTGATAGATAAATAGATAGATTAGAATTCTAATTACTGTTCTTTTTTTTTTATTTTTAAGTTGCAAATTGCCAAATGATAAGCTTAGAGTCATGTCTACAAATGCTCGCAGTTTAGGGAATAAGATCCATGAACTTGTGGCAATAATGGCAACTGATAATGTAGATTTAGTGGCTGTTACTGAGACATGGTATAATGAGAAAAATGACATAGCAACATCACGGTACTCTTTATATAGAAAAGACAGGGATGGCAAGAAAGGGGGAGGGGTGGCCCTGTATGTGAAAGATAGCATAACATCTAACCTAATAAAAGTTAGTGAGGTGAACATAGAGTCCGTTTGGGCTACGTTAGAATTTGGTAATCACACAGTAACTTGTGTAGGTGTGATTAATAGGCCCCCAGGCAAATAGAAGAGTTAGATAATCTACTAGTTGAGGAAATAGCTAAAATAACAATGAAGGGGGAAGTTATCATCAAGGGTGACTTTAATCTTCCTGATGTGAATTGGAAAACCAAAATAGCTGCTTGTGCCAGGAGCACACATATTCTAAACTACCTACTTGGATTGTCTCTAAAACAAGTCGTTGAGGAGCCAACTCGTAAGGAGACCATACTAGATTTAGTGTTAACAAATGGAGATTTAGTAACAGATATTACTGTAGGTGAAAGTTTAGGATCCAGTGATCATCAGTCAGTGTGGTTTAATATAAGAACAGTGACTGAGTCACACCACACAAAAAAAACCATTTTACACTTTAGAAAAACAGACTTTTCTAAAATTAGAACATGTGTAAAGAAGTCATTATCAGACTGGAGCAATTTAAATGGAGTCCAAGAGAAATGGGATTATTTAAAAGTTGCACTGCTGAAGGCAACAGAAAATTGCATTAGGCTTGTCAGTAAAAGCAAAAAATTCAAGAAACCACTGTGGTACTCCGCAGATGTGGCCAAAATAGTAAAAAATTAAAAGTTAACATTTAGTAATTATAAAAAAACCCAGAGTAAGGAAGACAGAATGATCTACAAGATTAGGCAGAAAGAGGCTAAGCAAGTTATAAGGGCTTCCAAATCAAACACAGAAGAGAAAATAGCAGTCAGTAAAAGAAGGGGACAAAACATTTTTTAGATACATAAATGAGAAAAGGAAAGTAAAACAAGCATTAGTTCAATTAAAAACAAAAGAAGGAAGGTATGTAGAAGAGGATAAAGGCCTAGCTGACTGCCTCAATTAATATTTTTGTTCAGTATTTACAGATGAAAATGAAGGAAAGGGGCCTCAGTTAGGAAAAAGGACAAATGAGTAATTTGTTACATTTGAGTTTACAGAGGAAGAGGTTCTATTTCAATTGTCAAAAGTAAAGACAAATAAGTCAATGGGACCTGATGGAATACACCCAAAGTTATTAAAAAAGCTTAGTGGTACCCCGCTGCCTGGCTGGAATAAGCTGGGATGGGCAGCGGACCCCATCAAAGATATGCCGCACATACAATTACCATACCTCATGAACTATGACCCCCCCATGAGATTTTGCTATTTTAATGTCAAAGAACTCAATGTCCCCCACAAACGAAATGCACTTACTAGGGCGCTGAAGTCTCAGGGAGCGGATATAGCGTGTCTGCAGGAAACGCATTTCCGTGCAGATGACCACCCAACAATACTGACAACCACGTATCCACACCAATTCCACGCTACTTCCCCGACAAAATCAAAGGGCACCACCGTACTGATTAGCGCAGCCGTATCCTTCTAACTGGTCACGCAAGACATTGACAGCAACGGACGGTATGTTATAATTAGGTCACATCAACGATGTCCTATACACAATTGTAAATCTGTATGCACCCAACACAAACCAACGGAACTTAATGCACAAGATACTGCAAAAAGTGTTAGCAATACAGCAGGGAATAACAGTCATCTGTGGGGACTTCAACCACGTGCTGAACCCTCAGATGGATACCACTCTCTCACCCCATAGCGCTAGGTATCACACCCTAAAACGACAGAGCAAGACGATATAAAAACTCCTCATGCTACACCACTACTATGATGCATGGAGGCTGACACACACTACAGAAAAATCCTACACCTTCTTTTCACCGGTACATAACTCCTACTCTAGGATAGATGGGTTCCTCCTGCAGGGGAACTCCCTCGACCAAATTGTTAAGTGTGACATAGGAGACATCACATGGTCCGACCATGCGCCCCTTACCCTAGAACTCAAGGACCTATTTGATTTTAAACACCATAGCCCGTGGCGCTTAAACACATCCTTATTACACAACACGCAATTCAAAACAGAATTAGACACAGCCCTTCAGCACTACTTTGATGACAACACTACATCAGATATTTCCCACAGCACCCGATGGGTCGCGCATAAGCCGGTGATCAGGGGACTGCTCATTAGGAGGGCATCATATTTAAAAAAATAAACACAGACCCAACTGCAACAAGAGCTGTGCCACCTAAACACACAAAACCAACTCACACCCAGCACTGAGCTGAGAGACAAGATCGTGTCCCTCACCAGGAGGGTCCATCAGCATGCACTAGAACGCACAAACTTTTACCTTAAAAAATTGAAAGCCACAAATTACACACAAGGCAACAAAGCAAGCAAGCTCAAACAAGTCAAACAAAAAATAGCGTACCTCCTCAAATCAAATGGGGAAAAATGCATGATGCCTCGGGAAATCAGCAATGAGTTTGCCAGGTATGGGTGCTGTATGTCTGTGGGTGCTGTATGTGTGTTGGTGCTGTGTATGTCTGGGGGTGCTGCATGTGTGTAGGTGCTGTGTATGTCTGTGGGTGCTGTATATGTGTGTGGGTGCTGTATGTTTGTGGGTGCTGTATGTGTGTAAGTGCTGTGTATGTCTGTGGGTGCTGTATGTCTGTGGGTGCTGTATGTGTGTAGGTGCTGTGTATGTCTGTGGGTGCTGTATGTGTGTGGGTACATTACTTAATATCCCCCCTTCCTTCTTACTTTATGTAGGGAGGGGGATTCTGTTCCTTGCTGCCTTCCCTGGTGGTCCAGTGGAGGTGGGGGCAGATTACTTAATATCCCCCCTCCCTTCTCACCTTATGTAGGGAGGGAGGATCCTTCCTTGCTGCCTTCCCTGGTGGTCCAGTGGTGAGTGAACTCTAGCCTGCGGGGCTAGAGTTCACTCTCGCGAGATCTGAGTGTTGCCGCGAGAGGAACCCGGCGGTCCTCTCCTGCCTCCCTCCCTGCCTGTGGGCAGGTGGGGAGGGAGGCTGAGAGCAGAGCCGGCGCTCGGATAGCGCCGGCTCTGCATGAGCCAACAGGGAAGATCCTGAGATCTCCCCTGCCGGTCTCACTCCATAGGCGTGCCACGGGGATTAGGGTGTGCCCAGGCACACCCGGCACACCCCGTGCACACGCCTATGACTGACATTTAATGTGGATAAGTGCAAAATAATGCATCTTGGGCGTAAAAACCCAAGGGCAGAGTGCAGAATATTTGATCAAGTCCTAACCTCAACATCTGAGGAAAGGGATTTAGGGGTGATTATTTATGATGACTTAAAAGTAGGAAGACAATGTAATAGAGCAGCAGGAAATGCTAGCAGAATCCTTGGTTGTATAGGGAGAGGTATTAGCAGTAGAAAGAGGAAAGTGCTCATGCCATTGTACAGAACACTGGTAAGACCTCACTTGGAGTATTGTACGCAGTACTGGAGACCGTATCTCCAGAAGGATATTGTTACTTTTGAGAGAGTTCAGAGAAATTCTACTACACTGGTTCATGGATTGCAGGATAAAACTTACAAGGAAAGGTTAAAGGAACTTAACATGTATAGCTTGGAGGAAAGACAAGACAGGGGGGATATGATAGAAACATTTACATACATAAAGGGAATCAACACAGCAAAGGAGGAGACTATATTTAAAAGAAGAAAAACTACCACAACAAGAGGTCATAGTCTTAAATTAGAGGGGCAAAGGTTTAAAAATAATATCCGGAAGTATTACTTTACTGAGAGGGTAGTGGATGCATGGAATAGCCTTCCAGCTGAAGTGGTAGAGGTTAACACAGTAAAGGAGTTTAAGCATGCGTGGGATATGCATAAGGCTATCCTAACTATAAGATAAGGCCAGGGACTAATGAAAGTATTTAAAAAAATTGGGCAGACTAGATGGGCCGAATGGTTATCTGCCGTCACATTCTATGTTTCTATGTTTCAATGTAGCAATTGCATAGATATGAAAATAAAAATTGTGGTAGCAATTAGAAGAGCCTGATGGCACAATAGAGATAGACACAATATCAGGTTCAGGTCTGGTTCCAAAGCAGGGTACCGGACACCTTGATCTTGTTACATGTATCTATTCAGTCACTAAATGCTAAATTTGTTTGGAAATTGAGCTGTTTTAACTTGGCTCAATTATTCAGCATTCAGTTCTTAACCAATTCACACATCCACTCAAGTATACCCTGTAATCGTGTATACATGTGTTTCAACATTGCAACGCTTTTTACCTGGCACATGAAGCAGTGTCCACACATGTCCGCTTCTCTGCAGACACCATACTCCGGAGTTATTGTGAATGCATGGAATAAATTAGCTCAGAGGGTCAGATGCATGTCAAGCAACTTCGCAATTTACTCCCTACAGACATTACCTCACTACAGACTGGAGTACTGCTCTGCACCCCACTTTTCTTCTGCTTTGAAATATGTATGCTCCTTGGGTGAGTGCCATAAATTTCCTACTGCTTTGGTGCAATTCTCCTGGTTTCTTTCATTTAAATTGCATCCACTGGATAGTATACATTCTGTTTTAATAATTTTTTAAAAAGCCAAAATGTTGCATCCAGGTGAGATATACATGGTTTTGTTGCAATTTGACATTTAGTTAACAGACCCCTATATTTTCCCAGATCAATTTATATTTTCAAAATTCTTTCTGTCTGCAGCAAAGAGCTGTTGTTTACAAGAATTTAAAGGTTGACCAATGTTTACTGAATTATTAAACGTTGTACTATACAAAAAAATAAGTGTAACAGTGAACTAGACTCTGCAAAGTAAATAGCTATTAAGTAATTTGTCTTGGGTACTTCTGAATTGTATAAGTTTAGAAACTGAATGATTAGTTTTTCTATCTAGGGATAGATTTTTAGGAGATTCTAAATACATACTTATCAACATTTTAATAATTAAAATCCAATCAATGGTGTGGCAAATATATACACACACACAGAAAAAAATAAAGGAAAAATATTTGTACCAACCTTTTGTTGAAACGGGGGTGGCTACGTTTCCATTTCACCAGCAACGTGGGACAGGTTCTGGTCATGACTCGTTTTTGCTGGGACAGGTTCCCAAAACATAGGACTGTCCCACAAAATTCAGAACTTCAAAAATGGCAGAAGGAGTGTACTGTATGGGTGCACTTAATGAGAGCACTTCCTTATGTCGGGGGTTATTAAGTTTAGTGTGAATTGTCAGGAATTCAAATTATTGCCCAATAGCATAACTAATATTTTTGTAATTCAACTGGAATTCACACTTTAGTGAATGATCTTAATATAGTTTCTACATTTTGAGTTACTGGACATTCCAGAGATGAAAAGCCCAATTCTATTAAAATACTGATAACTGACAAAGGAATTGCACACAAGTTTTAGAGAATACTTCAAATTTTGCAATTTTGGCCAAAATGTGCCTTAGGCCTTTAGGCATCCTATACAAAAAAAATCTTCACAGCTCCCTCCTTGGCCACAACACCTCCTACCATTTTAAAAAAGTGAAAATTGCTGGGAATTCAAACTGAATTTCAAGCCTGAAGGCAAAATTGTTAAAATGTTCTTGCAATCTTGCACAATGTCAATTTGACCCTTTTTTTGTACTTTTGTGCATGCATAAGTGCATGCCAGTGGTATGTGGATATGCTGCTTGATTGTTTTAGGTGGTTAGCTTGAATCAAATTCAATTTAATTTACGCACACATTAATAGATCCATTCAGGATTTAGCTGTGGAGTCTTATTCATTGAATAAGATGCCACAGGGAACGCATGTGTGTGGGGACACTGCATGATGTATTGTGTGAAAGGAGGCTGCTTGTGGTATTGCGTGTGTGAAGGGACTTAGCTTGTAGGCTGACACTGATCGTGGGTGTAGGTGCTGTTCTCTGTTTGTGGATTCTGATGTGGTTGTAGAAACAGACTTGGAATAGAATCACACAATGCTCATGTGTACTAACTGGTTCTCAAGATAGAAAGTCAGGAAGACGAAGCCGGTCGGTACACATGAGCATTGTGTGATTCTATTTCAAGTCTGTTTCTAGAACCACGTCAGGATCCAGATTTTCTATCAGAAGGATCACTGGATAAAGGTAGATAATAATAATAAGTACACTGAACGCATTTCACATGGCAAGAGGCTTTCTCAAAAGGGTTTTCAGGTGAAACGCGTTAAGTGTATTTATTATTACCTACCTCCACATCTGCTCCATCAAATGTGAGTAAATTTCTTACCACTTGAGTTGTATTCCGTGCCTTACGGTACACACTATTTTGTTTTTTCTTTTTCCTTTTCCTCCTATATTTCTGTAGGGAAAAGACCACCATCTATACTTACGAGTGGGCACTGCACTATAATACCCTAAGCCCATATCCACAGAGCTGCTTATGTTTCCACCGTTTGCATGACCGAAACCACCAAGAACCACACTATATCCATAGGTGGGGATTGTTCCACCCAGGCATTCAAGTTGGAGCTACAATTTTAGCTCCAGAAAATTGTGAGTGTTTTTCTTTTGTTTTATTCTATTTATTTGGACAGTGACATACTACACTATATATTTTCTTTTCTTTTTCTCCTTCTCCCTGCTTTTATATATATGTATATATTTTAAGGACACTTTAGGAGCTGCACTACTCCTTGTGCTTTCATCTGTTTGTGGACGGGACGAGAGACCCCGGCTCTGGTGATTTAGCTCCTGTTTGGACTGTTCCAGTTATTGCTTAGTGCTGACTTTCCACTTTCCATGCAATAATTCTACCACCAGCCTTTGTCAAACTTTTGGGTAGCAATTTTATTTTGTGTTTTTTTCACACACATTGTACTTTAGGCATGAATTAACAAATCCTGTTATGTGTCACTGCCAAACAACACCCCAATACGTGTTCAGCAACATCGCCTGAGTACAGTGATACCACCCATGCATAGGCTTGTCGGGTTGTTTGGGGGCTAAAAGGCCACATTTGGCAGGTGCGCATATCCATTTTCCAACTTGGAATTTTGACATGTAGTCAACCTGCGCACATGTCCTATTTGGAACATTTGTTAAGGCTGGCCAATGTATTTTACCACCATCAAACCATATATTTTTGAAAATAAGACACACTAGGGTATTTCAAATGGTGGTTTTTTAACACTTTCCATGCACTAATTCTACCACCAGACTTTGTCGCAATTTTGGTTTTGTGTTTTTTTCACACACATTGTACTTTAGGCATGAATTAACAGATTCTGTTATGCATCACTGCCAAGCCACACCCCAATATGTATTCAGCAACATCTCCTGATTACAGTGATACCAGCCATGCATAGGTTTGCTGGGTTGTTTGGGGGCTAAAAGGCCACGATAGACACTTGTGCATGTCAGTTTTTCAACTTGATATATAAGTATGCTTGGCCTATCTCCAGTTTGGTGTATTTTTGCATCCCCCAGGAATGTCTACTCATATGTATATTTTTATCAAGTAGACATTCCAGGGTATTTTATATGGGATGTTTTAACATCATTTCCCCAACCATTGTGCTAAAATATTTTCAGAGAACCTGCATGGTGATAATTTGTGAATTTGGCTTTTTAATTTTAGCCAGCTAGTTATATGTTACTGCCAGAAAACACCTCAGTTTTTTTTTCTGCAAAGTCCCCTGAGTACACCTATAGCCCCCCATGCATTGGTTTGCCACTATTTTACAGTGACAAATTTTGGACTTGCCCATTTTGGCTGAATATAGTTTGCTTGCTTTGCTAGGCATATGTTGAGTGTGGTGCATTTTTCCATCCAATGTGAATTTAGGGTTTGAAAGTATATATTTGTATAAAGTACACATCCAAGGTTTTGACTTCTCTTCCCCAACCATTTTGCCCCTTAATATTCAGAGAAAGCGTGTGGTGGTAATTTTTGATTTTAGATTTCGGCCACAATACTTTTTTAACCAAATGTGCAGGTATCAAATGCACCTTTAGCAGCAATCTCTGAACTAACTCCTGCAAAAAGAATCTAACTGGAGATTTGGGGAAAGAAAACTAACTAAAATGTTCTGCTTTCAAAAGAAACAAATAAAAAATCAGGAACAAGTCTTACAAAAAGGTATGCTCTGTGTGGTAGAGCTTAAAACATGTTCCAATACACAAATATGTTTTGAAGGGCAATCGGGACAGTGAAAGGGGGTGTCTGTCCTTTTCCCTTTTTTGTAACAGACCCGGCAACGTTCCTGGGGATTTGTTTTATTTGCAGTAGAGGGGAATCTTAAAAATATAGTGCGTAGCACCAATTCTTGATTACTCTGGCACCGTTGTTGGAACTTCAACGGAACCATCTCTATAAATGATTGTTGAAATCACTTTTAGTTGAAATTGGAGAAAGGTGGTTCTTCCAGGATTCATTTTTTTTTTTTTAAGTATAAACAAATTGTGGGTTGCTAATTTCATCAGGTAGATAGCCACCTTTTTGTACCATGCTTTAGTTTTTCTTACAATAAGATATGGTTGCATGAGCTGATCAGCCAAATCTACACCCCCCATGTGCCTGTTATAAGACCTGACGCAAACAGGTTTGGAATTTACCCTGCCTCGGACAGTGACGTCTGACATGCTTTCGTCATGGATGGTGGTTAGCATGTTAACATCCTTCCTGTCCTTAAATTTAATTGCAAGCACTTCAGCTTTGCACATCCAAGGTTTTTCGCAGAGCTTTGCATTGACGTTTTTTTAATTTGGCCTCTATGAGAGGTCTGGGGAAATCTTTGGAATTTTTTCTAACAGTGCTGCAGGCCAGTGTCTGTAAACTATAAAGCGATTTAAACAAACGGACACTACTATAAAAATTGTCCACATAAAGGTGGTAACCCTTATTGAACAAGGGGGTCAGTAGGTCCCAAACTATTTTCCCACTTGTCCCCAGAGAATCAGGACACCCAGGAGGGTCCAGTTGACCATCTTTCCCCTCATACACTCGAAAGGCAAACGTATAGCCACTTTCGCTCTCGCACAATTTGTAAAACTTGACGCCATACCTAGGCGCTTTGAGGGAATGTACTGTTTGAACCCCAATCTCCCTTTATATTTCATAAGGGATTCATCAACAGATACATTTTGCTGGGGAGTATAAACTTCAGAAAATCTTTGCTGCAAATGGTCTATTAGTGGGCGTATTTTGTGAAGCCTGTCATATTGGAGGTGATCTCTGGGGTGATAGAGGGTATTATCATTGAGATGCAAGTATCACAGCACCAACTCATATCTTGCTGTAGACATTGTTTGGGAGTGTATAGGACTAGAACAGATTGGGTTGGTGCTCCAGTAAGAGTGGATTGAGGGCTTCTTTATTATCCCCATGAGCATGGTAAGAGCCCAGAATTGTTTGAGTTCAGGGACATCTGTGGGATGCCAAGCATGCTCCCTGACTACATAGCTACCTGGATTTGCATCAAAAAATTGGGTAGCATAGAGATTAGTCTGGGAAGCAATCTCCTCCCAGATGGTATCCTCCAAAAATAACTCCATATATTGCATAGCGGAGAAGTCCTGCACATTGACATTAATGCCTGCGTTGGCACTAAAAGGGGGGATGTTGGGCTCAACTAACTGTGAAGGTACCCAGTCCTCCTCCACATTCAGCGTAGCAGATGAAGCACAGCTTCTTTTTGCAGCCGACTCACAGACAGATGATGTGTCACTAGACGTGTCGCTAAACTGACCTGGGTCAAAATCGGACGCGGTGTCAGTGGCATCAGAGTCTGACGCCAAGAAGGCATATGCCTCCTCCAAGCTATACATGCGCTGCATGTTTCACCAACACAAAACTAACAAATTGCTAATACAAAGGTTTTTTTTAAAGTTTTTTTTTAATAGACTAAAACAGACTTTAGCGGCAATCCCTAAACTAACTCCTGCAAAGAGAATCTAACGGAGATTTGGGGGTAGGAAACTGACTAACTAAAGTTTATAAACAAAGAGTCTAAAACACAATAAAACACCCTAAAAGACACAAAAAAAAACTCAAAGCAGCTTTTTGACAAGAAAAAAACACCTTAAGAGCAAAAAAAAATTACAGACAGTACTAATGCACTGCTGTAATAGGACTTGGCATGGAAGGGGTTACATTTTTAAATTTTTTTTTTAATTTTTAACAGGTTTTGACACTTCTAGCAACTCTTTTAACACTGGCAACAAACTATCCGCTCTGATCTCTGTCTCTCTCGCCTCACAAAACGCTACAGAGGAGAGAGAGGCAGAGATCAGTGTCAAAGTGAGTGTTTGTAACACCCACTTTGACATCAGCCAATTCGCTCACATGCCGCAATTGGCTGTTACTATCTGCCTGGGATGCCGGGCAGATAGTAACAACGGGATTTCGGCGGAAGCGATCTGTGATCGGTCGGCAAGGGGTTAAACTCACTTTTTTCCCAGAGCCACACCAGTCTGAGATTGGCCCCGCCTCACTTCGCCTGCATGACTGAGATAATTTGACGATCTCAGCCAATCCAGTGCTGTGCCTTAGGAATGCTTTGGGAGGCTATTGTGCAATCAGCATCTCCTCATAAAGATGCATCTATAAGGAAAGTTCAACGTCCATGCTGAACTCAAGTGCTGCACACTCACTGGCCCAGGAATCATTTCTAGTGCTTCTCTGAAAAGGCAGTGTTTACATGAAAAAGTCCTCAGGGACAGGCCTATATGCACCAGGATGAGTAGATAAAGCTGAAATTGTTCTGGTGACTGTACTGTCCCTTTAAAGAACCCTTTTATTGCTGTAGGTGAAAGCTTTTTTTTTACATTATTATGTTTGTTGTCTGCTTCTGTCCAGTTTTAATTTCCATAGTTTAATTTTTTAGGAACTTAGGTCCAAAAAATATGTTGAGTTAGAAAGAAACAAAACTATCAGGTTTATTCATGGAATACTAAATTTTAGCAAATAATATATAAATGGCAAATTACAGGCCAAAATATCCAAGCTGTGACTATAGCTGAATTGGAGAATTTTTCCAAATAAGCTATTATAGCATTGGTTTTGCTATTGAGAGTTAACTGTAAAGTCCAGAAAGGTTAATAAATGCAATTTAAGGATAATGTTGCTGGGCTGCACACGTTCTGTGAAAAGTCTGCAATATTTCCACACCAAATCTATTTGTTACAGTGGGTTTTGTGGCATAAAAAGTAGTAAGAAGCAGGGCTGTATAGTGTAGAGCACTGAGCATGTGACTATGATTTATAAGGCACAGCACCTTTGCTGGGCACAACTGTGTAAAAAATTGATTCTCTAGAAAACAATCTTCACATTTTCCTACAGCTTGGAGGTCATACCTCCCAACTGTCCCTATTTAGAAGTTGCAGTGCCTATTTTAGGCACTACGTCTTTCTTTTCTATTCTAATATCCCTCTTGTCTAGGAGCTCCATATTTTTGGTGTATCTCAATGTATAATCGAACAACACATCCATAAGGCAATAATGTGTCTGAACCAAAAAATTTGTTTAAAAATCAATGTGTTAAATAAAATAAGGAAAATAAGGAAAATTAAAGTTTCCCTCTTAGTCTGTTGGAAATGTTGGGAAGTATGTTGGAGATGTAGGAGATTGCATAGAGCTTTACTCAACTTAGGCATTTTATTAATAAAATAATTGTAATTAATACATTTTATTATTTTTCTGAAATGCTTGGAAGAAATTGCACGTGCACCTTTTTTCTGTTTTCTTTCCTGAGATTTTTCACTAAAGTGAGAATGCAAGATGAATTTCACATTTAAGGTTAAAATAGTTGAACTTGAAACATTCTCTGAGTCAGCTATCCATTTAGTTTCATTACTCTGGCCTTAAATTTGATTTTCATGCATGCATTCGACATCTGCAACTTTATTCTACCACACTCTAAATCAAGCTGTTAAAGGATCACTAAAGGCACACAGACTACTTCTTGTCAAGGAAGTGGTCTGGTTGCAGGGGACCTGTCATTTTAACCGCTCCATGTAAACCATAGCAGTTTTGTAAAAATATGCCAATAGCAGCGTTTGATTGGAGGAGTGTGGTGTTTGTCCGCATATTCATAGTTCCAATCTACTGTTTCGCTATGAGAAGTAAAGGAATGGAGGCAATCATGAGTGATGATATGCTGATAGGTTCCAGCACAGTCCTGAAAACAAGGAAAGTAATATTCACTTAATTTATTTTACTGAGAAAAGGGGGTTGGATATTGACCACTTCGCTATAAGGGAACCTATAGTCAAAAAAATATCTATTGCTATTTTCGGTACTATAGATTGTCAGTAATGTTAATGCATTCAAGATGAAGGCCTAGATGCAAGAAAAAACGCTCATGACGTTTTCTCATTCTGTATTACATAAATGTAGTAAAGAGCTTAATCTTACATTAACTGCTTACATTCATTTGAGCTGATCACTTTTTAGTTTAATGGACACTATAATCACCAGATGCACTACAGCTTAATGTATGTGGTTCTGGTATCTATAGCCTGTCCCTGCAGTCCTAGCTCTGTAAACACTGCACTTTCAGAGAAACACCTCTAGTGACAGTCACTCAGACAGCGACTAGATGTGCTTCCTAGTTCAGTGCTGCATAGTGTTGATTCAATGCAATTCTATGAGGAGATGCTGATTGGTGCAGCACAACAATTTGCCATGCATGCACAATAGCCTCCCAATGTTTTACTATGGAAAAGCATCTGATTGGCTGCGATCAGCAAAATTGATGATCTCAGCCATGGAGGTGGGGCAAGCTGTGGCGAGACCGGTGTTCTATCATTCTGCTATACCCAGTCAGATTGCTATACCCCGTCACTTCCGGGGAGGGGAATCAGCTGGATCCTGTGCTGCACATGCGTGCTAGCACTCCTGCAACTCCTCCACAGCAAGGTCCTGGAAGGTAAGTAAAACTAGTTTTACACTTTCATTATAGTTAGTGCATTCACTAAGCTTAGGCACACATTTAGGGTTAAGTGAGGGTACAAATTAGGGTTAGGTAAGTGCTTCTAACCTCTCTCACACTCTATTCTTACCCTAACCCTTGGGTAAGGGTTAAAATAAAGTGTGAGAATTCACTATTTAGTGATATTCCCCTAATGTGAAATATCACTAAATATGAACAAGTCCGTAATCCTAACCCTAATTTGAACCCTAACATTAACCCTAAATGTCCCGTGTACCTAAGCTTAGTGAATGCACTAACTATAATGAAAGTGTAAAACTAGTTTTACTTACCTTCCAGGACCTTGCTGTGCAGGAGTAGCAGGAATGCTAGCACACATGTGCAGCACAGGATCCAGCTGATTCCCCTCCCCGGAAGTGACGGGGTATAGCAATCTGACAGGGTATAGCAGAATGATAGAACACCGGCGCGACGGTGGAGAGAAGGTAAGTTAAAAACGTTTTATCTCCACACAGAGGGGGAGCTAAACATGTATTCTAGCACTATGGTGACATAGTAGTATTCCTTTAACCTACATTAAGACTATGTATTTTTATTTTGAGAACAGTTCCTTTAATTTTATGGGCATTTTATTTAAAAAATGTCCACACATAGTAAACATAATAATGTAATTATATTTAATGGATGAAGCTGGAATACTTACTTCACAATAAGAAAAGGAGAGTTTTTGAGAGAGATTTGTCAAAATGTTTTTTTTTCTCGTAAAGTGGTGCACAAATGGGAGATTGGTGATGTCAAAATGGAATATTCCTGCTACTTCCACCGGTTTCCATGGTGATTGTCATTGACTTTAGACACAACACTTTAAAGGAGCACTATAGGGTCAGGAACACAAACATATATTTCTGACCCTATAGTGTTAAAACCACCTTCTAGCCCTCCTGCCCCCTCTTGCCACCCCAAATATAATAAAATCTTACTTGTATTCAAGTCTGCAGCTGGTACCTCTGCCCCTGTCTACCTGTGAACAGTGGCGAAGATGAATCAATGCATCTCTATGAGGAAAGTTCAGTGTCTCCATGCAGAGGCTGGAGACATTGAATGGCAGTGATGCACACTAGGCAGTACTGCCCCAGGAAGCAGCTTTAGCAGCCATCTGAGGAGTGGCTAGTGGAGTTATCAATATGCTGTAATGTAAACATTGCATTTTCTCTGAAAAGGCATTGTTTACAGCAAAAAGCATGAAGGGAATGATTCTACTCACCAGAACAAATGCAATAGTTGTTCTGGTGACTATAGTGTCCATTTACTATATCTCACCCATTCAGGGCCGGCGCTACCTGTAAGGCTGCAGCCAACCGAGCGCTCTGTAGAGAGCCTCAGGCGGTTGCAGCTTTGCCCGGGCGGTGCGTCCATGAGGGCGGACCGCACCGCCCGGGCGCAGCCTGAGGAGAGGGGCTGACAGGAGGGAAGCGCTCAGCGCTCCCTCCTGTCACTCCCTCTCTGTAGCGTGGCCGAGCCCTCTATGGTATGGTCCGCGGGTACAGGGAGCTTTTTGTCTCCTGTACCTGGCCGGACTAACAGGAAGTACACACTGAGTGTGCACTTCCTGTCCGTCGGCAGGAAAAAGGTACCCGCGGACCATATAGAGGGCTCGGCCACAATACAGGGAGGTAGGGAGAAATTGACATGGGGGAATGGACAGGGGAGGGGGGAAATGGACGGGGGGAATTGACAGGAGGGGGGAAATGGACAGGAGGGGGGAATTGACAGGGGGAAATTGGAGGGAGGGGGGTGAATTGACAGGGAGGGGGAATTGGTGGGGGGACATTTACAGGGGGGGAATTGACAGGGAGGGGGGGAAATTGACAGGGGGGGGAATTGACAGTGAAATTGACAGGGAGGGGGGGAAGAAATTGACAGGGGGGGGAAGAAATTGACAGGGAGGGGAATTGATGGGGGAATGAGAGTGGGGAGGGGAGAAGAGAGTGACAACGGGGAGAAGAGATTGACAAGGGAGGGGGGAGAAGAGAGGGA
The DNA here is from genome assembly GCA_933207985.1 of Pelobates cultripes. Lineage (NCBI taxonomy): Eukaryota > Metazoa > Chordata > Amphibia > Anura > Pelobatidae > Pelobates > Pelobates cultripes. The sequence goes on along the minus strand of OW240917.1, from coordinate 154,883,934 downwards.
CAAGCAGGGGAGAAGAGAGTGACAAGGGAGGGGGGGAGAAGAGAGGGACAAGGGAGGGAGTGGGGGGAGAAGAGATTGCCATCCATCACACACAATGCACCCCTTACACACAAAGACAATGCACCCCTTGCACACAGAAAAACACACAATGCATTACACACACAGACACACACACACAAGCAATGCAACCCTTACACACAATGCATCCCTTACACACACAGAAACACACAATGCATTCCTTACACACACTCAATGCACCCCTTACAGATGCACACACTCAATGCATCCCGTACATACACAGAAACACACCTTGCAGCCCTTACACATACAAACACAGATTCACACAATGCATTCCTTACACACATATCCGGACATCCCCCTACTCCACCCCCTGTGAACAAACTCATTGGTGGAACATGAAAGTGGACCCTGGGACCCAGACCTTGAGCTGTGTAAAGGGCCTTAAAAAAATGGAGCTGCTTCCCATTCTCCCAGAACATTGATTTTTGTGACCACAGTTACAAACAGCCTCCAGGGAGCCTGTTCTACACCAGACCATTGGAGCCAGACTGCAGCTAGAGCCCATCATCATCCTCATCTGGTTGTAAGTAGGCAATCTAGTATATTATTCGTGGCACTAATCTCTAGTCCCCAGAACCTCTTCAGCTTAATGTAGTGGTTCTGGTGTCCATAGCCTGTCCCTGCAGGCCTTTTAATGTAAACACGGCGGCACTGCAGCACTGGTGTTAGTTAACATGGCAGATCATATGGGTAGGGCATTGTGATGTCACATGGGGGGGGGGCGGCAAACTTTACTTTTGCCTAGGGCGACAAAAATCCTTGCACCGGCCCTGCACCCATTGCAGTTTGCATCTTTTTTAATTACAAAAGTTTTAACATTTAAAAAAAGGTTACTGCACTAAACCTCTGATAGCTTCTGGCAGTCCTTGTTCATGGTAATACAGCTATCGTTTAGCCAACCGGATGCACACCTTGATTAACTTAGATTTAATTTACATTAAATTCTAACTGGCATAGGTTGTACTAAACAAGCAGTCTGTTTGTTGTTGCAGTTAAAACAATCATGCTTTGTTTCTATTAGCTACTTAGTATACTTCCTTTTATATGTCGCAATTCTTGTGCTGGTAGCTTTTCAATTAGGAAAGAAGGAAAAACGTCTGCTGTTTTTCCAGAAACAAAAAATAAACACTTTACTTGTAGTCTGTTTAAGTTAAGCAAAAGTAGGCGGTTATTTAATGATCTAGACGGGATATTAATAATTAAGCAGGGATTTGTTTGAACTGTTTCTTTTGGTCTTGCTGCAGCCCCATTATATATTTTGTTAGAATTCAGTGTGGTCCTGATTTACTCATGCTGTTGGCTAGTTAGTGTTTTTAGTATTTGTTTTTAGCATTTTTTTTTATTTTTTATAAATGACGTTTATATGAGAGTTGCTTAATCATTCTGGCCGTTTTGGCACAGATGTTGTATAAATGCAGAGCTCTTTGTGGTTTGTGTGAATTGGAAAATGATATTCATTTATGAAGAATAGGGTTTGCGTGCTGTCAAGGAGGTCTGTTTTTGTTCATCGTCTAAGTTTTTTGATTATTTATTTTATAGAGCCTTTCTTATATGGCACCCTTATCCAGGGAAGTTGATATACATTAGTGATAATACAGTCCTGAGCTGGCTCATAATGCAATTGTCAAACTATGTCCCCTTCATTTATTGTTAGGCTACAACTACCATAATTAAACAACAGAGCAGCCAAGTACTTCAAAAGGTTCTCATGGTTCTAATGATAGTGTTTACCATGAAAGAGATAATGGGATACATAATTTTACAGCATATAACCACCGGCAGTTGTTAAACTACAGTTCCCGTGATCCTTTGCCCACTGTGATTATGGTAAATAGATTGGTGGAGAGTCTCAGAAGCTGAACTCAATGGCAAATACGAGGTCTGCAGTTTTTCTAACTGTGGACTTGCTCAGAGATTAGGAATTCCTTTCCAAATGAGATAAACGTTTACTTTAATGTTACATGAAAAATAATCAGAACAAAATTTGAAATGTGAAAGTTGTTTTATGTACTTTCTGGTTATATTTGTCATCTTGTTCTGTGATGCCACATAAAAGTACACTATATGGACAAAAGAATTGGGACACACATCTTAATCAGTGAATTCAGACCCATTGCCATAGGTGTATAAAATCAAGGACCTAGCCATTCAGTCTATATTTACAAACATTTGTGAAAAAATGGGTAGTTCGGAAAAGCTCAGTGAGTTCAAATGTGGTAGTGTGATAATATGTCACCTTTGCAATAAGTTGTAAAATTACATCCTTCCACGGTCAACTGTAATGGGTATTATTGAAAGTGGAAGTCTTTAGGAACAGCAGCAACTCAACAACAAAGTGAAAGACCATGTAAAGTCACAGAGGTGGTCACAGAGTGCTGAGTGCGTAAAGTAGCCAACGCTCTGCTGATTCCATAGCTGATGAGTTCCAAACTTTCACTGGCATTAATTTGAGCACAAAAACTGTGTGGTGGGATTCCACGGTCGAGCAGCTGCATGCAAGCCTCACATCACCAAGTACAATGCCAAGCGTCAGATGGAGTGGTGCAAAGCATACCACTGGACTCTAGGGCAGCGGAAACATGCTCTGTGGAATGCAATGTCATAAAAGTCCCTTTTAGTGTAATGGTCAGGTGTCCTAATATTTTGTCCATATAGTGTATGTATATATTTAATATAAAACACTCATTAACACACTCTGTTGGTTTATCATCATTATAAGTGATGATATAATGTTGCAATTTCATGACTTCTTGTTCCTGTGGGCCCATGTTGCTTTGTCACATTTACTTTTGTGTTTCATTTATTCACTTTATATAACTGTTAAGTTGATGTAACATGTTGGTAGTAGTAGTAGTAGTAGTAGTAGTAGTAGTAACAGTCTATTTGCAGGGAACAACACATCTATATGAGGAACACTGTCTAAAAGAGGCTGAGAATAAAACAGTACTCCTAGATAATGAATAGTGGAACAAGGGCTAACAAGGAGAAGTACAAAAAAAGATAGAACAAATTTGTAGTCAGGCTTGACAATAAGTTGGGGCAAGCAGAAATGGTCTTAAGAGGTAATACAAATCACAACTAGGATAAATGGAAGTCTGGAACTGGGGAACACAGGACAAAGGGCAATTAGGACATACAAAAGAGATCAACAGGACAATATCCTTACTAAAAGAAAGAGAGGATCTTAAAAACTGAGCAAGGACTAATTGGTCTGGTTTTTGTAGAGATGATGAGGGAAAGACAACGCCTTCTTTTGTGTCTTCTGATTCTAGACAAAAATAACTGTAAAATGTGACTTATTTGATTAGATCTTTGTAGCTTGTAAAGCAAGGTCAGATTCTCCTGATCGGTTAGTTCCTCTAGTCAACATTCAAACATAAGCAGTTAAATGTATGCATGCAATTCTAAGTTGAAACTTAAAGCGGCACTGTCATGGTCGAATCCCGTCTTTTTTTAACCCCCCTCCCGACTCCACTACATCAAATTGTCCCACTAGTCATCCCTAAATACCTATTTTTTCATCTTTATTTTCTGCCCGGACCTCGGTTCTGGGTGCCGCCATCTTTATGTGGGTAGATGAAGTCCCTGTGGGACACGTCATCTTCCCACACTAGATAGCGCTGTGAAATTCCCTAACACTTGGGCATGTGAACGGGAATTTCATCTATTCATTAATTCGTCGTAAAGACGAATAAATTAATAGAAATTTCAAACGAATGAACGAAGAACCCTTCGTTCGTTCGTTTGGTTTATGACAAGGAGGGAGCTTCTGACACGCAGCTCCCTCCTTGTAATATGTAAAAATAGAAGCGACAGGTAGCAGTGCTCCCCTCCACTTCCTAAGCCCCCCATGTCCTTCCTCACTCTATGGGGATCAATTTGACCCCCATAATAGCATAAGGGAGATTAAAATCTCCCGAATGCTATGCCGCGAGTAGAGGCATGTCTACTAAACCTGTAAAACCTGTAAAAAATAAATAACTTACCATCTGATGTCTTCTTTTTTCTAAAATCTTTTTTCAGCCCCAAAAAAGGCCAAATAAAAATCCACAATACCCGTCGAATGAAATTCTTAGCCGAACAAAGGCCCGAATTGGGTTGTAACATGAATGAACAAACTGTTCTCATTCTGTTAGGACGAAATTCGGTAGTTTCACCTGCGTCCTGTCTAAATGACAGGACGTTCGGGAATACTGACAGGAAGCATCGTGAGATCATGGAGCAAAGGTAAGAATTGTGGGAAAATTTCTCTGACCACAGGAAATCGAGCACACTTTGCTCCTCCGCTGGTCAGAGATGGTCAGGTGTAGGAAACCTCCATAAGACAAAATAGTCCCTACTTTGTCTTATGTTTTAAAGAAATGAAGAACAGATCCTGACAGAGGGAGAGAAGAGAAATCGATTGGGGAAAGGTAAGTTTGGCATGACAGTGCCGCTTTAACCTTGTATATTCATATTTGATAAAAATAACTAACTGAGGCAACAAACATCACTTAATATTTCTGAAACAAGAAAAACTTTTAAAACTCTAGTTCTAAATTTATGTTATTTTAGCTCATGAAAACATTCTGTCTTATGTGAAATGTCAGATGCCCGATCCCCATCTGTGAGGTTTAGCTGGAGCCAATGAGATTTTTGTTTGTTTTACAATCTTAATGAAACCCTTTTGTTGTGCGTCTGTTGCACAGGCATGCAGCCAAGTAGAAAGTCTGATGTTGTGTCGCTGTGACCAAAGGGGACTCTGACTAATTAGAACTGATACTCTGGATACAAGAGATATGAACTGGCAGTTAAATGAGCAATGGCCACAGTAGCCTTGGTACACAGCATTCACAGTTAACTGATAATTATACACATTCATAAACAGATTTGTTACCACCACACTGCATGTTTCTTATGCTAAGTCTCTTGGAAGGTAACCTGAAATATCACCTTGATACAGCATACACAGAACATTATAATGCAAACCATTTTTTACTGCAGTCGAATTTTGGATCAACATTTCGTGTTTCAAATGTTTTAGTACTGGAAAAGAGGGCAGAACGTAAAACCAGGCTTTAATTATCACTAAATAAGATTATTTTCCCCTGGAGATTATATCTAAGGTTTATCATTTCATGTCAGATTCAAAAGCACATGTTGTGGTCTATTGCATTCTAACAGTACTTTTCTTTTTGGGATTTTCAGTACACTCATTAAACTAGTTAAATTATGTATTAGTTACTATTGTTAGCACGGCTGTTAGTAAACTTCTATTCAATATAATGCTTCCCTATTATCAGCATTAGAGGCAGGGCCGTCTTTCCGCATGGGCACACTGGGCAGTTGCCCGGGGGGCCCACAAGCATGGGGGCCCTTCAGCGTTGCCCATGTACCGGGCCGACAGGGGAGATCCTATGATCTTCCCTGCCAGCCCATGGAGAGCCAGCCCTGCTCGCTTGGTTTGGGCCCTCTTGAGCCAGTGGGGAGATCAAAGATCAAAGGAAGGCACAGAGGGAGGGAGGACCTGGGAGGAAGTTCCTCCTGCGAGCATGCTATGTGGAATGTTGCCACGCGTTACCATGGCAACGCTCCGACATAGCATTCTGCTTGCGGGAGGGGTGAAGAAAGAGGAGCTGCAGGCTGTAGATCATTACTCACCACTGAACCACCAGGCCTGGGAGTTTCCCTCCTCCCACCAAAGGTAAGAAGAAGGGTGGGGGCACTGAGGGGGGACATGAAGCTTTTTTTTTTTTTAGTGCCCATAATGTTGTTAAGATGGCCCTGATTAGAGGACATTAAACGTTCTCATCTCATGCAATACTAGAGGATGTCGAACATTACCTCTGTCTTTCAAGAAGACAGTCACTAGAGGTGTGTTTAGCCCTGCAGTTAAAACAGAGGATCTGGTCGTTTAAAACACCTAAGTCAATGTATGCTTAGGTTTTGGGGGCATGGTTACACCAAACACCCCCCCCCCCAAATGTATAAAAACTCACTTAGCCCATGACACACTGCCCTGTTATGGTTCCTAGGTTTCTAGTGTGTTCCCAATAGTGCAAACCTTTGTCTGTTTGTAGTATTTTTGTATTTTGGTTTTGACCCGGCTTTGTTCTGACTACTCTGTTTTTCTTGTTCCCTTGACTCGGCTCTGGCTTTCATTCTTCTAATTTCTGGTTAGCCTTGACCTTTGATGGTTCTGATGTTCCTATATTTCCTTTTATTTATTCTTTCACTCTGGCCACTTTTAGTACTGGCATAGGACCTTTCTCTGTCTATATTACTTTGGAGGATTTAAAAATATGCGTGTTGGGCATAACGCTACACATGCTTGAAATATATGCTATATCTTGTTATCTCCTTGTAGCATGAATATATCAAACATCATTGCATTAATTTGGCCATCCCACATTTTCTGCTCCCCAAAGAATCCAGCCTTAGGGATAGCCTGTTGGACATGTGGTACTTGTATAACAAATTTAAGAGACAAACTAAACCTGCAATGGAAGCTAATGTATACAGTTGAAATTCAGAGCACCTGCAATAGATAGTACAAACAAAATAATCAATAATAAATAATAAAGATAGTCTCACGTGATGTTTCTGCATTTCCTGTAAAACTCTAGGTTGTGCACGTTTTGCAATGAGGACCAGGAAGTGACAGATGTTTACCTTATATTTTCAATATCACTGCTAAGCTTTTCCCATAAGCAGTGGGAAAGGGCACAACAAGAGTTTTGGAGTTGAAGTTCACTTCTCAGATTCCTGCTAAAGAAAGCCAACAACTCAACTTTGTCATGCTACCATGTACAGTTGAATGTTTGGGGCAAAAGGAAAACACTGCAAGTATGAAAGGATTGTTGGGGCAGATGAGCTAATGAAGCAAAATAATTTGTGTTAATCAGTATTAAAAAAAATATATGATTGCGAAAAAAGCACCCAGCATAAATATATACTAACCTACTCATCCACCAAATACATACAGGAGCCTAGTGTGTCTCTACAAGGGAATTATATTTTAGTTTCCATCAAACAGTGTTCCATTCATGGTGTTTCAGTAGTTATTAGAAAGATATATTATCCTTTGATTGCAAACAAGGATATGCTCCCTGTCCACCGATTGCGTTGTGATGTATGGAGTTCCATGATAGCTAATTACAGTATTAACCGTCGTTCGGAACAAGTAATTGCTAAATCAAAACATAGTTCCCTAAATAAAATGGTATTTGGAATTCTGTCCTCGTACGTTAGCTTTTTATTTTTTAGTTAGACATAAATGGTTCATGTGAATTTAATACTATATATAATTACTTCATGTTTTTTCACTTTAAAATATAATTTAGACTCTAAGATATAATTTAGATATGGATGGATTGCAGACAAATGTATCCTTATACTAAATAAATCACCTAAGTAATTTAGAGATTCTATTTTTAATATTTACCAAAATACCCAGAGGAATGCTGTAACACAGGCCAGCATTCTGAAACATTAGAAAGAACCAACTAGCTACTTAACTCCAGATTAATTGCGTAGGGAAATTGCAACTGCCATTCACTTGTAATCAGAAAAGTAGAATAAAAGAGAGATTTTTGTAATCTAACACAGTGGGCGCCGCAACAGGCACACAGGAGTGCCGCGGAATGTTTCCCCGGTGCTATGATTATAGCACCGGGAAACATAACTGCTGAGCAGGGGCCGGTTGGGTGCCATGGCCCTTTAAGACCGCGACCGGGTCCCTGAAATGTCGGCCGGCTGGGAGGAAGTGACAGCCTTTCACTTCCTCCCAGCATCATGCAGAGAGCGGGAGAGGAGGCAGCCACAACATGAGGAGAGAGGAGCAGTCCAGAGTTGCTCCAGACCCCTCACATGCAGCAGCCAGCAGGACTCCAAGCAACCCTCCTGGACATACACGGTAAGCTAACAGAAGGGTGGCTGGAGATATAAAAAATATCACATGTGTGAGTGTATGAGTGTGTGTTTATGAGTGTGTATATGTGTGTATATGAATGTGTGTGTGTGTGTGTGTGTATGAGTGTGTGTGTGTATATGAATGTGTGTGTATATGAGTGTGTTTGTGTATGAGTGTTTGTGTGTGTGTGTGCGTGTGTGTGAATGAGAGTGTATGTGTATGAATGTGTGTGTATGAGTGTGTGCATGTGTATGAGTGTGTGTGAGTGTGTGCATATATGTCAGTGTGCTTCTTTCAGTGTGTGTCTCTGTGTGCACACATCTGTGTATGTGCATCTGTGTGTGTGCACACATCTGTGTATCAGGGTGTGTGCATGTATCAATGTTTGTATGTGTCAGGGTGCCTGTGTGTATATGTCGGTGTATGCAGTGGTGTATCCTGGTTTTGTGCTTCCTAGGCATGACAAAACTCAGGCACCCCCCTGCCTTTTAAATACACATATACACTCACTGGCAGACACATATACACTCAGTGTCAGACACACATACACTAGCTAACAGACACATACAGTCACTAGCAGGCACACACATTCACTAACAGACACGCATACACTTTTACTAACAGACATGCATACACACTAAAAGACACACACAAACAACAGACACACAGATAGTAACACACTCCCTAACAGACACACATATAGTAACACACTCACTAACAGACACACACACACACTCACTAACACACACACACACACACACACACGAACACACACTCACTAACACACACACACACTAACAGACACACACACACACTAACAGACACACACACACACACACACATTCACTCAATAACAGACACACACACACAAAACACACACCGTCCCCATGAAAGTGCCACCCAAGGCAAATGCCTTGTTTGCCTCTGGGTAAATACACCCCTGGGTGTATGCGTGTGTAAAAGTGCGTGTATGTGTGTCGGTGTGTTTCTGTGTGTGTGTGTATGTGTCGGTGCATATCTATGTATCTGTGTGTTAATGTGCATGTATATCTGTGTATGTATGTATGTGGTAGTGTATGTGTGCATTCTTCCAAGCAAACACCAGCACAGCATACAAACACACTCCTGCAGTCTAACACAAACATTACATAGAAACACACCCCTGCATTCAAACTCCCAAAAAATATACAAACATACCACTTCACTCAAACACAAATACTTCACACAAATGTATGTGATGGACCGCCTGGCACCCCGACTGGGTGCCTTCACCAATCACTGCTTCCTAGTATCTTCAAGCGCTCCACCAGACACCATCAGCACTGTAGATCTCGCTGTCCTCCACCCACCCTGGACCCAAGTCATAGATCCAGCTTCCAGTGGGTAGACCTCTCCTACTCCAGAAAGTATAGCAGGATAGGTCTTACAAAAGCTGTTCCCTACAATCATAAGGCTCTGTGTTGAGGGTAAAGTTGAACTGCATAATGGCAGCCACACATATTCCAGGGGCATTCCCCATTGCACCTGAGAGGGGACTGTGACAAAGTACACACTGTAATTACATTGACTCTCATTTCCAGGACACTCCCACACAAAACAGGACAATCCCTCCTCTGTACCTGAGAGATAATTGAGTCAGGAATTGTTGTGAATTATACAAATTTATAGTTATTTACAATCCCTGAGTAGGTTTATTTAATGACACTGCAAAGTGTTTGTTGTTTATTTATATTCTAGTTCGCTTATTTATGATGTAAACTATTATAGTTGCAGTAGCTATTAGGTATGCCTTATATAAACAAATATTTATAAACTGCACACCTGCTTTATTAACTCCACACAATGCTGTATTAACCTCTCACCCAATGCATTAACCAAAAACTTTCAGAATAGAAACATAGAAACATAGAATGTGACGGCAGATAAGAACCATTCGGCCCATCTAGTCTGCCCAATTTTCTAAATACTTTCATTAGTCCCTGGCCTTATCTTATAGTTAGGATAGCCTTATGCCTATCCCACGCATGCTTAAACTCCTTTACTGTGTTAACCTCTACCACTTCAGCTGGAAGGCTATTCCATGCATCCACTACCCTCTCAGTAAAAAAAACCTTTTCTTTGCCTTAGACGAAATCTTTCTTCCAGTCTAAGTGCATGACCTCGTGTCCTATGTAAAGTCCGGTTTGTGAATAGATTTCCACACAATGGTTTGTATTGGTTTAAATTTGTTAACCTTTCTTCATAGCTATGTTCCATTCTTTTTATTAATTTTGTATCCTGCCTCTGCACTTTTTCTGGTGCCATAATATCCTTCTATCTCCTATCCCAAAATTGCACAGCATATTCAAGATGTGGTCTAACCAGTGATTTATAAAGAGGCAAAATTATATTCTCATTCTGACAATGAATGCCCTTTTTCATGCATGACAATACCTTACTGGCCTTAGCCACTGCTGGTTGACATTGCAGATTGTTGCATAATTTGTTGTCTATAACAATTCCCAAGTCCTTTTCGAGTGTTATCTCTAATTTGCTTCCATTAAGGGTATATGTTGCTTGTGCTGTTGTTATCTCTAATTCGCTTCCATTAAGGGTATACATTGCTTGGGCATTCTTTATGCCGAAGTGCATAACTTTGCATTTTTCAACATTAAATTTCATCTGCCATTCGAGTGCCCAGTCCCCCAGTCTATCTAAATCCCTCTGCAGCAAAGTAATATCTTGCTCACATTGTATTACTTTACAGAGTTTTGTGTCACCTGCAAACACTGAAACATGACTTTCAATGTTTTTTTCAAGACACCACTTGCCACCTCTGTCCAGATTGAAAATTTACCATTAATGACAACTCTTTGTACTCTATTTTTAAGCCAATGTTCTACCCCAGAACAAGAATTTTCATCTAGACCGATTTCTTTGATTTTGAATACTAATCTATTGTGTGGAACTGTATCTAATGCCTTGGCAAAATCCAAATAGATCACATCCGCTGCAACACACTGATCTATATTTCTACTTACTTACTTCTTCGTAGAATGTTAGTTTGACATTACCTGTGCTCCATAAACCCATGCTGATTTTTGCTGATAACCATGTTCTTCTCAAGGAATTCTTGAATATTATCCCTTAATAACCTTTCAAATACTTTTCCTGCCACAGAAGTTAAGCACTCAGGCCTATAATTTCCAGGCAAGGATTTTGAACCCTTTTTGAATATAGGAATCACATCTGCCTTCCTCCAATCCTCCAATGCTCCAGAACACTTCCTAAAAGAAAAGAATCTTGAACGATTAAAAGGTTCACCTATTTCTACACTTAGTTTCTTAAGTACTCGTGGATGAATACTGTCAGGCCCTGGAGCTTTGTTTATATTAACTTTCTTTAGTTGCTGCAGCACCTTGTCTTGAGTTAGCCAATTACAATTTTTCTGCAAGTTTTTAGCAGCAATCATTTGCACAGCTATTGCCATGGGTTCTCCCTTAATATATACAGAGGAGAAATATCTATTTAAAATTTCTGCCTTTTCCTGGTCTTCATTAACTAACAACCCATCCCAGTTTTTAGTGTACCTACACTTTCATTTTTTGAAAAAAAATTTTTTAGAATTTATGTACTTAAAAATTGCTTTGGGGTTGGTTTTGCTCTCTTTGGCTATTATTTTTTCATTTTGAATTTTAGCGAATCTAATTATTTTGCACACATTATTGGCTTCCTTATAGGATGCATCTGATTTGTCCAATTTGAATGCTTTAAATGCCCTTTTCTTATTTTTAAGAAAGATCTTTTATATTTATTACCGAATGATACATACTGGGAAATGTACCTTTCTAATATTTGTTGGAAGATGTTCCATTTATCCTCAGTGTTCATTTCACTAAAGAGTTTATGCCAGTGAATATATTGTAAAGCTGCCCTTAATTTATAGAAATTGGCCTTCAATGAGATGAAGTGGTTTGGTGTGTCAATACTGTCACTTTAAGACCATACACCAAAAGCAATAACCCACACTGATCTGTACAGTTAACTATAATTTGGTGTATTAAAGTGTCAATGTCACAAATTATGCAAATTGAAGGGGATACGGGAGTAAAAACTAAAAGTTAACTACGGTAAATCAGATCTAGTGATTTTCAGGAGTCCTCATTATTTTACATGGGAGTATTACATTTTTCTCACATATGTACTTTAAATACCTAATTTTTATTTTTTTCTTCTATTTAACTATTACTTGCTATTGAAAGTCTTAAGACTCCTCCTTGCCCCCAACAACACATTCTCCCTTGCCAACTCATTGAGCCATCTTGGCCTCAATACTAACCTGATCTCTGTAGACAGAACACTTGCTGTACTCATGTTGCATCTGCTTTTCTTGCACCCGAATTGGATAACTTCCCAGTTCCAGCTGCCTAAAACGTAATATCTCCAAAACTGATTTTTTTGCATATTTTCCCTTCCACTTGAATCCCCTTTCAGTGCGTAGACTGTTTCTAAATAACAATGTGATAAGAAAAAAATCACATCCAATTGGTCTCCATGATGATTTCTCCACTTTTGGAATTTTGACACAGAATCTTTGGATATAACCCCAAATATTTCTACTTTACAATACTGCTCTCACTCATCTTCTCTAAGCTCTTTGACTTGGGATAATATTGAATACACACACTCTCTCTCATTCGTTATATATTCAGTCACTTCCTAAATCATGATGTTTTAACTTTATTTGGATTCTCAAACCCCCCTAAATAAGATAGCCTGACAGTCTTTTGCATAAAACCTATGAAGGTCATAGAAACCCAACTGAGGACAAATAAGATTCAAAGGCTTGTCTCTGGGCGTATATCCCACTCAGGATACAGTCACTTTCATCTTACTTATGCTGTTTGCACAGAAGAAATATCCTGTACAAGATCAGTCAGATGTTGTCTACAATGACAGTCTAGACCAAAATGCCTGAAAATTCTCCTTTGAGCAAAAAGAATGACAAACTCCAGAAGTGTAATTTAACCTCTGACAAAGTCCAAGCTTTTTGAATACTTATAAAAAAAAGTGCTAGAAATTTTTTATTTTAAGGTGTTTTCTCTCATAGATGGAGAAATCACTAGTGTGTAATAAATGTGTGCTTTGCCACATGTGCACTAGCCTCCCAATGCTTCCCAATAGGGATGCTTTTGATTGGCTGATATTATCAATCTGCAAGACCAGTGCAGCAAGACAGTAAAGGTAAGTAAATCTATGTTTTTAACACACAACATAATATTCCTGTTTGTATTCCTAACACTACAGTGTTCCTTTAATGCTCAGAGGTATTTTCTACTCTGATATTTTGGCTCAAAATTGTCAAGTCTTTTGCCAATTTACTACAACTTACAAATCAATACCAATGTACAAATCACATTTATAAACTTGATTTTCAATACAAACTACAGCTTCCTAGCATCATCTCGGTAGATTGCAAACAATACATCTTTTTTCCCCCAAAAGGTTGTCTGTACCTTTAACTTGTCACCAAATATATATTAATAACATTAGATCACGTTCTGCTTTTGTAAAACCTACACAGCATCCGAGCATCTTTTAATAAATGTAACAGCAATCTGCACATTTGTGGTTTAGATAAAACTCTGCGTAGAGTGAATCAGTTATACACCATTTATCATTGTCTGTAACACAGCGCAGCATGTTTGTTAGGAATGTGAAAATTATGTTTTCTGATAAACAGCCTGTTTTGTAAGCAAGCCGTGTAGTCAGCTTGCATTTTATCATTTCTGTAGCCTATGCATTTGATTATTCCACCATGTACATCTGCTCACAGCTAAATGAGTAAAATTAGCCTCAAGTAAACAAGTGCACACCAAAACTAATTTGGTAAAAAAAAAAAAAAAGACCAGCAAAACACAGATTATCATATACATATCCGATTTACAATTAGAACACAGCTGCATAATTACCAAGTCTTTACTACATTTTAATGTCTGCAGTTAGACTTAGCATTGCTTTCATATTTAGAATGAGGTTAAATCACTTCTTCATTACAGAATAAACATACGTTTGGTTCCAATTGTTTTTGATTTATATAAATCATGCTTCCCATGCCTTTGAAACAACTGCAGTACGTTCACCCATCAGACTGGCCATGTGTCATAAAATAGATCAGTGGTATTAATGTAAGCGTGGGTGGTATTAATGAAAAGCTTGTATGGCCATTAATACTATGCTATGACATTCTTTCCTGTTTTTGGACAATAAAGCATGTATTGTTTGAGCACCAGTATCCCCCACATATAAAATTACCTGTTTGTGTTCAGAACCATTTCAGGTTTCACTCATTAAATGATCCCATGGCTTTAAGTGAAATTATACCATTTTTTTTTTCATTTTGGGACTATTGCTGCAAATGCCATAAAGTGTATTTTTCTCATGTGAAACAGTTTTCCTGTATGTGGTATATTAAAGAGACCGCACAGGGTTTATAGTATTATTCTTTTATAAAAATGCCTTCATGTGAGCGCTCTCTTATGAATGCCTTTACTAGCCAATTAATTGGGCAAACTACCAAAACACGAATTGCTGACAACATGCATTTAGTCCAGACAATACATTTCTAATTCAGACCTCAAGCACAGAACCTGTCAGAGACTGTTGTTCTTTCCCAACTTTTGCTTTTGACAGTTTTTGCATCATATAGAAATGGCTATGTAAGTGTGTATAATGCTGGTGGCTTAGGTAGCTATAACAGTGAACCAGAACTTCACTATATATACTATTTGATTTTTAAAGGAATGCTTCAAGCACCACCATCACTACAGCTCATGTCAGCTGATCACTCTCAGCCAATTACGTACTACAGCACTGTAGGGATTAGTTCAGGCAGAAAGCTTCAGCTCTTCATTGTCAGTAGTGGAGGCAGGAAGTGGCATTCAGGTAAGAAGTTAAACTGTTCTAAAATGGTATGACTCCCTACATTGGTGTGGTGCCAGGGAACTCCTTGCACCATAACCACTAAAGTGAGCTGTAGGAGACAAAAAGTCTGATGCCCCAGCTCCTTTGGGTAGGTAGTTTTTTATGATGACTCCAGAATGACTAAATGGTATAATTTCATTGTTTTTCCACAACACACACACTTCACTTATTTATGTATGATACATGTAACATAAATTATCTATCTATCTATCTATCCTCACATATTACAGGAAATAATCACTAACTATAAAAAGCAAATTAATTTGAGTGTTTTTTCATTTTGCCAAAAAATGATAATACTCATTATAATCCGAGTTGTATTTCTCACTCCTCAGCACTCAATGTGATAAGACTCAGTTTTCCCATGTGACTCCGTGTTTAATAGTCTTGGAAGCTTTGATCATTCATAATACCACACAAAGCCAAAGATGGCAGACATCACAAAGTTACCTCACACGCCTCTTTGAACCTTTTGGTTAGGTAGGCCAGTTTCTAAGTGCTTGGGACTTAATCTTTTTTTGACAGTTTTATGCGCTATGCACTACTGAACCACAGATGCTTAAGATCACCTAAGAACTAATATGTTTAAAGGATAAGGATTGTAATCCTCAAGAATGAAGACAGAGGGATAACATGAGCTTTAAATATGCCATATGGGAGAATGCTTGGCACACATGCAGTTTCATAGCAAAGGTGGTGAACTACAAAATGCAGCTGGTTAAGTTCTCGAATGATTCATTGCAAAATGTGTAGATATATTTAAAAGTTGCATGGCAAAGAAAACAGATAAACCCCTTAAGGACTGGACTGTTTTTGCGATGTTGTACATTTGCGACCAGGTCTCTTTTTACACTTTTGTGGTGTTTGTGTTTAGCTGTAATTTTCCGCTCTCTCATTTACTGTTCCTATACAAATTATATATTGTTTTTTACAGGTCAAAAAAGGCTTTCTTTACATACCATTATTTATATAATCTCATGTAATTTAATTTAAAAAAAATAAAAAAATATGATGAAAAAATTAAAAAAATACATGTTTTTTGACTTTTACTTGAAAAATCTTTTACTCATCTACAAAAGCAAATAAAAAAAACTGCTAAATAGATTCAAAATTTTGTCCTGAGTTTTAAAATACCCAGTGTTTACATGCTTTTTTGCTTTTTTTTTTTGCAAGTAGGATATTGCGGTTTCAAAACATACATTTTTTCAAATTTATCAATAGTGACATTGTAACACTATTATTTGTCATAAATCTCTGAATAACACCCCACATGTACATATATTTTTTTTAAAGTAGACAACCCAGGGTATTCAATATGGGGTATGTCCAGTCTTTTTTAGTAGCCTCCTAGTCGCTGGCCAAAGTTAGCGTTCATATTTGTTTGTGTGTGAAAAAAGTAAAAAACTAAATTGAATGCTAATTTTGGCCAGTGTTTGTGACTAAGTGGCTACTAAAAAAGACTGGACATACCCCATTTGCAATACCTTGGGTTGTCTTCTTTTGCAAATGGTATGCCATCATGGGGGTAATTCTCATTCCTGGGCTAACATACGCTCTCAAAGGCAACGTAACCAACCTGGCCATTTTCAATGTAAAAATGTTTGATCCATATATTTGACCCTGTAACTTTCAAAAAACGCTATAAAATCTGTACATGGGGGTACTGTTATACTCGGGAGACTTTGCTGAACACAAATATTAGTGTTTCAAAACAGGAAAACGTATCACAACAATTATATCATCAGTAAAAGTGCTGTTTGTGTGTGAAAAATGCGAAAAAAGTCACTTTCACTGACAATATCATCGCTGTGATGTTTTACTGTTTTGAATCACTAATATTTGTGTTCAGCGAAGTCTCCGGAGTAAAACGGTACCCCTCATGTACAGGTTTTAGGGTGTAATAGAAAGTTACAGGGTAAAATACAGTGCTAGCAAATTAAATTCTCTGGACTTTCGGCCTGGGTTGGCAGACAGGACCCTCAAATTGCAATTAATAAAATTACTTACTTATGTAAAAATATTACATAAATATGCATGTAGAATTTAAATATATATGCATATTTATATATTTGAAGTCTACGTGTATATTTATATAATTATTTATGTAATTTTGTATATGGACATATGTATATTTTGTATTATTTTTATTTATTTATATATACATAGATATACAATTTCATTCTAAGTGTATTTTGATATAAATATATATATTTTAATATCAAAATACAGTTAGAATAAAATTTCATATAGCTATATAATTTTTTTAAATTTTTATTATTATTTTTATTTTTTTATTTAATTTAATTTACTTATTATTTGTATTTTATAATACTATATATATACAATATATATAGTTATTATATATATTATATATATATATATACATGTGTAATTTCATTATAAGTGTATTTTTATATTACTATATGTACATATTAATATAAAAATATACTCAGTATGACATTATTTATATGATATATAGACATATTATATAGATATAATATATGTCTATATATCATATATATATACACATATATAATTATTATTTTTATTTATTAATATTAACCTTTATTTATTCTTTTGATTTTACACTAGCAGGGAGACTGCCTCTCAGTCTCCGCGGGGAGTCTGTCTGGCCTGCAGGCAGTCTCCCCACACCGGGAGCACCCCTGATCGCCGCCGGGGAACGACGGTGATCGGGTAAGTACATAAGACCGTTAGGACAGTTCAGGTCCGTCACTGGTCGGCAATGCAAAAATGCCGATGACGGTCCTGAACCGTCCTAGGTCGTTAAGGGGTTAAACAATTGCGTTGTACTTGGTTTAATTATAAGCAAGGGCGTACCTGGAGCATTTGGCACCCCTGGCGAATCTTATATTTGGCCCCCCCTCCCCTCCACCCTCCGCCCCCAATTTTAAAATGTAAAAAAACACCCACACATTTAAAAACATTTTTATTTAGCATTGAGCAGTGTTTTCTGAGTATGTGGTGTGTTTTTATGTAGTGTTGATATTTGGATGCAGGGGTGTATTTGTACACACTGGCACACATGCAGATACATAGACACACAGATGCACACACTGGCACATACAGATACAAAGACACATAGGTATATACATGCAGATACATAGAAACACAGTCATGCAGAGATACAGACAAACACTGACATGCATACAGATAGAGACACACATATACAAACACACATATAGATACAAACACACACACTTACAGACACACACTGACATACATGTACAGAGGCACATAGGCACAGACACACATACAGATACACACATACAGATACGCTGACACACAGATACAAAAACAGTTACACATATACACAGACATACATACAGATACACATATACAG
Organism: Pelobates cultripes; assembly: GCA_933207985.1. NCBI lineage: Eukaryota > Metazoa > Chordata > Amphibia > Anura > Pelobatidae > Pelobates > Pelobates cultripes. The sequence goes on along the minus strand of OW240917.1, from coordinate 154,865,635 downwards.
ACACACATACAGATACACAGACACACAGGTATAAGTGTGTGTGTTTATTGTGTGCAGTGTGTGTTTGTGTAGTGTATGTGTTTGTGTACTCTATGCAGTGTTTGTATAGTATATGCAGTTTGAGTGTATGTAGTTTGTGTGTATACTGTATGCAGTGTGTGTCTATAGTGTATAGTGTATGCAGTGTGTGTAGTGTATGCATTGTGTGTGTAGTGTATGCAGTGTGTGTTTGTAGTGTATGCAGTGTATGCAGTGTGTGTGTGTATAGTGTGTATGCAGTGTGTGTATAGTGTGTATGATGTGTGTGTGTCTGTGTGCGTAGTGTGTATGCAGTGTGTATGCGTATAGTGTGTGTGTGTATAGTGTGTATGCAGTGTGTGTGTATAGTGTGTATGCAATGTGTGTGTCTGTGTGCATAGTGTGTATACACTGTGTGTGTGTATAGTGTGTGTGTGTATAGTGTGTATGCAGTGTGTGTTTGCATAGACTGTATGCAGTGTGTGTGTGTATAGTGTGTATGCAGTGTGTGTGTGTCTCCTCCCTGACTCTTACCTGTGTCCAGGGAGGGGGGAAACACTACATTCTCTGGTTGTCCGGTGGCACAGTATGGCTGCCCAGCGAAGTAAGGCAACCCACGGCAACGCTCTCGCGGATCGCGAGAACAGAGGGCATACTGCTCCTGGGCCCCTCTTCACTGAGCAACCATACTTTGCCACCGGACCACCAGGGAATGTAGTCTGTCCCCCCTCCCTGGACACAGGTAAGAGTCAGGGAGGGGACACACACACACAAACAATACACACTGCTCACTATACACTCATGATACACATACACACTATACACACACACTGCATACATACTATACAAACACACTGCGTACACACACACACACACACTGCATACACACTATACATACATACTGCATACACACACACACACCGCAAACACACTGTACACACACACTGCATACACTGCATACATACTATACACACACACACTGCATATACACTATACACACACTATATGTCTCATTGACAGCCGCTAGAGGCGTTTGCGTGCTTCTCACTGTGAAAATCACAGTGAGAAGACGCCAGCATCCATAAGAAAGCATTGTGAATTGTGAATGATTTCCTATGAGACAGGCTGAATGCGCGCGCAGCTCCTGCCACGCATGCGCATTCAGCCGAAGAGGAGGATCGGAGGCGTAGAGGAGGAGGAGAGCTCCCCGCCCGGCGCTGGAAAAAAGGTAATTTTAACCCCTTTCCTCTCCTCAGAGCCCGGCGGGAGGCGGTCCCTGAGGGTGGGGGCACCCTCAGGGCACTATAGTGCCAGGAAACCTGTTTTCTTCGCCATGCGACTTTGAAATTTATCTACACATTTTCCAATGAATGATTTGAGAACTTGATCAGCTGCATTCTGTAGCTCACCACCTTTGCTATGGAACTGCATGTGTGCCAAGCATTCTCCCATGTGGCATATTTAAAGCTCATGTTACTTTACTTCAATCTACTTTAAGATACATTTGTATCTTGTGCTATTCATTTATTAAAATATCTTTATATTTTTGAATTGCCACAAGGTCCCAGGTGCTGTCAGTAAGGGATTAGAAACACATTGACATGCCGTAAACTGAGTACAGAAAAAAAAGGTACATGATATTTTGTCTGTTTGAATGTTTTTTTCTATCCTGCTGAAGTTCCATGCATATGCATCACCAATCCTGATTCGTCAAAACTTGGAATGGGAAAAACCTAAATGTATTCTTTGAAGCTGATAACATGCGTTCTAAACAGCAATATTTCTCTGAACTCCAAAATTGCTAATTATACTCTTATTCATACTTCCCAATTCATTAAATCATGGGGGTCTCTCTTAAGTTAGCAGGTTCTGAGGATTATTTATATATTTTTTAATTATTTATCGCCTGAACCAAGCTGGAAGGAAATTTTTCAACTGAGTTAAAAAGTGCAATCATACTGGACAACCCTCCAGATCTCTAGTTTTATACTAAAAATTAAATGAATGTGAGTTTATTGCAAAAATATAATATATTTTTCAACGAGCTGGGTAGGTGTTTTGGTTATTGGTAAACATAATTAGCAAATTAGCTTTCAACACAATATATTTAACTGAACATGAATATGAATTCACATTGGCATCTGTGGGATTGTTGAACATAAAATGGCCATTTAATTCTTCTTGCCTAAAACAAACATTGGCTGCCCTCCCCAGTTTATATGTATATAATGTGTGTGTATGTTACATGTACATATAATAAATTAAACTACTACTAGTCAACCAACAACAGTGCTCTTAATTGAATAGATGTTAAATTATTTTTCTACACATCAAGTTGGCTCATTTGAATTGTAAACGTACATAATTATAGCAAATTCTGTAGACGTTACCCTGTAGCATTTAGATTGGGGTTAACAAGAAATCGATAAGCTGCTGTTTGATACTTTGACCTACTGAGTTAGTCCCTTATCTATTCCAAATCATATATACTAATATATGGAATTTATTCAATAAACTATTGAATAAATTCAAAGGTTAGTGTAAAAATATTAATATGATTCATTACCAAATTACTTAAGAGGATCACAAGGCTACATTTAATATTTATTTATGTTCCTTTGCAGGTCAAAGCTACTGATGCAGATTCTGGCTTGTTTGGCCACATTTGCTATTCTGTTTATGATGGCTTTCACGACTCCAAGGAATCCCAGAAATTTAGTATTGATCGAGAGACTGGACAAATCTGTGTACGCCAAGATATTAACAGAGAAGGTGAGCCTGGCAGCTACGACCTTCTGGTTAAAGCACAGGATGAGGTAGGTTTCTAAATTGAATTGCATCTTGTCCAAAATAATTGAATCTTGGCTTCAAAACACTCATGAGTGGGGAAGGATTTCAGTGCTAGAGTAGGCAATATACACTCATGCCTGAACTATGCCAATTCAAGTTCAGGAAATAACAACAACATATTATAGAGAGAATTGATACAATGTGAGTTCTGTAGCTGTGTATAAATTAGTTTCTAGAATTGCCTCTCATTATCACATTTTCTTCTTGCAAATCAATACAAAGAGAAACACAAAATGATTTACAGTGAATTTAACCCCTTAAGGACCAAACTTCTGGAATAAAAGGGAATCGTGACATGTCATGTTTCCTTAAGGGGTTAAACTTTTTTACATAAATTTAGATTAATACTGTTTCTACACATTGCAAGGTACTCGATAAACTAGAGATTGCTGAACAAATACAAATAATTTCATTTACATATTTTATATGAAAGTTTCTAATGTTTGTCAGGGGTAGTGTCAGAATTGTTAGTTGCCCCTGGGCTAAACTGTCAGTCCTGGAAAATACAATATAATACATATTGTATATATAATACAATAAAATATGTCAGGAAATACAGTCCTTTGTAATCTTTAAATGTAATGATGATTAAAGAAAAACCAAACTTGATAACTAAATGATGACTATTGAGTTATGACATTTTAATTTACCTTAATTTTAGTTGTTTTACTTTTTAAATTACATTATATTCTTTGTTGTCATGGTTCAGTTAGTTCATACCAAGCTAATTAATTTCACTACATATGTATGGCACTTAGGAAGGCATCCCCGAGTGCACATGCACTCATATTGCATGGTAGATGCATGTGTGTGCATAAGCATGTCTTCAAATCTTCACTTGCCTCTACTGCACTCCTATAAGTTCACTCCGGTAAGTGCTTCATTAGCAGTCACAACAGTCAACTGAATTTCACTGGTGCAGCAGTTTGGCTCGTCCAAAATGACGCAAAAAAAATGAGCATATAACTGTACTGCAAAATATATACTTTTTTTATTAAGCTAATTCTGCTTGCACTTCAGGTGACCGTGACTCAACAACATTCCAATGGAACAAGATAGTATTTTACAATTCAAATTCGATCAATGTTTGGATAATATTTGACTTTGAGAATTTAATGCCGCTTATTCTGTTATGTGTCTTCTTTCTGGACATGCAAACATTCGATCTGCGAGGTGTTAGGTTCCTTCTGGCTGTTCAACCATAGAATGTTTAATTTCAATAGATGGCTGCTGTCCCATTTGCATCTATGCAAACTGTGCAATTTGAGGAGCATTCTCCTTTGGCTGCTACAGTCCTTTTCTTTCTCTTGGGCATCAGTTTGCAACACATCTCCTCAGGAATGTCACATGTACCTCAACAGAGGCATACAACGTCTACATCCTCTTCTTATAACTCCATTTAGAGGAAAATTGAAAGGGTAGATATGAAGCACTTCAGCATTGCCACCCAACAGTGCTGTCTGTTACATACCACACTATATATACCTAGCCACCAAATAAAAATAGTTATTTATTTCAACAATGCAACCAATCCTGCAGTAGCTAGTCAACACTATTGAGTAACTAATGCAGTGTAGCAACATAGAATAAATATAATAAAATAATACGAGCTTGAGAATGATCTACACACCATACCAATGCCTTATCTATGAAACTCTTCAACACTTGATTGCATTATTGTTTTGTTGTCAAGGTATTACTCATCATCTAGATGGGTCATTGCAATGTTTACAGATTAGGTGTTTGTCAGGAAACAGCAAATAGCTGTAAAAACATTTACTGCCTTACTTGCGCTGATGATAATATTGCTATTGCCACTATGAACTATGTACCAGTCAGAGACAGATGTTTTAATACACAGCTAAGGTAATCAAATTCTATTTTAAGATACTGTGTCTCGGAAATAGTGTTTACCTCAGCACAGAAAATGCAGTGTCTTGTGAAAACTGTCCTTTCTGTTTCATTTGTTGCTGTTCCATTTATTTTTAAAAGACACCTAGCCAGTGACCTATATTGAAAATTGAATATGTCTCTCTATTCATTTAATTGTATTAGACCTGGTATAAGAAGGACCATGGTCTCTTATCACAAATCCTGATAACACATACAGTATCTCACAAAAGTGAGTACACCCCTCACATTTTTGTAAATATTTTATGTCTTTTCATGTGACAACACTGAAAAAAAGATGACACTCTGCTACAATGTAAAATAGTAAGTGTATAGCCTATGTAACAGTTTAAATTTGCTGTCCCCTCAAAATAACTCAACACACAGCCATTTATGTCTAAAACGTTAGCAACAAAAGTGAGTACACCCCTAGGTGGAAATGTCCAAATTGGGCCCAATTAGCCATTTTGCCACTCCGGTGTCATGTGACTTGTTAGTGATACAAGGTCTCAGGTGTGAATCGGGAGCAGGTGTGTTAAATTTGGTGTTATCTCTCTCACACTCTCACATACTGGTCACAGGAAGTTCAACATGGCACCTCATGGCAAATAACTCTCTGAGTAGCTGAAAAAAAGAATTGTTGCTCCATATAAAGATGGCATAGGCTTTAAGAAGATTGCCAAGACCCTGAAACTGAGCTGCAGCACAGTGGGCAAGACCATATAGTGGTCACAGGACAGGTTCCAAGACATTGAGTGCACATGCTCAGTGTCAAATCCAGTGGTTGTCTTTGGGAAAGAGACGTGTGAGTGCTGCCAGCATTGCTGCAAAGGTTGAAGGGGTGGGGGGTCAACCTGTTAGTGCTCAGACCATATGCATCAAATTGGTTTGCACGGCTGTCGTCCCTGAAGGAAGCCTATTCTAAAGATGATGCACAAGAAAGCCCGCAAACCGTTTGCTGAAGACAAGCAGACTACGGACATGGATTACTGGAACCATATCCTGTGGTCCGATGAGACCAAGATAAACTTATTTGGTTCAGATGGTGTCAAGCGTATGTGATGGCAACTGGGTGAGGAGTACAAAGACAAGTGTACAGTCAAGCATGGTGGTAGGAGTGTCATGGTCTGGGCCTGCATGAGTGCTGCCGGCACAGGGGAGCTACAGTTCATTGAGGGAACCATAAATGCCAACATGTACTGTGACATACTGAAGCAGAGCATGATCCCCCCCCTTAGGAGACCTGGCCACAGGGCAGTATTCCAACATGATAGCGACCCCAAACACACCTCCAAGATGACCACTGCCTTGCTAAAGAAGCTGAAGGTAAAGGTGATGGATTGGCCAAGCATGTCTCTAGACCTAAACCCTATTGAGCATCCATGGGGCAACCTCAAACGGAAGGTGGGGGTGCACAAGGTCTCTAACATCCACCAGCTTCGTGATGTCATCATGGAGGAGTGGAAAAGGACTCTGGTGAACTCCATGCCCATGAGGGTTAAGGCAGTGCTGGAAAATAATGGTGGCCACAAACAATATTGACATTTTGGGCCCAATTTGGAAATTTCTACTTAGGGGTGTACTCACTTTGTTGCCAACTGTTTAGACATTAATGGTTGTGTGTTGAGTTATTTTGAGGGGACAGCAAATTTACACTGTTACACAGGCTGTACACTTACTACTTTACATTGTAGCAGAGTGTCATTTCTTCAGTGTTGTCACGTGAAAAGATATAATACAATATTTACAAAAATGTGAGGGGTGTGCTCACTTTTGTGAGATACTGTATAAGCCTTACATGAGAGGTTTTAGTAAGCATGAAATGTTAAGAAATGGAGTGCAATGTCTTCCATCCACGGGACCACTCGCTTTCAGTTTCAAGTGGAATATGGCAGTGGGCCTGTATCGCTAATGATCTGCAACAACCATGAGCCACCTGGGTAGATATAAGGACCGTGCTGCCAGCACTAAATTCTAAAAGGGGCACTCTGCCTTTCCATAGGCGAGTGGGGAGATCATAGTGAACTCTTTAAGTAGGTCTTTAAGGTATCAAATTACTTCTACATTTTCTTTTGGGTGAATATGGTCTACTCCTCCAGCAGGTGCAGTCCACTGGTGTTACTCCTAAGAACAAAGTGCTGGGGGGGAGGGAGAAGAGACACACAAATGGGGCTATGGAGAGAAAGAGATACAAAACAGGGTGGGGGGGAGGGGAAAGAGCCACAGAGAGGCTGGGGAAGGAACAAAAGAGACAGACGGGGACCTGGGGGAGACACCCAGAGGGGTTGCGGAGACACAAAGAGACAAAGAGGGGCTGTGTGAGAGACAGACATTGTTTGGGAGAGAGACACCAAGAGGGGCTGGGGGAACACAAAGAGACACGGAGGGGCTGGGAAGAGGAAAAAGAGACAGATAGAGGCTTTAAATAAACCCATTCGATTTTAGTTGTGTCGGCTAAAATCTACTGGAGATTTAGTCAATTAAACTAGACTAAAACTAAAACAGAAGACTAAAATATGACTAAAACTAAAATGGCTTTTTAGTGAAAAGACTATGACTAAAACTAAATTGAAATTTGCCGCCAAAATTAATACTGGTACACACGTGCAACACTACAAATGGCCTTCCTACCAGAAACACCACAAGCAGTCTTCCCTTTAGACATGAAGCACCACAAAACTATACACACAAAACATTACAGTATGCCCCCCACATACAACATCACAGACAGCCTTCTGCAAAAACACAACACCCTGTTTCAAACCTGCTCCACTTTGTCCACTGGTGTTTCGCTTATGGTGACACTAGAGACAGGTCCTCTTAAGCAACCACAACCATGTCAATAAATGTATATACTTTTACAAAAATTTTTTTTTTTGCCATTTTCCCTGTGTGTTAGCACTTTAGGTGTTCTGTACATTGGCTGTCTGGAAGAACATTAAACTGACATGCCCACTTTGGGTAGGCATGCATGTCATCCGCATGAAACAAGACACCCCCCGTAGCCCTACCACATTTTTTTTGTTTGCTCTGCTCCTCAATGCCTGTGTCAAATATTTTTTCTAAACCGGCACAGCAGTGGTTTTGCAGTTCAAGGCATTGACAATGCCTACTGCCACATGCCTATTGCCACATTGCTTAACAAGGGCCAGACTGGCAATACAAAAATCACTTTTGGAAAATGTTTATACCAGCCACATTGTGTATTGAGCAGATATACATAGGGAAAGAAAACTTAAAATTGAAAATTATTTAGCCAACATGAAGAATTCCACTCATAGGACTTGAAAAACTGCTGTATTTTAAGCAGACATGTAAAATAATACCTTGATGTGCTATGATAAATCTGCTAATGAGACCCAAATGTTGACTGCATGGTATTACATTTCTGTATTAAACAAAAGTTATTGTGTTTATTCTTAAAGCCTATGAGTGCCTTCTTTATTAAACATAGTATAGGGACGGAAGTTGACACTAGGCAACACTAGCAACAATGGGAGACGTTATTTCTTTAGTAATGAGGAGGAGGGTGCAATGAGCTTTACATTCTCAGTGATGAAGAAGACAACTTCACCTGTTCATACGGTTTAGAAATATCACAAACATAAGGGTTTCTTCACTAAACTACCTAAAAATTCCAAAAGTAGGCTAAAGTAGCGGATTTGGAACAATTCTCCAAAGCAGACATAGTCACAGCTTAATTATTTTAGCCATGTGTTGCTGTTTAGATTTCAGTTCTCTGTAATTCATATTATAATGAATAAATCCAATAATAAATTCCATTGTGTAACTTACTACATGGTAAACCTGATTACCTGTGGGATAAATGTTTTTAAATTCAGTTAGCTAAATGTATTAATGTCACACACTGTGTATTGTAATTTGATAGTTCTCTTGAACACTATCTCTATCTGTTTAACATTTGCCCAGTTCAGCAGGAGCTAAAATAGCCATGCTCTGTAGGTTATGCAAATGTCTTTTTTTGTCAATCTTTATTTTTATGTGCTTAGTGTTACAAACAAGCATGTGAAGCCACAACAGCATTAACATGCCAAAGAATACAATGTAGAATAAACAGCAACAATCATTATATTTGATATATTATGCAAATTTTTAGATAGAAGAAACATGCTCAGATAGACTATAGTACCAGAGTTATCCCCAAGACACTTAAGAGACAAAGCTTGAGAGCCCCCCCATGTATAGCTTGAAATATGGATATCCTGCTCCAGCACAGGTGCAGAAACGCCATGTAGGACAGTGAGATCTTCAGCCTCTACTGAGAGGGACCATTGCGTTTCCTCACGGTTGTCCAGTGCTTCAGTCATCTGTAGTATGGTAGGGACTTCCACACAACCATCTTTAGGCAAGGAGTGTTATGGAGGCAGGGTGTGCCCATCCACTGCTCTGTAAAGTGGAGCCAAAAGGATCAAGGATATAATCTATTCGCTGAATAGTGGAACGTGGGTGTTGCTTCAGAAGGCCCGCTGTTGGTTGCCATCATTATAGGGGTAGGAAGGCTCTGTTGGCATTGCTGACATGGAACATGAGGACATTCTCCTGGACCCGGGATGACCCCCACTGGTCCATAGGATGAGGAATGGGGACCCATAGTTGAGTTTCCAACCTCATATGGTGTCCTGAGATCGACCTCCTCCCCCGCGCTGACCATGCTTGTTTGGCCACTCAGAATCCTTGGGTTAATCCCCGGTTGGGTTTGCTTATGCAGTATCAGCATGTGCACCGTGGGGTCACCTCTTGACCTGTGACCTAAGACTTTTTGTGGCTGTAATACTGCAAAATGTGCTTTGTTGAGCAGGAGCTGTTCCATCCAACATTTGCTCTGCTCAGCGTTCAAGCCCCGCCCACTATGCAAATGTCTTTGTTAGACCATGATCATGCCACCTACCACTCTGTTTATATTTTGTTTGCAAATGTATATATATATATATATATTATTAAGCATAACATTTTAAAAATGTAAGGTTATGAACTATATAAGTGCTATATATCTGTCTGTCTTTCTATCTATCTCAACATCTTTGTTATACCAGCATTTTTAAGGTAGCTCTGAGAGATACATGTTCTAGTTTGCCTCACAAAAGTGGTACACCCCTATTCCTTTAATGATGTGTCAGTAGCAGAGCTAGGGGGACATACACGTAAACGTAAACATAAACACTGTCCAGGATAATGTTCAGTGCTCTCTGCAGGGTCCTAGTGCAATGAGCATAGCTCAAAGTGCCTAATAAAGTGAATTCAAAGCAAATTTCAAATTTAAGGTCAAATAACTTTCCTTTAAAAAATCTTCAAGTTTGTCTCCCATGTTTAAATTAGATATCACTCATCGATATTGCGGTACTGTGACGTAGTGGTGGGCGAACACAATATAACAAAATGGGGGAAATAAATCACCATATTTCTTTGCTAAGATAGGGTTTAGGTAACCTTGTAAGATTTTAAATTGTATTTATTTTTTGTGTGTGCGCTGATCCTTAATCTGTATTTTGTATACATATTGGTTTTAATACAGCATCACTACTGAGAAATGCATGTTCGGGGTGTGATTCCTAATCCTTTGTTTTTCTTTCTGAGGATAGAATTAATGACAGCACCTGTTAACAGTGGCTGCAGCCCAGTAATATAACTCAGGAAGCCAGTGAAATGTACACTGTATGATGCTGCCTTTAAGATTTAGGTCCGTAATTCCATATGCCACAACACGTTTTAAAATTAGGTTAATCTGCATTGAAACGTATGATGTCACATTATGCAGTTATGACTTCAACATTATGATATACCCATTCAAATCAAAGTCAGATTAAGTGAAAGCCCATTTTAGTAAATTGGAATAAAATCTCTCAGCTATTTATATATTTCTGTGTTAATCTTGAATTTCCTCAATTCTTCACAATGCCCCACTTAGTTGATAAATACCCTTCCTTTAAAATATGCAAAAATTACCTGTAGCTTCTTCACCTCCTGCTGTTTCTTTTCAGAGTGAGCATACTCTTGATGTTATTTTACCACCGATCTAACGCAGCTTGACAGCCCTTGTGTAGTCTGTATAGCAAAAAAAATCAATGTCTGCTTGCGTATGTAATGGTCAAACCACTTTATGCAATACTTTCCCTGCACTTTTTCAAGCTACAATACTATACTTGTTAAAATGACATTCCACTGCCCAGATATAAAGTAAATAAAAATCGCTGTTTGCTAGAAATACTTTAAATGCATGCATTTAAATAATCATGTTTTTCTTTGGGAGTATATCTAAAACTGCAGTTCTCTTGTCTGCTGCCTTTGCAAGCCCTACCCTTCTAACCGGCCCAGACTGTATGTGACTGTTCAGTCACAGACTTCCCAATGCAGTTCAATGAGAAGTCTTTGCAAGGCAGGTGCTCTGGACAGTTCCGGGCACATAAGCTAACCAAACGAGGAAGTAACAAAACCAGTTGTCTGACTGAAAAGCCTCAGGGGTGTCACCAGTAGCAAAACTAATGTAGAGAGGGCCCTGGTCTAAGAATTTTTTGGGGCACCTTCATCGCAAGGCTGCCCAAAGGTAGATACTTTGACAGCTGGGGTTCTACTATGTTCCCATTCTTGCAGGGTTGTTTTTAGCACTGAGCAGTGTTTGTGTGGCTAAATGTAAGCATGTTTTTATATGGAGTAGGTTTGTGTGAATATAGTGTTGACGTTGGAATGCAAGCATGCATTTGTGTGTAGTGTGGTTTTTGAATGCAGTGGTGTGTTTATATATAATTTTGTACAGAGGTGTGTTTGAATGTAGTGCTGACGTTTCAATGCACGGGTGATTGTATGTATTGTTCATGTTTGATGGCAGCGGTGTGTTTGTGTGTAGTGTTGGTGTTTAAATACTGAAATGTATGCACATATACACATTGCTATACACAGATGCACACACTGACACACATGCAGATATATAGACACACATACACACACACATATGCAGATACACACGCTGACACATATGCAGATAAACATGAAAACAAGACGAGCACAGTTACACACATACATATACACACACTGATAGACATACAGATAGACAGACACACAGATACAAACACTGACACACATACAGATACACAGACTGATAACATACAGATACACTCATAGATATACACACGGACACAACCACAGTTAAAAACTGAAACACGGGGGCGTGGCTGAGATGCCGAGGGAGTAGGACGCAGGCCGTGAGAGCTCCTGGGCCCCAACCTGCCAAAGCCCGTTAAAATAGCGTCCACACACCCGTCTGAATGGGCAAATCGAGGAGGGGGATTGCCCCGGGCCCGCAACAACCCGCTATACCGCAGCAATCGGGGCCGATGGACGAATTCCTCGCCACGCCACACTGCTTAGCCGGCACACGTGGCTCTGACAAAATGGCGCCCGGCTCGCCGGGATCGAGCAGCAGGGCGAGCTCAGCACAAGAATCACCACGAAGGGATGCCCTCACCCAAATGTCGCTGGAATTGGCGGCGATCTCCGCAAACATGCTGACTAGGCAGGACAAGAAGGAGCTCGTGGCTGACCTCCGCTCGGCTATCCGGGAGGAGGTGGCTGCAGTTCGACAAGACCTCTCAGCGCTGGAACACCGGGTAGATGAACTGGAGGTCCAATGATTGCAGGCTGAACAACAACAACGGGCGACCGACCTGGCAACCTCGAGGCAAGGTAACCTCCTTCTGGAGCTCAGACGCCAGGTGGAAGATCTGGAGAATCGCGGTCGGCGCAATAACATCCGCGTCCGAGGCCTGCCGGAATCTGAAGGGGAATCACCAAGGGAGATACTAGAGGGCCTGTTCACACAAGTACTGGGGGAAGAAGCACCACCGGATTTCGGTTTGGAGCGTGCCCACCGTGCACTCCGACCCCCAAGGAGAGATGGCCTCCCTAGGGACCTGATATGCTGCTTCCAATCGTTTCAGCTGAAGGAAACAATCATGAGGGCGGCTAGAACGCAGCGCACCATTACATACATGGACTCTAGGGTCTCCTTGTACCACGACCTGTCCCTCCTCACCCTCGACGCCAGACGAGCTCTGAAGCCACTCACAGGCCTCTTACAGCAGAAACGGATCCCATATAAATGGGGATTTCCGTTTAGCCTACAGGCCAGAGTGAATAACCGTTGGCTGGCAGTCCGCTGGCCTAACGATGTGCCCAGATTCCTGCGAGCGGCAGGCCTCCCAGAGATTCCTGTCCCTAACTGGATATTGGAAAATCCACTGACCAGACCCACAGGCCCTACAGTCCCAGCGGAGAATCTGATGGAAGATACCCAGCAGCGTTCTCCGATACGCCGGGAAGGTCCCGGCGCCTCGGAGGAGTAGGAGGACAGCATGCGCCCGGGGGTGGGTCCCATTGGGGGTCCCGGACCGGGCTGAACGCCCCGAGAGCCACAGAGCATTGCACCATGGGATGGAGGCAGGCCGGCACGTAAGAGAGAAAGAGCATGTTATGACACTGACACTCAGCTAACGGGGTTTACTGGGAGCTTACCCCCAGGCCCATTGAACTATAGGGTACTTTATGAAGCCGGTTCCCCGGGGGGATCCACCACTTGGGCGGGGGACGGGAAGGGCTGCAGACATCAAAATGGGGACATTAAAGACCTAAGTCATGGCACATCCTACTATGCATGGCCACTGAGGGGGCAAAGCAGACTTGTGGAGGGGGGGCCTGGTATGACGGACTTGATGTAGGGAGGGGAAGGGGTCAAATGGGGTACAGCTGGGTCTCTCTAGATCAGCATAGGTTGCCCCAAACGGAAAGCCCGGCACACAGTGAAGGGAGGAAAGAGCCGGGAACAGGGGACAGGAAGGCATACGGAGAGATAAGGGGAAGGGCTGGCTGCATGGGAGGGGACCCCAGCTGCAGGGAATGCTGGACAGGCCGTCGGGCATCGGGGTAGGAGAGAGGAGGGGGCCGGAACCCAGAGGGGTTGCAGCCTGGGGGAAGGTAGGAGTCTCTGGGGGACAGCCAGAGGGGCCGCGGAACCCCAGGGAAACCAGAGAGGTAGGGGGAGCCTGGAAGCACGCCACTCCCGATCCGCATGGCCCGAAAGTCTGGGGCTCGCTCCCGGTCACCAGTGAGGATGAGAGCCGGAGAGGGCGGGGACGACCGTGCACCCGGGGGCGCTAGAGGGGACCCGTGCATAGGCCAGGGGGGGAGGCATAACACCGTGTTAAAATGGTTCTCACTTGTTACTTGTTGCATGATGCATTAATTAGGAATAGGATAAGGGGACGGAAGGGCTAGTTGACCCACAAGCCCACGAGGGTAATGGAACAGGGTATCGGGGCGGGGTAAGACGGGACTAGGGAAGGAAGCCTGATGGCCAAGGGGGTGGGGAGGCCTGGTCCCGGCGCCCTCCATAAAAGGTCAGAATGCTGCCATCGGAACTGACAGGATACGCACACATATTAAGGGGGATAGGCCCAAGGGGAAGAGAGCTGGGGGCGTGCCCGGGGCGACCAGTCCCCACACATCTGGGTCGGACATGAGACGGGGACAACTTAACACTAGGACCGGCGGGTTGGGAGCACCGGGAGACGGACACGAACTCGACACACACACACTTTACATTGACAAGTGCCGTAGGTGTCCTTGCTCACACCCCACGCAACTGACCTGTGGTGTACATACTGGTCGGAGTTCGGTAGGACTGCTGACGAGCAGCTGCCGCACACCTCTATCCGACCAAGGTTCTTTGTTGCGTTTTTTTTTTTTCTCTCTCTCTCTCTCTCTTTGCTTTTTCTACTTTCTTCGCCTCCACCCCCTCTACCCTCTTTCCCCCGCTCCCATTTTCCCGCTCTTCCCCCCCCGCCCCTTACTCATCTACGTATAAACATTTAAACCATGTCTGCTCAAACAGGGCATGGGAAGGGCAGTCCAGTCTGGGGAGACGGGGAGAAGCTCGCTCCCGCACAGCTTAAAGTGTGGTCTAATAATGTGAGAGGCCTAAACACTCCGGAGAAGCGGTCCCACCTACTGCGCCAGTTATGGGCGGAAAGGGTGTCCGTGGCGCTCTTGCAGGAGACGCACTTCAGGGGTCAGGTCTCCCCAAAGGTTGAGAATGGCCGGTTTCCACTAGGGTACTACGCCAACCACCCAGAGTCTAAGAAAACGGGAGTGGCGATTCTGTTCTCCCGAACAGTTCCGTTCCAACATATTGACACTATGAAGGACCCGGACGGGAGGTTTCTCTTCTTGAAGGGTACCATTGCACACCACACCTACACCTTTGCATGTGTTTATAGCCCTAACCGCAGACAGCATACCTTCCTGGCCAAAACACTCACCAAACTGGAAAAATTCAGGGACGGCGTACTGATATTGGCAGGTGACCTTAACGTTCCCCTGGACCCACGGATAGACACATCCAGAGGGACCAGCACGGTCCCGGAACACGGTATACGCACAATGCGGCGTGCCTTGGCGGGTATGGGGTTGGTTGACTGCTGGCGGGTAGCCCACCCTGACGACAGAGACTTTACCTACTATTCGTCGGTACACAGGCATTACAGTAGGATAGACTATGTCTTCATGCCTCAGGAGAGCCTAACGCTCCTTCGGGAGGCATCCATAGGGATTATCAACCAGTCCGACCATGCCCCGAACACAGTGGTAATGAGCTCGCCACTATTTAAACCGGTCGAACGCCATTGGAAACTTAATGAAACCCTGCTAACAGAGCTCGAGACACGCACCAAGACACTGCAGACGCTTACGCAATACTTTGAGACCAATGACACCCCCGACATGTCCCCACTGATGCTATGGGAAGCCCATAAATGCGTTATTAGGGGTCACTTTATATCTATCAGCACACAACGTAAGAAAGACAGGGCCCGCCAGATACTCGACCTCACGACTCGGATTGCAGACCTGGAGAGTTCACATAAACATACCCTAAACGACGACACGTACCTACGACTTACAGAAGCACGCAGGGCACTTAAAGCACACTTATCTCAGGGACTCCTACACACGATGCGGAAATCAGCGCGGCACTTTTATGAACACTCAAATAAAAGCGGCAGACTCCTGGCGCAAGTGCTCCGAGAGAGGCGTAGAATACAACATATTCACCAGATACGCAATAGCCAGGGACGGATCACCAGACTACCTGAGGGCATTATGTCAGCATTTAGGGCGTACTACAGGGACCTCTACAACCAAGCTAGGCCCACACAGGGGATAGAAGCCCAACACCACCGCAGGAGAGTGACGGATTATCTAACGCAACATGTCACACGCAAACTCACCCCAGAGCTAGCTGAGGAAATTGACGCACCCCTGACCTTAGAGGACCTATCCACGGCCATGAAACGCTCCAAACCACACAGGGCCCCCGGCCCGGATGGCCTCCCACTCACATATCTACGAACATTCCGTGACGCCCTACTACCCCGACTTCTGACGGGACTGAACGCCATACAGGACGGGGGACGGTTCCCCACGGACTCCCTGGCTGCGATAGTCACGGTCATCCCTAAAGACGGAAAAGACCCGTCAAACTGCTCGAGCTATAGACCAATCTCATTACTAAACGCTGACTTGAAGCTATTTACCAAAGCCCTATCCCTGAGGGTGTCGCGGATCCTGCCGGATCTCATTCACCCAGACCAGGTGGGCTTTATTCCGGGCAGAGAGGCCAGGGACGACACGATACGAGCCCTGAACATCATACACTGGGCACGGACCTCCGGGAGGGACACGGTCCTCCTGTCTACAGATGCCGAAAAGGCGTTTGACAGGGTGGACTGGGTCTATCTGGACGAAACTCTACGACAGATGGGGTTCGGTCCGGTTATGCGAGCTTGGGTGTCAGCGCTATATACCTCCCCAACGGCCAGGATCCGCATTAACGGAGCCCTAACGCAGTCCTTCCCGATTTGTAACGGGACCCGGCAGGGTTGTCCCCTGTCCCCTCTCCTGTTTGCCCTCTCTCTAGAGCCATTTCTGGAGGCGGTCAGACAGGATGGGGGTATAACAGGGGTGAGAGTGGGTTCCGAAGAGCACAGAGTGGCGGCCTACGCGGGCGACATGCTCTTCTTCCTGGAACAGCCCAGGATTTCCATGCCCAACCTTCTACAGGCGTTTCGCACATATCACAAGGTATCCAACTTGAAACTTAACGTGGAAAAGTCCGAAGCTATGCCGATAATGCAGGAGGAGGAGCAGGCTCGCCAGCTTAGCTCTCAGTTCGCCTTCTCCTGGTGCACAACCAAGCTACGGTACCTGGGAACCTGGCTGCCGGCGGACCTAACGCAGGTATACAGGTTGAACTTTCTCCCTACCCTCTCAGCCATACAACAAGACCTTCAGCGTTGGACGCAGCGGTACGTATCCTGGTTTGGCCGCATCAGTGCGGTCAAAATGAACATACTCCCTAGGCTGCTATATCTCTTCGCGACATTACCCACCATGATCCCCCAGACGTTCTTCAACGCTGCAACAACAGCGATTAGAAGGTTCGTGTGGAACAACAGGCAGACGCGCATTCGCAGGTCAATCCTGGAGAGACCAAAAATAGCTGGAGGGATGGGGCTGCCGTCAGTGATCTCGTACTACAGGGCCACACACCTCCACAGAATAGTAGACTGGCACGCGAGGCCCAGCACCAAGCGATGGGTCGCCATGGAACTGCAACAGACACGGGGTACTGTCCCGTCGCAGCTCTGGTTGGGGGGGGCCACTTTCACCGACCTACACACTAAAAACCCAATAATAGATGCCACGCTTCGGGTTTGGTGTGGGCTAAGGTATGTCCACCAATTCACCACATCCCCAAGCCCGCTTACGCCCATTACACACAACCCGGGGGTGGCTGGAGGCCTTCACCCGGCTGCCCTACATAACTTTCAAAGAACAGATTGGATCTATGTACGCCAGTGGAGTCCGGGGGGGACGCTTCAGCCGTTGGACGACCTAATCGCGGACAGACAACCTACTGCACTGGACAAATTCCATTACTACCAAGTTAGGTCCTACTATGCCAAACTCACGGGGAGAACACACCTTCAACGTACACTGACGGAATTCGAGCGACTGTGCACTAACAGACGACACCTAATCCACGGGGTATCCTATTTATACGCGCTGCTCCAACAGTCGGGGGATAGCAACCCACTAGGCTACACAAGCAGATGGGAGGGGGAGACGGGCACACAGTTGACGGACCAAGAATGGGATAAAATATTCCTCCTCACCCATAAATGCTCAATCAGCTCGAAACTGCAGGAAAATAGCTACAAACTGTTAACAAGATGGTACATGACACCAGACTCAATGAGACATATACACGGGACAGACACGGGCGACTGTTGGAGATGTGGCTTAGAGAGAGGCACTCACCTACATATTTGGTGGTCATGCCCCCGCATACAACCATACTGGCAGATGATAAGGGCGAAGATCAAGGAAATTGCAGGGGATGACATCCCCCTCCAACCACTACCGATGCTTCTACACCACACACCCACTCACACGCAGGCTTACAAAAAATCACTGACGATACACTTATTAAACGCTGCAAAAGCTCTCATTCCACTGCACTGGAAGGGTCCAACAGTTCCAACTCTGAGACAATGGATAGACAAGGTGGAGGCCATCTATGATATGGAGATTCTGACGGCCTCCCTGCGAGAGCGCACGGATAAATGCGCTCTGACTTGGTATCCATGGAGGCAATATATCGCAGGTGGGGTGGCATAAATCATGGAAGCACTGGTCCAACCAGGGTCACCGGGACCACGAGGTGGGAGACCTGACAAGTGGAGCCCAGGGGGCTCCCGAGAAACCGGGGCACCCCTGAGGAGACTGCTCCAGCGGCCCTTATACCCGATATCCCCACCTTTCCCCCCCCCATCCTCCTCTGCGCATACTATTCTAACTATTCTCTCCCACCTTTTTTTTTTTTATTTTTTTATTTTTTATTTACACTTAATCCGGAAACCCTGCACCAGATAGGTTTCGACAGACACAGCCTCAGACGGTCAATTAACACAGCAACCCAGGACGGACTCGTCTGACATGGACGGATCACGTTGTCAAAGCCGAGGAGGCTGCCGTCCTCCTAGACATACAAGCAGAGGAAGGGTTCACGGGTACCAGACTGACCTCCATTCACCAGAGGGTAGTTGGTGCCTCGCTCACACTCGGAGCTAGGTGACCCAGATCACACCTAGACAATAAGGCCCAGATGCTTACCATAGACCCTAGGACAGACCACTCATCAGGGTCGACAATTCAGCGCAAGATGCGCACCGTATGGTGCTCACGCAGACACGGGGTTGGAGGCAATCCACTGTATTGACCGTAGACTGACAGACTTTCCACTTGACCACTACCGAAGGTTTAGGTCCGCACGAGGGCACATTCCGGATTATCAAAGGCGGGAAATAATTGCGACTGTATTGATGTTCATACATGTCTTGTATTAGATCTTGTTATTCGTACTGTTTTACTTGCCGTATGCTTACGGAACTTATCGAAAATATTTTCAATAAATATGATTGACACAAAAAAAACTGAAACACACAGATACACACTGACAGACACACAAACTGACATACAGATGCACACACTGACAGACATAGAGATACACAGACACACACTGACAGACATACACACACACACTGGTCAAAATGTCACTGGGGTCCAGTAGAAGGCTAATGCTGTTGGGAGCTAGGGGCTGGCTCTCTCAACCCAGTCCCCCTCCTTTTTGCCATCTCCTCCTGTGTCCCATGTGGTTTCTATCTCTTTGTGAGGATGTGACAGGCTGTCACTTCCTGCCAGGCTGCCGATACGCAAGTGGTCAGGCCGGGCCCCTGCTGACACATACCCATCAGGTGGCCATTTGTCCATGAGCCACCCAACTGGCTCCCTTAGTGTGTGGGCCCTGCTGCAGTTTCACTGGCTGCACCATCAGTAGTTCCGCCACTGAGTGTACCAAGTATTATTTGCAAAAGTGTAAATTTCTATTAAAATCTGCACTGTTCCAAAATTAAAAATAGGACACACCTTTCAGATAAATAAAGTGCTTTATGGGTCTGGAGTGTCCCTTTAACTCTCCCTTACCTGCTACTGCAATACATCCTTTCCCTCCTGGCCCCTTGTCTGCTACTCTCATAAACACATAGACACCTTTAACAGCCATAATGCTGGCAAAGCATTTGGAGATATAGTCCACAACATGTGGTGTGCTGAAGGTTGCCTACCCTTGATTTAGACACATCCCAGGATCTTCTATGTCTGCAGGTATACTATTACTGAAAGATTTCTAATAGTTGCTGCTTGCTTCCTATAACTTACACAAACATTAATCTATCATTTTAAAGAATGTGATATTGGTCACGGTAGAATGGCTAATGTGCACATGGAAGTAGAGTTTTAATGATAAATGAGTGTGTGATTTGTCATTGAAAACATTGTGTGACCAGGAAATAGTCTCAAATAGTTCCTGATTTCATTAAACACAAGTAGCCAGTTAGAGTGGCAGGCTCAGATTACTGGAAAAACATGTAACCAAAACTGAACCAAAGAAAGTATTTTTTTTAAAAAAATGAATTTAGTGCATAGAGAATTATTTGCTGGCAAATCTATGTAATTACAACTAAATTAGACTAAATATGTAATGAGTTGGTAACCAACGATACCTAGAATAATATCAGGAATGGTGCAAGTTGCCATATAAATAAAGGTATGATCTTTGGATCCATATACTTCAGAGTTCCTGAAGTGTATGTGCATAAAACTTAAAAATTTATATATGAGATGTGAAGAATATTGATAGGAGGTGTGTAAATTAATGATGAGGATATTATCTCCATACTATAATTATAAAGCACTGTGGAAAATGTTTGCAGTGTATGAATGCTAAAATCACCAAAAAGTATGGCAAAAAAAACATTATTAGAAATTTGTTAAAATAATCTAAAAAAATATAATAATAGAAGCTGCTGTACAAAGAATTTATTCAAACAGCTAACCAAACAGATGTATAACTAAAGTAAAAATACTAACATATATCATAGTAGTGCTAGAATTCTGACAATGCAATTAATTGTGAAAATGAATATACCGTATATACTCGAGTATAAGTCGACCCGAATATAAGTCGAGACCCCTAATTTTACCCCTAAAAACTGGGAAAACTTATTCACTCGAGTATAAGACTAGGGTGGGAAATGCAGCAGCTACTGGTAAATTTCTAAATAAAATTAGATCCCCCAAAAATTATATTAATTGAATATTTATTTACAGTGTGTGTATATAATGAATGCAGTGTGTTTGTATAAATGCAGTGTGTGTGTGTATGAATGCAGTGTGTGTATGTATGAGTGCAGTGTGTGTATGTGTATGAATGCAGTGTGTGTGTGTGTATGAGTGCTGTGTGTGTATGAGTGCAGTGTGTGTGTGTATGAATGCAGTGTGTGTGTGTATGAGTGTAGTGTGTGTGTGTGTTTGTATGAATGCAGTGTGTGTATGTGATGCAGAGCCTTGGTGGGGGGTGGGCATTTTAATTATTTTTTAAAATTATTATTAATATTTTTTTATTTTAATATTATTTAATTTTTTATTTATTTTTTTCCGTCCCCCCTCCCTGCTTGTTAGCTGGCCAGAGAGGGGGACTCTCATTCCCTGGTGGTCCAGTGGTGTGCACTGTTAGGAGGGGGGCTGGCAGCGAGCTGTAACTTACCTTTCCTGCAGCTCCTGTCAGCTCCCTTCTCTCTCCTCCGGTCCTGTCAGCTCCCTTCTCCTCCACTGGAAGTCTCGCGGCCGCGCGTAGCGTTCCCTGCGGCTCTCGTGAGACTTGCAGTGGGAGCTGATAGGGGAGCTGACTGGACCGGAGGAGAGAGAAGGGAGCTGACAGAAGCTGCAGGAAAGGTAAGTTACAGCTCGCTGCCAGCCCCCAACAGGACCGCCGGGCTTGTAATGAGCCCGGCGGTCCTGGTCTGTATTATGGCAATGTAAGTTGCCATAATACAGACATTAACTCGAGTATAAGTCGAGTGGGGGTTTTTCAGCACAAAAAAATGTGCTGAAAAACTCGACTTATACTCGAATATTTACGGTAATAAAGTTATACTGCACAAAAACTCTAGACAAATAGCCTTAAAGGTGGACAAGCAGAAATACATAACAGGATTAGCAAAATTATATGCAGTACAATGAAATTGCAAACAATGTGGCTGCGCTGTATATAACTAAATAATACCCAGAGCAAGCAAATGTGCTACTCAACACCGGCATACTGGATGCAAGAGGATCACTTTCTATTTATGTTGTTTATTTTTTAACATGTCCCTGTGGGTTTCAGTATGCCTTACAATAGGTTAAGGTCGAAGAAGCTTTTAAAATCAGAAGTCCGGGGGCGGGGCATGATAGTGAACCAAGATGGTTGCTTGAGTTTGGTCTCCTTTACTAGCAAAAACCCAGCGAACTAGCCTGACCATGGGGAAGACCCACAGAGCTTCGAGCTCCCAGAGGGTCACGGATCCCAAAAAAGGGTCGCTTACCCCCTCTTTGCGGCACTATCTCCCTACCCCGCTAGACCTGGCCTCCCAGCCTCTATTGGAAGAGGCCTCTGCCTGGCCACGCTGCGCTATTGGCAAATACTTCGGCCTCTAACCCACACCCTACAGTCCAAGGACGTAAGGTATAAATTGCTCTTTCCAACAGGCTTGTCGGTGAAAACGCTGGAGGGTCCGGTGGTGGTCTGCACTCATGCAGACTACCTACATTTGGAATCTGTAATCTCGCTGCCCCATTGCACCTGCGATGGCCAGACCCGACTGAATTCTTCCTACCTGACCCAACGAGACTGCCAGCCCTATCTCAGGGAGATCGGAGACCACGCATGGCGACGGCCCGAGCTGCTGGATCGGCACCTTGATGAGACATGTGTGTTGTCTCTGAACAGCCGGATGAATGACACATTCTGACCTGCTCACGCATGCCACTAGGTAGCGCTGGACATATCTGTGATGAAGTGCCCTTCGCCACTTGTGCCTGGAGAGGACTGCTTGCCCGCCTCTTGCCCTGTGACTATGGCCCCTGGTTTGTATTGCCCTTTAAAGACATGATTTGGGCATAATGGATTTGTGTTGTGCTGCTGCTGGCCCTTTAAGAACCATCTGGGGACATACTGTGGAGTTACTGGGTGGCCACCATTTCCTGTATCAGAAGCACATGGTGAGAACAATGGATGGCGGCCATTTTAACTCACAGACACTGTTTGGACTTTTCAACACAGTGCCATCTCGCCAGTATTTGTTGCACAGAGACATCGTACGGTGGTTTTGGACTATACAGCAGGGGACACATTATACAGTGATTGTTTTTCATTTAGCCTGTATATGTTCTGCAGAATCTGCATTCAACTGTATTTTCCAAAGTACTGAACGGATCTGGGTGAATTTGGGATATGTGGTTCACCCAGATCCCCCGGTTCCAAGGATATACTTTTTATGGGGTTATTGCATGTTTTGAGGTCCCTGTGTGTTTTATGAAACTGTATTATTTCTGGCCAGCAGATAATTGAGCTTTGTGTATTGTAGAAACTCAATTATCTAGCCTGGCCCAGAGGAGGAGTTTTGTGTTGCATAAATTGTGAGTTCTGTGTGCCAGTAAATCAGTCTTGTTCCAGCATTAAGCCTTGGCTCATGTTTGGGGGAAGGGATACCTACACTCTGGGGATTGCTATAATCACTTACTCCCCAGAGGAAGCTCTTGCAATAGCTTGATTTGTTCCTGTTCCTGCTCTCTGGGGAAAGAGAGGTTCACCCACTGGAAGCTGGATCCTGGCCTTGGGTCCAGGGTGGGTGGAAACAGCAGAGACCCCGGCGCAGTTGCATCGCTGGAAGTGGTGTCTGCAGTGCTGATGGTGTCGGTTGGAGTGCTTGGAGTCCTCAGCGAGCACTAGGAGCATCGATTGGCGGAGGTACTCAGTCGGAGTGCCAGCGTTCCGTCACAATATCCTCTCACTTTCTCTTTTTTTTTACCCTCCTTGTCCCCCCGTCCTCTCTCCCCCTATACCCCCCTCATTCCCTCCCTCTCCCCCACCTCCCTCTATCCTCTCTCCTCTCCCCCCTCCCCATCCTCCCACTTCCTTCCCTCACCTCCCTTCTCCTTCCTCCCTCTCCCTCCATTCCCCCCCTTTTCCCACCACCCTCCCCATCCTTCTTCCCTCCACCTCCTCTCCCCCCTTCTCTACCCCCCATGTTTTTTCACTTTTCCAAGAGTTCTCTACATGTACAACTTAGTTTCTGTTGTAGCCTTCATTTTCCATTAAAGTCTAGTATTCTTTACTAGGATCTGTATACCACTGAATGACTGTTCGACAGTTAAGTGTAGTCTTGAAATAATTGTCCCTTTTTAATGTTAAATAATAGTTAGGCAGTACAATAGCTGCTCTAGATTAGAGCCTTTTATAAATTGCATCTGTAGCGGTCACTCAGAGAGAAGAGGGGTATCCACCGATAGAGATGTTACATAGTTACATAGCTGAAAAGAGACTTGCGTCCATCAAGTTCAGCCTTCCTCACATATGTTTTTGCTGTTGATCCAAAGAAGGCAAAAAACCCAGTCTGAAGCGCTTCCAATTTTGCAACAAACTAGGAAAAAATTCCTTATTGCCCCAAAATAGCAGTCAGATGTCTCCTTTTGCTATTACCCCACTAATTGTGCACTCTTAACCCCGAAGTGCATAACTGTGCATTTCTCTACGTTAAATTTTATCTGCCATTTTAGTGCCCAGTCCCCCAATCTATCCAAATCCCTCTGCAGCAAGGCAATATCCTGCTCACATTTTATTACTTTACAAAGTTCTGTGTCATCTGCAAACACTGATACATGGCTTTCAATGCCCATTTCAAGATCATTTATAAATATGTTAAATAGAAGCGGTCCCAAAACAGAACCCGGAGGGACACCACTTACCACTTTTGTCCAGCTTGAAAATTTACCATTAATGACAACTCGTTGTACTCTACCCAAGAACAAGAATATTCATCTAGACCAATTTCTTTTAGTTTGAAGACTAACCTATTGTGAGGAACCATATCAAATGCCTTGGCAAAATCCAAATAGATTACATCCACTGCAACACCCTGATCTATACTTCTACTTACTTCTTCGTAGAATGCAATTAGTTTAGTTTGACATGACCTATGTTTCATAAAACCATGCTGATTATTGCTAATAACACAGTTCTTCCCAATGAATTCCTGAATATTATCCCTTAATAGACGTTCAAATTATTTCCCAGTCACAGAAGTTAAGCTCACAAGTCTGTAATTTCCAGGCAAGGATTTTGAACCCTTTTTAAATATAGGAACAACAACTGCCTTCCTCCAATCCTCCAGTACAATACT
Source organism: Pelobates cultripes (assembly GCA_933207985.1). NCBI lineage: Eukaryota > Metazoa > Chordata > Amphibia > Anura > Pelobatidae > Pelobates > Pelobates cultripes. The sequence continues at coordinate 154,840,469 of OW240917.1, read as the reverse complement.
TGAAACAAAAGAATCTAGAAAAATTAAATACAGAGGTTCACTTATTTCCATACTTAGCTCCTTAAGTACTCGTGGGTGGATACCGTCAGGCCCTGGAGCTCTATTTACATTAATTTTCTTTAATAGCTGTAGCACCTTGCCTCGAGTTATCCAATCACAAGTTATCTGCAAGTTTGTTGCAGCAATCATTTGCATATCTCTTGCCATAGGATCCTCATTAATATATACTGAAGAAAAATAGTTATTTAAAATTTCTGCCTTTTCCTGATCTTCATTGACTAACAGACCCATCTCTGTTTTCAGTGTACCTACACTTTCATTTTTTGTTTTTTTAGAATTGATGTACTTGAAATAAATTTGGGGGTTGGTTTTGCATTCTTTGGCTATCAATTTCTCATTTTCTAGTTTAGCCACGTTAATTGCCTTTTTGCAAGTATTATTGGCTTCCTTATAGGATGCCTCTGATTTGTCCGATTTAAATGCTTTAAATGCCCTTTTTTTATTTTTAATCTCTTGTTTTACTTCTCTACTAAGCCACATTGGTTTTAATTTGTTTCTTTTATATTTATTACCCAATGGTACATACTGTGAAATGTACCTTTCTAATATTTGTTTGAATAGTTTCCATTTTTCCTCAGTGTTTTTATCACTAAGGAGTTTATGTCAGTCGATATGTTGTAGAGCTGCCCTAATTTTATTAAAATTGGCTTTTTTTTAATTATAAGTTTTAATATTCCCCCACATGCTTTTGCTTTTTTGAGTTTATTTCAAAAGTTACCATATTGTGATCACTATTTCAAATGCTCCCCTACTTGAATGTTGGTTAAAAGATCAACATTGTTTGTTATAACGAGATCCAGACAAGCATCCTTTCTAGTTGGTGCTTGTACCAATTGTGACATAATGGTGTCATTTAACACATTCAAAAACCTGATTCCCCTTGCTGAAGTACTAGTCCCTCTTTCCCAATTTATGTCCGGGTAATTAAAATCTCCAATAATTAACGTGTTACCCCGATTTGCAGCTTTCCCAATTTGCTCTAACAGCAGTTCTTCCTCATTAATAATTTACATTTGGTGGTTTATAACATATCCCAACCAATAACTTATTTCCCTTTGTTTGCCCCAAGCAGATATCTACCCATAAAGCTTCCACATTTTCCTCGTCACACTCCACATGCCTAAGATTTGACTTTAACTCATGGCTGACATACAAACATACCCCACGACCCTTCTTGTTTTTACTATCCTTCCTAAATAACGTGTACCCATTTAAGTTAACTGCCCAGTCATGTGTCTCATCCCACCATGTTTCTGTTATGCCTATTATATCATATTGTTTAGTGAATGCTATTGCCTCTCGTTCCCCCATTTTGTTATATAGGCTCCTTGCATTAGTAAGCATACATTTAATATTACCATGAGTCATTTGTACTTTTTGTAAATTATCAATATTACATACCTCCTCTGTTCTGAGCTTTTCCCTCCCCCATCTCCACCCCCTTTGTTCTGAGCTAAAGCCCATCTCATTTCTATCCTATCTCCATTTTCTAGATTGCTTTGACCTTCGTTTAAAATCTCCTCCAACCTTCTAGCCATCCTATCCCCCAGCACAGCAGACCCTCTTCCATTTAGGTGCAATCCATCAAGACTATACAGGTTGTACCCAAGCGCAAAATCTGCCCAGTGCTCTAAAAAAAAAAACCCCTCTTTTCTGCACCAAGACTTCAGCAACACATTGACCTCTCTAATCTCCCGCTGCCTTTCTGCTGTAGTGCGCGGCACAGGTAATATTTCTGAAAATATTACCTTGGAGGTCCTTTTCTTTAGCTTACTTCCTAGATCCCTGAACTCACTCTTTAGGACCTTCCATTTTCCTCTGACTTTGTCAATGGTACCAATATGGACCATGACAGCTGGGTCGATCAGAGTGGCAGATTACCCTATCTACTCTCTTAATAATAGAGTACCCTACCACCACAACCTGTCCTTACCCTCTCAACCCCACCCGTACTAGAGGGGCTGTTCCCACGGCTGTTAGAAGGAACAGCTTCCTGCAGTACAGCTACTCCTGAGCTGATGCTCCCAACATCTTCACTCAAACGGGCAAATCTGTTAGGCTGCACTAGATCAGGACTAGCTAAACCTTTCCTCTTCCCTCCCCCTCTGCTTCCTCGCCCCACTGTTACCTAGCTATGTGCCTGTCTTTTCCCCTAGTGTGGGTAGCACTGCAGTGTTCCCAAGTTGATCTCCAGGCAATAAGAAGAGCGGTATAGCTGGTATAGCTCTTATAAGAGCTAGTGGTTATAGCAAGTATAGCTGTTCCCTGCAATCACGAGGCGAGGCTGCATGTTGAGGGTGAAGTTAACTGATTTTAATGGGACCACACTTGGCCTTTTATGACAATCCCCATGCAAGGGGTACTCCCACTGTACCTGATGGAAGACTGAATTACAAAGTCACAGACCAATGACAACAGTGTTACAATGCATGCCACTTTACATATCATACAATCCCTCCCCTCTGCCTGGGAGATAATTGTGTCAAGCACTGCATTAACTCAATTATCTCCAGGTGAAAAAGAACACCATTTACAGGCAACCCGAAAGTACCCCAAAAACTTGCATAAACCCCACAAAAATATCCCCTGATAGCCCTAATCTGGGTGAGCAACATATCTAAAAAATCACCCAGATCAGTTCAGGGGTTCAGGATTTTCATGGAAGTGTTCTTTTTGACTGACCGCACACGAGGCTCCTGCCCAAAACAGTTCCATAGATTCAAGTTGTGCGGTCAGTCTCTTTCGGGAGCTTCAAATACGACAAAATACAAAAGGTAGCAGTTCGTGGGAGAACTAGTCATGTGCCCCTCATTCCTGTGGTTGGTTTCACCGAATGCCGCTTTCTTCGGATGAATAGGAACGAAAATAGGTGAGAGTGGAAGTCTCAGCGGTGTTCGGGCCATTGAGTGTCCAATATTAGTTCCATGTCCAAACACCGCTTGAAGCATTCGCCAAAACAAGATGGCCGACCTAGTGTTCGTCCATATGAACGGCGGCCACCCAGCCAACCACTTAGAATGTTCCAGTGTAGGAGATTTGTGGAGGTTTTAAAGTGGTCAAGTGGGTCAACTAGCGGCACTCGACTGTTCTGGGTAGTCCCTGTGTTCGGTACTTTGTTCGGTTAGTCGAACAGGCTGGCTGGAAGTTGGACCGTAGAAAGGATGCTCCTAGCGCTCACCAAAGTACCATCAGCACTGTAGACACTATAAGCACTGCAGACTCCACGAACTGCCGCTGCTCTGCTGGGATCTCCCTGTCTTCTATCCACCCTGGACCTATGACCAGGCTCCAGGTTCCAGTAGGTGAACCTCTTCCTTCTGTAGAGCGAAGCAGTATCAGGAACAAGATCTCTTACAAGAGCTCAGTAGCTAAGGGAGTATGAAGAGCATAACCATCCCTGTAGTGATTATAGCTGTTCCCTACAAACATGAGTCGAGGCTGCAAGTTAGAGGATCAAGTCATTCTGTATAATTGGCACCAAAGGGCCTTCTTTTATGCAGGTTTTCCTTACCTAGGACCACCCACAGGGTTTTATAGAACAACCAATAACACACGTACATTACAGAAAACACTCCCAGCAATTACACACAAAATCCTTGCCTGGAAAATACAGTTTTTATACATGTACTATAACTTTAAAACCATACATCCAATCGTCAGCATCCTTTAAATATAAACATACTCAAAAATCCTAAAAATCCATTCAGTAGATCAAAAGTTAGACGGAAGTCCTTTATGACCAACCGCAAGCACATTTTCATGCCCAAAACTATTCCATAGATTTGGGCTGTGCGGTTGGTCTACTTCTGGCTGAAAAAATGACTAAGTCCCATCGCCGAATGGGACTTAGTCTCTGCGGCTGAAAGTTTAGTATGGGAGAAGGTACAGGTCAGCGGTGTTCGCGGAAATGTGTAGCCGATTTCAGTTCCATGGATTTGGCGACACATACCGCTGACCTTGTTCGAATGAACAAAGATGGCCGCTGCCACGTGTTCATTTGCACAAACTGTGGCCACCCAGCATTCGGCAATTTACTTACAGCAATCCCACAACCTGGGAGGTAAATTGCCTGCACACTTCCACTTCTGGGTGGTCCGCCTGTGTGGTACTTGGTTTAGTAAGCCCCATTTACTGAACCAAGTGGGAAATAGCCAGGAACAAAGGGTTTTAACCAAGTCTGGGGACACCGTCTTAAAGGGGCATTGTCCCCATTTTCTCTAAGTCCCAAAAATGTGCTTAAAGGGCCAGCACCAGTTCCATAAAAGTCCCTAAGCCCCAATATGCCCACCGACTGTCTTAAAGGGCCACACACCCTCGGTCCATAGTCATGGGGAAGGAGGCTGGCAATAAGGCTTCTCCATAATACCGGGAAGCAGGGAATTTTGTAACTGGAAATAAAAGTTACAAAATGCCTTTTGTAACAATAAGGAATAACCATACGTGGCCGAACAGACAGGCGAAGGGAATAAAAAACTTTAAAATCCAGGGACAGAGGATCTGTCACAGCGTCCATTAAGACCGAATGTCATTGTAAACATCTTTACCATTGCTATTCTTTTGTATATATCAGTAACTATAGTACTGCTCTGCACAATAGATTGGTAGTGTATAATTGAAGACTAATAATCTGCAAATTAATAGCCTAAGATTCAAGAAAATATAAGCTAACATTCGACTTCCTTCTGAGCGTATTTTAATTTCTACCCAGACTCATTTGTACTGAGTCTCTTGCAAAGTCAATCTTAAACTGAACTGAACTTTAGGCTCACAAAAGTAACAAAATCCATTCTGTACATTCAGAGCATACAAAGAGATCCAGCTAGTTTACATATTAAAGGTGACCCTGGTCCTGTGATTTGAATGTGTTTTGTGTTCCTATCAAGTCGTTTTCCTAATGGGGTTATAATGAAAGCATTTTCAGCAACTGAGTACTTCATTCCAAGAGATACACTGCTTTGTGTCTATACACCTGCACTATATCAAATGAATTAAAACTTAATCTTCATGAAGAATGCATTTACATGTAGGAAATCTGATAAAACATTTAATGCAAATCTGTTGTGCGCCCAGCATATCAATCTTATGTGTGCATCCTAAGTGAATATTTGATCATTGATGCAATTTTCTTTTTTTTTACTAAGTAATTACTGCACATCACTAAAATAATCTAAAAGCATGGATCTGCAATAAACTGCACAATGCGAATTCAATTAAAGGCCACATGTTGTTTCTCAGATTTTTAATATTGACTGTCCGTATCCCCTATAATTAAAAAAAACAAAAAAACACATAAATACAAAAAAAAAAAAAATCACACCTCTTTATATTGTTCCCATCAGTTCCCACCCATGGCTCTGGCCAGTTGCCACGTATCGAACTCTTCTAGGGAAGCCAGTGGGTAAATAGTAGTTTAAATTATTGTTCCCTTGAACAAAAGCAAGAAAATGATCATTTGAAGATGTGCTTCATGCTGGATGCATTTGCTCCCTAGTTACTTTTTGGAGCTTTGTACATATTCCAAAACCTATACTTTGTATGAAAGAACTGATTTTTAATCAGACACTGAATGATTGTTGCAGATTTGGTCAGGTTGGCTGAATTTTGACTTGAATTAACATAGATAAAGAGCCACTCAAGTTAAAATTCAGCTATGTTCACCAGATTTTATCCATGTGGATAAAAACCCAGTGTGTTTCTAGAATGTTTCTATTTCTCCCCTTGATTTGCAATGTTTGCACTGGATTTGCCTTGTCTGAACTGGATTATAGTCTAATTTCCTAAATCGTGAATGAATTTAAAGGAACACTATAGTCACCTAAACAACTTTAGCTTAATGAAGCAGTTTTAGTGTATAGATCAGGGTTTCTCAACCCAGTCCCCCTACCAGTCCAGGATTTAGGGATTACTTTGGTGTGTGTAAGGTGTTTAGAAAAAGAAAAAGAAAGTCTTAGGTGTTTTTTTTTTCTTTTTCTAAATACCTTAGACACAATCCTGGACTGGTAGGGGGTCCTTGAGGACTGGGTTGAGAACTCCTGGGATAGATTGTGCCTCTCAGGTTTCACTGCTCAATTCATTGCCATTTAGGAGTTAAATCACTTTTTCTTTTTATGCAGCCCTTGCCACACCTCCCCTGGCTCTGATTGACACAGCCTGCATGAAAAAAACTGGTTTCACTTTCAATCAGATGTAATTTACCTTCAACAGTTTTATCTCTTGCTCTGTAAATTGAACTTCAATCACATATAGGAGACTCTTGCAGGGTCTAGCAAGCTATTAATATATCAGGGGATAAGAAAATCTAAATTAAATAGAACTTGCAATAAAGGAAGGATAAACATTAGATGACTCTTTACATGAAGTGTTTAGGAAGGATGTGCAAGTCACATGCAGGGAGGTGTGACCAGGGTTAATAAACAAAGTGATTTACTCCTAAATGGCAGATAATTGAGCATTGAGACTGCAGGGGCATGATCTATACACCAAAACTCTTTAATTAAGCTAAAGTTGTTTTGGTGACTATATTGTCCATTTAAAACAAAAAATAGTATCTCACAAAAAAAGGTTATCACAAGTTATAGGTGGTTTTCAGTGTTTTATTCAAAGTTATAAATTCCAAAGATAATACATCTTTTAAGCTATAGATCAGTGGAACTTAGTCAGGCAATATGTAGTATGTTAATTTGGAGAGGAAATTTACTATTAGTGATGTCACTGGGGAAATGCACCAAACAAATAGCGACTTTATGTGGAAATAAATATGTGAAATTTCTTGTAGTTTTTGCTACTTATTTCATAATTTATGCTTAAAGGACCACTATAGGCACTCAGACCACTTCAGCTCAATGAAGTGGTCTGGGTGCCAGGTTTCACTGAGGATTAATCCAGCCTCTAGTAGCCGCTAGAGGCGCTCACGTGATTCTCACTGTGAAAATCACAGTGAGAAGACGCTGCACGTCCATAGAAAAGCATTGAGTAATGCTTTCCTATGGGTGGTTTGAATGCACGCGCGGCTCTTGGCGCGCATACGCATTCGGATCTGACGTCGGCAGGGGCAGGAGAGGTCACCAGCGCCGAGGGAGCCTGGCGCTGGAGAAAGGCAAGTGGCTGAATGGGTTTTAACCCTTTCAGCACAGCAGGAGGGGGGTCCTGAGGATGGGGGGGCCTAATGACCCTATAGTGCCTGGAAAACGTGTTTGTTTTCCTGGCACTATAGTGGTCCTTTAACTTTTTCGCTCTTTATTCTGAGACACTATTATTCACTAGATGTTTGTTTTTTCTACTTTTAGTTAAAAAGATTTATTGCTTTTTATGAAACAAATTGGATGTGAAACCCATTACAATAAATAACAATTGTGTTTTCTTCTGGAATTGCTCTGTGCAGTAAAGGTAAAGGGACACTATAGTCTATATACATATTCTTTTTGTTTGTTTGTTTTTTTATGCTTGTGGCATCTTGTTGACCCCATCTTACCCCCTTTTTAAATGTAAAAGTACGAGGAAGATAAACTTTTACATACCTTTAAATCAGTCCCCAGACATACTATTCACCGCTTCCTTTCTGTTCATCAAGCATGATGAATTCCCGTACAATCAATGTGAATGTAAAGTGCATGCACGTCAAGTGCTATGCTCTGCCAATGAAATGCTGAACACTATATTGTGCATGCACTATTATTGTGAACTTTGTTCACAATAAAATAATTGTTCACAATAACATAATTTAGATAACTGATGGGCAGGGATTGAAAATTGATGCAAAGTGACTATGATGGTTTTAAATGTGACAAAGGGCAACACTTTCATGTCCTGCACTGCAGAGTGAACGCTATGGAGAAAAAATAAAATAAAACAAATATTAGTACATAAAAGAACATTTTTTTGAAACAATTAAACATATAATGACTTTTTTTTTCCATTTTTTATTAAACATCTCAAAATGCCATTACATACATAGGGTCATGAAGATATCTGCAACGATAAGACAATCGCACAGTAAATGTAATTCAGTCGGTATGTCAATCTTGGTGCAGCTTCTAATACAGTGCTAATAATTTCGTGGTCGTCAGAGATTTCTATAATTAATAAGAAAATAATAAATAAAGAAATACATATTGCTATTACTACATAATAAATGCACATAAAGATAATAATTAAAAAAAGGTACTTACAGCCAATGAGCTATCTGGATGTCTGTTTAGGCAGCTTGTAGAAGGTTTCCAGCAGTGTCCAGGAGAAAAGAAGCCTTTTTTCTTCTTTTTCATTCTGATTTGTCAGCTCCAGCAGAGGAGAGGGAGCTATGCTCACACTGGATCCAGGAGTAAGTAGAAGTCAATTTCAAGTTTAGGAGTTCACAAAAGTTTAATATGATTATATAACATTTGATTTATTTAGCTGAAGAAGGGTGAATCGATTTAGCTTGAGACTTATATAACAACCTACAAGTAAAAGTATCAATAATGGCAGAACATTGTGGAACATTTGAAAGTTTTATAAATATTGTTAAATAAAAGCATATACATTTTTTTAGTATTGTCACACTCAGGTTGAGGTAGTCAAATTTATTTTTCACTCTGATGCAGAGTGAACCAAGTCAATTTCTTGTATAAATATTCTCCTAGCTATGTATTATGTTTATGATGTGTCCCATTTTGAGACGTGTAAAAATCATTAACAGCATTTTAGTTCCGAAGAAAGGTTAAAAAATGTAAATCTCTTTAGTTGGAAAAACGGCGCCTCAGAGGGGATATGATAACATTATACAAATATATTGAAAGCCAGTACAAGCTATTATCTGGAAATCTATTCATAAACAGGGCTATACATAGGACACGAGGTCACACATTTAGGCTGGAAGAAAGGAGATTTCATCTAAGGCAAAGAAAAGGTTTTTTTTTACAGTAAGAGTAATAAGGATATGGAATTCTCTGCCTGAAGAGGTGGTTTTGTCAGAGTCCATTTGAAAATGCTTATGTGCCGTTTAAAATAATAAAATTGTGCAATTGATTCTGGTTACTAAAACATGTTATATTTGGCTTCAATATTGGACCCACACATTTATTTCCAAATTAAAACAGATTATTCAGGGTTATAAGAATTGCAGAGGACTCAAAGTGAATTTCAAATTTCAGGCCAAAATAGTGAAACTAAAGCAATATTGCTATATAGTTACACAGATCAAATCAAAACAATACTTGCATCCATCAGGTTCAGCCTTTTCTGGATTGGACAAAGGTGAAAAGTTAGCGTTTTGCCAGTGATAGAAAAATAAGTAATTAATGCCCTTTATTACAGTTTTATTTTTATTAAAGGTGGGTTAATACAGGGGCAAACAATATAGTGTTAGGTATACAGGTTTGTAACATTTTATTACATGCCTTCACTGTTCTTACTATTCCCCTACATACTCCTCCTTTGTCTTGAGTTAGATCCCATGTCCTTCCTGTTCTATCTTCACTGTTTAGACTTTTAATTTAACATCTTCTCCACATTCTAGCCATCTTGTCCCCCAGCCCAGCAGACTCTCTTCCATTTAGGTGCAATCCATCATGGCTCTAGAGATTGCTACCAAACGCAAAACGAGCCCAGTGCTCTAAAAATCCCAAACCTTCCTTCCTACACCACAGCTTCAGCCATGCATCGCCTCCTAAATCTCCCACTACCTTTCCACTATAACTCTTGTCACAGGTAACATCAAATTGCAACCCTGGAAGTCCTATTCTTCAGTTTATTTTCTAATTCCCTGAAGTCATCCTTGCATTTAGACATGCAGCTATGGAAAGACATGGAAGACTTTTTCTAATGTGGTTATTTTGGCTTAAATTCACTTTGACTTTTTGGCAATTCTCACTTTAACTAATAAAACTGTACTTTTAACCCCTTAAAACCGGAGGACGTACAATTACGCCCTCTAATAGGCGGCTCTAAACGCCGCCGGGCGTAATTGTACGCCCTCCGGTTTTTGTTAACTTACCCGGTCGCCGGCGGTCCCACGCCGGCGATCGCGGTTGGGGGGACTCCCAGGGAGCCCCCCGCGGCACCTCCGTCCTCCTGGAAGCCCCCCAGCCATGTGAGAGTGGGGTCCTAGCGAGGACCCCACAATCACATGGCCGGGTATAGCTGGCTTCTGTATTGCCGGCAGGGGGGCTGCCTGTAATTAAAGGTGGTCCCCCTGCTGGCTGGAAATAAAAATAAAATAAGTTAATGGTGTAAAAAAAAAAAATTATATATACTTAGATCATATATATATATTATATATATATGATCAAAGTATATATATACACATATACATACACACATGTACACCGTCTAGGTGTATTTTACTATTAATATATATATAATTATATATATATATTAATATCAAATTACACGTAGACTGATACTGATTAAATATATATATAATTATTGTTATATATATATTTATATATAATATAAAAAAAAATAAAATGTAAATACGTTAAAAAATAAAATTAAAAAAATAATTAAAAATAAATAATTAAAAAATATATAGATGTGTGTTATTTCGTTCTAACTGTATTGTGAAATTAATATATATATATATATATCAAAATACACATAGAACGAAATAATATATATATCTATACACATAAATATATACGTATATATCACTATATATATACCTATATATAAATAAAAATATTTAAAAATTATATAGATATATACATATATATACACATACGTATATATATACATATATTAATTCTACATATATATTTATGTAATATTTTTACATAATTAGGTATCTTAATTAATTACAATTAGCAGGACCTGCCTGACAACCCATGCCGAAAGTAAAGGGAATTTAATTTGCTAGCACTATATTTAACCCTATAACTTTCCGAGACACCATAAAACCTGTACATGGGGGGTACTGTTCTACTCGGGAGACTTCGCTGAACACAAATATTAGTGTTTCAAAACATTAAAATGTATTACAACGATGATATCGCCAGTAAAAGTGACGTTTTTGCATTTTTCACGCACAAACAGCATTAAACGGACAATATTATTGCTATGATACTTTTTACTGTTTTGAAACACAAATATTTGTGTTCAGTGAAGTCTCCCGAGTACAACAGTAACCCTCATGTACAGGTTTTATGGTGTTTTCAAAAGTTACAGCGTCAAATATAAGGCTTGCGTTTCATTTTTTTCACATTAAAATTCGCCAGATTGGTTACGTTGCCTTTGAGACCCTATGGTAGCCCAAGAATGAAAATTACCCCTATGATGGCATACCATTTGCAATAGTAGACAACCCAAGGTATTGCAAACGGGGTATGTCCAGTCTTTTTTAGTAGCCACTTAGTCACAAACACTGGCCAAAATTGGCGTTTTTTGCATTTTTCACACACAAACAAATACTAACGCTAACTTTGGCCAGTGTTTGTGACCAAATGGCTACTAAAAAAGACTGGACATACCCCATTTGCAATACCTTGGGTTGTCTACTATTGCAAATGGTATGCCATTATGGGTGTAAATTTCATTCCGGGCTACTATACAGTCTCAAAGGCAACGTAACCAATCTGGCGAATTTCAATTTCAAATGTAACGTGCTATATTTGACCCTGTAACTTCCCAAAACGCCATAAAACCTGTACATAGGAGGTACTGTCTTACACGTGAGACTTTACTGAATATAAATATGTGTATTTTATTGCAGTAAAAGCAAACAGTATTATGACACTGACCGTTAAAATATAATGTAGAACTAAAAAAATCCAAAAAAAACGTATTTTCTCCCATTTTTTTCATATTAAATTATGTTTCATAGCTAAATATTTGATATTAAATGAAAGCCCTGTTTCCCCTGAATAAAATGATATATAATAAGGGTGGGTGCATTTACTATGAAAGAGGTGTATTACGGTTGGACAGACATGTAGCGCAAATGCCAGCTTTTGTTTACATTTTGTTTTGTTCACAATGTGTACATTTGGCTCCGTCCTTAAGGGGTTAAAAGGTTTCTGAAAACACTGGTTTTTTTTGTATTGTAGAATTGAACCTATTTTGTTTATGATGGTATTGTTCAAAGTAACACTAATGTAACATGTTGTTATCTAGATACTTCCAAAGTTATAACAGCTTCCATGCTCAGATGCTCAGGATGGTTGATCACTTAAACTTCTTTTATAACAATTAAACATAAATGACTGCCACCTAGTAACATAAAATACTTTGAATCTACTATTGTTTGTTCAACAGGGTGGATTAAGTGCCCAAGCCTTTGTTCGAATTGAAATAGAAGACATAAATGATAATGCTCCTACATTTGAGCCCACAACGTATATGGCAAGTATTAGCAGTCATGCTCAGCCTGGGACGGAGATACTTAATGTCTTGGCTTCAGACAGAGATGGAGGAAGCTTTGGTGAAGTTACATATGAGCTTATTCCTGGTGACCTGTCATCTTTGTTTACTGTGGACTCATCAACAGGTACCTGTATGCATATCAACTCTGTAACTCAGTAAATGTAATTATTGAATCCATGATTTCTGTTGAGACAAGCACCTAATATAACAATTGGTATTAGTAGTTCTCCATAATTGGAAAGAGCCCCAGAGCTTATTTGTAAAATTAAAGTGAAAATGAGATATAGTGAGATGAGGTATGAGATTAGCTGGGAATTCCAAAGACGAATATATGAAGGCGAGGAACTCTGCCATATAAGATAATTACGTTAAAAACCCCCAAAACAGTCTATAGTATTTCAACAGTAACAATTACAAAAAAAGGGTTTATGCAAAGTGATGTGGATCACTATGGAAATAAAATCAGAGAATATGAAAAAATAACATATTTTGCAAAGTTAAAATCAATGTTAATATTTTGTAAGTCAAAAACTGTAAAATCCGGGTAGCAATATGTCCAGAAATTAAGAAGTTGTACCTGGGGAACAATTGATGTCAAGAACATATAAAGAAGATGAATGAAAAGCATGCCAAATGTTGGAAATGGAAGAGAGATGGGTAGGGGCAGGAGGCATGCATTAAAATGTAAGATGGGATAAAATAAGGATACCATCACCACATCCCTGTCTATCTCTAGGTCCTATGATGTAGGTGAGGTATAAACCATTAGACAAGAAGGATCAGCAGACAGAGATTAAGACAAACTACTGAACTCCATTTGGGTTTCATATGCATTCAAGTTTCTTATGTATTTAGGTAGTATTCATATTGCAAAAACTGTATAAAGTTGTCAAGAGAAAAGGAGCTAGTTGAATGAATGAGCTTTGTGTGGCACCCATAGAAGTTTGAAGGGAAATAAAAAATTGCCAGTTGAATAAGAAGTATTTGCTTCCAAATAGTTATTTATTTGACGTAGAGATCCACTAGCAAATTGTATCCATTTAGTTTGCTCATTACAGATTAACAATTTATGTTGGTCCCCTTCTTTGAGAGTTCTTCTATCCACTGCCTGCTGATTATTTCTCCACATCTTTTAAAGGTGCCCCTGACTTTTCTGATAAAAACTCTCTGAGGACTATTCTTACCTTTCTATAATCTAGTCCAGGGCTGGACAAACAGTAGATCCCCAGATGTTCTAGAACGTCAGCTGCCACATTGCTTTGCCAGTCTTTAGAATGGAAAAGCATCATTGAAGTTTCAGTTCTACAACATTTGGGCTCTACTGTTTGCCCAGCCCTACTCTATATACTATATCACCCACACATTAGTCCTCAGTGCCGCCTTGTTTCAACCATTTTCTTTCTCTGCACTATACTCATTCCCCATCTGCACTCAGTTGCACTTTTCCCAGATACTCTGACCATGTGAACATGTAAAAGTACATAAATATATGTGAAGGCAGTGTGTTCAACACGCGTTTTGTGTATTTCCCACAATCCTAGTGTGTAGCGTCTCTTTCTTCTGTCTCACCTGAACTGTTTTCTGCTGCTTATCCCTATGCTATAGCTTGTGCAATGCAAAATAGTAACTGGATGACAGTTTTGAAGTGTATTTGAAAGTAAAGTTGCTATTTTGCTGTTGCCTAAATGAGTGGATACACTGTGCACTTGGCCGCTGATTTTGAGTTCAATTACTTTCATTTGAGTTAATTGCTACAGCCATTAGTGAATGAATTATGGTGGCTGTCATTGCTGCCAGACAAATCACAGACAAGAAAATAGCATGTTTTTTAACAAAAGGTAGAAAATGTCCAGACTTTACAAATGGGATGTAACAAGCTATGTGTACAGTTCATACAAATCGGTGGGATAACACTTTACACAGTCCATACCCTGATGAACTGATGAGAGAGTAACAAGTCATAATTCAATATTAGGTGCTCCTAATATTTTGAGATATATATATATATATAGCGCAGATTGGATTAGCCATAATATATATATATATATATATATATATATATATATATATATATATATATATTGCAAAATATTGGTGTATATACAGGTGACACTCGAAAAATTAGAATATCGTGCAAAAGTTCATTTATTTCAGTAATGCAACATAAAAGGGGAAACTAATATATGAGATAGACCCATTACATGCAAAGCAAGATAGTTCAAGCCGTGATTTGTCATAAGTGCGATGATTATGGCTTACAGCTCATGAAAACCCCAAATCCACAATCTCAGTAAATTAGAATATTGGGAAAAGGTGCAATATTCTAGGCTCACAGTGTCCCACTCTAATCAGCTAAGTAAGCCATAACACCTGCAAAGGGTTTCTGAGCCTTTAAATGGTCTCTCAGTCTGGTTCAGTAGGAATCACAATCATGGGGAAGACTGCTGACCTGACAGTTGTGCAGAAAACCATCATTGACACCCTCCATAAGGAGGGAAAGCCTCAAAAGGTAATTGCAAAGGAAGTTGGATGTTCCCAAAGTGCTGTATTAAAGCACATTAATAGAAAGTTATGTGGAAGGGAAAAGTGTGGAAGAAAAAGGTGCACAAGCAGCAGGGATGACCGCAGCCTGGAGAGGATTGTCAGGAAAAGGCCATTCAAATGTGTTGGGAACTTTCACAAGGAGTGGACTGAGGCTGGCGTCAGTGCATCAAGAGCCACCACACACAGACAGCTCCTGGACATGGGCTTCAGATGTCGTATTCCTCTTGTCAAGCCGCCCCTGAACAACAAAGAAGCGTCTTACCTGGGCTAAAGAAAAAGCACTTCATGCTTCCTTCTGCAGACAAGCTTTATGGGGATGCTGACTTCATTTTCCAGCAAGACTTGGCACCTGCCCACACTGCCAAAAGCACCAAAGCTTGGTTCAATGACCGTGGGATTACTGTGATTAATTGGGCAGCAAACTCGCCTGACCTGAACCCCATAGAGAATCTATGGGGCATTGCCAAGAGAAAGATGAGAGATATGAGACCGAACAATGTAGAAGAGCTGAAGCATCCTGGTCTTCCATAACACCTCAGCAGTGCCATTGGCTGATAACTTCCATGCCACGCTGCATTGAGGCAGTATTTGCTGCAAAAGGGGCAGAAACAAAGTACTGAGTCCATATGCATGCTTATACTTTTCAGTGGTTCTATGTACTATGTACACTCCTTGTTTTATTGATTGCATGTAATATTCTAATTTACTGAGATTGTGGATTTGGGGTTTTCATGAGCTGTAAACCATAATCATCACACTTATGACAAATCACGGCTTGAACTATCTTGCTTTTCATGTCATGCTTCTATCTCATATATTAGTTTCCCCTTTTACGTTGCATTACTGAAATAAATGAACTTTTGCACGATATTCTAATTTTTCGAGTATCACCTGTATATCATATTAATTAGTTCTGTATATGAACCAATAAGGTGATATCCTGCATGTTAATCCCCCTGATGTGATTCCAGCATTTGTGCAGACCGTATTTTGTACCAAATTCTGATTAGCATTTTACCTCTGTCATTCTAGTGCAGTGTTATGACTCAGATGATGAGTTGCAGAGGCTGAGGGAGAACATGCCATGCATGCCAATGCTACAGCATTTAATCAGCCAGCCAATAACCAGTGACTGCAGCAGGAATACGCATATTTCTGCACATGAGCTGCTGTATTTTACAAATCCTATAAAGCTCACCTACCTCTCTTGCTGGCCTAGTAGTGCTAACTGTTCTGGTATCTTAGCTGCTCCAGAATGCAAATCTAATGAAGCTCAGCCAGCTCAATGACCATCCCATCAGAAATACATATTATTATATTTTTTTTTAACTAGAAGTCCTTTTGAGTGACTGAACATGATGGGTTTGTAGTTCACGTGTGCTGGGCTGTGGAGTTTATGCTTTTATCTATGGCTTGGCATGATAAATATTGTATCTCTATACCACCTCTGTACCATTGGCTGTTTGCATTAATTCCTAATTTTACATCACCCGGAAAATGTTAGCAGTTATGCAAAGTACTCATTGTACATTGCACACATTCCCAGCTGTAAAGTTATACAGAAGATTTTTACATTCTGCAAAGAAAACAGGAATAAAGCAATAGCTTAAAGCAAAATTGCCATTGCTGAGATATATGCACATAAACAAAGTTAGATGGTGCTATTTATTTTTTAGAATCTCACCAGATTTATATTTATTTTTGCCTTCCTGGCCCATCGGGCATGCAGTGTACAGTGAATTATATAAAACCCTGCTAATGAATGTTACACAGTTGCACCATTAAAGGAATGCCCAAATGAGCACACTCAAGACATCATGGAGCAGCAAAGCCTGACCTGCCATGTCACATGGTCTCTCTTTCTGTGTAACACACAATTCTGCCTCAGAAGCCTAGCAGTGTCACCGGTGTTGGGAGGACTGAGGGAAAGTGCACTGTAAGCACCTATTTATCTGCACATTCATGGCAAATTTGGAATTGAATTCCGGACATTTTAAGTCCATACACTACACTGGCACTGTGGCATTGCAAGCATGATGACATGATGAGCTCCCTTTGTGGGTGGACATGTTGTTTCTGACACTAAATGCATCATGGGCGTGCCCATTGCTGACTCTCCCCATCTCAATCCCTACCTTTTTCGTTATTAACACTAGCAAAAATTGTCAGGTCTGTTGAAGCAGTCCTGAACACAGAAAGGCAGCAGAAGCAAAAGGGTCTTTAACCCTAAAGCATTTTTTAGCCCAGTAAATGCTTCATATAGTTTACAGGGATTAGGGTATGTGAGTCTGTCAGTTCCAGGGAATTCACTGTTTTTGCTTTTAAAGCTGCCCTGGCATTCATACTTCTGGTTTACATTTAGCAATGTTCATGGTACCCAGGTTTAAATATCAACTTTCTATGCCAGAAATTCTGTGTCTATAAAGGACAACTTTTCTCACACCTTAAACCTCATTCGCAATAATGGATCAAACTGTGAATGCATGTTGCACAGGGGTATGACGTAGGCACGCCTTCCTACTTAATCATCAAATCAGGTTTTGTTTGGGGACTGCCATTCATTTTTTTATATGATGTTAAATGTTAATTCCAGTCATAACATGTCTTCAATTTTATTTTTCATATGCCTCACTGTGACAATGCCCAGTTGCTCCAAACATACCCACAAGTTATCCACAAGTCCATATTTTATGTTATGTACTATGGCTCCTTGGTATATCAGTTACTGGGATTGTGATATTCTGCCAATGATTATAACCCCACCAACATCTCCTTATAATATTCTTTCAGATGAACACTCTTTTTTTTCTACCTGTTTGTCTTACTGGTCTCTTACTGGTGTAGATCAAAACTTATTGAATACATTTGACCTTTGTCCCCGACCACAAATATATATATATTTTCATTCATATATCCATTCTATAGCCTATACAAATAATGTAGCAAACAGAAAATGTCTCTGTTAAATAAGATTCTCTGTGCGTAGCTAGCAGCGTCGTGCCTGTATCTTTAGCATTCTTTAGGCAGCAGTATTTTGTATTTTGACACATATTGATGATTGTGTTCTAGTGCCAATGTGTTTTCTAAAATAACTCTGTAACATCCCACTCATCAGACTTTAGCTCATGGCATCTACAAGAGGAACATATTCTGCAGTATAGAACAAGTTAATGATAACCAGAATCCTGCTTAACCGCTATAGAGAGCTATGTGACTTACATTAAGAGATATCTGTTTACCCCCTTCGAAAATCAATCCAGTGCCTGATAGCTCACACTGTTCTCCTGCTGTTAATGGCATTCTTGTCTGAGTTATGCACCTGTTTTCATTTTTTCCTATAGTAGTGCTTACAGCTGAAAGCTAGGCCTCTCGGGTGCCTCTGAATGTCTGCTGTTGGTGAGATTACTGCAGTTGTGAGTAGAATATTATTTCCAGAGTTAAGAGTGTTGGCAATAATATATTTGAGTTGGACATATATAATTTTTGCTAAGAATTATAAGCAAGAAGGATTAGTGCAGCAAAGCTTCTTATTATTCAACAACATTAACAAAAAACAACAACAACAGAACCTTATGATAACAAGAAAGCATTAGCAGAGTTAAATATGTATAAAGAGACTTTCCAAGCACCATAACCACTACAGCCTGCTGTAATTGTTCTGGTGACTATAGTGTCCCTTTAAGCATATTTCTAATGTACAGAGAAAACAAGCACAAGTATCAGACCGAAGTCTGATCCTTATAGTGAAAATATGGACTGAGTGGATAATAAGGGCCTAACCCAATTCAGACTTAAACAGAAGAGGACATTTGAGAGAAAGTACCCCACACCCCAATGGCCGGGAGACAAAATCTCAAACTAAAACCACCACTAAATAAATGTAATTTTCTTTGGCAGTGCTAGAATTGAAATCTCAAATAGTCTTTGTATTTGAATACACCATATAAGACATGTACATACAGAAATTGAATTGAAATTTATTTTGAAAAACGTGAAAAACAAATGTGACATGAAAAAATGGTGAAAAGAACTTAAAAAGGAACCTAGATGCACCGATATAGGCATCTATTGGAATTTCTTGTGACTCCCAGTGGTTCTACATGATTATAACCCCTTAATTTGTAACAGTCTCTACTTGAGAAAAGGTTATATCATATGTATCCACTTGTATTGCTTTATGTATGTAGCTAGAGTTTATTGAGGTGGCAAGTCCCCATCTGGATAATATCAGTGTACTAAAGGCCAACAAACATTGTGCAGTGTACTCTAAGTCAGTGTGAAGATTATAGATAAACTCACATAATGGCTGGAAACCTAACACATTAAATAGGCCACAATTACAGTACCAAAACCGCTAGGATGGAGTGTATTACATTTACTTATCATGGGTGTCTGCGGCAAAAATCTGCAGTAAGAATCCAAGTCAATAATAGTTTCTTTATATATCGTACTCTGGCAGATATACTAACAGAAACAATATATATGCCACTATTGAGAACCCATTAGAGACACTTCACATGAAATCTCTTAGACTTCTCTGCAAGATAAGTCTTCATAGAGTAAAATCTGTTAGATATATTGTAATTACATAGTCAGAAATGAAAATATATTAAGGAATCGTAATCCCATCATGTCCTTTAATGCTCTAAGGGGAGAGGATAGTGATCTATTTTATAAGTGTATGCCTATGTTCCAATTCAAGACCTCCCACCGAGCTGCTTCAAGGCAGCCCCCCCACGTCAATACAACAAAAGCCTTCTTTCCTAGGGATAGTAGTTGCCTGCCATCGTTTCCCTAGATATTCTATATTTAAAAAGCATACATGCGAGTGGCAGCCACCCGACGCGCGTTTCGGCGCTACAATGTGCCTTTTTCAAGAACAACCCACCGATTGTTACCTCGTGGGTATATATTTCTAATGTATTGGGGAAGAAAACAGCAGGATTACCCACTAGGCAATATACTGGGTCGGCTAGGTCCCGGACACTGTGGCCCTGTATGGGCCTGGTGCTCCAGCTCTCGCTGTTAGAGGACCCTGCTTGAGCCCGCAGGGAAATCTCCTTGCTCTGAGCTGTGCTCCCTCACCTGTTAGCATTAACATTGTGAATTGCACCTTCTATTGAGAACAGATCACTTTCCCCCAGGCTTCTCCATGACACAGACCACCACAGCCATTGCCACAGTCATTAACTTAGAACCATACCACGTACCACGTGAGGGCTCTTAAAGTGATCTGCACCTGATATTGATGCAGACTACAATGCCCCCCAAACGGACCACAAGGGATCCTGCTCCCCAGCATACCTCCACTAGAACAACCGATTATGCAAATAATGGCTTCCACTGGACCAGGAGGAGGGAACATTTAAAACATTCCCCATACACAGACACTACACACACAACGTTCATCCACACTCAGATCCCTCAACACACAAACTCAACCACTACACACACATCACTCAACAAACACACACAGACAGGGCTGCAATCAGAAACCTTGGGGCCCCTAATACACCTCAAGGTTTGTGTCCCCGGGATCCTACCTCCAAGCCTACCCTCAGGACCACCCTCCAAATCTGCCCTCAAGGCCCACCTCCAAGTACATCCACAGTGATGCAGTGTGTTAAGAGTGGATATAGGGTGTGTATGTTATGAATGGAGTGTGTGTTTGTGTATTGGATTCAGTGTGTGTAAAGTGGACATGTATGTAAGTGCATGTGTAGTGGATGCAGTGTGTGTGTATATAGTGGATGCAGTGTGCGTATATTGTGTATTTAAATATATATATATACATATATATATTAACATAAATGTTAGCATGTTTTTGTATGGAGTATGTGTGTGAATGTTGGTGTTTGAATGCAGGTGTGCATTTGTGTGTAGAGTATACACTTCCACACACACTGATAAGCATACACACATAGACACATATACTAACACATATGCAAATACACAGACTCACAGATACTGACACTGACACACAGATACACACATTGACACACCGATACACACACAGACGCATAGATACAGACACACACAATGACACATGGTTACACACACAGATACACACACATATATCCACATTGATACACGCACAGATACTCAGACAATCAGATACACATTGGCAAGAATACACATACACACAGATACATACTGACACACACTGACATAAAAGGCCACACAGATACAGACACACTGACACATGTTACATACACAGACACACACATATACCTACACAAATACACAAACACTCAGATACACACTGACACAGAATATACACACACTGACACACACAGATACATACTGACACAAAAGGACACAAAGGTACACACACACAGACACACTGACACACACACACACACACACACACAGACATACATACTGACACCCTCCTGTTTCTTATCTTTTAGATGGAGAATGACTGGGGCTGATGGGAGTTGATATTGCTCTTCCCTCCTCACTGCCTCAGCTCTGCTTCCCTTGTGATGTAAGCTTGGAGGAAGAGACCGACTGTCACTTCCTCCCAGCACTGACTGTGGCTGACATAATTAAAGGGGGCTCTGTCGCACTATTAAAGGGCTCAGCACTGCCCCATCAATGTGCGGATCCTGGTGCATCTGCGCCAGCGGCAGTTGCGCCACTACAGATAGGGAATGTGGGGCCTTGGCCGCCGGGCCTGTGACAACCATCATGGTTTTCTTCTCCCGATGACAGCCCTATACAAAAATACACTCAGCCTCCCCCCCACACACAAAGTCCGAATTCCTCAACTTAAAAATTATATATCGACTTATCAAGAAAGAAACAGTGCCACTTAAACCACTAAAAATTACTCCTGCAGCTGTTTTTCCTCTTTTTGTATTCATTTACAAGATGGAATTATAAAACTTCACACTTCAAAGTTTACATCTGTTCTTGTTCTCAATGATTATGTTTTTTATACAGCGATTTAATATAATAATGTAAGTATAACAACGTATAATTGCAAAAATGCCTGATATTGCCTAGCCATTACAGTAGGCAATATTTTAATATTCAGTATTGCTGTATACTAATAGGCAAATTTTTGTGCCATTTTTGTTTGCCATATTTCCTGTAAATATCACATGGATGAAATTTGAACCATAGTACACCGGGATAAAACTGGACTCATTCAAACCAATGAATTGTCTTATGGACGAATCTATTTGGATGAACTTAATATTGTTGCCGTGCATAAATCTAATACATGTTTTGGTTAATTTTGATTTTTCAGAAAAAATATGATGCTTTTGTTTATTGTTCATGTTTATAGTAATAATTGTAAAAACTGAAGTTGCCTGGCATATCTTCCAACTAAATATTTTCAGACGTGGAGCAGTATTCATGATAGAGCTGTGGTTGCTGGCATCCTTAAGAAAACATCATTTCTGCTTCTATTTAGATAGGGATTATTGGTTCCCAAATTATTACTCTCCAATAGAGAAACTACAGGGAGCAAAGACTCTTGCACTTTTTCAAGTGAGCCATGATTCTCATCCTATTTACTAAAGATTTACTCAAGTGAGTGTCGAAGCAGACAACAGAGATGTGTGTTTATCCTATATGTCTTTAATTTTTTTTTTTAATCTTATATCACTATGATACTAAAAACTATGTATACCTTGCTGGGAAGAAATTGAATAATTCCATGTTAAATAACAGCAGTGCTCAATACCAATTACTCACTTTAAAACTAGATATTGTTTTAACAACATTTGCTTGCAAATATAATTGTCTGCATATTTCCCTTTATTTTCCAGTGACCATAACCTTTTTATTACAATAGTGTTCTTTTAATTATAACAGGGCATGTGCTGCACAGTTAAGAATAGTTTAAAGTGTATCCTTGTTTCCTCGGGCAAGTTATTTTCTAGGATTTAGTGCAGACTGTCAATATAGCTCCAAACCAGATGTAACATTTGAATGCATTCCCACATTCTTTTCTTACTACGAATGTCCCAAAACAATGACTCCCCATACCATCTTATATGTCCCCTCTTGTACAGTTTTTAAGCAGTTAGAGTTCCCATACAGTGTTTTATGTTTATACATTTGCCAAACATGGGCACATTTAGTTCAGCCGTAAACAGACTATAGAGGAGTTGTAGCCAGATATAGAGCTTATTACTGGAAAGTGTTTTACGTTCTTTAGATTGTAAATACTGATGCAACAAGTATACAAAATCATGATCTTTGATTGTGTTCTAGGTTATTTCTGTATATAAATTAAAGACACTGACTAATATATTCTGAAACCTTTCAGTAACTAACACATTTATTTTATTCTTCCGGATAAAGTATTGGTATATAGTTAAATCTCATTTATTTCATTATGTAAGCATGTGACCTACTGGCATGTGACCTACTGAAAACAACTATCCAAACTACAACCCCAAGCTTTACTTAGTTAGAAACAAATCTTGTCTAGATTACTTAATAAAAATGTATTGTGCAAATTATAGCATATGGAACTCTGAAACTGTGTTAATAATCTCCCAGCAATATTAACCTTTCCACCAGTATGAACTCCCTTAAATGATTGGTCTCACTTTAAAGGGACTTTCCGGTCTCCTAAAGCACTTTAGCTTGCTGAAGTTGTTTATGTGTGAAGTGTCTGTCCTCTTTTTTTCATTTTAGAAAAAGTGCAGATTGTAGTAGACATTACAAATTAAATTAACACTATTGTGTCAGGAACACAAACATGTATTACTGTTACTGTAATGTTAACTAACTATTTAGGTGTCTGACTCATTTAGAATGTAGTAAAAAAAACACCCTTTTCCCATGTGGAGCTGGTCTCGCAGCGGTTGGCTCCACCTCCATAGCTGAGATCATTAAACTTGATGAACTCAACAAATGCTATTGTGTAATTGTGTATGTGCAGGAAAACACTGTGCTGCACCAGTCAGCATCTACTCATAGAGATTAACTGAATAAATGCATCTCTATGGTGAATGTACATGCAGAGCGTAGAGACAGTGAACGCCAGTGCTGCACAATGTGCCACACCGGACTACCATTTGAGTAACTGCCACTAGAGGTGTTCCTAGGCAGCAATGTACCATGCACAAGCTATAGACATCAGAACACTACATTAATCTGTAGTGGTTCTGGTGACTATAGTGTTTATTTAACCTTGTTACACCCCCTTGGCTGTCAATCAATCACACATAAAGGTACGGAATTAGGAAGTTATCTACCAAACAGCATAATAATTTAGTATTATTATATAGGCAATTCCCCATGATAGTATATAATAAGGGGGTATCTACCAAACAGCAACCTAATTTAGTATTCTTACATAGGCAATTCAACTTAATAGTACATAATTAGGGAGGTATCTACCAAACAGCAACCTAATGTGCTATTCATAACAGGCAATCCCACATAAGGGCACCAAATTAGGGTGCTATCTGCTAAACATAACCCTAATTTGTTATTCTGAAATAGGGCAATCTCACATAAAGGTACTGAATTAGGAAGCTATCTTCTAAACTGCTCCCTACTTTAATATCCTTTAATAGGCAATCCCACATAAGGGTACCAACGTAGAGAACTATCTAATGGAGATCTATAAAACAGCACACTATAGGGGGTAACACATTTTGCTTGGCACTGATTTGGTAATTATGCAATACCGGCTGAGCCGAAGTTCGGAATTACTGTATCAAAACAAATCGAAAACCAACTGAATTTTTTCCCCGTGCCCATGTCTACTGTAAATTCACCATCAGCCCGGAGTCACTCTCCACAGGGAAACTTCTCCGTCTCAACTGAAATCATCAGTAATGGTAACTTTTGTCTAATCCAATGATTCTAATGGAGGTGCATACTTGACAATCGCCATGAGAAGCACACAGTGTTGTGTGTCATCATGCTGGGCGTGATGATGCCAAATACAAAAAAACCTGTAGTGGCTGTCAGACTGACAACCATTAGAGGAGTAGTAGACAAATGTAAACATGACAGTTTCTGAGAAATGGTAATGTTTTATATAGTCCCTGAAAACAGACAGCATCTATGCACCAAGATGGAGTTATTTTTGTGCCTATAGTGTCCATTTAAAAAATGCTGTCAGTTTTATTTATCCTTTACACATGAAACCTTTAATTTTACTATATTATTCATGAGTTTCAAAATAGCAGACTTAAAAAACAGACAAAACACAATGTATTCTTCCTCATAAAACAATGTACCGTATTTTTCGCTCCATAAGACGCACTTTTTTCCCCCTCAAAAGTGAGGGGAAATGTCTGTGCGTCTTATGGAGCGAATGTGAAGAATTACTTACCTGTCTTGGAGCGTGGGCTGGCTTCACAGCGCGCTCCGCGGTCCAGGAACTTCTATTTCAGGTTCCGGTTTCCGGCGGGACTGAAAGGAAGTGCAGCACACTGAGTGTGCACCTTGGAACCTGAAATATTAGTTCCTGGACCGCGGAGCGCGCTGTGAAGCCGGCCCACGCTCCAAGACAGGTAAGTAATTATGGGACATGGGGAGGGGGAGACACTATGGGACAAGGGGAGGGGAGGAGACACTATGGGACAAGGGGAGGGGGACACTATGGGAGAAAGGGAGGGGAGACACTATGGGACAAGGGAGGGGAGACACTATGGGACAAGGGAGGGGAGACACTATGGGACAAGGGGAGGGGGGACACTATGGGACAAGGGGAGGGGGAGACACTATGGGACAAGGGCAGGGGGGGACACTATGGGACAAGGGGAGGGGGAGACACTATGGGACAATGGCATGGGGGGACACTATGGGAGGGAAAGTGCTCTATAGGACAATGGGAGGGGGGACACTATGGGACAATGGCATGGGGGGACACTATGGGAGGGAAAGTGCACTATGGGACAATGGGAGGGGGGGACACTATGGGATCAGAACACTAATGGACAAGGGGAGGGGGGGTTAAAGAACACTATGGGACAGGGTAGGAGGGGTTAACAATCACTATGGGACAGGGTAGGAAAAAAAATATTCTGAACAAACTGTCCCATGGTAAGAAACACTATGGAACAGTTTGTTCAGAATATTTTTTTTTCTGGGTTTCCTCCTCTAAAAACTAGGTGCGTCTTATGGTGAGGTGCGTCTTATGGAGCGAAAAATACGGTAAATATCAGCCACCTCCATGAGGTATCACCATAGGCACTCTTTTGTAATAGAATAAAAGCTCACCTTATACTTCTAAATCGACTTCTTGAGGCGGAGGAAGAGGAAGCCATAGTAAAAGACAATAGAAAGGAAAAGAAAAGTACATATACACTGGTATATACCCACACACACACACACACATATTTTAATATATATATATAAATATACACATACATATACACATTTACACACCTATACATAAGTACATACATATATGCTAAAACCTAAATACCCCTATTCATATGGCTAATATAAAATTCTCAATATTCTCAATTAAGAAATTGATTTAAGAAAAAAACATTCTCACCTTGCAGCAGTTATTAGGATAATCTAACACTTTACAACACAACTAAGTTCCCCAAAAGCAGAACTTTTTAATAAATGAAAACCTAAAGTAAAGTACCACCCCAAACACCATTCTACCTTAAGCCACCATTTATACACTGCTGATGCTTTAAGGGACTCCCACGCATGCGCAATCGCACCTGAGAAACACCGGTAGGCCATTTTGGATTTTCCGAACACACAGAGAAGAGACCTAAGCAGAGAGCTCGGTAAGTTAAATTTTATTTTAAAAAAAGGTGCCCCACTATCTCCTGATAAGAAGACCAGTCCAGAAGTTGTGGGGAAAGAGGAAAACAGTTGACTATTTTGGCCAGCCTCCATATTTGCACACCTAAATAGATGTAAGCAAATAGGTAGGGAAAATAGAGAGATATTAAGCAAAATAATGGGGGCCTCCTTACTAACTCTAGAATAATTATAATCCCATGAGAGATATTTAGATATTCCTCAATTACCATATCCTAAAATAGTAATCATAACCCAGGGAGTCGCAAACTGCTTGGGCGGTACCTGGGTTATTCCTTAGGGAGAGAGGCTGAACTCCCAAGGGGCCATATTAAAAAACTTATGGCAGGTTATTTCTAAAAAAAAAAATTTTTAAGCTGCCTAACAGCTGGAGGACAGGAAAAAAAGACTGCCGTATAGGGGAGGATGGTCCTTATATATGTTAACTCAAAATGTATTATTCCTATCCTATCAGCTGAGAGGGAGGAGCTTAACCCATTGGTGATGCTGACATGGATTAGCCAGAAAAATTTATATATGGAACACAATTTAATATGAATAAAATACAAAAAATAAAAAGTGAGAGGAATTAAGAAAATTTATTTTCCAAGTTCTGCATGGCATTTTATCTGTGAATGTCATAACCTTTACTGCAGGAAAACATATCTGGATGCTGTTATGTCCTACAAGTACAACAATGCCCCCCATGTTCAGGTTTCATGGTGCTTTGGAAAATTACATGGTCAAATATAGAGTTTACCCAGGTCAGTTTTTAAACATTGAAATTTGCCAGATTGGTTTGCTGGTCTTATGTTGCCCTTGAGAAAGTATAGTAGCCCAGGAATGAGAATTTTACAACATGACAGGAGGCTTCATATTTTGCATAATCTCTATTTACTAGCTCCACACAGCAGCAAAAAAATCACTTCTCTGGGGCTCAAGGTTTTTTTTTTTCGGTTACTGGGGCTGCATGTTAATGTTCAATTATGCCATTTATACAAGATGTTCAAATAGATTTCACCCATAACCTTGTATTAACTATTAGAGCATGGATTAGTGCTCTCTGGTCTTCACTCAAGGGGTGAGCCCTCTACTATATTTTTATTGCACTGTGCTACTGAATGGAGACATGATGTTGCAGCCTCTGTTAACTACTGGACAGGATTTCCAGGACATACTGCTTAAAGGAATTTCTCCCATAATCTTGAATGAACTGTTTGAGCACAGATTAGTGCTCTCTATCAGGGCTGTGAGCTGTACTTAAGGGTTTATACCCTGTGTAACTGGGGTGAGCCCCCTACTATATGTGTGCTACACTGTGCTGCCTCTGTTTACTGGGTGAGCCCCAGTCTATTTTATTTGGCCACTGTTAAGATTACAACCCTGTAGGGTTTCTTTTAGCATTGCTTGCTACTATTGTAGTCTGGTCTGTTTGCCCTGCGTCTTGCCATTGCCTCCTAATTTGTGCCTTCTACAAGGGTGTCCCAAATCATGATCTACCTGTTAAATATCATAAATCTACCTGTCTAGTTTTTTGGGTGAGCCCCAATTCTGTGTCACACGAGTTGCCACTATGGAAGATTCCCTGACTAACCCTGTGAAATTTCAGGCCATGATACAAGCAGCGGTGGTGGTCACCGATACCAGCCACCAGACGAGCCCACTATGGGGTGGACTCTGATGCCTTAGATGTCTCCGCTAAGTGGTCTCCCCATCACATCAAGCACCACTGGAATGACGAACGCACTAGACCTTTACAGTCTAAGGACAAAGCCTCCGCCAAACGCAGCAGGCCGACTCAGGCACCTGTCCCAACCCCACGGATAGACCCCTCCTCAGACGAGAGCCGCGACCTACTCCATTATCTGTCCATGCTGTACAAAAGGCAAGTGGAGGCATCAGGTTCTGACGACAATTGGGGTTTGGAATCCACATATGGCTCCGCATTCATATGCAAGACTTTTCTGGATGTGCCCCAGATGCCTGAGGGTGACGGTACCTTGCATGCTACTGCCAAAGAAGCGATCCTGGATCCTACTGGTCAATTGCTGTTTAACCCACACAACAACAACATCCATCACCCAAGTTCGGGAGACTGGTGTCAAGGATCTTACCTGGAGTGGGAGTCCGGCACGCAGAGTTAAAGCACCCTTTGCAATTCGACACAGGCCAAGGGGACTCAGGACAGAAATCCCCAAGGTTGTGACACAGTGCACTGGGGCTGAAATAACCAGTGCTTCCTGGAACGCAGTACAGACAAAGGATATCCAGAAGAGTAGTCAGTATCAGAATCAGAAGTCAGGACAGGCGGCAATCAGGCAAAAACGGTAGACGAGCAGGGGATCAAAACCAGGAGTCAGAAGAATAGCAGTGAAACCAAACAGGAACAGGAAACACGATCTGACAACGAGAACCAGCCTTGCGGGGTTTAAATAGGAAGTCTCA
>OW240917.1:154615470-154811239 GCA_933207985.1 Pelobates cultripes | reverse complement strand
CTTTTATCTATGGCTTGGCATGATAAATATTGTATCTCTATACCACCTCTGTACCATTGGCTGTTTGCATTAATTCCTAATTTTACATCACCCGGAAAATGTTAGCAGTTATGCAAAGTACTCATTGTACATTGCACACATTCCCAGCTGTAAAGTTATACAGAAGATTTTTACATTCTGCAAAGAAAACAGGAATAAAGCAATAGCTTAAAGCAAAATTGCCATTGCTGAGATATATGCACATAAACAAAGTTAGATGGTGCTATTTATTTTTTAGAATCTCACCAGATTTATATTTATTTTTGCCTTCCTGGCCCATCGGGCATGCAGTGTACAGTGAATTATATAAAACCCTGCTAATGAATGTTACACAGTTGCACCATTAAAGGAATGCCCAAATGAGCACACTCAAGACATCATGGAGCAGCAAAGCCTGACCTGCCATGTCACATGGTCTCTCTTTCTGTGTAACACACAATTCTGCCTCAGAAGCCTAGCAGTGTCACCGGTGTTGGGAGGACTGAGGGAAAGTGCACTGTAAGCACCTATTTATCTGCACATTCATGGCAAATTTGGAATTGAATTCCGGACATTTTAAGTCCATACACTACACTGGCACTGTGGCATTGCAAGCATGATGACATGATGAGCTCCCTTTGTGGGTGGACATGTTGTTTCTGACACTAAATGCATCATGGGCGTGCCCATTGCTGACTCTCCCCATCTCAATCCCTACCTTTTTCGTTATTAACACTAGCAAAAATTGTCAGGTCTGTTGAAGCAGTCCTGAACACAGAAAGGCAGCAGAAGCAAAAGGGTCTTTAACCCTAAAGCATTTTTTAGCCCAGTAAATGCTTCATATAGTTTACAGGGATTAGGGTATGTGAGTCTGTCAGTTCCAGGGAATTCACTGTTTTTGCTTTTAAAGCTGCCCTGGCATTCATACTTCTGGTTTACATTTAGCAATGTTCATGGTACCCAGGTTTAAATATCAACTTTCTATGCCAGAAATTCTGTGTCTATAAAGGACAACTTTTCTCACACCTTAAACCTCATTCGCAATAATGGATCAAACTGTGAATGCATGTTGCACAGGGGTATGACGTAGGCACGCCTTCCTACTTAATCATCAAATCAGGTTTTGTTTGGGGACTGCCATTCATTTTTTTATATGATGTTAAATGTTAATTCCAGTCATAACATGTCTTCAATTTTATTTTTCATATGCCTCACTGTGACAATGCCCAGTTGCTCCAAACATACCCACAAGTTATCCACAAGTCCATATTTTATGTTATGTACTATGGCTCCTTGGTATATCAGTTACTGGGATTGTGATATTCTGCCAATGATTATAACCCCACCAACATCTCCTTATAATATTCTTTCAGATGAACACTCTTTTTTTTCTACCTGTTTGTCTTACTGGTCTCTTACTGGTGTAGATCAAAACTTATTGAATACATTTGACCTTTGTCCCCGACCACAAATATATATATATTTTCATTCATATATCCATTCTATAGCCTATACAAATAATGTAGCAAACAGAAAATGTCTCTGTTAAATAAGATTCTCTGTGCGTAGCTAGCAGCGTCGTGCCTGTATCTTTAGCATTCTTTAGGCAGCAGTATTTTGTATTTTGACACATATTGATGATTGTGTTCTAGTGCCAATGTGTTTTCTAAAATAACTCTGTAACATCCCACTCATCAGACTTTAGCTCATGGCATCTACAAGAGGAACATATTCTGCAGTATAGAACAAGTTAATGATAACCAGAATCCTGCTTAACCGCTATAGAGAGCTATGTGACTTACATTAAGAGATATCTGTTTACCCCCTTCGAAAATCAATCCAGTGCCTGATAGCTCACACTGTTCTCCTGCTGTTAATGGCATTCTTGTCTGAGTTATGCACCTGTTTTCATTTTTTCCTATAGTAGTGCTTACAGCTGAAAGCTAGGCCTCTCGGGTGCCTCTGAATGTCTGCTGTTGGTGAGATTACTGCAGTTGTGAGTAGAATATTATTTCCAGAGTTAAGAGTGTTGGCAATAATATATTTGAGTTGGACATATATAATTTTTGCTAAGAATTATAAGCAAGAAGGATTAGTGCAGCAAAGCTTCTTATTATTCAACAACATTAACAAAAAACAACAACAACAGAACCTTATGATAACAAGAAAGCATTAGCAGAGTTAAATATGTATAAAGAGACTTTCCAAGCACCATAACCACTACAGCCTGCTGTAATTGTTCTGGTGACTATAGTGTCCCTTTAAGCATATTTCTAATGTACAGAGAAAACAAGCACAAGTATCAGACCGAAGTCTGATCCTTATAGTGAAAATATGGACTGAGTGGATAATAAGGGCCTAACCCAATTCAGACTTAAACAGAAGAGGACATTTGAGAGAAAGTACCCCACACCCCAATGGCCGGGAGACAAAATCTCAAACTAAAACCACCACTAAATAAATGTAATTTTCTTTGGCAGTGCTAGAATTGAAATCTCAAATAGTCTTTGTATTTGAATACACCATATAAGACATGTACATACAGAAATTGAATTGAAATTTATTTTGAAAAACGTGAAAAACAAATGTGACATGAAAAAATGGTGAAAAGAACTTAAAAAGGAACCTAGATGCACCGATATAGGCATCTATTGGAATTTCTTGTGACTCCCAGTGGTTCTACATGATTATAACCCCTTAATTTGTAACAGTCTCTACTTGAGAAAAGGTTATATCATATGTATCCACTTGTATTGCTTTATGTATGTAGCTAGAGTTTATTGAGGTGGCAAGTCCCCATCTGGATAATATCAGTGTACTAAAGGCCAACAAACATTGTGCAGTGTACTCTAAGTCAGTGTGAAGATTATAGATAAACTCACATAATGGCTGGAAACCTAACACATTAAATAGGCCACAATTACAGTACCAAAACCGCTAGGATGGAGTGTATTACATTTACTTATCATGGGTGTCTGCGGCAAAAATCTGCAGTAAGAATCCAAGTCAATAATAGTTTCTTTATATATCGTACTCTGGCAGATATACTAACAGAAACAATATATATGCCACTATTGAGAACCCATTAGAGACACTTCACATGAAATCTCTTAGACTTCTCTGCAAGATAAGTCTTCATAGAGTAAAATCTGTTAGATATATTGTAATTACATAGTCAGAAATGAAAATATATTAAGGAATCGTAATCCCATCATGTCCTTTAATGCTCTAAGGGGAGAGGATAGTGATCTATTTTATAAGTGTATGCCTATGTTCCAATTCAAGACCTCCCACCGAGCTGCTTCAAGGCAGCCCCCCCACGTCAATACAACAAAAGCCTTCTTTCCTAGGGATAGTAGTTGCCTGCCATCGTTTCCCTAGATATTCTATATTTAAAAAGCATACATGCGAGTGGCAGCCACCCGACGCGCGTTTCGGCGCTACAATGTGCCTTTTTCAAGAACAACCCACCGATTGTTACCTCGTGGGTATATATTTCTAATGTATTGGGGAAGAAAACAGCAGGATTACCCACTAGGCAATATACTGGGTCGGCTAGGTCCCGGACACTGTGGCCCTGTATGGGCCTGGTGCTCCAGCTCTCGCTGTTAGAGGACCCTGCTTGAGCCCGCAGGGAAATCTCCTTGCTCTGAGCTGTGCTCCCTCACCTGTTAGCATTAACATTGTGAATTGCACCTTCTATTGAGAACAGATCACTTTCCCCCAGGCTTCTCCATGACACAGACCACCACAGCCATTGCCACAGTCATTAACTTAGAACCATACCACGTACCACGTGAGGGCTCTTAAAGTGATCTGCACCTGATATTGATGCAGACTACAATGCCCCCCAAACGGACCACAAGGGATCCTGCTCCCCAGCATACCTCCACTAGAACAACCGATTATGCAAATAATGGCTTCCACTGGACCAGGAGGAGGGAACATTTAAAACATTCCCCATACACAGACACTACACACACAACGTTCATCCACACTCAGATCCCTCAACACACAAACTCAACCACTACACACACATCACTCAACAAACACACACAGACAGGGCTGCAATCAGAAACCTTGGGGCCCCTAATACACCTCAAGGTTTGTGTCCCCGGGATCCTACCTCCAAGCCTACCCTCAGGACCACCCTCCAAATCTGCCCTCAAGGCCCACCTCCAAGTACATCCACAGTGATGCAGTGTGTTAAGAGTGGATATAGGGTGTGTATGTTATGAATGGAGTGTGTGTTTGTGTATTGGATTCAGTGTGTGTAAAGTGGACATGTATGTAAGTGCATGTGTAGTGGATGCAGTGTGTGTGTATATAGTGGATGCAGTGTGCGTATATTGTGTATTTAAATATATATATATACATATATATATTAACATAAATGTTAGCATGTTTTTGTATGGAGTATGTGTGTGAATGTTGGTGTTTGAATGCAGGTGTGCATTTGTGTGTAGAGTATACACTTCCACACACACTGATAAGCATACACACATAGACACATATACTAACACATATGCAAATACACAGACTCACAGATACTGACACTGACACACAGATACACACATTGACACACCGATACACACACAGACGCATAGATACAGACACACACAATGACACATGGTTACACACACAGATACACACACATATATCCACATTGATACACGCACAGATACTCAGACAATCAGATACACATTGGCAAGAATACACATACACACAGATACATACTGACACACACTGACATAAAAGGCCACACAGATACAGACACACTGACACATGTTACATACACAGACACACACATATACCTACACAAATACACAAACACTCAGATACACACTGACACAGAATATACACACACTGACACACACAGATACA
Source organism: Pelobates cultripes (assembly GCA_933207985.1). Taxonomy (NCBI): domain Eukaryota; kingdom Metazoa; phylum Chordata; class Amphibia; order Anura; family Pelobatidae; genus Pelobates; species Pelobates cultripes. The sequence goes on along the minus strand of OW240917.1, from coordinate 154,806,337 downwards.
TACTGACACAAAAGGACACAAAGGTACACACACACAGACACACTGACACACACACACACACACACACACAGACATACATACTGACACCCTCCTGTTTCTTATCTTTTAGATGGAGAATGACTGGGGCTGATGGGAGTTGATATTGCTCTTCCCTCCTCACTGCCTCAGCTCTGCTTCCCTTGTGATGTAAGCTTGGAGGAAGAGACCGACTGTCACTTCCTCCCAGCACTGACTGTGGCTGACATAATTAAAGGGGGCTCTGTCGCACTATTAAAGGGCTCAGCACTGCCCCATCAATGTGCGGATCCTGGTGCATCTGCGCCAGCGGCAGTTGCGCCACTACAGATAGGGAATGTGGGGCCTTGGCCGCCGGGCCTGTGACAACCATCATGGTTTTCTTCTCCCGATGACAGCCCTATACAAAAATACACTCAGCCTCCCCCCCACACACAAAGTCCGAATTCCTCAACTTAAAAATTATATATCGACTTATCAAGAAAGAAACAGTGCCACTTAAACCACTAAAAATTACTCCTGCAGCTGTTTTTCCTCTTTTTGTATTCATTTACAAGATTGAATTATAAAACTTCACACTTCAAAGTTTACATCTGTTCTTGTTCTCAATGATTATGTTTTTTATACAGCGATTTAATATAATAATGTAAGTATAACAACGTATAATTGCAAAAATGCCTGATATTGCCTAGCCATTACAGTAGGCAATATTTTAATATTCAGTATTGCTGTATACTAATAGGCAAATTTTTGTGCCATTTTTGTTTGCCATATTTCCTGTAAATATCACATGGATGAAATTTGAACCATAGTACACCGGGATAAAACTGGACTCATTCAAACCAATGAATTGTCTTATGGACGAATCTATTTGGATGAACTTAATATTGTTGCCGTGCATAAATCTAATACATGTTTTGGTTAATTTTGATTTTTCAGAAAAAATATGATGCTTTTGTTTATTGTTCATGTTTATAGTAATAATTGTAAAAACTGAAGTTGCCTGGCATATCTTCCAACTAAATATTTTCAGACGTGGAGCAGTATTCATGATAGAGCTGTGGTTGCTGGCATCCTTAAGAAAACATCATTTCTGCTTCTATTTAGATAGGGATTATTGGTTCCCAAATTATTACTCTCCAATAGAGAAACTACAGGGAGCAAAGACTCTTGCACTTTTTCAAGTGAGCCATGATTCTCATCCTATTTACTAAAGATTTACTCAAGTGAGTGTCGAAGCAGACAACAGAGATGTGTGTTTATCCTATATGTCTTTAATTTTTTTTTTTAATCTTATATCACTATGATACTAAAAACTATGTATACCTTGCTGGGAAGAAATTGAATAATTCCATGTTAAATAACAGCAGTGCTCAATACCAATTACTCACTTTAAAACTAGATATTGTTTTAACAACATTTGCTTGCAAATATAATTGTCTGCATATTTCCCTTTATTTTCCAGTGACCATAACCTTTTTATTACAATAGTGTTCTTTTAATTATAACAGGGCATGTGCTGCACAGTTAAGAATAGTTTAAAGTGTATCCTTGTTTCCTCGGGCAAGTTATTTTCTAGGATTTAGTGCAGACTGTCAATATAGCTCCAAACCAGATGTAACATTTGAATGCATTCCCACATTCTTTTCTTACTACGAATGTCCCAAAACAATGACTCCCCATACCATCTTATATGTCCCCTCTTGTACAGTTTTTAAGCAGTTAGAGTTCCCATACAGTGTTTTATGTTTATACATTTGCCAAACATGGGCACATTTAGTTCAGCCGTAAACAGACTATAGAGGAGTTGTAGCCAGATATAGAGCTTATTACTGGAAAGTGTTTTACGTTCTTTAGATTGTAAATACTGATGCAACAAGTATACAAAATCATGATCTTTGATTGTGTTCTAGGTTATTTCTGTATATAAATTAAAGACACTGACTAATATATTCTGAAACCTTTCAGTAACTAACACATTTATTTTATTCTTCCGGATAAAGTATTGGTATATAGTTAAATCTCATTTATTTCATTATGTAAGCATGTGACCTACTGGCATGTGACCTACTGAAAACAACTATCCAAACTACAACCCCAAGCTTTACTTAGTTAGAAACAAATCTTGTCTAGATTACTTAATAAAAATGTATTGTGCAAATTATAGCATATGGAACTCTGAAACTGTGTTAATAATCTCCCAGCAATATTAACCTTTCCACCAGTATGAACTCCCTTAAATGATTGGTCTCACTTTAAAGGGACTTTCCGGTCTCCTAAAGCACTTTAGCTTGCTGAAGTTGTTTATGTGTGAAGTGTCTGTCCTCTTTTTTTCATTTTAGAAAAAGTGCAGATTGTAGTAGACATTACAAATTAAATTAACACTATTGTGTCAGGAACACAAACATGTATTACTGTTACTGTAATGTTAACTAACTATTTAGGTGTCTGACTCATTTAGAATGTAGTAAAAAAAACACCCTTTTCCCATGTGGAGCTGGTCTCGCAGCGGTTGGCTCCACCTCCATAGCTGAGATCATTAAACTTGATGAACTCAACAAATGCTATTGTGTAATTGTGTATGTGCAGGAAAACACTGTGCTGCACCAGTCAGCATCTACTCATAGAGATTAACTGAATAAATGCATCTCTATGGTGAATGTACATGCAGAGCGTAGAGACAGTGAACGCCAGTGCTGCACAATGTGCCACACCGGACTACCATTTGAGTAACTGCCACTAGAGGTGTTCCTAGGCAGCAATGTACCATGCACAAGCTATAGACATCAGAACACTACATTAATCTGTAGTGGTTCTGGTGACTATAGTGTTTATTTAACCTTGTTACACCCCCTTGGCTGTCAATCAATCACACATAAAGGTACGGAATTAGGAAGTTATCTACCAAACAGCATAATAATTTAGTATTATTATATAGGCAATTCCCCATGATAGTATATAATAAGGGGGTATCTACCAAACAGCAACCTAATTTAGTATTCTTACATAGGCAATTCAACTTAATAGTACATAATTAGGGAGGTATCTACCAAACAGCAACCTAATGTGCTATTCATAACAGGCAATCCCACATAAGGGCACCAAATTAGGGTGCTATCTGCTAAACATAACCCTAATTTGTTATTCTGAAATAGGGCAATCTCACATAAAGGTACTGAATTAGGAAGCTATCTTCTAAACTGCTCCCTACTTTAATATCCTTTAATAGGCAATCCCACATAAGGGTACCAACGTAGAGAACTATCTAATGGAGATCTATAAAACAGCACACTATAGGGGGTAACACATTTTGCTTGGCACTGATTTGGTAATTATGCAATACCGGCTGAGCCGAAGTTCGGAATTACTGTATCAAAACAAATCGAAAACCAACTGAATTTTTTCCCCGTGCCCATGTCTACTGTAAATTCACCATCAGCCCGGAGTCACTCTCCACAGGGAAACTTCTCCGTCTCAACTGAAATCATCAGTAATGGTAACTTTTGTCTAATCCAATGATTCTAATGGAGGTGCATACTTGACAATCGCCATGAGAAGCACACAGTGTTGTGTGTCATCATGCTGGGCGTGATGATGCCAAATACAAAAAAACCTGTAGTGGCTGTCAGACTGACAACCATTAGAGGAGTAGTAGACAAATGTAAACATGACAGTTTCTGAGAAATGGTAATGTTTTATATAGTCCCTGAAAACAGACAGCATCTATGCACCAAGATGGAGTTATTTTTGTGCCTATAGTGTCCATTTAAAAAATGCTGTCAGTTTTATTTATCCTTTACACATGAAACCTTTAATTTTACTATATTATTCATGAGTTTCAAAATAGCAGACTTAAAAAACAGACAAAACACAATGTATTCTTCCTCATAAAACAATGTACCGTATTTTTCGCTCCATAAGACGCACTTTTTTCCCCCTCAAAAGTGAGGGGAAATGTCTGTGCGTCTTATGGAGCGAATGTGAAGAATTACTTACCTGTCTTGGAGCGTGGGCTGGCTTCACAGCGCGCTCCGCGGTCCAGGAACTTCTATTTCAGGTTCCGGTTTCCGGCGGGACTGAAAGGAAGTGTGCACACTGAGTGTGCACACTTCCTTTCAGTCCCGCCGGAAACCGGAGCCTGAAATATTAGTTCCTGGACCGCGGAGCGCGCTGTGAAGCCGGCCCATGCTCCAAGACAGGTAAGTAATTAATTATGGGACAAGGGGAGGGGGAGACACTATGGGACAAGGGGAGGGGGGGAGACACTATGGGACAAGGGGAGGGGACACTATGGGAGAAAGGGAGGGGAGGAGACACTATGGGACAAGGGGAGGGGAGGAGACACTATGGGACAAGGGGAGGGGAGGAGACACTATGGGACATGGGGAGGGGGACACTATGGGAGAAAGGGAGGGGAGACACTATGGGACAAGGGGAGGGGGGGACACTATGGGACAAGGGGAGGGGGGACACTATGGGACAAGGGGAGGGGGAGACACTATGGGACAAGGGGAGGGGGAGACACTATGGGAGGGAAAGTGCACTATGGGAGGGAAAGTGCAATGGGAGGGGGGGGGACACTACACTATGGGATCAGAACACTAATGGACAAGGGGAGGAGGGGTTAAAGAACACTATGGGACAGGGTAGGAGGGGTTAACAATCACTATGGGACAGGGTAGGAGGGGTTAACAATCACTATGGGACAGGGTAGGAGGGGTTAACAATCACTATGGGACAGAGGAAAGGGGGGTTAAAGATCATTATGGGACAGGGGAGAAAAAAAAAATATTCTGAACAAACTGTCCCATGGTAAGAAACACTATGGAACAGTTTGTTCAGAATATTTTTTTTTCTGGGTTTCCTCCTCTAAAAACTAGGTGCGTCTTATGGTGAGGTGCGTCTTATGGAGCGAAAAATACGGTAGTTAATTTCACTCTTATGCTCAGTTCTTATGAATATCTTGGTTTGTAGTGAGATCCAATTCTCTTATATGACTTATACACTGACAAACTAGCATTAAAACTTTATCCCAAACTAGTCACTCTGCTCAGAATAAAATCCAGTGTAGATCCCCCAATAACAAAATGGAATGTGAAACTAGTTCACAGCTGGTTCTAGTCTGCGGAACTCTGCAACTGTGAAATAATCTCATAAAATCTTCTACCTGTTTATCTTTTGTGAAATGATTGACCTCTCTATATGTCCAATTACACCATACGTGTAATAAAAATTTAAGTATGTAACTATTTGTTTAACATTATCTCAATATCTAACTTTGGAACTGTGCTGTATTGTTCCCTTTCAGTAGAACATTTTGGAAAATAAGAGATCGTTCAATGCATTGTTCCTGGTAAAATACAGCACAAATAAATAAAATAAAATCTACAACATATCTACAAATAAATAACATATGAATAGAAACAGTCTGGAACAGCATTAAAGATTGACAAATGAAACCATTTTCCCCAGGGGGGATTCACACACAAGTTAAACAGGACATTAAATGGTATTGTCGAACAATATGTTTTAATGGTATTTTGTGCTATTTATATTGCCGTTGTGATGATTTAAACACTTATATTTAATTACTAACATGTGGAATAAAAATGAGATTGTTAATTGCATGTTGTAAATTGTTTTGTTGCATGACTTATAGTTGAGTAGGACACATATTTTAAAAAATACATCTGAAACATAACAAACAGCAGTTGTACTTTGAATAGTTTGTTTGAACATATAAAGATGTTTTTAAAATGTGCAGTTAAAAAAAAAAGGCAAAGCAACTACAAAGTGAAGAATCCAAGCTGCTTCAATTCATTTTCCGCTTAAAGAGGAACTGTCACGTTCCGGTTTTGATGTTTTACAGCATATCTTTTCCAGAGTCCATTATTGCTCTATAAAATGTTTTGTCAAATAGGAAACAGACATAGATATAATTTGTTATTATTCCATCTAAGCCAGGTAATGCATACTGTCACATTGATCAACATGTATATTTTCTTTATGTAAGTCTTGTTAGTTTTCTAAAGATCAAATTTTATGGATAAATGAGCTCAACTTGATTTTAAAGGAACATTAAACTGTATTCTTTACACTATAGTGCAGGGGTAGGTAACCTTCGGCATTCCAGATGTTGTGGACCACACCTCCACATAATGCTCTTACATCCATAATGCTGGCAAAGCATCATGGGAAGTGTAGTCAAAAACATCTGCAGTGCCTAAGGTTGCCTATGCCTGCTATAGTGTCTCTATCCCTATTTCTGTAAGTCCACCCCACTTGGCGTTGAGAGGGTTATAAAAACCCTTAAACACATACATCTTTCCAGTGCTGAAGTCCATGAACGGTGGCTCGATCTCCTCCTCCCACGATGTCACGTCAGTGGGGAGACGTAATGATTTTGTGCGGCAATCGCTTCATTCCTTTTAGAGTTTCCGCATAGAAATACATTATATCAATTCTTTATGGGGGAGTGGAAAACATTAGACATTCTTATGGATGTTTCACAGAGTTAAACACCACTAAAAACCACTCAAGGTTTCTCTAAACTGCATTGTTTTACACTACAGGGTTAAAGGACCAGGGACACTGCACCCAGACCAATCAATGAGATGAAGAGGCTTGAGTGTCTATAGTGTCGCTTTATGGAGATTCACATAAAAGTTATTCAAAACGTTGTATACTACAAAGGAAATGTATCCTGCTATTGGTTTTGGGAATTTGTCTTGTTGATGGTGTAAGAGTCATGGGAATTTTGGAAATTTATGTTAAATTATATTAAAGGCTCTGTCTGCACCTCATTAGAATAATTTAAATATATATAAAATACAAAATACTAATATTAAGTAAACTTAGCAAGTAATAGCTACTTATATTTACTAGAGTCAAAAGTATTCTTCTCCCAAGTATGGTATGTCAGATGTGTAAATCTTGCTTGAATTATATCTTACAACAGGAAGCTATTACACCCAGAAACCAATATATTTAAGAGTAAAGTGAGAGAACTTTTTGGTATGCAATGGATTTCACCATTATAAAAGAACACAAAAAAATAAGGCCTCTAGAAGAGTTTTGTTTGTCCCTCCCCCTAAAGTGAAATAGTGTGTTTACATACTTTTTTATGGATCCATCCATGTGAAAATTGTGAAACTTAGAAATCAGGTCATGCATATGGCTGGTACTGTTGCAAAACTGTAGGAATTTTCATATTGTAGTTGTCCAGGTATCAGTGAAGTGAATGACAACTTTTACCAGACAGTTGGACAAGCTTTATGGGAACATTTTTGATATATAGAGTACATAAATCAGGAAAGCTTTTGGCAGTGTTTAGTTTTAGAATGATATTTAGGTGGATAAATCAGAAGTAGATTTTACATATTTGAATTTGTACTTTCATTAAGGGATAGGAACAAGGTCCCCTGCGCATACCTCTTACGAAGAAAGGGTGGGACCAAAGGGTTGGACAGTGATGGACCTGTGTCAATGATACCACCCAAAGTGGATAGTGACCCCACTAGGGGCTGAGCATGTAAAGAGTATTGTTAGAGTGCTCTATGTATGGTTATTGTTCCCTTAGTAAAAGCAAGTGTGCCTAGTGCTCGCAATTATTTCTGGGGACTCTGGATGATGGGACAGGAGCTTGAATTTGGGGTTGTCCTGCTTGATTCAGGACAGTTGTGCATGCCAACCCATGAGAACCTATGAAGGCCTATCATACATGTGTATCTTTAATGTCTTGATTCCTGTCATCTGCAATGTATTCTATCATTTGGAGTGGCTTATATTGCCCAGCAGAAAATCTCTTATTAGCTGTTTATCTCATTTTCACTCTGTAGTCATGTTTTCAACCTAACCAAAACAAAGCCAAGCGAGTGACTTCCTCCTTCCCAACCCATTCCTTTTTAAACCACAACTAAACAACCAATATCACACTCTACCTTTAATATTAATGTACATATCTAGCTCCAACAAATTAACAGGTTTGGCCTTTTACCATGCTGTAAAAAAATAGCAGTAAGTACAGAATGTTTATTTGCTCTGTCTTCCCAAAGACAAATGTATCACTGTGTGTATCATGTGTATAATGTAAAACACCTTGTAAATAGTAAATGTTAATCTCTCCCCCCCCCCCCTCTAATACTTTTCGCAAGAATTTCGGTTTTAAATTCCTTCCTCCTCTCGCTTACCCATTCGGGAATTTTCTTTTTTGTTTCCTGTTGCTTTCGCATGGTTTTGCGTTCGCCACTTTCCAGGTGCGAGCTTCCCGCGAACCGCAGCTCGCGATTGCAGCACACATGCGATGGGCACTCGGACACCGGCTGTGCAGGGTACTGGCTCTGACGAGAGGCATACGGCGTTAGTCCGTGGCCCCCCGGCTTCTAGCATGGCTCGGTAGCCAACTACCTCTAGGAGTTTGCTCGGTTGTTTTTCTATCGGTGCATTGCGGTATGTTACTTTTGGTTTTGTGGGTAATATTTTGTTTAGGTTTAGTTTTGGCCACTTTTTCATCCATGTGCTGTTTTGTTTTTTCTGTATCTTCCCATGTAATTCTGGGGGCAGACATGGCACACACATGCAACCCCTTGGAAGTGGAAGAAAGAAAAAAAATTACATTTAACCAGTATGTGGTTCAAGAGGTTCTGCAGCAGCAGGGATTGATGTACAGGGGATACCTGTTCTGGGAAGCCTCTTCCACATGAAGTGGTGAATCGCACCCTTATTCTCCTATTGTTTTTATATATGTGCCTATGCATATAGTGACATGTGTGGCTATACCTATAGTAGTGGGCAGGTCCCTTGATTATTGTTCGGTTTAGTAGAAACATAGTGAGTGTCATTTATTCATCACCCCAGTAGTGCAATATAATCCATGGTGCTGGGAGTTTGTAGATTTTAGTTGGGAGGTACTCGGGTGGGGGATACACGACGGCATACGCTTATGTTCCCTCTGCATAATGCTGTGTGCCTCCTATAACGGTGTACTTTTGCGTCCTTGCACATGATTGGGGCTTCCTTACATACCTCGCTTTCCATACTCTCTGGCGGATGGGGTTAGTTTTCGCTGCATTGGTGCGGATTGCAATCTGGATCTCTACGCTTTTTAGGCTAGTATGTCCGTTTATGGCATGGAAGTGCTTTACCGGTTACACAACTTTGCTTTGATTTCCACGATCTCGGAATTTCACTACTCGCGATTTCTGGCTTGATAATTGTTATGGTCTATGGGGGATATTCACTAAACAGCCATTTTCATACTTACTGCAAACCCGTTTTTCATCCCATGGTACATCCTAAGTTAGCTGAGGCTGGCTGTCAGGGTCTTAGGTGTCCACTAGTTGTAATTCCCTCTGGCTTCTTCGCCTTAGCTTAGTGGTCCCGCGAGGCCAACACCCATCCTCATACTCGGAGGTACTACGCCCCTCGGGCCAAATCATAGTTAGTCGCCTCGCACTGTGGCATAGGGAGGGCCTCACCTGTCACTCCCATTCTATCTTATGTTTAACTGTCACCGAGAGGCCAACACCCGCCACAACATTCCGTGGCCACGTTTATCCCTTCGCGCCAACTCATAGATAGAGCCTCTCACGTCGCTTGGCATCTAGCAGGGCCTCACCTGTCACCAAACCTAGTCTTAATTGTTTCGCCTTTTGGCTTTAGCTAGTATGCCAGCACGTAAACACACGCACACACTCGAACCCACACATACTCGCACTGGGTCCCGCGGGCTTTGCGTCAACTCATATTTCCATTGCCTTTTGCTGGGCTTACTCCATGCGGCCAGACCACCTCTTCTCTGTTGTGCTTACTCTGCACCTCAGTTGCGGTCGGCCTTGCGGTACTTCCTTGTTCACCTCACATTTTCCATACGCATTCCTCTATTCCATCCTCTCTTACACTACCTTTCTCCCCTCTTAGCTAGCTGTGGCTGGCTGTCAGGGTCCTAGGTGTCCACTAGTTTTACTCCCCCCTGGCTTCTCCACCTTAGGCTAGTGGTCCCGCGAGGCCAACACCCATCCTCATACTCGGAGGTACTACACCCCTCGGGCCAAATCATAGTTAGTCGCCTCGCACTGTGGCATAGGGAGGGCCTCATCTGTCACTCCCTTTCTATCTTATGTTTAACTGTCACCGAGAGGCCAACACCCTGCCACTACGTTCAGTGGCCACATTATCCCCCCGCGCCAAAGCATAGATAGAGCCTCTCAATCGCCGCTTGGCATCTAGCAGGGTCTCACCTGTCACCAAACCTAGTTTTTAATTGTTTCACCTTTTGGCATTAGCTAGTATGCCAGCAAACGCTGGCACGCACACACACATAACGCACACGCTCACACACCCTCACATTGGGTCGCTTATGCTCTGTTTCTTTGCCTCTTCACGCTGTGGAGTTTCGGCTACTCCTGTCTTTTCTTTCGTGTCCTGGTCTCTTCCTCGCTTCGCTGCAGTTCTCGCAAGTCCACCTTTTTCCCTCCCCGGCGGCCTTTCGGACAGCCGTACTCTCAACGTCTGTCCGCCTCCACGGGTTACGCTGTTGCTGGAGGGGGCCCCGATTTCGCTCTTCTCCGCTACTGTTGTCTATGGGGTGTTTCCGGATGGCAACTTGGGCACTTGGCGTCTGCTGCCCTAGCTGGTTCCATGCCTGACTTCCTGCATCTTTTTCGTACGATCTCTCCTGTGCCTCCTCAATGCTTTCCGCCTGGCTCTGCCCGCGGCCTCTCCCGTAGCCACTGCTATTACCTGCGTTTCGCAGTCCGCTCGCGCCTTGTTAGCTCGTGGTCGTCATCTTTCACGTCTGGCTCTTTCTACTAGCGCTCGCGGTACATGCGTTAGGGCCTTCTTCTCCTTGAGGGCCTTTTCTGTCTCTTTTGATTTGATGTTCTGCAGTTGTTTTTCATTTTTTTTTTTTTTTGCCACCTCTAACTTACACTAACTCTACCTATCCAGGTTACAACTTCACATGCTGCACGGGTTTACCTTTCATACGCAGTTTTCATGTCCGCATACCAGATTAGTACCTTACACAAGTACCCGGGTCAATTTTCACATCTTACGGATTCCCCATCTGCATCAAATTTTCAATCACTTACTAGTTGCCTGTCCTTATGAACCAAGCACCAACTTTTACATGTAGGACAATAATTGCTTGATCCAAGGATTATCTGACTGCCATTATGGGGTCAAGAAGGAATTTTTTCCCAGCTTGTTGCAAATTGGCAGCACTTCAAGCTGGGTTTTTCGCCTTCTTTTGGATCAACCGTTTTTAAACACAAATGTGAGGCAGGCGATACTTGATGGGCACTAGTCACTTTAACTTCGTATCTAGTTGTTTGAGCCACTATTCTTGCTTCCACAGTTTCTTGGGTCTCACATACTTCTTGCAGCATTATATTAGGATGTCTCACCTATTCATGCAGCCTACTGATTACCCTCTCTACCCCACATTTAGTCTACCCTAGGGGGCCAACACATTTAATATACCTTACTCCACCTTGCACAATCAAGTGTGCCGGTTAAAGTGCTGGGCAACTATTTCCCCGCTCAGCATTTAGCATACAGCTAGGCATTAGGTTTTGTTGATTGTTTTTCGTTTCTGACAGGTACCCAATTTTTGCCCTCTTTTATTACAGGCCTACCACAACGTAGGTTCCAGCACACCTCAACCGACTTATTACCTTTTACGGCCTTATTTGCCCCTCACACAAATGTTAAGGCTTGGCCTGCAGTTGTGGGAGGGGCATGATACCTATTTAAACCCCCCCACTCACCTTCCTCCGTCCCGTACGTTTTCAGCGACTCGCATGTCCCCACCCTCCACTCCCTCTATCTATACTTTCATTACACCTCATGGGTGGGCCCTCTTTTATTACAGGCCTACCACAACGTAGGTTCCGGCTTACCTCAACCGACTTATTACCTTTTACGGCCTTATTTGCCCCTCACACAATTCATATTTCATGAACTTGCAATTCACTGTTGGATTCAATCTTTGCTACATAGATGGCTTAGAATTAAATTGAGAATTAGGTTATAAATATCAGGATTGGATGTAGAGAGATAATTTATAAGGAGTATTGATGGCTACACTTAAAGGTTAGGTAAAACTAATGCCAAATAATTTTTAAGGAGAATCACGATTAGAGCTGGATTTTCAGGATATCACAAGATCCCATGTGAAAGAGATCATTTATGTTATCATACAAGATAATACAAGTACTTCACAGAGAATATACCATAATCTTGTCCATTGGTATTCCTTTGAAGTTAATGATGGCTCTCTTATTGTAATATTTAACAATAGAAGGTAAGTCTCCATATTTACCTGTCAGAGAACAAACCAATCGGAGTTCTCGGACTCAAATTGCACAGCATGGAAAAGCCTTTATAAGTTGAAATAGATGGTGGGGACATTATGCCTCCCCCCCTCATTTTTTAATAGTTTAGTTTTCCCACCATGTTGATATAGGGGACATGTGCCATGTCCCCCTTTATTGTATTAGCGACTAGTCTTTTTTTTATAACAGTGAGCAGCCAGTGGCTGCTTCCTGTTTACTAGACATTACCCTACCAGCAGCAAGCTGCAGGAGGGAGGATTTCATCTTGCTTATTTACCAGTTCTAAGTATTTGTTACTTAGTATTAGTAAAGATGTCTGAAAGAACAAAATTACGAAAAGGACTTAGTAGATAGCTCGCTAATCCTTGTGGATAGCCATAAGGATACCAAGAAGGAGCTATATAATTTGATACCCTTAAATATGGCAATCCCACAAGGGTACCAATTTAGGAAGTTATTCGCTAAACAACTGCAAGATGCAGCCACGGCACAGATCAGAAATTGTATTTGTCCAAATTAAATTCTGAAACAAAAATAATGTCCTAATCTTGTATGAAAACGAATGAACTTAAAGCCAAAATTCAGTTCGGGCAAAACTAAATTTTGCAAGCGCCCAAGTCTAGTAGATAGTCTCTCATTTGTAGTAATTTTATTGTGCTTCGATAGCATAGTTAATTTTTTTAATTATGTGTAATTGACTTTCTTTTTATTTGGCACTTACAAGCGTTATTTAATGTCCAGTAGAAGCAACATCAGCAGTAAAGGTATTTACCAAGAGGCAGGTTTTACTGTGCATTGTTATATCATTAACCTTTTAGCTTGTGAGGGAGTTAGATGCCTTGGCACTGAAAGCACATTATACAAATTTTAACTCGAAAAATAAAATGCCACCCAATTCCAAATTGAAATGAACCATTAATTTAATGATGACCGGACTATATTAAACTTCTGATGCTAAATAAGACAGGAATCTCATGTCATTCTGGTATAATGTCTATGGGAACCACATCGAGATAACATTAACAGACATTTAGTATGCAAGATGTTATCCAGGTCATGGAAACTTTAGTAAAAATTATCCTATATACTCGAGTATAAGCCGAGTTTTTCAGCACATTTTTTATACTGAAAAAGCCCCCCTCGGCTTATACTCAAGTCAGGGTCTGTATTATGGCAACTTACATTGCCATAATACAGACCAGGGCTGCTGGGCTCATTACAAACTGTTACTTTACTCCCAGCAGCTCCCTTCAGCTCCCCAGTGTAAATCTTGTGAGTACCACGGCCGTCAGAGCGTTGCCACGGATTACCGTGGCAATGCTCCGCGCGGCACGCAGACAGAGAGATTTACAGAGGGAGCTGAAGGGAGCTGCTGGAAAGGTAAGTAATAGCTTGCTGCCGCCCCCCCAGGACTGCTGCGAAACAGGGTTTTTCAATTCTCAATTAAATAGTAAATATTTCCGCATCCATTTATGATTCCTACTAATTGTGGAACGCCAGCGTCTGTCTATATACTGGGGATTTTATCATCTGATTCATACTGAAAACACAAAGGTTTAATATGAATCTAAATATTGCTTATCGACCAACCTATCTATAAATCAATCAGACAAGCAAGGGTCTGAAAACAGATATTGTGGGTTATGAGGATAACAGAATGCTGTATGAAGAAGCCAGTATGGAATCATGAATGTTACAAACAGTTCCATAACCATGAGGGTTGTACATGAAATGCATTGTTGGTTACGGTCATGAAATTCTCCCTTTCTGTTGCTCATTTAAATAATCAGGTATCGTCATAAAAATGCAAAACACTTTATGCACGACTTAACGCACTATTTAGACAGCTTTACAATCTGAGCCGGACACTGATTAACCCATACCACTAACTCTCTTGTATATTATTCTGTGAGGACACCATCATAGCAAGCGGTTTAATGACACTTAGAATATAGAGTTCCCACAAAATTTAGCAAAATATGTTCACTGCTCAGTACATGCCCCTGGACCACCAGGGAATGCCAGAGCCTTCCTCCCTGGCAAGGTAACAAACAGGGAGGGGGGACAAAAAAACAAAAAGTTAAAAAAAATAATAATAATATAATATACCGTAATAATATAAATAAAAATATTAAAAATCCCCTCCCCCCACCCAGTTTACACACACACACACACAACACACAACACAAACACACACACACACACTCTGCATTATATACACACACACTGCATTCACAGAAACATAGAAACATAGAAACATAGAATGTGACGGCAGATAAGAACCATTCGGCCCATCTAGTCTGCCCAATTTTCTAAATACTTTCATTAGTCCCTAGCCTTATCTTATAGTTAGGATAGCCTTATGCCTATCCCACGCATGCTTAAACTCCTTTACTGTGTTAACCTCTACCACTTCAGCTGGAAGGCTATTCCATGCATCCACTACCCTCTCAGTAAAGTAATACTTCCTGATATTATTTTTAAACCTTTGTCCCTCTAATTTAAGACTATGTCCTCTTGTTGTGGTAGTTTTTCTTCTTTTAAATATAGTCTCCTCCTTTACTGTGTTGATTCCCTTTATATATTTAAATGTTTCTATCATATCCCCCCTGTCTCGTCTTTCCTCCAAGCTATACATGTTAAGATCCTTTAACCTTTCCTGGTAAGTTTTATCCCGCAATCCATGAACCAGTTTAGTAGCCCTTCTCTGAACCCTCTCTAAGGTATCAATATCCTTCTGAAGATACGGTCTCCAGTACTGTGTACAATACTCCAAGTGAGGTCTCACCAGTGTTCTGTACAATGGCATGAGCACTTCCCTCTTTCTACTGCTAATACCTCTCCCTATACAACCAAGCATTCTGCTAGCATTTCCTGCTGCTCTATTACATTGTCTGCCTACCTTTAAGTCATCAGAAATAATCACCCCTAAATCCCTTTCCTCATATGTTGAGGTTAGAACTATATCAAATATTCTGTACTCTGCCCTTGGGTTTTTACGTCCAAGATGCATTATCTTGCACTTATCCACATTAAATGTCAGTTGCCACAATTCTGACCATTTTTCTAGTTTACCTAAATCATTTGTCATTTGGCTTATCCCTCCTGGAACATCAACCCTGTTACATATCTTAGTATCATCAGCAAAAGACATACCTTACCATCAAGACCTTCTGCAATATCACTAATAAAAATATTAAAGAGAATGGGTCCAAGTACAGATCCCTGAGGTACCCCACTGGTGACAAGTCCAAGCTTCCAATATATTCCATTAACTACAACCCTCTGTTGCCTGTCACTCAGCCACTGCCTTACCCATTCAACAATATTTGAATCCAAACTTAAAGATTGCAGTTTATTGATAAGCCTTGTATGTGCAACAGTGTCAAAAGCCTTACTGAAATCTAGGTAAGCAATGTCTACTGCACCACCCTGATCTATAATTTTAGTTACCCAATCAAAAATCAATAAGATTAGTTTGGCATGATCTCCCTGAAGTAAACCCATGTTGTCTCTGATCTTGAAATCCATGTGTTTTTAGATGTTCATCAATCCTATCCTTTAACATGGTTTCCATCACTTTCCCCACTACTGAAGTAAGGCTTACTGGCCTATAGTTGCCCGACTCCTCCCTATTACCTTTCTTGTAAATGGGCACAACATTCGCTAACTTCCAATCTTCTGGGACTACTCCTGTTAACAATGATTGGTTAAATAAATCTGTTAATGGTTTTGCTAGTACACCACTAAGCTCTTTTAATAGCTTTGGGTGTATTCCATCAGGTCCCATTGACTTATTTGTCTTTACTTTTGACAGTTGAAATAGAACCTCTTCCTCTGTAAACTCACGTGTAATAAATGACTCATTTATCCTTTTTCTCAACTGAGGTCCCTTTCCTTCATTTTCATCTGTAAATACAGAACAAAAATATTCATTGAGGCAGTCAGCTAGACCTTTATCCTCTTCTACATACCTTCCTTCTTTTGTTTTTAATCTAACTAATCCTTGTTTTACTTTTCTTTTCTCATTTATGTATCTAAAAAATGTTTTATCCCCCTTTTTTACTGACTGTGCTATTTTCTCTTCTGTGTGTGATTTGGAAGCTCTTATAACTTGCTTAGCCTCTTTCTGCCTAATCTTATATATCATTTTGTCTTCCTCACTCTGGGTTTTTTTATAATTCCTAAATGCTAACTTTTTGTTTTTAACTATTTTGGCCACATCTGTGGAGTACCACAGTGGTTTCTTGAATTTTTTGCTTTTACTGACAAGCCTAATGCAATTTTCTGTTGCCTTCAATAGTGCAACTTTTAAATAATCCCATTTCTCTTGGACTCCATTTAAATTGCTCCAGTCTGATAATGACTCCTCTACCCATATTCTAATTTTAGAAAAGTCTGTTTTTCTAAAGTCTAAAACTTTTGTTTTTGTGTGGTGTGACTCAGTCACTGTTCTTATATTAAACCACACTGACTGATGATCACTGGATCCTAAACTTTCACCTACAGTAATATCTGATACCAAATCTCCATTTGTTAACACTAAATCTAGTATGGCCTCTTTACGAGTTGGCTCCTCAACAACTTGTTTTAGAGACAATCCCAGTAGGGAGTTTAGAATATGTGTGCTCCTGGCACAAGTAGCTAATTTTGTTTTCCAATTTACATCAGGAAGATTAAAGTCACCCATGATGATAACTTCCCCCTTCATTGTCATTTTAGCTATTTCCTCAACTTGTAGATTATCTAACTCTTCAATTTGTCCTGAAACACACACTCTGCATTATATACACAAACACTGCATTCATTACATGTACACTACACACACACACACACACACACTGCATTCATTATATACACACACTACACAAACACACACACTTCATTCATTATATACACACACTGTAATTAAATATTCAAAAACATTAAACCTACTGATGCCTCAATTAATGTAATTTTATTGGGATCTATTTTTATTTTTAAATTTACCAGTAGCTGCTGCATTTCCCACCATAGGCTTATACTCGAGTCAATAAGGTTTCCCAGTTTTTTGTGGTAAAATTAGGTGTCTCGACTTATATTCGGGTCGGCTTATACTCAAGTATATACGGTATGCTACGTTACACTCTGATCAATGTTGGAGATGTGGTAAATGTAGAGGAACCCATTACCACATTTGGTGGGAATGTAGAGAACTAGACAACCTCAAATTAAATTTTACTATACTATTGGAGAAGATTTTTGCCCTACTGGTGAATTTAACCCCCCAGCTCCTCCTTCTTCATATGGACCTACCAGAGTGGACTAAGCTACTTTTTAATCTTTTGATTCAATTATTGATGCCCTTTAAAATTAGTATAGCAAGGAATTGGAAACAGCGAGGTAAACCAGAATTGTTCGAGATAAAGAATCAAATCAACTATCCATTTAGAATGGAGAAAGGTTACTATCTATTATTTAACCAGTTAGACTCCTACTCAAAGATTTGGTCACCTAGAGCATTTCAGCTTGACTGTGCTTCATAAGTTAACTGCAAGTCACCCAGAGCCGGTGCAAGGATTTCTGCCGCCCTAGGCAAAGATTCATTTTGCCACCCCCTCATGAAGGCAAATGCAATCTCACAGAGGTTTATTCACTAAACTCTGAATTGCAGTGAGTTGAAAATCAAATTGCAAAGTTTAAGCAAAAACAACTCACCTGGGACAGTAGCCATATTGGAGAAGTATTCTAGATCAGCTATTTTGGCCTAAATTTTGCCATATGGTTTCCAGTTAGGTCTGCCTAAAACATACATACTGCTTAATGCGTACATTCATAAACACACACTGCCTAATACTTACATCCATAATCTGCCCAATGCATGCATCCATATACACATACTGCTTAATACCTACATCCATACACACATACTGCTTAATGCACACATCCATACACACATACTGCTTAATGCACACATCCATACACACATTAGACATGTGCAATTCGTTTCGGTCCGAATTAAAATTCGGCCGAATTTTGGGTAATTTGGACATTCGGTTGCCTCCGAATGTCCGAATAGCTAAATTGCCAAAGTCCCGAAGTGCCGAAATTACCGAATTTACGAAGTGTAGTAGTGCCAAAGTGCCGAATTGCTGAAGTGCTGAAGTTCCGAAGTTGCCGAAGTTCCGAGGTGTCAAAGTGCCGAGGTTCCGAAGTTCCAAAGCACAGTATTGCCTAAGTACAAATATACTTACCCAGTGAAAGAAGAACAATGTTACACTGTATACAATTTCAAATAAAAAGTATACAAACATAGACAGGATTCAGCTGTAAGCATTTGCAACACTTACAACAATCAAGTAACATACATTCATATAAACTGTAAGTTACTTAGCCAGTCATGTAATGACAGGAATGAATAAGTAGATAACTCCCTAGTTCCCACGGTATTAGGGAGCTATCTACTAAAAGGCTGAAAGACCTAAATTGGTATTTCAGCCAAATTTACTAATACTAAGTAAAGATTACTTAGTATTAGTAAATTATGCCCCTACTCGCTATACCGCGAGTAGGGACATGTCTATTAAACAGTAAAAAAAAAAAAAGGTCCCCTACTGCCCCCCCCGGCCCCCACCCCTGAGCAGCGGGTGGGGGCCCTAAAGTAAAAAAAGGGGGGACACCTATTGTCCTCCCCACTGGCCCCCATCCCGGAGCAGGGGGGTGGGGGCCCTAAATAGAAATTGGGGGGGCCTTATGTCCTCCCCCCTGGCTCCCAACCCTGAGCGGTGGGTGGGGCCCCTAAATACAGATTGGGGGGATGACCTAATGTCCTCCCCCTGGCCCCCACCCCTGAGAGGTGGTTGGGGGCCCTAAACAAGAATAAGGGGGGGACCTAATGGCCTCCCTCCCGGCCCCCACCCCTTGTTTAGGGCCCCCACCCACCGTGCCATAGGTTGCCTACCCCTGCCCTAGGTCCTAGAAGGAGGGTCTGAATTGCACTGTAGAGAAGTGGTTTCCAAAACTTATCTTCAAGGCATGCCTACCAGTCCAGGATTAAGTGATTACCCACTTGTGTCAAGGTGTTATTTATTTATTTTTCTAAAAACAACTGGGTAATCCCTAAATTCTGGACTGGTAGGCTCGCCTTGAGGACTGGTTTTGGAAACCGCTGCTCTACAGTGCAATTCAGACTCTCCTTCTGTGAAAGCATTATTACGGTGAGAAGCATTGGGACAAGCCAACCATGCTTCTTATAGAGAGGCACTCACTTCTGCTTTGAATAGTCCAAAGCAAGTGAAGTAGGAAACCCTCATTGCTGTCTGTTTGACAGTCTGCTTGACTAAGTAGATTTATCAAAGTGCCAAGTCCTGGTTTGGAAACCACTACCGTAGATGCTGGAAAGGTGAGTTTAATTGATTTTAACCGCTTTATTTCAGAAATTAGGGGGCAGAAATCAAAACATTTAAAGGAACATTCCAATTTTATTTTTTTATTTTTGTTAAATCTGTTTATTAGTTTTTTTATTTATCTGTTTATGGAGTGTTCCTTTAGGGATTAAATAATTTAATATAGATCACTGTTTTAAGTATACTATATACCAAGTACAAAAGATAACATCAGCAGAATCTGATTTGAACTCAGAAACCTCTGACTTGGGTTCCCAACCTTGGGAAAGCCATTTTGGAAAAAATAGCGGTTGTGTTTTGTACTTTGTATGCATAAAAACATCTTGGAACAAACATATCCACTTCTTTTTTTTATTTTACTTTTGGTAATGGCATTCTATAATAGGATTCCTTGGCACAGCATGACATATTTAAATATTTGAGTTATTTATAAACCTTCGTGGTGGATATTTTTTGAAGCTAAACTTAACTTCAGCATTTAGTCCTTGATCTTGCTTGTTTTTCCATTAGGCAAATTATGATGTATTTAATCAAAACCAGCTGAAAACGTCACAGGATAACGGCGTGTCTTTATTGGTTGCAGTTCTTTGTGCCAAAAACATTATTTTTGTTATTAATTTATCAAAAGGTACAAATAAACTCTATTTATTTGTTTGCTGTACTTAAATGGTTACTCCAACCACCATGACCACTTCAGTGGTTGGAAGTTGTTGTGGTAGTAGGAGCTTGCATGTGCAGCATTTCTGCTTTAAGCACTGCAAATACAGATAAATCTACACCTTTCTGCCAGAGGCACATGTGACTTAGTCAGCCCGGAACTGAATTCTGTGCAAAATGTGCATCTGTCGTCCTGCAAGGGGATGCTTTTCTCTCCTCTATCTACCTTTATGCTTCCCACTCCTTTCATTGCTGGTGAAAATTATTAGGAAACAAAAAAAATTACAATTTAGTAGATATACTACCAATGAATAGATGCGTGCATCTTCATGCATGTATTCATTTTAGGGATGTCTTAAAAGATCTTGCAAATCCTGCAGTTCTTATGAATTGTAGCCTTAGCAAGCCCTCCTCTTTTTCTCTGGAAGATACTTTCAGTCTCTTCACAGGTAAACATTGAGAAACTTCTGAAGCTATCTTCATGTGTGATAGCACGCGTCGGCTCTTGTGCGCGTGTTGGCTTATGTGCGCACACAGTGTTCAAAGAGAATGCTGGTCTGATCTGAGGTCTGAGAACAGTAATGCAAGGGGAGGCACTACTGTTAGTTTAGGGGAAGTAGGAATGAATTGTCTCTGGCTGTTTGATTGACAGCCAGGGGATGTTCCATTACTTCATAATAAAAGTGCAAATTTCTTATAGAGATCGGCACTTTTGTAAGGTGCCTTTTTTAATAGGATACTCTTCACCAATAATGCACCTCAGTAAGCCGAAGTGCTTGATATGTGTGAAGGTGTTCTTTAAATAAATACCCTCTCTCCTTCCCTCCTCTTGCCAGCTCACAGTTCGCACATGTACTTTGAGTTGGCAAAATGGTCCAATCCTTTGACTGGACCACGCAAGGCACTGGGTCACTTATGAAGAGCTATTGCCTGGCACTAAATTTCAGTTAAGTTTGTGCGTTTTCCTATTGCTCCCCTGCATAGCTCTTATTCAAACCTCAGATTAGAACATTGTGAAGTGCGTGCGTGAGCACAGCAGGCATGCATACACACACGCACACACGCACAATCATGCTCAATAACTAACCTTTGTTGGGCGATTTCCCTGTTAAGAGACAGTTTTCTTCAGGGGAAAAAAGAGATGCATTTTTCATTGTCGGTATATATACTAAACAGTGATTTCTGCTTTTATGACTTTTTTGGCAGTGGAATGGACGTGATTTTTTTTTTTTTTAGAAAGGATTAGAGTACCAATATAACCATTCCAGTTTTTTTTTTCATCACAAATATTTCACAAGAATTGGAGACGATATTTGTTTACTTTGTAAAATTATCTTTTTATTGCATAGCGATTGGTAAATGGATATCACACAGAATAAAAGCAAGTACCCCTGAGTACTTGGAAACATCAACACTCCAATTTCAGCTACCTTACTTAACATAATCTATGTAATCATGATTGTTGAATTAGGAGAAGCTTTTTACATCAGTGTGTACATCTGATTAAAAAGCTGCTATAAGTAAACATCTTAATTAATGCAAGTAAGGGAACATTGGAATGATTCTAATAAGCCTTCGCCTATTTAACAGAGTAAAAAAAAGTTTTAATTATAACATAATTTGCGGAAATCATTTTCTATGAACTCTGTTTATTATAGTAATTGTTTATGGTGACAGAAAATGATATATATATATATAACTTTTTTTTTTGCTGTAACAGAATTTTTTTTTTTGCAGCTGCTGGACTTTTAATATAATTTTGTGCTTTCTAACTGTTTCTCTCAGTTTTCTCAAAATTTAATAGATGGGAATATTGATCCAAAACAAATTACCCTAATATATATATATGTATTTAAATACCTTTGTTTAGTAGCACATGATTAAGTTTTAGTTTTATGCTGAGAGGAAGCTATACACAACTCTACAAGCTGCCTCTCAAGTGCAATTCAAAAAGTAGCCCCACACACACACAAACACACCACCAAACACTACGTGACATAGCCACACAATTCCACAAGAAGCCTCCATACACAACATACATTCATAGGTATCATACACAATACCACAAACTTCTCATGGACATATACAATATAACAGCTCACATACACACAAATACAACATTACAAAGCAAATGCAGCAGCCATAAATAACACAAGCACAATATAGCAACACACACACCTCAATTTAAAAAAACTAGGACCAGAACACCGAGGGACTTCAAGGTCTTGTTTTGGCACAATATTACTAAAAGTTTACCTACCCCTGGTCTAGGACAATAACCAGAGAACCACTGAAACCTGGTGGCAATTTGCCAGGTTGGGGGGGAGAATGGGCACTTATGGAATTATTCCAAGGCAGGTGTTTTATCCCTAGTCTGGCTCAGTCACTCTATAATAGCCATCATTATCCATTATTAGTGTAGTGCTAAAACATGTATCTGTGTACTTCTCCAGTAAGGTGTTGGTTCCTGAAGCTATTGTTAATAAACACAATTTAAAGTTGAGTGGATGATTACCTATCTTTCCATATTCAACCACACTGTCTCATTTTGTACAGTCCCAGAGATATGTAATACTGTACCACTGTAACACTGTCACAACACTAAGTTAATCAAATGAAGATTTTTTCCTCCATGAAGTGGACCCAGCAACGTTTCAACACACGCAGTGTATTTGTCAAGCTTGACAGAGACACTGTTTATGTTGAAATGTTGCTAAGTCCACTTTATGGTGAAATAAATCATAATTTGCGGCTTCATCATTCTTTTGATTTTGCGAAGGTGATTGGGGAGTAGCCTTGGAAGCTTGCACCTCTACTATACAGGATTGATGAATCTCCTACAAGTACAGACCTCTAAGCCCTCCCAATTTCACTGGTTCCCCCCTCCCCTTTTTACCCTTCCTACCGGCATCCTGATCTAGGATATGCTGTCTACATAGCTATTTATCTTACCTGTCAGTATATTAAAACTCTAGCGTAATAATCAGACTTAAAGTTATAACATGGAAAGCTCGCTGTGTTTAAAAAATCTGGACTGCTTTTAGTCTTTACACTAACAGATGTGGTAAACAGATACTATGCTTACATGTCTACAAAAACAGAGCTTCAAATTCAATGTACATTTCAGAAATGTTTACTATAATTAATATGAAATGGTTGTGCAGAACTCCTCTCAGTCTGGGTTATGATGTAAAACGGATATTTTCAGCTTGGCTCACTATTCATGATATATACAAAGCTGCATTAACTGTTGAGAAGTGACTAACATATCACAGTGTAAAGACGTGTGGTTTCCATGCGGCGTGAACCAAAATTGTCATGATACAAACCTGTTAAATGTTTCACCTCTAGAAGAGATGGTCTCTTTTTTTCTATGAGCTCTAAATGTGTGATAGTGTGTTTGAGTGTATAACTGAGCTCAACAGCAATAAAACCTTAATGTATCTTTATATTACAATTAAAGGGACAGTTTAGGCTGCATAGGGCACCATAACAACTTCACCTAAATTAAATTGTTATGGTGTCTGGAGGGCTCGGGCGAATTCTTACCTTCAAAAGTTAAACCGTTTTCAAATGGTGTAACCCTGAAGTTGCCTCCAGTGCTGGTCTCAGCTCCCCCCAAGGTGTCATCCGTCTTCTAAAATTTCACTTTCAGTGACTCCTCATACACAAACTGGCTTGGAAAAGGTATGTTTTTTTCTAAGCCAGTTTTGTGAATGGGGAGTCACTGATTGGCTGAGAGAGTCAGCTGACCTCTCTTAGCCAATCGGCGGCACTCCTGAAAGTGAAATTTTGGAAGTCAGATGCCGCCTGGGGGGAGTTGACACTGACGCTGGAGGCAACTTCTGGGTTAAACTGTTCAAAAAAGGTTTAATGCCTGACAGTAAGAACGCGCCTGGGCCCTTCTGTCGTCATAACAACATTATTTTGGTGCCTGGACTGGAGTGCCCCGTAAATGTTTTGCAAATCAGTTTGTGTAAATAAGATACATTGGTCTTATAAATCATATTTTCAGTCTAAAAAATGGTTATCACTAAGTCAAGAAGTCACATAAAATGTCATTATAGTCCTACTCCCTGATCTTGGGCCAAACAGGAAAATACCTGGTAATGACAGTCTGGAGTGCACAGAGAGTGGCAGCAGCCAATAACAACTCCCCCAAAGCTTTTCCCACTCACAGCCTATTATCAGTAATTTCCCTTAACCCTCTAGCATCCTGCCACCTGATCCATCTGTGACGACCTCCTGCTCCCTGTGGCTGCTTTCTGACTGCAGTGCAGATCACACCCAATGCACTGTCTTTATAAGTTGCTAATTATAGATCAAAGTGGGTGGGGTATCCTAGCTAGAAGTGATCTGAATTTCTAGATCTTACATAATTGATTAGGTAAGAACTTAAGGGGTAGAGAGGGACACTTTATCTGCATCCTTTCTAAAGTGTAGGTAGGAAATTGGAGGATATGTAACTATCCACAAATTATTCTAGTATTAGTAACAGAAAATACAGTTTGAGACTCTGTGGAGAAATAATGGAGTTTATTCATTAAAGGGACACTATATTCACCTAGACCACCTCAGCTCAATGAAGTGGTCTGGGTGCCAGGTCGCTCAGGTTTTAACCCTTCAGATGCAAACATAGCAGTTTCAGAGAAACTGCTTTGTTTACATTGCAGGGTTAAGACAGCCTCTAGTGGCTGACTTACGGACAGCCACTAGAGGCGCCTCTGTAAGGCGCATCACGCAGAGGCGCATCACGCAGAGCGTCCATAGGAAAGCATTAAGAAATGCTTTCCTATGGACACATTGAATCCGCACTCTGCTGACGTCAGATGGGGGAGCTGACGTCGGAGGGGGAGGAGAGGTCACCAGCGCAGAGGGAGCCCGGCGCTGGAATAAGGTAAGCTGCTGAAGGGGTTTTAACCCCTTCAGCGCCAGGGGAGGGGGACCCTGAGGGTGGGGGCACCATCAGGGCACTTTAGTGTCAGGAAAACCGCTATGTTTTCCTGACACTATAGTGATCCTTTAAAGGAACACTTCTGGATTCGGAATACAAATCTATATTCCAAACACTATAGCCTACTCCTTACCATTTAAATCTTATTTGTCTTCCCAGTCTGCCCTTTCCTTATCACACTTGCAGCCAAAAATATACTAAAATGTATATGTGATGTAAAATGTTGAGAAGTATGTAAGCATGCCTTTCATGACACTGGGGTACACTAGTCACCCAGACCACTTCATCTCAATGAATGAGTGAAGTGGCCCTGTCCCTTTAACCCTGCAACCCTGCTTCAGCTGCACTGGCTGAGTAAAATTTGGCCATGGAAGCCAATAGAAAAGCATTGAATACAAACAGGAAAGCAGTGAATACAATGCTTTCCCATAGGGAAGCTTGAATGCACACACAGTGTTCACTGCACATGCACAAGAGTTGCCCAGTTCACGTCTGTGAGGCCAAACCCCATCAATTATGTTACAGGAGGCTGAGAGGTGAGCAGTGTTGAGGAAAGAAAAGCTTTATGGCAAATGTTTTGGAGGGAGAACCTTAATATAATTAGGAACATGGGCACTAAAGCATTAGGAATACAGGTTTGTATTCCGTACACTATAATGCTGCTTTAAGCATTTGTTTACAACCAGATGATTATAGCTGTGTAGGTGTGTACTATTGAAAGTCAACAATATCCTGATAAACAGAGTGCTGACTTTACCTTGATTCCTGTGTATCTCTACTTTGCATTATGAAATTCAACCCAAGTGCAATCCCAAGGATTTCTAGTAAGTCATGCAAACTAGAGGCGTGCAAATCTGAGTGCGTCTTTAAATAGAATGACTGTTCTACATTTGTTTTAGCCTGCAGTTTACATATTTTTATTACATATGTAAGGCATTTTGCATGTGGGAAGATAAATCCTTTCATATAAACTAATTTTTATTGAAATTCTACCTTAGAAAATTATAGAACATTATGCAAAACAACATAATTACATTCAAAGTCACAAATTATTGAAAGTGCGGTTTGGGTGACAAATTCCTAGTGAATATTTATCCAAATCACAATTTGCCTAAAATCTCATAAAATTAACACAAGAACAATAAAGCACATACACCATAAAAAAACAGCTCTAAATTTAATGTAATCACAGCAAATGTAAACTGGGAGCAAACAATAAAATTCAACAAGACACCAGTCCCTCACCTGAACTACGTAACCCCAAGCACATAGCAGCCTCCTTCATCTACATGTTTTACCCTGTTATATGGGTTTTTCTCAAGATAAGGCTGCCATTTTTTCTGCTCTTTTTTTTTAATTAAATCTACTATCGTTTAAACGTATGTAAGTCCCCAAAACTCAAATACCACTTAAGATGAACAGCAATTCAAAGAAAACATTAATAGTAAATATTAAAAGCATCACACTTCTAAAAAACATTATTAAAAAACATAAACAATTATTGCAACTCATTAACACTTACAATTACACAATTGCATAATAATAAAAATAAAGACTATATTAGTAAAATCTCAAACATTATAAGAATATATAAGAAATGCCCATAAAAAACACAAGTTGAAGAGGAGGAAAAAAGTTAATAATGCTGGAATAAACCACTATTCAATAGATTTATTACATAAAAAAAACTCCCGTGAAATATATGAGCTTAAAAAAGCCTTCTAGACTCTGTTCACTCTCAATTATTCCTAAAGTTGTGTTACATTAAAAGCTAACTTTTCAAAATATAGAATATTGTTACTATATAAAAATTCTCAACACTGTTCTGCTGTGTCCCTTCAAAAGGTCTGAGTGTGCTGACCAGCAATACATCAAAGGACCAAACTTGGAGATCCACATAACAAGAATGAAACCCAAAGGATTTCAAATGTAGATTAAGAAATACCACGGCTCTGTATATACGATGATAAAAATCTGGTTTGTTGCAAGATTCTGGACATATATATATATATATATATATATATATATATATATCTATCGATAATGTGTAAAATATAGTGCATCTAGCTACAATGTATCTAAATTCTGAATAACCATGCTATCTGCTGTCTTTTTTCTAACAGGAATAAAGATACATCAAGCTTAGTTGTGTCTTTTAGGTTTAAAGAAATTATTCTTTAACATCTAAGTAATAACAATGCAATATTATCTAAAGAATTCTCAGACATATACGAGGCTACAATGATATGGACTATATATGCTCAAAAAAAGTCTGAAGTTAAATAAAAGTATAAATTCTTATAAAGTTTTCTTTTGAAACTTGATATGACGTTTCTTACTGTTAGATATGACAATATCACGTTTTTTAAAAATTTTTTGTGTAGAACACTTTATTTGACCTTCATAAGTGTTAAGGCAAACACTGTTTCAAATGAATTAATAAGCTGATTTATAAGCTTGCTAATCCTGGGAAGTTTAGTCCTGTCTTTAAAGATTTTTTTTTAATAATTTGTCTGTTAGATTTTAAGGTTAGTTTAGGTGATGAACTGATTGCTCCCATTGACCATCTGCCCATTGTCTATTTGAAATCTGTCAGGAGGGCTGTGCAATATGTACAATATGCAATTTTGTAAAGTACCCTGTCTCTGCATTTTCAGAAGGTAAATCTGATGTCAGAATTGGGTTTTGTTAAACAAAATGTACATAAAAATGAAACCGCAACTTTTATTTCCTGGATTAATATTAAAAAGCAATCTCAAAACATGACATTCCCTCTGTAAAGTGTGCACTAATTTTCCAGAATTTTTAATTAATGAATTTATTTATAGCTGTTACTATCTACTAATCCATCTTTTAGAAAATAACAGAAATCTATTCTCCTTTTAAGGAAGGCTCATTTTACCCCACTCCCTCTGTAAGCATGTAAGCTCATTGAGCAGGGCCCTCAACCCCTCTGTTCCTGTGTGTCCAACATGTCTGGTTACAACTACATGTTTGTTCGTCCACCCACTGTAAAGCACTGCGGAATTTGACGGCGCTCTATAAATATCATAATAATGCAATATTAGTGTAAAATTCTTAAACACATATTAATGACCCCATTTGTCAGAAAGGGTGTTGTTTTTTAAATTTTATTATGGCATTCAAAAAAGTACTCTTTAAAAAAAGTTTTTGAGAGTTGAGTTGGGGAATGGTATGAATGCTATAATAATACTAATGTGTTATTTAAAGTTATATTGCACCTCTTTTTATCATGTGTTTTATTCAATTTGTATTTCTGTTGCTTTCTGTTTACATGCCATGCTTAAATGACTTCTCTCTTTATGTATAATGTACATAATCATGTACTTTTTCTTTTTTTCAATGAATCTTTTTTCTTTTCTTTTTTTATAAACAAAAATATGCATCCCTAGAACCTTTTTATCATATTATCTCTAATGCCTAACGTTGCTAGACTCTACTAAACTATAAGTGTAAAGGAGGTTTGATCTTCACAGATATATTTTAAATTGACAACAATAGCATGCTTCGACTTTCAATGGACACCTCAATCAACAGTAGTACCTCAGTTTTAAATTAGTTTTTGTCCATTATAGCCATCCTAGAGATCAGAGTGAGTGGAGAAATATTAGCTAAATGGCTAACTTAACACAACTGATCCCAGCTCCCTGAAGCTGGTCCAGGAATCGGGAATAAATCTGATTCTAGCACTTATGGGCCCCAGTTTAAGTCAATTGGTCCAATTCAGAGGTGTGCTTTGAAACAACACAAAATGCTAACATAAGACAAAATAGAAAAAGGTTGCGCCAAAGCTGATAAAATACCTTAATTTGGAATACAGAATAAAATATTAAAATATCCACAACACGTTTCACCTATGAAGGCTTTCTTAAGTGGAGAAACGTATCCTACAAGCGGGGATTATACCGCTGCCTGCCAGCTGGTTTGAGCTCTACTTCACTTGAGTAGGATTACTATAGACCTCTTCTTCCTGCAATTGAACATTTTGTATCAGACATATTTGCACTATTATCTTTTTCTCTCTTTACATATGGATCCTGAAAACCGTCTTCACTTGACCCATAGAGAGAATATTCCTCCATAAAAGCCGTCGGTGCCCCATCAGGCTCAACTTGACACTTTGCTTTGGCACTACTTATTCTCTGGACTTTGTTTATTTAAGCCGTACCATAGCCAACTTTGGCGCAACCTTTTTCTATTTTGTCTTGTGTATTACCTTTGTCTATAGGGCTTAGAGGGAACCCTATTTTTAGGTTGCCGCCTCCTACATTACCTAGCTTAGTATTGGTTTATTTTAGCGCTGTTTACTTCTTCTGTTTATTACAAAATGCTAACATGCCTACTTTTATGCTTTGATATAAAAGAATATCAAAATTCCCATGGTAGAGAGATACTTGAAATAATCTATTTGGATATGTATTTTTCTAAAAATGTTTGATTTTTTTTTAACTGCTCAGTTTGATGTCAATTATAAATCGGTCAATACAGTAATTTTCCATCATTTCTGTAAAATACTACCTTCTATTTTGTTCTGTTAATTTAAAGCCTGAGTGACTTAACATATTCTTATATTAATTCTGCATTGATTATAACCCAAAGTATATTCAGTTTCTGAAGTATTAAAATACATAATGTAGGTTCTCTAGGCATCACATGTTACATCTAAAACTCTTGACCATTCTTGTAATTCATTAAATCATAATCAATCTCCCTGGCACACCCATGGCCCTTAACATGTTTCGATCATCTACAAAACAGTAGAAGTAACTTTTCAGATTATGTGCGATATAGAATAACTTTATAGATGTTTATTACATCAAATTAACGTTTAGCACTTACATTGATCAGCCACAATATTAAATCCACTGACAGATTAAATAAACAACATTGATTACATCATTGCAATGGCACCTGTCAATGGGTGGGATATACTGGGCAGCAAGTGAACAGCCAGATCTTGAATTTCATGTGTTGGAAGCAGGATAAAAGGGCAAGTGTAAAGATCTGACTGACTTTGACAAGGGCCAAATAGTGATAGCTAGACAAATGGGTCAGAGCATCTCCAAAATGGCAAGTCTTGTAAGGTGTTCCCTCTATGCAGTAGTTAGTACCTACTAAAAGTGGTGCAAGGAAGGACAACTAATAAACCAGGATCAGGGTCATTAGTGCCCAAGGCTCTTTGATAAATGTGGTGATAAAAGGCTAGCCAGCCTGGTCTGATCACATAGAAGAGCTACTGTAGCTCAAATTGCTCACCATGATAGAAAGTTGTGAGAACACACAGTGGATCACAGTTTGCAGTGTTTGGGGCCAGTCAGAGTTCCCATGATGACCCCAGTACACCACCAAATAGCTTTCAATGGGGGCAAGATCATCAGAATTGGACCATGTAGCATGGAATAAAGTTGCCTGGTGATAAATCAAGTTTTCTTTTAAATCAAGTGGATGA
Source organism: Pelobates cultripes (assembly GCA_933207985.1). Classification (NCBI taxonomy): domain Eukaryota; kingdom Metazoa; phylum Chordata; class Amphibia; order Anura; family Pelobatidae; genus Pelobates; species Pelobates cultripes. The sequence goes on along the minus strand of OW240917.1, from coordinate 154,775,521 downwards.
CCGGGTGTATGTGCATTGATAACCTGGGGAAGAGATGGCAGCAGGATGCACTATAGGAAGAAAGCGAGCCAACGAAAGCAGTGTTATACCCTGGCAATGCTCTGCTAGGAATCCTTGGGTCTTGGTATTCATGTGGTTGTTACTTTAACAAATACCACCTACCTAGAGATTGTTGCAGGCCACTTATACCCTTTCATTGCAGTAGTTTTCCCTGATGGCAGTGACCTCTATCAGCAGGATAATGCACCCTGCCACACTGTAAAAATAGTTCTGGAGAGGTTTAAGGAACATTAAAAAGATTTCAAGATGTTGTGTTGGCCTCCAAATTCACCAAATTTCAATCCGTTTAATCATCTTAGGGATGCGCTGTTACCATGGAGGCTCCACCTCATACCTTGCAGGACCTCAAGTATCTTCTGCCAATGTCTTGGTGCATGATACCACAGACACATGGACTTGTAAAGCTGTTTTGGCAGCATGCGGGGAACCTACACGGTATTAGACAGTTACTTTAATGTTGTGGCTGATCAGTGTAGTCCTTTTGTTAGACTTAGTATCAGCTACTAAAAATTGCACCTACTGTCTTTTATTTTATTTGTTAGTTATTTTGTTATATAATAAATACTTTTAAAAATTATTTCTAGGTATTATTTACTTAATCTCCACACTCAACCACTTGGAAGATGCAAGGATTTTCCTGTCTGTTTCTGCACGGGACAAAGGTGGTCTTACCTCTACTGTGAATGCCTCTGTGACAATAAATATCCTTAAGACTGCTGTAGCACCAGCAATATTTGAAAAGAATCGTTACACATTTTTTATTCCCGAAGATGCACCTAAAGGTAGTGCTGTTGGGACAGTAAAGGCCAGGGAGCCTGCAAGTAAGTATCACAAATTAAAATGTTCATCAGCAGAAATGTTCCAACCTAGTCTTGCCAATGCCAATGACCTCTTACTGTCCCCTTCTCATAATTGCAACTAAGAGTCAAACCTGCTTTATCTCCATATCTTTTCTGCTCTCTCCCTTCCCTTTACAGTGCTCTTCCCACCTCTATTCATTTCTCCCAACTTCCAGTTTCTCTCCATTTCTAATCAGTTTGCCATTTCTCTTCACAACTTTGCTCATTGCTTTCTCATACTCATTTTCCCTCTCTCCACAATCTTTTTTTCTTTTTTTCTTATTTGTTGTGCCATAGCAGAAGAAATACAATACTGCATACCCCATGGTGGAAATACTAGAGGTGTCCTTTACCATCCAATATATATATATATATACATTTAATAAATAGATTTTATCACCCCTCGTTGATGGAATATATTCCTCATTCACGTTGATCACCTTGGACCATATGTTAATTTAATAAATTGAACACTATATTGGAAGACCGTGAGTGTAGTCCTATTTTCATTACTATATGTATATATTAAGCCAAAAGGGCTGTATTTATCTATCTATCTATCTGTCTATCTATCTATCTATCTATCTAAAAGGTTGTTTTAGCTAAGGCTTCTTGGCAGGAGTTGACGTAGAACATTGGCGCTCTTTGACCATACTCTGCAGCACAACAAACAGCTTTTTTATCTCCACATTCCTGGCCTTCTTTTATTTAGCGTATACTTTAATTATTAGTATAAAATGCTACTTTTAAAACTATGTTTTCAGCTGTGAAATAATCTTTCGTATAAACTGAGATGGCTCAAAAGGCCTTTGTGGTTTCCTGCTTCATACTTAAGCACACAGTGTTGGTAAAAAGTGATGGGGACAGAAAGTTTAAAACTCATTTTTTGATTGCAATATAAATTGTTGTGAACCAAAAAACTAATTGTGAAATGTAGGCAAAAAGTGCAGATTTGGAACATTTTTCCAATTCAGATTTTGTCATAGCTTGGCTGCTTTGTAATTATAGACTAAATTTAGCAATTCGGTATTAAATTCAGTTCAGCTTGGTGTTGAATAAACCCTGCAATCTTTTTTTTTTTTTGTTTATGATCAATATTTCTTTTATTGTGGCATTTGAATCACATTTTACAGAATATTAACCCCTTAAGGACACAACTTCTGTAATAAAAGGAAATCATGATGGAATATTTCCGTTATGTGTCCTTAAGGGGTTAAGTAAGTTAAATGGCATATGACAGATGTATAACAGATGAAACTCCTAAGCGTGGCAGCCACTTTTATATAATAGTAAGAAGACACGTTTTATCAGGCTAGATATTCATGAATGGATTGTTGTAAAGTAGACACAATATATCAGGCTAGGTATTCATGAGTACATTACGGTGGCACGTACAAACGAAAAAAAGAGTGTTTCAGGCTAGATATACTTGAGAGTACAGGTGATACTTGAAAAATTAGAATATCGTGCAAAAGTTCATTTATTTTAGTAATGCAACATAAAAGGGGAAACTAATATATGAGATAGACGCATTACATGCAAAGCAAGATAGTGCAAGCCGTGATTTGTCATAAGTGCGATGATTATGTCTTACAGCTCATGAAAACCCCAAATCCACAATCTTAGTAAATTAGAATATTACATGCAATCAATAAAACAAGGAGTGTACATAGAACAATATCGGACCTCTGAAAAGTATAAGCATGCATATGGACTCAGTACTTGGTTTGGGCCCCTTTTGCAGCAATTACTGCCTCAATGCGGCATGGCATGGAAGCTATTAGCCTGTGGCACTGCTGAGGTGTTATGGAAGACCAGGATGCTTCAATAGTGGCCTTCAGCTCTTCTGCATTGTTCGGTCTCATGTCTCTCATCTTTCTCTTGGCAATGCCCCATAGATTCTCTATGGGGTTTAAGTCCGGCTGGCCACTTTTGAGCCACCCCAGGTTGATGGCAGCTTCTATCGCAGCAGGCGGCGAGGGAGCATGCTCACCTGAGCTCTTCCTGCTCAGCTCCCTCGTTTGCCGTGTAATGAAGCCGGGAGCTGGAATATGATGTCACGGCATCACTAAGCGGCGCGTGAGGGAGCTGAGCTCCCTCGTTGCCTACTCTGTCTGTCCACCCCCTGCCTGCCCGCGGAGTAGCCCCACTGGACCGCAGGTAAGTAATCCACTCCAGCTCCCCCAGACAGGCTGGGTGGATTTAGATTTAAAAATAAATAATAAAATAATAATTTGTGAGTGTTGGGGGAAATGTGTGTATGTCTGTGAGTAAATGTGTGTGTGTCTGTTAGTGTGTATGTGTCTGTGAGTGAGTGTGTGTGTGTGTGTCTGTGAGTGAATGTGTGTGTGTGTCTGTAAGTGTGTGTGTGTGTCTGTGAGTGAATGTGTGTGTGTGTCAGTAGGTGTGTGAATCTGTGAGTGAGTGAGTGTGTGTGTCTGTGAGTGAATGTGTGTGTCTGCCAGTGAGTGTGTATGTGTCAGTCAACGAGCGTGTCTGTGTCTGTCAGTGAGTGTGTGCATCTATCAGTAAATGTGTGCGCCTGTCAGTGTGTGCATCTGTCAGTTAGTGTGCATCTGTCAGAGAGTGTGAGTCTGTCAGTGAGTGTCTGAGTAATTGTATGTGTCTGTCAGAGTGTGTCAAATCTGTGTGTGTGTATGTCATTTGTCAGTGTATATGAGAATGTGTGTCTGTCAATGAGTGTATGTGTCTGTCAATGAGTGTATGCGTCTGTCAGTGAGTGTGTGTGTCTGTCAGTGAGTCGGTCTGTCAGTGAGTGTGCGTCTGTCAGTGAGTGTGAGTCTGTCAATGTGTGTCTGAGTAATAGTGTGTGTCTGTCAGAGTGTGTCAAATCAGTGAGTCTGTGTGTATGTCATTGTTTGTCAGTGTATATGAGAGTGTGTGTCTGTCAGTGAGTGTGTGTGTGTCTGTCTGTCAGTGAAAGTGTTTGTTGGTTAAACAGTATGTGTGCCAATGACTGTATCTTTTAGTGAGAGTATGTCATTGAATGCATCAGTAAGAAAGTGTCTGTCAGTCAAAGTGTGGCCTTGACAGGAAGATGTGGGGAAAATGTAAATATGGAGGGGGTGCCCAAGCACCATCCTGCCTAGGGCAGCACAAATCCAAAATACACCACTGCCCACAGCCCCAGGCCATCTTGAAAGCCTGCATCTATGGACCATGAACTTGGTTGCTCAGATGAGGGGAGAGTTCTTCCCTTGCAGGAGACGGTATTGGATCATGATGGACATTCGCTGCCTGCGGCATTGGATCCTCCGCGTCGGTGGCCGATGCACTGAGAGTATATCCCTGTTGGTCTTCAGCCCGGGTAGGCCCATCGTGGTAGGCTGCAACAATGCTGTGGAAGGAGCGCTCGGGGGGATGGCCCGCTCTTCTCCTGCCTCTCTTCCCTCCACTTACCCTCTGCAGCCGGAGCCTTTGGTGTCCCGAGGTGGGCAGATAACTTGGCCCAGAAGCTGTTGAACGTCTTAGCCAAGTGCTGGAAAATGAGCTCACTTGCGCTCTGCATTGTCTCGGCAGGATGCTGTGCAAAACGCTGTTGATTGTCAGCCATCTTGAGGTGAACTGCCCGGCCTGTAATCTGCGGCAATGCGGGTGTTTGAGTGCAGCTGTAGATAGAGGCGGTCACCTGTGGGGACCAGGATAACCCTGGCTGGTCCGGGGGCGTGAGGGGGGGCAGCAAAGCGCCAGTCGGAGTACTGGGAGAGTGGCCGTCTCACCCCAACTCAAGCTTAGGTAGACCTCAGGCCTCGATCGTGTTACTGCGATGCGGTATGGGGTCATGTAAGGTATTCCCATGTACACCGTCGGCAGTTGGTAAGTAGGTCACCGATGTGGGTCGGTGTCAGCATGTGGCTCGCAGCTAGCCCCAGTTTTCAGACACAGATGCTGGAGCTCAGATGGAGCACGTCTGATCCGGACAGCAGGCAAGCTCCGCCCCCAAAACCCTGCAATCTTTTTAGACATTCACACACAGAGAATATACAAAGAATACAAAGAGAATATAAAAGATCTTGTTTTTCTCAACATTAAAAACAATCAGTGTTTTTCACCCTAAGATATTCATCAATCAAAAACGTGAATAAAATATATATTCCTGAAAAAAGATAATTTCCTCACACAGCAAAGTGCATAAAGGATAAATGGTTTTCATAGCATGGAAGCAATATATCAGATTAATGCCCCGCAAAAACAACATTTGAATAATTAAATCTAGATATACGGCATGTCTGTGGGAAGGTTTCTCCAATAATTCCATGTGCTGAGAGATTCAATGTTAATAAGAAAAGATGGAATAGCAAATACAAAAAGACAGATGTGCATTAAAAGTTTACTATTTTAAAACTAGAAGACAACATAGAGAAAGGATAGCCAGTACTTGCTGTTCTGACTTATTAACACTGTAAGTACCATACAGGCATTTATACAATAGTCCATACTGCTGTGGTCATCAAAAAATACACTATTAGAGAAGAACCCCTACATGATATTTAGATTGGTTCCACTCTGAAACAACCTACCAAATAAAGTATTCTAAGGTAGGTTGGAAGAGATACCCAATGAGGTCCCAGCATGCACAGTGCATCCTGTGGCAACGTCCACTCCAAAGCCAGTCTTTGTCCCTGTTTCCAAGTCTATGCATTGAAAATATAAAACTATTGTTGGAAAACATAAATAGATACAATGTATGTCATGGCTTCCTGATTTGAGTAGGTAATAGAGTTGTGTAAACATAAAAATGAAGACCATGAAATGACCATGAAATGGTTCATTTATGTAGCATTATTATTTTTAACAGACTTGTTGCCATAGCATTGTGTGACCTCTTAAAGAGGTACACTTAGCACCAAAACATCTTCAGCATAATAGAGCAGTTTTGATGTATAGATCATACCCTTGCAGTTATAGATCATACCCTTGCAGTCACTCTGTCATTTAGAAGTTAAATCACCTTGCATATGCATCTGTAGCCTGACTGTGACTCACACAGCCTCCATGAATAAAGGTTTAATTTTTACAGCACAGTATGTTACTTTAGAAGATTTCATCTAACTGAACTGTACTCACACACAGGAGTCCTGTTGTAGGCTCTAACAGTCAATTAACAGAGCAGGAATTTATATCACTGTCTTGTAAATTATAGAAACACTGTGCAATAAGGGAAGTTTAAAAAAAATAAAAATAGTATTTGTGTGTAGTGTGTAGAAATTCTGTATGTATTACAACTGGGGAGAGGTGGCTATTGTATAAACAAAGTGATTTAACTTCTAAATGGCAGAGGATTGAACAGTTTGACTGCATGGGCATGATTTATATATCGCAAAGGCAATTCACAAGTAATGTAGTAGTAAATATTTTTAAAATGGCTGGCCCTTTTTACCTATTTCAATCCCTAAGGCAATGTTTGGTTTCCTCTCCAACAGAGACCTCTCCCATTTCCTATCACATCAGACTTTTGCCCATGTCTCTGAAAGCTGCTAATGTAGAAATATACCCCAATAATATGTTTTCCCACTTTGCGTCTTTTTATTCCTCTTTTTAAGCCACAGCTTACATTCCCCCAGGCCATAGCAACACTTCTTTATTAACTTTTGAATTTAGGAACTCAAGATTATTGACATGGGAATTGCAATTTTATCCAAAATAGTTGAGCTGATAAAACAGCTTAGTTGGAGAATTGTTCTGTTCTCTATTTTAGCCTAAAATGTTTACACTTCTAGCCATGTCTCAATAATTCACAATTTGATGTATAATCCAGTACATATTGCATCAAACATAAGGTTTTGTGGCCCTTAGACTCTTTCTATGTTTAGTACAAGGTCTGGTAATGGAGGGTTCAATGTACAATATTCCTGTGAAAGAGATCTTGAGATCTCTGTTTCTAACATTTTATCTAATTAACTGGATTTTTAAAATACAAGTGATATAGGTCGAATATGAACAGCTTTAAAAGATTTTATAGACCCTTTCTATGCCAAATATATTGGTTTACATACACCAGGTGGGCCCAAAAGGTAGATCCTCAAATGTTGTAGAACTACAACTCCCATGATGCTTATATTATTATTATTATTGCCATTTATATAGTGGCAACATATTCCGTACTGCTTTACAATATTATTAGAGGGGGGATTTAACTATAAATAGGACAAGTAAACTTACTGGAACGATAGGTTTAAGAGGACCCTGCTCAAACGAGCTTACATTCTATAGGAGGTGGGGTGTAAAACACAATAGGATAGGAATTCGCAATCAAATAGGGTAGGAGTGAGACAGAGCTGGAGGAGAAAGTAGAGTGCTGCCCTTTAGGAGAGAGCAAGAGACAGGTATGTAATCATGGAAGCTATAATTTTAAAACATCTGTGATCTACCTTTTGGGCACCCCTGATATACACAGATCAGCTCCACAACATTAAAACCACCTGCCTAATATTGTAGGCCTCCTTTGTGCTGCCAAAACAGCTTCAAGGGATGTAGTCTACAGGTGTTTGTGGTATCTGGCACCAAGACATTAGCAGCAGATTGTTTAAGTCCTGCAAGTTATAAAATGGGTTCTCCATGGATCAGTTTTGTTGTTCCAGCATATTCCATACATGCTCAATCAGACTCTGACCGGTCTGTGGCTGCACAGTCCCATACACAGTAAACTGCACTGTGTGTTCTGACACCTTTTTATCATGGCCAGCGTTCTATACGTTTTTCAGTGTGGTCCCATCTTCTATGTGATGGGACCACACGGGCTAGCCTTTGCTCTCCATCTGCATCAATGAGCCTTGGGCAGCCGTGCCTCACCAGTTGTCTTTCCTTGCACCACTTTTCGTAGGTACTAACCAGGATTCCAGGATCACTCCACAAGACTTTCTGTTTTGGAGATGCTCTGACCCAGTCGTCTAGCCTTCACTATTTGGCCCTTGTCATACCTCTTCGCTTGCCCAAGAACCGACTGCTCACATGCTGCCTAATATATCCAACCCCTTGACAGGTGCCATTTTAACAACATAATCAATGTTGTTCACTTCACTTGTCAGTGGTTTTAATGTTGTGTCTTATGAGTGTTTACATACATACACACCGACACCACCCCTGTCACAAGTACAAGTACATTTTATAGATTTTGTTTATGTCAGTTGTAAGTTGTTCCTATTCTGTACATTTGCATAGACTGACAGAGCTGAAATCTGCAACTCTGAATTTGACACAGTTCTAATTCCTACGGCCCTGACTGAGAATGTTATATATATGTGGCACAGGGAAAACATTTTTTCTTGCTTGCTAGAAAAAGATTGGTGGCACATGCACAATGAAGCAAAATATCTAAAATGTTACTTTTATATAAATGTAACAGGAAAATTAGGGTTTTATAAATTGCATTACACTTTCACACAGAACACATGGTCATATTCACTTACATATTTTTCACTTGTTTTTAAATATATTTTTATAATACCCAATTCAAATAAAATGTTTGTTTTATTATTTATTTATAACCTGGGGTTTATTCCCTCCAACAATTTTGGTTTTCTTTTAAAGTTATAGCTTGTACTTTATTGTATTACAATATTTAATGTTTCTCTGCTGATAAACTTATTGAAACTAAATGGCTCTGTTTTAATACGTTTTAGATTACGTGGAACCAGTTTCATACAAGATATTATCTGGCAATCTGAATGAGCTGTTTAGCATTAACTCTCAGTATGGTATCATCAAAACCAAACAGGAGCTAGACCATGAAACCCAACCTCTGGTTGTTCTTATTGTCCAGTCTCAAATGGGAAATGCCTCGGTCTTCAGCAACACTCAAGTCAACATCAGCATAACTGATGTAAATGATAACGCACCACATTTCCCTGTGGAGAATGAAAGAATTATCATATACCAACACAACCAACCAGGCACTGCTTTATACGTTGCTCAGGCAAAAGACCCTGACAGTGAATTTAATGGATTAATTTCGTACAGCATTGCAAGTGAAAAGCAAGATATGTTTAGCATTGACCCAAGCCTTGGGATTCTGTATCTTAACTCCACTTTAATGATGATCTGTGAACACATTCTTCTAATACAGGCCGAGGATAGCGGTCACCCTACTCTAAGGTCTCATCTTACCTTAACAATTAGCGTGGAACAACTGGAGGAGGTTAAAGTGTTAACCTTTGGGAACATGGTGCATCACATAGAGGTCAGTGAAGGTTCCCCAGTGAATTCCAGAATCATCCAAGTCAAAGCCTATATCCAAGGATTCCAAAGTATTTCCTCTAAAATAGTTTACACACTAAACCCCGTTATTAATTCAGTTACATTTGGAATGCATAGGAGTACAGGGTGGATATTCCTTCGTAGGTCGCTGGATTACGAAACTACTAAAACATACAATCTTAAAGTGTTTGCAAAGTGTATTGAACATGGAGAAGAGTTAACTGCAACTACTTCTGTGATTATCAACGTATTGGATGAAAATGACAATTCACCTACATTTAACCAAGATTTTAATTTCTTTACTGTCGAGGAAAATCCTGTTCCACAAGGCGTGATTGGTACAATCAGTGCATTTGACATGGACTCAGGAAAAAATGGACAATTGTCATATTTTCTTTTATCTGAAGGATCTAATTTCTTGATTAGTTCCACAACAGGTAATGTAAAACATCATATTAACATTATTTTCCTACATTACAATCAGTCATTCATGTAGTATCATATAAACATGCAAAAATAGCAATAGTATATCACAAATACTTTTAAAACACACTCTGCATTTCAGAGTCTAGAGCAGGGAGCAAGTTCAGGGGAAAGAAGGAGACCTGGGGAGGGCCAACAATTACATAAATAGAGAAAGGGGGGAAATGTGGAGAGTTTAGATGGACACAAGTGGGGGAATAGTAATGGAAAGAATGAAAGAAGGGTCAGCGCTAATATAAAATAGAATACAGGCAGCGGCCCAACAAAGGATAACCCTCAAACCCTCTGAAGAAAAAACATGTGACAGAGAAAATAACAGAGAAAGGGCTGCGCCAAGAGGTAGATAGTAATGATAAAAATAATAATATTCACATTACTTTTAGGACAATACAATATGTGTGGTCTCACTGAACCAGTGGGACTAAAGTTCTAATAAAATCACCAAAACATGAGATAACCAAAAAATAAAATAAGATCCAAAGATTGGGTCTCACTCAGATGTCAATTTCTTTATACGGTGCCTATTTTGGGTGTAGTGTCCTGAATTTCTTTAGTGGTCCAACCTCCTTGCTCGTATGTAAAACAAGAATCAGAAAAAACAATGATGCAGTATGTACAGGCAAGTTAAGATAAAATAAAAGGATATATGTAGTCAACTCATATTTAAAAGAGCTATATCCAGCTCTGGTGTGAAGAGCGTACAGCGGTATAATCCCCACTTTAAAAGATATGCGATGGGAGTTCTCCAGAGGGGTGGTGTCCAACACTCAGGAGAAGGATATATAAAATACAACTAATAGTGCTCTCAGTAGAATAAAATATGCAATAAACATAAATAAAAATGTACTCACAAGTGGAGGGCAGGCAAACTGCACTATGGTATCAGTGTTGGTGGTATGATCCCCACCTCAGGATATACTTGGAGTCACATGAAGGTAAAAGCAGGTAAGAGTAAGCCAGGCAAAAAATTATTTTTTTTTAAATTTGAAAATGTGTAATTAAAAAGATTGGTACAACCTTGTAACCAAAAAGCTTTTTATTAAGAAAATTACACAATTAAAATAACCATAACGCGTTTCGCCACCAGGGCTTTTTCAAATAGGTTAGGATTTAAGACCTGGCTATTCTGAGTTTATAGGAGAATCTAATTACTTAAAATTGGCGCCCCCCAAAAAAAACAAACAAAAAAACATCATAGATCAGCAGCCAATAGAATAAGAGAATATAAGCACATGATTAAAACATGAAATAAATACATACTATAAAGATTATGAGTATAACTGATGCCAACAGTAGTAAAAACAATAACATAAAGCACATAGAATATAAAAATAAAATAAAAATAAAAAAGATCATAAAAATGATGTAAGTCAAAGTCAGCATTTAGGCCATGGTGGGCTAGGGTCTGTAGATTGAAAACCCACTCCAGTCTGCCTAAAATGTTCTTAATATTTCCACCTCTCCAGGGTATCTTACATTTTTTTATTCCTATGCATTTAAGGAGTTTAGGATCTTTATTATGATTAAACCACTATGGTCTTAAACCACTCTGTATCTAAGCACTTTATTAATCATAATTTTTGGATCTTATTTTATTTTTTGGTTCATATTATTTGGTGATTTTATTAAAAGTTTAGTCCCACTGGTTCAGTGAGACCACACATATTGTATTGTCCTAAAAGTATTGTGCATATTATTAATTTTATCATTACTATCTACCTCTTGGTGCAGCCCTTTCTCTGTTATTTTCCGTGTCTCTGTTATTTTTCTGTGTGATGAATAGGGAGACAGGTACGAGTGGGGGGGGGGTGAATGAAAACAATGCATGTTCATTTTTTTAGATAGTTCTAAATATATTGTGACCCTTCCTATCAAAATTGCCAAAAAATTATATCTAAGTGCTCAGACTGGTGAATAAAAATATAACAAAAAACTAGATTAATCAAAACAATTTAAGTTGTCTAGAGAAAGGCATCACAGCATGATTCTTTGCAACGCATTGTAGAAGCTGAATAGCCGTGGGCAGAGGTGTATCCTGGTTTTATGCTGCCCTAGGCAGGACAAAACTCAGGCGCCCCCCTCCCCCCGCGCCACCCACACCCAACCCTTCTCGCCCGCCCCACCTTCTAAATACACACACACACAGTCAGACACACACAGTCAGACACACACACACAGTCACACACAAACACACACACAGACACACACAAACACAAACACACACACACAGTCACACACACACAGTCACACACACACACACAGTCAGACAAACACACACAAAGTCAGACACACACACAAAGTCTGACACACACACACAGTCACACACACAGTCAGACACACACACACACACACACACACACACACACACACACACACACACACACACACACACACACACACACACACACACACACACACACACACACACACAGTCACAGACACACACACAGACACACAGTCAGAGACACACAAAACACAGTCAGACACACACACACACACACACACAGTCAGAGACACACACACACAGTCAGAGACACACACACACACAGTCAGAGAGACACACACACACACGCACACACACAATCACTCACATTAACACTTTTTTTTTTATTTAACCCCCCCCAGCGTCCTTACCTTTGGGAATGCTGGGGGGAGGGGGTCCCTCTCTCCCTGGGGGTCCAGTGGCTGCTGGTCGGGCGGCGCTGGGCTGGCAAGGGAGCTCTTCCTTTGAGCTGTGTGCTCAGTTCCCTCGCGTGCCGCCCGCAGAGTGAGGCTGGGAGCCGGAATATGACGTAATTTTCCGGCTCCCAGCCTTACTCTGCGGGCGGCACGCGAGGCTAACAAGACATTTGCCCTGGGCATTTGGGGGCGTTTTTTGCCGCCCCCTGGAAAATGCACCCAAGGCAAATGCCTTGTTTCCATCGCGGCTAATACGTCCCTGGCCGTGGGTACCACATGTTCAGCTGAGAGAAGTAAATGCTGATGTGAAAGCTACCTGGCTGTTTGCAGTGCAATTACAGCGGATGTAGTAGCCAGGTAGACCAGAGTGATTAAATATATACAAGAGAAAACTCACCCAAACATGCATAATTTATGCTGCTGTGACCAGTTAATACAACATACAAAATATAGCACATTCAGTTCCAAACAAACTTTAAATCTCATAAAAATTTTAATCAGCTGACTTAGTAAACAAAAATAATGGACAATTCAATTACCGTATATGATCATACATTGCATCAGCATATCACTGCAGCTCTGATTTCAATTTTTGTGAGACTAGAATCTGTGATACGTTTTGTAATTGTCGTTTCAACACAAAGTTCCGTAATTGTACCGATAAAATTGACACGCGCGTATATTGAATAATGTGCATTGATTTGAGACCGTGACATGTCAATTACTCTGCTCCACTTCATTATTGCCAATCTGTTTATGCTCACAGATTTAACAGATATCAGGCTGTAACCACGAGTTTTCATTTAATATACTGTGCAGTTAAATGACCTGCATGATCTATGATAACCGTAAGCCTGTTAATATGAGCAGTTTATCACTGCAAATATGTAACATATGGAAAGGAAGCATATCACAGCTTGGCTAATTGTAATAAACGATCCTTATCACCCTTCAGTGACAGTAACATCTAAATAATATTACTTTTTTTTGAAAAAGCAGGGCTAAACCTTTTTTAACAATCCCAGAAAAGGTGTTTTAATATCTACAGTGGATGCACTGAGAATTAAAATATTTTTTAAATTGGCTGTGTTTTTTTTATTATGGTTATACACTGTATTCTAATTTCTTTTTTTGTTTTGCATGTACAGGTGAAATTATAAATTGTGCTGCATTAGATCGTGAGCAAAAAAGCTATCATCAGCTTACTGTGCTTGTGACTGACCATGGTAGTCCACGCCGTAACGCCACTACCATTGTCTACATCAGAGTCGCTGATCTTAATGATAACAAGCCATACTTTCCACAAGTGACTTCAGGAAAACAGCTCAGAATCAAGGTCTGCTCTCAATTAGTCTATCTGCAAACTATGAATATAATTTGTTTTCTTCCTGTTTGACACATTACTGCCATCTAGTGACAAACTGTATTTATTCAATATTTTTAAAAAACTACATACTGGACAGGCTTCATTAACAACTAAATATGATGCAGGCTTTATTAACAAATTGGGTAGTCTGAGCTACTTTATTATGTTTTAATCCAATGTTTTATAGATGTAAATATTGGTGGAGAAGCCATGCCTACTACAACTCACAGTGAAAGGGCACACTAGCCAGTAAATAAAAAAATTGCAGACAAAGGTGCAACCCTCAAAAAAGTACTCCCTCAATTACCAAACACTCTTATTATAATTATAATTGAGGGTTCACACCAGTTCAATATAAACAATACATGATATGTCATAATGTATATATATATATATATATAAATATAAAGTTACAAGGCTTTACAAATATTTTATATCAATCAATGCAACCAATAGTCTACCAACAAGTAAAAGCTCAACATATTAGATGTGCAACAAGGGAAACTTCAATCGTGCGGTTGGCCAGTTGGTGGGGCTGTACTGAGAAATGATTTGCAACTAACTAATAAAAATGTATGTAACTAAAATGCAATTTAGAACAAAAACAGACTGATTGCCAAACTCATTTTTGTAATTTAAAGACACATTACTGTGAGTGTTATTGCTATTGCATTATTTGAAATTAATAAAGCACCATTCAAATGGTAAAGGATGACATATGATTCACTTTAAATAAAAATACTATAAATGAAAGAAATCTCACTGTTTTCCGGGAATGTGATCTGAATGGTGGAGCATGGAAATGATAGCGTTTTACTGATCACCAGAGAGATCAAGGCATTTAACTGATTGGTGTTTTATGATGTCATGTGTCCCATTTGAAGGTTTTTGAGACTGAATCAGAACAAGTAGTGGCTAACATGTTTGCAAAGGATCCTGATGATGGCAGAAATGGGACAGTTGTACATGCATTAACTTCAGGTGAGGAACAACAATACAGTAAAAAAAGTTAATTGTCTCCTCGGCATGCATAAAACACGTTTGCTATTGTTTTTGTTTAATTTCTTGCTCAAGTCAGGATTTGTTTACTCTTGATTGACTTAAACCAAAAAGTGCAAGTCTCACACCATGACCTATGATGTACCTGTAATTTAAATTGGAAATTGCCCATTAATGCCATGTCTTTATTTGCTTATTTACCTATCTATGCACTACAAAAATAATAAATTATAGAAAAAAATTAACTATTAATGCCATGTCTTTATTTGCTTATTTACCTATCAATGCACTACAAAAATAATAAATTATAAAAAATAAAAAAAAAATAATTGTACTCTTTTGTAAATATAACATTGCACTGGAAGAACTGGCATTCCACTGAGTGAAAAACTAAAAACTAATTTAGTAACAACATGTTATGACTACAAAAACACACAGAGGAAATATCTTTACTTAATTCATTGTCACTGATATACTGTATCTTCTCACAAGAAATGGGTGACATTACTCAGCCATTTTTAGACCCCCACACAGTGAAAAGTGTCATGAATTCAAAATTAATTTCATATATTAGACCTAAACGGCTAAACTGGAAGCATAGCTGACTTTTTATTTTGCATGGTTGAGATTTTTCCAATTCAGCTATTTTGGTCTTAAATTTAAAAAGTCACTTTGGATTCCTGACACATTTCACTTTAGTAAATAAGCCGATAAAGGTTACCCATGAACCCAAGCACTATGGACTACCATTTACTCAGTTAAGAGTCTTCATTTTCCAGGTATGCTCTTCTTAAAATTGCTTCTCAGTCAAATTAATGAGTAAATTATGTATGGTGTTAAATAGAATGCATGCATTCTAAAACTTGACATTGTTTGTTTATAGATTGTGCAGCTAAATCCATTGCACTTTGCACAGGCGTCTACTGATGGATATGTGCAGAGTTAATTTATATATATGTGTATACACATTCTATACATTTTGCATTTTTTTGCATATATTTAATTTGGCAGGCGTAGGCAAACTTCAACACTCCAGATGTTGTTGACTACATCTCCCCTGATGCTTTGCCAGCATTATGGATGTAAGAGCATTATGGGATATGTAGTCCACATCACCTGGAGTGCTAAAGGTTGCCTACCCCTAATGTTATAGAAATATGTTAATGCATCATTATTATTATATGTTTTTTCTGCAGACAACCATTCTGGCCAATTCATTATTAATTCTACTAGTGGTGAAATACGGACCGCCCAGGCTCTTTCTGTGAACATGAGATCATATTATCAAGTGACAGTCACAGCGACTGATCTAGGAACTCCTCCTTTACAGGATTATGCCATTCTTAATATTGAGGTAAAGGCAAATTATGCCACCTTAACAATCAGGAAACTATATGTATTATTTAGCAAAATAGTGGATTTGACGGTGAAGAAATTTTTTACTCTAAAGGATAAAAATAATGAAGGTAGAATTACTCTGTGATTTTATAGTAATGTTTTACATTAGTGGAAATGACGGATTATATATGATCTGTTTGTTCTATCCAATGGGGACACAAAAGAAATAGGATGGAGTCCAATTGTAGCTCTGGACCCATATGCTAGAGATTAATTGTTAATTTTATGGTAATTACACTGCTAATTAAAACTGTGAAATATGTTATCTATATGTTTATTTTCCACTGAACTCTGCTTATTTTAATTGTATAATAAGTTTGTATTAATCAACATCACAATTTAGCTCAGCACAGGCACAAACAGGGCACACATTACACTATAATAGGAGAATCAGACTCATTGTTTCTGTTCTCCTCTACATAATATGTCAAATGATAGGATAGGGTAAAGCTTATGACAGTGATTGGCAGGGACCCAAGCTGGAGGCAGAAAAGAACTAGATACAGTCACAATGATTTCTACATTTAATTTGATACGTCAAATCTCACAAACACATATTTGTTAAATATAGCGGATTCATAAACATAACATTACAAATCTTTGAAAGTCTAAATTTTTTTATTTAAAAAGCATAGATATATAATTAAAATATAATTTGTATTGAAGTATCACATTTAATGCTCTTATGCCTGGACTGGAAATCTAAGCAAATGCCTTATTATGTTCTTGTAACACCATATGGCAATAACATGTAAGTTAAGTCTGATTGTCAGACACAATCATATGACCAGATTTTGTAGGTAAGCAATGACATAATAGGTTCAATCGCTAAACTTAAAAAATAATAATAATGAGTTGTGATGAAACAATCTGAGAAACATAAAATAGCCAAAATAACCAAGCTGGATACTATGTCCAATTCACCCATGCTGAATTTATTTTCCAGCTTTGCCAATTTGGCTTATATATCACTAGTGTTTGGGTAAAGGTACAATATAGTCACTATAACCATCACCATGCTGCTGGAATCACTCACTGAGGCACAGTTCCTCGATTTAGTGTAAACTTTTGTAAATGTTTTGAGTGGAATAGCATGGAATGAGGCTGTCTGGCTACTCACTGCCCAGCTTCCACTGTTGTTATGGATAAAGCAAAGATTACACTCTTCATTTGCCATACCAATTCATACCAGCAATGTGAAGCTTTGATTGGCTGAAAAAGGTGATCCAAAGCTTCACCAGTCACCGCCACCCATTACTGCTCAGACTAATGCTTCCTCCTTAGCCCAAGCAGCACAGAGTGAATGGACTGCTGGGGGCTCTTGTTTGCTATTAAAATATGAAAAACAGTTTAACATTGAACTTACACATGTTGCAAATGGATTCCATGTACTTTAACCCATTTAAATGAGAGTGCTTGCAGTGTCCCTTCATATAACATCGGCTATCTATTTATTTACCACACTGTTTTTTTTCTGACAGATGGGTAAAGGTGCATGGATTGACTTTATAGTTTGTTTGTTTTTACATCATTAATATAACTAATAATATGTTTTTATTTTAGGTTATTCCAAGCATTAAAGAAAGATCTAAACTTTTTCCAGAACTACAGACCTACAAGGTCCCAGAAAATGTTAAACCTGGACAAATAATTGCCTCTTTAAAACCATATGATCATACATTCTCACTTAACAGGAAACTGCATTACCACATAAATGATGAAGACCATGGCCATTTTCTTATGGAAAGTTCTACAGGAGAAATATACCTAACAAAACAACTGGATTATGAAACCAAGTCTCAGTATGTCTTAAGCATCAGCATACAGGACAACAACGAGTCTCCACCTCAAAATCATTCATCTTTCATTAAACTTGACATTGTAGACACCAATGATCATTCCCCATTATTTCATGACAGTTTCATTGTTATAGGTGTCCGTGAAGATATACCTGTTGGAACACATGTATATACATTTAAAGCCAAGGATGGTGATGGTAGTTTACAGAACAGCAAAGTAAAATATTCGTTAAATGCTGATGAGATCTCCATAAATCCTTTTATTATTGATGAATGGGATGGCACTTTGATTACAGCCAAAGAGCTAGATAGAGAAACAATGGACTCTTTTGTTCTCACAGTTATCGCTACAGACCAGGTTACAAACATAACTCATCGCAGGCTGGGCTCACTGACAGCAAGGATTGTCATTCAAGATGTCAATGACAACAGTCCATACTTTGTTTCTTTGCCGGTTGCCTCTGTTATGGAAGATGCTGAAATTGGCTCCCTTATACATCACATAGCAGCTGAGGATCCAGATAATGGAAGGAATGGAAAAATCACTTTTCGTATACTAGACGGGAATTCAAAACAAGCATTTTGGTTGGATGAAACAACAGGTATTTTGTTATTGAGTTATCAAAACCAATTTATACACAAACCCAATATATAAACAAAAAACACAGGGATCTCAGTGTGGTTTATATCTATGACAAATCATGACTTTACCAAGATTACATGGACATAAAATACTTAACCTGTCAATATGTCAGTTATACAAAATGTCTATTATTTCTGGTCTGCTTATTGCACTAACTTGGCAATGGACTAAGTTAAAATTAACTATACAATAAAAAAGTTATGCATACAATGCAGCAAAAAGGAAGTGTGTCATCTAGCAAACTGAAGTCAATATATCACTAGAGTTATTTGGATTCCAAGTTTAAATGTGAGCAATCCATGAAGTGCCACAGTCTAATGCAGATATGCAAATCATCTGTATAAAGGATGTCAAGCTTCATCATCTGGCCAAATAAGCAAGCCATCATCTATAATCTATAACATCATCCTGAGGGCAGAAACATTTAACATTAATAAGTCACTTAAACAGACCTTAAACTTAACAATGTTAACAAGAGAATAGCATGCCTTTTAAGGGCAGCAGGTAACTGTCCATTCTAATGTAGATAGAAACAAACCAAACAGCACATACAGCATGACTCAAGAGATAATACATAAAGTAATCTAAGAGTTGGAAATCCTGATTAAAAGTACAATAATTTGGAACATAACACAAAAACTATAGTTTGGATTAAAAATAGTTATGACTCCTGGGTCATCTAGTCACAGGGGACCATTATATAATGGCAAAATTGTATTCTAAAATATCAATATTACATATTTATTCATGTTTTCCTCATGAGTATAGCATTTCCAAACCAAATACTCCAAAGCATGCGTTTAACAATGACATCTAGAATCAATATTATATTAGTTAATACATTGTTAAACACAAATACACACACCAGTCAAGACATAAGACTTGCTTTTCCCACAGAAATCTCACTTTAACAGTGCCCTCACTACTGCAAGGGATTCTGGGTAGGTGTATGCAAATGAGCTCAACAAAGAACAAAATTTTTTCCTCATAATTCCACTTTATACATGGATTTCTTATGGATTGACTGGTGTGTGAATTTGTGTTTAGCAATGTATTAACCATCCACTAACTTCAGGTGGAAGAGGTGGAAGGGGTGGAAGGGGTTTTCACCCACACTTTTCCCCCACCACAACTCTGTTTGTATATATATATATATATATATATATATATATATATATATATATACGTGTGTGTGTAAAAAAACAGATACAATTAGTATCTTGCAATACCTTTTTTATTGGACTAGCAGCATTTTTTAATGACAAGCTTTCTGGAGAACCTCCCTTTCTCAAGTCTAAAGCATTTTTACATGTATGTATGTACATGTACAAAAGTGCCTGCTTTTTAAAGTATTTATAGTTATCCACTGTATTTTACAATGCCACACTTTTTTTTTTATATTGTAGGATAGTTAGTAAATGTCCAACTTCCCTGTTGTTAACCCATGAAGGAAAATTACATCCCAGGACACAATTTGCTAATTAAAGACCATTCTGGCCCTTATTACATTGTACTAAAATGAACACTGTAGGGACAATGAACCGGTTATATTGCCTGGTACTGTCGCTCTTTTCATTGTTAAACCTTTTTAGAGTAGTTTAACAAAAAATAAGGTCCCTCCCCATCCATACCTTGTCCCCTAAAGTCGGTTTGACCCAGGTAGAGTTTACACGATTCTACCTAGCCATACCTTTACATGCAAGCAAAAGGCGCTGTGATAGGCTGAAAGTGGCTAGCTGACAATCACAGCTGCCCATTGTTTCTCAGTCTAATGTTCCCTTATGTACAATCAGCACATAGAGGATGGACTGCTGCAGACTCTCGTTTATAATTAAAACATAAAAAATGGTTTAACGCTGAATGGAAGGAAGACATCATGTGACTCCTGATGCAATATTCACTTTAAAGGAACGCTATAGGATCAGGATAACAAACATGTATTCCTGACCCTATATTGTTAAAACCACCATTTAGGTATCTTGCCTCCCCTTTTCTCCCTTGAAAGGTGATAAAAACTCACTTTATTTATTGGTGGCTGGTCTCCCCGATCCGCCTTCTTGGTGACTAACATCAACAGAATTGATGATTTTAGCCAAACCAATGCTTTTCCATAGGGAAAACATTGGATTGGCTGAGATTGTCAATGAGGTGGGATGGGGCGGGGCCAAATTAATCAATGCATCTCTATGAGGAAAGTTCAATGTCTCCATGCAGCGTGTGGAGATGCTGAACAGCAGTGCTGCACACTGTGCAACACTGCCACAGGAAGCACCTTCAGTGGCCATCCAAGGAGTGGCCACTGGAAGTGCCCTTAGGGTATAATGTAAACACTGTGTTAACATGGAATTGTCTACAGGGACTGACTATATTCACCAGAACAACTACATTAAGCTGTAGTTGTTCTGGTGACTATGGTGTCCCTTTAATGAAATTAAGCAAATACATTGCACACAGTGTCCCTTCAAGGTCTTCCCTGGTTCTTGAAGTAATTTCCATCAACATAGCATGCCCTACATATTTACTATTTGTACTTAATAATGCCTTACTTAAAATGAGTAGAATCTATAAGGACCAGATTGTTAGGGTATGTCATAGAAATGTTCTTTAAATTGTTAATAGTTCAAATCAGTATTGAAAAATATACATGATTGTCCTTTCTTTTTGCCTTTAACAGGATGGTTGACATTATGCTCCCCAGTAGACCGGGAATTGCAAAGCCTTTATGTTTTGACCATTCTTGCTTTCGATGATGGATCTCCAGTACTCTCCACAACTCAGACTATGACCGTCACAGTCATTGATGTAAACGATGAGTCTCCAAAATTCCTAAAACCCTTGTATGAAGCTACAGTGCCTGAAAACCGAGAACCTGGATTTTATGTAATTAGAATAGAAGCAGTGGACTCTGATTCAGGTGATTCAAATAGCTCACTCAGAGTGGGATTTGAGGTCACTAGCTAATGTATGTCAGGTTGGCAAAATGGATTCCGGTTCTATTCTGTTTTTTTCTTTATTTTTGCTGTGCAGGTAGGTACAAGGAATCAACAGACGCCACAACAGCGTATTGGAAAATATACATTGGTATAAGAGTGGCATGAGAGTCTGCACATTTTTAAAATTTTAACAAGTTTGGTTAAACAGTTGCGTCGTCAGCGTGAGATTAAGTAAAATGCATCAAGATAACTGTCGCTCAACATATCTAAGTCGGCATTCATGCTGGGCAAACGTTGTGAAAAACAAAATAGTGAGCTGCTTTTTGTCGTTAAGACACGTTAAGGTGGTTATTAATAACAGATTTCTATATGCTTAATTAAGTTTATCCACCAGGGAGCAGCAGAGCGACAGACATACCTGTAAGCTCAGACATTTCAGTTAGAATAAGCAGAAGGATAGAGAACTTATAGCGCCTAATGCATCACAATGCAAACTTTTTCAACTGTACACATTTAAAATATGCAATAAACAAGGTTCAGTAACAGTGACTACAAAGTCGATTTGGGTGTTCCTGTGTACGCAATATTTGGTGGGTTGGCATGAACCGTACTAGGGGTGCTAGTTAGTCATTTTACCGTACACAGTGGCATATCAGACTGCCATTTTGTTGCTAGTGTCCCCATTTACCCGATACCAGATGTCGGCAGGCTTTCAGTGTAGGTCTGTGAGCCGTCCGAGGCTTTCTGTGTAGCGGTTATCTCCTGTGCAGCAGCTGTACAATTCCGGTCGTGAGCCTTCGCTTGAGCTTGGTTACCATCTTGTCTGTGTGAGGTGAGGCTTTGCTGGGGCTGTGCAGGCGTTTGTTCGGGGGCCTCCTCCGCCGCTTGTGGTCGCTTGAGAGGAAGAGTGCTGGCGCCTGAGGGGCAATCCATCGCCACTCGTTGCTTTGCTCTCTGCCTTTGTCCCCTTCTAGAGGCCGCCCTGGGGGCTCGCTGTGGGTACTTACAAAGTTGCCGCCTGGTAGCTGGTCGGACCCATAATGCTATTGCTTGGACTGCTTCTTTAAAGGGCCGAACCTTATGCCGGAGTTGTGACCATAAACTGGAGCAGAGTCGGTCAAAGAACTCCTGGGTGTGTTTGGGTGGAGTGGCAAGGGTGCTGCTTGTACCATGGTTCGTCATCTTTCTCCCTTTTGCTGTTTGCTTGTCTTTGCTGTGTTGTGGCTGCAGCAGGCCACGTGAAGTGAGGCTGAGCTCCTCCGCCATCTTGGGCGCCCCTGCTTCCATTTTGCTTGGAAGTTCAGTGGCGTCTGCTATGCTGTCTTGACTTGTTGTTTCTCGTGTTGGTGGGGACCGGGATATCCCCCACCGGTCCAAAGGGGGGGGGAAGTGGTGTGTGAGTGTCCCCTCTTCAGCCTGAGAACCGGGAGAGCGGCCGTCTCTCCACAGCTCCCACCTGTGCAGGCCGCGGGTTGTGATGAGGGCTTTCCCGCGGCGGAGAGCCCCGAATCGGGTGTCTCCGGACTCAGCCTTCCCTCCTGGGTACGAGGGTGGTTGTCCGCTGCCGGCACGATCCGGTGGTCGGGCGTAAAGCCCTGAATCAAGGCTTCCGATGCGGGAGCTCCCACCATGAGCGTCCGGCTTGCTCGGCTGGTAAGCTCCGCCCCCCCCTATTCTGTTTTTTACTCTTCCAAGGTAGATAAAATGTGTACTATTGACACTAACACCTAGAAGAGGACAAACTTAAAAGCTAAATATGTGGTTCCTGATTAAATACATTGATAATAATATGCCATGGAAGGACTTTTCATGGCAAGTTATTTCCAGTGTGTGAGACAATCATGTTTAAACATGTATATTTCTGCACTCTGGTAGCACATACCAAATACAGATAATACAGACCACAGATACACTGATCCGCCACAGCATTAAAACCACCTGTGTAATATCATGTAGATCCTCCTCTTGCTGCCAAAACTCTTATACATGGCATGGACTCCACAAAACCTATGAATGGTGGTATCTGGCACCAAGTCATTAGCAGCAGATCATTTAATTCCTGCAGGTCGCCAGGGCCTCCATGAATCAGATTTGTTGTTCCAGCACATTTCAAAGATGCTTTATGGGATTGAGAGAAACACCTTGAACTCTCCATCATATTCCTCAAACAATTCCCGAACTATTTTTGCAGTGTGGCAGGGTGGATTATCTTCCTGAAAGAGGTCATTGTCATCAGTGAACACCATTGCCATGAAAGGGTGTACGTCGTCTGCAACAATCTCTAGGTAGGTGGTATGTGTCAAAGTAACATCCACATGAATACCAGGACTCTATGTCTTACTGCAGAGCATTGCCCATAGCATAACACTGCCTCCGCCAGTCTGCCTTCTTCGATAGTGCATCTTGCTGCTATCTCTTCCACAGGTAAAGAATGCACACACACACGGTCATTTATCTGATCAAAAAGAAAATGTATTCATCAGACCAGGCAACCTTCTTCTATTGCTCCATGATTCTGGCGATCACCTCGCCATTGAAGGTGCTTTTGGCGGTGGACAAGACGCAGCCCCATACACAGATAACTTTGATGCACTGTATTAAGTTTTTCAAAAAATTATGCTACAGTAGCCCTTCTGTCGGATCAGACAGGCTAGCCTTTGCTTCTCACATACATCTGTGAGTCTTGGATGCCAACGGTCATAACGCTGGCTCACCAGTTGCCCTTCCTTGCAACACTTTTGGTAAGTATTAACCACTGCATACCAGGAACACCCCACAAGACTTGGTGTTTTGGGGATGCTCTGACCCGCAGTTATCTAGCCATCATTATTTGGTCCTTGTCAGAGTTACTGAGATATTTTCACTTGTCCATTTTATAATATATCACACTACTTGGCAGGTGCCACTGTAATGATATAATCAACATTAT
This sequence comes from Pelobates cultripes, assembly GCA_933207985.1. NCBI lineage: Eukaryota > Metazoa > Chordata > Amphibia > Anura > Pelobatidae > Pelobates > Pelobates cultripes. The sequence goes on along the minus strand of OW240917.1, from coordinate 154,751,176 downwards.
GAACTTCACCTGTCAGTGGTTTTAATGTTGTGGCTGGTTAGTTTACATTTTTAGTGTCAAGTATGATGCATTTCAGGTGCTCACTGACTCTTTTTAGGAATCAGCGTATGACTAAATAGTATTTTTATTGTGTCTTATTTGTTTTTATGCTGCGTTAGTTTTTCTGAAAACCAATGGAAATATATCTAGACTACTAGACTAAACTGATGATATGCAAAAAAAAAAAAGTGGAAAGATACAAAAAAAGGGCTTATACTACTACAATAAAGTACAAAATATTTGCATATTGTTGTTTTTGCAGCTTCAGAGGAAGACAAATACATACAATGAAATTATACACATTAAGCTTTCTTATTTACTGCTTAATTTTCTATGTGTCTCCTGAATTAATATTATGCTATACTTGTGTGCACATTATACACTGCTACTGCATGATAAATGCCTAAACAATTAATATTTTATATAGCCATGAAAATCTGCATGCCCTTCACACATACTATTTAGTGATTTACCAGCTATGCTGCAGTGTAATCCTATCTCCCTTACTAATGCTCTGGGTTACAGCTTAATCGCAATTTATCAGAGCCTGATTTTACAGTAGTACGTGCCATTTGCACCATGGCAAAACTGAAGAAACTCCAAAGCAAAGTGCAAATCTCAGAGAGCATTATATTGGTTACTATGGCATTTGCCCTAAAATTATACCTGTTTGTATTGATCAATATATGTCTCTGAAATTATATCTATATATGACAACAAATTTGATTTGAGAATATTTATTCAAGCTTCTATAGGATAACAATATTGTTACGACTGCAGTGTTTTATACTCCTCAGTTCACTTGTACTTTACACATTGTCCTACGTGAGAACATAAACTTGGGACATGGTTACTTGCTCTTGTAGACCTTTGAAATAACATAGAGAAGTTAGAGAGGCCACGTCAAGGATAGCTTCAAGCAAGGTGTTTGATACATATATTTAAGCAATAAGATGGCTGATGGAAGAACATATAAATGCAATTTATATAGATGGAAGTTCAAAGACAAGTTGATCCTTAGAAGAGTTCCATTAGTATGAAGTGATGCAAGCTGATCATAAAGTGGTGATCTAAAAGCTATTATTCCAGCCAAAGAATGAGAATCTGGGAAGTGAAGAATAGCCACAGAGCTAGCTATGGTATAGTCTCAATATATAATGCAACAAACAGGGAACTGTGATTAACTGGAAATCCTCCCTAATAGTTGGAGGGGACTAGGTAGGTATATGGTTATTATGACTTGACTTGAAAGTTGGTGACACCCACTGGTGGTTACTTTAAACAGTTTGATAACCAAGGCCTACACATCCCCTTTACCTATATTAAATTAGAAATTGAGGCTATTTGAAATGGGGGTTGCCAGCACTATATGTATTAGAACAGTAATGGCTTGGATAATTTTGTTTAATTAGAACGGTATTAACTGTATGTGAGCCTGTACGCATTCATAATTTTTGTGTTTTGCTATAATTTGGGGATTTTACATTCCTTAAAAATGCTATGGCATTATTTATTTGGTCACTGGTAAATATACATGTCTGCACCAGAACATTTGTTTGGTCATTTGCTTCTGGCATTATAAGGGTATTAGATTTTTTACTTAGCATCTATTAGCAACCTTCTAGCAGATATCAAATTATTATATGTGCAGCAGTACACTGTGAACATGCAAGCTAATAGTTCAGGAGCTTTTGGGAGATAATAGTGTTTAGATTTGCTTGAAGCAGGGCTGGGTAAGTCATCTATTGAGAGCTAGCCTCTGCATTTGGTAGACATTTTTATAGATCTTCAAAAAAGTCAGCATAGAGTGCAGCGCTGAAAAAAAATAATTCTAAAAATAACCAAGGGATTCTTATTAATCTGTCAATTTTCTCAGCCACAAACTTCAAGCTTTGTATTCCTACCCTATGATATTACCATAGTGCCAAATGACGCTATTTAAAGCTCTTCCAGGTCCCTTTAGGTTTAACATTTAATTAGATTGAATGAATCCCTTGTCTGCTTATAGTAGGGTAATTATCTTGGATCTAATATGGACATTTCAAACAGAGAAGATTATAAATGCCTCATGATTTATATGAGACCCTTTAGTAGGCTGTATTAGGTACAAGTAACAGTTATCTAACACCATATCTCTATTAGAGTGTTTTTTTTTTTTTGTTTTTTTTTTTAGTTAGTTAAAATAAAGTATTACATTTGATCATTGACTATCTTTCATATACTCCTTCAGTTATGGAGTTTGTTCTTTCATTCCTTAAAAACGCTAGTAGAGATCTTACAAATACTTAGATAGTATTTGCTCATTTTAAAATATTTTTTGTGTCGTGCATTCTATGTTACAATTGGTATTTGTGCTCCTGATCGTATTCCCTACCTCTCCCAGTACTCTTTCAGCATTTCTTTCTCTGGCTCTGACTCTTCTCCCCAATCCCTCTCTGTTGGTGTTTCCCAAGAATCTGTTCTTGGTCCCCTATTGTTCTCAATCTACACAGCCTCCTTTGGTAAACTCATCAGCTCCTTTGGCTTCCAATATAATTTCTATGTGGATGACATGCAAATTTATTTGTCCTCCCCTGATTTCTCAACACCCCTCTTGACTCGTCTCTCTGACTGTCTCTCTGCTATTTCCAGCTGGATGGCTGCTCATTTTCTTAAACTTAACCTGTCCAAATTAGAACTTCTGGTCTTCCCTCTCTCAAGTGTTGCTACTCCCATTTCATTTTCCCTCCAAGTCAATGTCGCTACCATCCGCTCTACCTCTCAGACTCGCTGCCTAGGTGTTCTCTTTGACTCCGACTTCTCCTTCACCCCCATGACCAATCAATCGCCAAATCCTACTGCTTCCATCTCAAAAACATAGCGTGCATCCGACCCTATTTAACGCCTGATATGGCAAAGGTGCTTGTCCATGCCGCTGTCCTCTCTCACCTTGACTACTGTAATCCACTTCTCAGTGGTCTTACATTTTCCCAACTTGCCTTGTTACAGTCTATAATGAATGCAGCGGCGAGGCTCATCTTCCAGTCCACCCGCACCTCTTTAGAAAAGCATATCAATTCAACTGTGAACAGCTTTCCCTCCCCGCATCCTGATTCCTCTCCTGCAATTGTCAGCAAAACAAAGCACTAAGCCCTCAATGAATACTATCCTAGCAACATACTTTTCTACCCTACCCTTACCTTTTGTGTACCCCACTCTCTCTAGCATGAAAGCTCATTGAGCAGAGCCCTCAATCCCTCTGTAACTGTATGTTCAACTCTTCTGGTTACGATTATGTGTCTGTTAGTCCACCCATTGTAAAGAGCTGCGAAATTTGTTGGCGCTTTATAAATAATAATAATAATAGTAGATATTGTAGCTGTATTAGTCCAGGGATGCAGATGTAAAATCTTGTAGTACCTTTTTTATTGGACTAACAGAAAAAAAATGATAATTTTATCTGTTTTTTTTTTTTTTTTTTACAATATTAATAATAATATATAGTCATGCCATTCCCAAAATGCTTGCAAGTAATGGATTGAAAAATGAAAAATATAAATTATGCAAACTTAAACGACAAACTTGAACATCAAGTTACAAAAACATTTTTTGTACATCTTATATGTTCTATCAGTCATATCTTGGAGAAGAAATTGATTGCAATAAATAAAAAAGTAATTTACTATAATGGTTGTTGATTCGATTACCTCTCGAGATACTTGGAGAGGAAACAACTCTTTTTAAGTTTTAAGTATATCTAACCTAACTAAAGTATATAGAACGTAACTAAAACCTCACTGTTGTTTTGTATACTGTTTGTTTATTTAAGCTTGAAAACATTTGAAAGTATTTATTACCTAGACTTATTGTCAAATATCTCAGACTTTCTCATAAGTCCTTGCCAAAGAGAATGTAAATGGTAATATCAGTTTTATCCACTAAGGGCCACTGTTGCCCCATTTGACAAATATCTTCAATGCAATTCTGAAAACTTTTCTGCCTGGAACTTCAAGTAAAGTATGTATGTTATCTATATAATTGCTGTGTCTGAAAGTCTAAATTTCTCCTAATTAACATATATTCTTTAATATATGAATCAGTTTAGATTGCACTTTGTTATTTTCACTGTATGTTTATTTTAAAGGCAGCATTATATTCTGCCTTTAGAGAGACATATTAATCGCAAAATGTATGCAGCAATAACTAACCCATAAGCAATTTAGTGGTTATGGTGGTTTTGTCTGTGGACCTTGCTCTGTGTATATTGTAGTGTAAAACTCCCTCACTCCATTACTCTTACCTTTTATTGTAACAATTTTTTAATATACAGCAGATTCTATCAGAGTGTATTATTTCTTTATCAGTATTATTTGGTTATTGTTAATTTGACTGGCAATAATGCATACGCTTCAATTATTATTTATCTCCAGCCTCCTAATTTGTCTGCCTATTCTCCCCATATCCTCGATTTCATATTTTTGGATACATTTTCAAGTGATTTAAAGGAACACTTCAGACCCCTAAAGCACATTCGACTGCAATGTGCGAAGAGTGTGTCCTCTATTTTTCATTTTATAAAAAGTGTAGATTTCAACAGAAATTGGCACTTTTATCAATTTACATTGTCACACAAGATAGGAAGGGTCTGCAAAGACTGCAAACAAGAGATCTGCAACTTTGGCAAATTGATTTATATATACCCCCCATTATATATATGACTTTTTTCATTGTGGTATATCTACTAAGCAGTGGATTGTATTGAGTTTGTATTTAGGCAGTGGATTGTCAATTTAATATTTTGGGATAAATTCGTAAAATATTTTTCTTTTCAAAATATTAAACAAATCAGATATAAAAATATATCAATTTTTTTTAAATATATTAAATAATTTGAAGAGTGTATCGAAAAGTATTAAATAATTTGAAAAGCTTGTCCAAAAATATTAAATCAAGGCCCGTGATTGGTGTATAAGCAGTAGATCTTTTTCTACTATTACATTTCTTAAGCAGCAGCAGCATAAGCCTATTGAAGGAGTTGCAAAATAGTGAAATATTGCAGTATCTTCTATTTCTTTTTTGGATATTTCAAACTGGCTTACCTGACTGTCACTTTTCCTTATTCTGGACATTTTCTCTAATCCTCTATTTTATTATATTTATTGTGGTAGCCTGTGAGTTGTTATAACTTATGTGTAGGCTAAAATAACATGTAGGCTAACTTACATGTAGGCTAAAATAAATAAGTTGACTAAAATCTTCAGTTTAATTACCCGTGTTGAATATTGTTTACAGCTGCGCTGGGGTCGCAGCTGCAACCGGGCCCGTCACTCCAGGGGGGCCGGCCACCCTGCGGACCCCTTCGACCATGGTGCCCACTGGCTAAGTAATGCAGCCCTGGGCCCCCTATGATGACATCAGATGCTGGGAGGAAGTGACTGCCCTGGTCACCTCCTCCCAGCAATTACCGGGAACTCTGACTCCCATCAGCATGAGCCACCACTGGACCACAGGGAAGTCACCCTCCTGCATCTAAAAGGTAGAAAACAGGAGGGTGACTAAAACAGTTTGTACATGTGTTTGTATGTATGTGTGTGTGTTTGTGTATGTGTGTGTGTATGTCTGTGTGTGTGTACATGTGTGTGTGTGTTTGTATGTATGTGTGTCTATGTCTGTCTGTGTGTCTTTATATGTTTCTCTCTGTGTGTATGTTTGTATATGTGTGTATGTATGTATGTGTGCCTGTATGTGTGTGTCTATGTGTATATGTGTGTGTGTGTGTGCATGTGTATCTGTTTGTATGCATGTGTGGGGGGGAACGTATCGGAGGGGGAGGATAGACGTATGGAGGGTGGCTGGGGGGGAATGTATGGGAGGGGAAGGATAGATGTATAGGGGTGTGGTGGGGGGTAGACATATGGGGGGGCAGGGCAATTTTCACACCGGGGCCCCCTGGTTTCTAGTTACGCCTCTGATTGTAACTCACAGTCCACATTTTGTAATCTTATAATGTATTAATTTTTTTCCTAACATTAGGGATAAATTCTATGCTGGCATATCAGATTGTCCCAGGCCCTGCACATGGACTTTTCAGGATAAATCCACATACTGGAGAACTGGTAACAGCTGCAATATTTGACAGAGAGAAACAGGAGCACATCTTTCTTAAAGGTAAGTTCTAGCTATATAAAGTAGCTGTAATCCTTCATTATGATTGTTATGGCTTTTTAACAGATTTGGAGAGTTAATGTACAGTTGATATCATTGTCATGGTACAATTTTCCTCTTTGCACCTTTGCTTACAGATAGAGCCTGTACATCTTGTTGAGACAATTCTCATTTGCGAACTGTGGATTCCGAGTTCTTTTATTAATTTTATATGTGGTGTTAGCAATACATTCACCCTCGGTTTTCTTTCCAAATATATGTCTTGTATTTATTACATTTTCTTTGTATTTGGTGAGAGGGTTTGTATACATTTTATTAAGCCCATTCTCCACTTTTATTGGAGAAATTAAACACCTATAGGTGCATGCCTGATGGGGACCACCTACTCTGCCCTCCCTACCTCCTGCTGGTGTTTGCTGACCAGAACTGATGATTCAGGACTTTGGAATCGCTGTGTTCAATCCAAGCGAGTCTGATTTGTGATTGGCCGTGCCCCCAATGAACACAGTGTTTTTCTGGAGAGAGAGGGTAGAGGACTGGGGCCAGAATGGACAACTCAGAAATGACAGGAACAATCACACACAACTACTTATATCGCTGCCAACACTGTTACACACACACTACTGCCAACAGTGCTACATGAACACAAGCACTGCTACTCACATTGCTGCGGACACTGTTACACACACACATACTGTTACCCACACTGTCTACTCACTCACTGCAGCACAAAATTATACTAATCAGCCAAAAATAAAATAAAAAGGAAAACGAGGAGGAAAGGAATAGAATCACTCCATTAATTATATATTGACTGACTAGGCTACTAATTATGACAAGTCTTAGAATGTTCTGAAATAGACTGAAATCTTCTTAGTTATTATTTTATACTGATATATTTAAACAATGTATAAAATAAGAATATAGTAATATACTAATACTAATATTTCTACTACTCTAGTGGTAAATTACTTGTATAAGAGTTTAATTAATAACCCATATCTTATTATTACTGTTGTTTCTTTAACTCTAGTTGTGGTGACAGATGGTGGAGCTCCTACGTTATCTAGTACAGCAACCATTATGTGCACTGTCTTGGATGAGAATGACAGTACCCCAGAGTTTTTGCATCCTAGTGTTGAGATTCATATACCAGAAAACCAGGAACTGGGAATCATTCACAAAGCTTTGGCTCTGGACAAAGATTCTGGCAACAATGGGATAGTCCACTTCCAAATAATTGGTAATTATTGATGCTTGTTAAACTGTCTGAACAGCTGTTTATATCGACATCACATTAATTTTAATGCCAGCATTGTGGTGAGTCTGTTTATACATTTAGAGAGCCAGGAACCCTGCGCAGCAAATACTTTTTGTTTTGGTATACACAGCAGATTTAAACAGATTTAGTGTCTAGCTCTACTCTATGACCAGGCGTCTTGCTGTTCTCCACATGTTGACAAATCATAATTCCCATGATTCTCTGCCTGTCTGGAGAATCTTGGGAACTGTAGTTCATCAACAGCTGCAGACTCAAATATTGTCTACTTATGCACTGTAGTATTAAACAGCCTGAAATTATAAGTCCATCAGATGTCAAAGGTTACGTATACAATGCTACCTTTATACTTAATAAAAGGTAATAATGTCTGTAGACAATGCACTCATTTATTTCTTGTCTTTATCATGTAGTACATGTATGTAGCAGAGATTTATAGATGCAACAGGAACATTCAGATATGCCTGGTTTTATTGGGTGTGCAGATTTCAAAGACATGCTCACATCTGGCAAAGTCATTCATCTTTCACGGACAAGACATTCTGTATTTACTGTCCATGCCACCCACTGATTTAAATGAAATACAGCTCTTAATTGAAATAGAAAGCAATCATTTGCCAAAGGCACTTAAGCACTTGAGCTGTACAAGCAGAAACATTTCATGTTATTAGTATTAACAAATCTTTCATACGATGTTACCAAGCTATATATTTCCATCTGCATGTTTTTCGATGGACACTTCACATTTCATTCCTCTCTATTTTTCTTTGAAGGTGGAAACACGGGTGAATATTTTGCTATGAATAACACTTCAGGGGAGCTTTGGGCCACCCGCAGTTTAGATAGAGAAGATGTCAGCAATTTTACCATCATCTTGGAGTGCTATGACCTGGGCAGCCCCCGGAGAAGCTCTACAGCCAAACTCCAAATTAAAATCTTGGACCAAAATGACAATCCACCTACATTTTCTAAGAGCCAGTACCGCACATCTGTGAAAGAGGACTTAACTATTGGATCAAATGTTCTTAACCTTTCAGCTTCAGATACAGATGAAGGTTTAAATGGTGAAATCATATACTCTTTAATTGATGACACTCAAGGAGTCTTTACTATTAACTGTACCACTGGTAGTATTGTAACCACAAAGGCTTTAGATCGAGAACTTAAACAACAATTTGCCTTTAGGGTGGTCGCAAGTGACTGCAGTACACATGGACCAAAAAGCACTACTGTTAAAGTTCTGGTAAATGTTGAAGATGTAAATGATAACAGTCCTTTGTTTTCTGATGACCTTGTCCATGTTTTTGTTTCTCCAAAAATTCTGGTCAATCAAACAGTAGCTACTGTACATGCAAGTGATGTGGACCTTGGTTTGAATGGAACAGTTGTATATAATTTGGTAGAAGAGGATTCCTTATTTCAAATTAACAGAGAAACTGGAGATATAATACTTCAAATGCCTTTGCCATCTGACTCTTTCAAGAGTGTAGCTCTCAAAGTGGAGGCTTCTGATTTAGGAACCCCAGCAAGGATAGCTACATGCCTTGTAATTATTGACATACAAGACCTGGAACAGGAAATAGTTTTTGGTCATAATCTCTACAAAGCCACAATACTTGAGAACAGTGTACCAGGTTAGTCCTGAAGGTTCATGCACATATTATACTAGTTTACCTGCTGCAGAGTCAATGTATTAAAATATGTTTATGTTATAAGATGCAAATAGTACATTACTGTATATTTATCATGGAGTGGGCTAAACTGTGGGACTTAATATACATTGTCTAGAAAAATATTAAAACATACAACATATATTAAAGCACATGTCATTCTCTGGGTTATATGGTGCTATATTAATGATTATGCAGTTATGCATTATTTTGTCTTTGCAATGCGAATTTCATTTTCAAATATTTTACATGTACCTATATACTTTAATTTCTCAGTAATGCAAATATGTTTACTGCATTTTAGGCAGGGCATCTCTAACCAGAAGTAGAGACTATATGAATGTTAAATCCCCAACTGACAACTTATGCATGGTAATCTAGCCGAGGTCCTGGTTTGCAAAAGAAAATACTCTAATAATGGCTCCTTTGTGATTTGATGCTAGACGCAGAACCATTGTACTGTAAAATGGCCTGGGTATGTTTTAATATTTTGGCATTCCCCGTATACTAAAACTTTACACACAATGCCAGACTGCAGGGGGGGGGGGGCATGAATATATTATGTGATGACAGAAAACAATGTGTCAGGCCTAATATGCCACTTGTGAATATAATATGTAAAATTTGTTACAAAGGCCTATCATTTGCTCTTCTAAACAGGTACATCAGTTCTGACTGTCTGGGCACAACATTATAAGCCAAAAGGAGAAGCCATACATTACTACATTTTAAGTGGGAATGAAGAAGAAGCATTTAGATTGAATAATGTAACAGGTAAATATTGATTTGTTTTAAATGTGTTTAATTCTACTTTACCATAATCAATAATGACTTTTGGTACCAGACTCTCAATGTAAAATTTCCTTATTTGTCCAAACCTAAGTACCTATCATATATTTTGTGATGTTTGTTAGTTATGTTTGTCTCTTTATTCGGTTGACTTAAAAATCAAGTGAAATGCTTGTGTTCATTTCTCATTGTTGCATAATCTGCCCATTTTGTCAAATATATCCTGGGGCTAGCATAGCTTGTTAGGCCTGCTGAGTGAGTGGTAGCGATTCTACTTCAGTAATTACATAACTTGACAGAGAAATGAACGGCTGTATGTTTTGGACTGATGCCAATCACATAACAGGAAATTAAGTTACAGAGGTCAATCTGCTTCCTGGAAAAATGCAAATATGGTTACAAAAAGAAAACAAAAAGCAAATATATCCCAGTACTAGCTAAGATTAGCTCCTAAGAGATATTATTTCCACCTATGAAATAGTCCTGTGCATTCAGATCAAGATTCAGATCAACATTCACTGGATAATTCCTGATTGTATTGTGTCAACAACATGACAGTCATTTCAATGTCAGAGCTTGATACATTTTAGGATACAATAATCCAATGCTTTTCAACGTTTTTCAATCAGGTGCAGGTGTAAAAGTGGACACTTTGGTGTAGAATGCATCGTCCTTCTGGTCAGACATTGCATCCCATATGGAACCATAGCTTTACATCAGTCATTCATAATACACACTTATCCCCTACAAGACCTCCACATCACATCCAGCAGCCAAATAGCACTCAGTGGCTATATGGCCCTAATATTACAGCATCTAGAGAATACCAGATACAATATCTTACTGCACCACTCGTACTACTGCATCTAGTGTTTTCTACACCATTAATATCACATTAACATCCACATACACCACTCTTTTCCAAGAATGTATCAATTCAGTCAAAAGAAAAACAAATCAAAAAGTGATGCCACATACCATACTACCTCAAATAAATGTTATTTTTTCTTAATATGGCAGTTAGGTTTCCTTAACAACATATATAGCTCTACAGTAAAGGACCTTATTTCTCATCCATTTCTGAACCTTTTTCCATTTTTATAGTTTACCCATAGTAATTACACGTGAACTCCTTTTTTATGCTGTAGATTTATCACAAAACCCTATGTTATGTAAAATGGACTCATTTTATTTTATTCAATAAATTAATCTTTGTACGTTATATATCTAATCTATCAATTATCCAAAAACTTTGAGAATAGCTATGGATAGTGTCATGATGACAATTGTGAGAACATGAGAGAAAATACAGAAATGTAAAACTGTTTGTCTGTTTGTATGGTCATAGGGATAGGACATAAAACAGTGCAGATTAAAATTAATTTATCATCTTCCCACATCATGCGGTATACCGCATAAGCGAAGATTATTATTTAGATAGGCTAAAGGTTCTAAGTCAGATGTCCTGTTTATACAGGAAACACACTTCAAGACTGATAAAGTGCCAAACACAAGACAAAAGTTTTACCCCACTCAATTCCACTCTACTTTTTGTTTTGGGCCCAGGAGTGTCTCAATTTTTTTCATAAAGATGTTGCTTGCCACACTGATGTGTTTTCTGACCATGATGGCAGATATATAATTTGAAAGGGTACTTTAAATAGTGTGGATTATACCTTGGCAAACATATACTTTCCTAACTCAATTTACATTTTTTAAACAAATTGTTAATAAAGTATTGAAAAATGTCAAGGGCAGGTTAGTCATAGGGGGTGATACAAATTTTGTGTTGGATAGTGATATGGATATATTTAGAGAAACTACTAGCATTGTTAAAAATTATTAAAGTGAACAATTGGCTAATTTGTGTTCAAAAGTTATTTTCTCACAAGGCTTATTTGACTGTTGGCGCATTCAACACGAAGGAGAGAGAGATCACACCTATCATTCGACCATTTATAATATGTATTCTAGTATTGACATGTTCTTGATTTAATATCTAAAATGTCAGGTCTGACATTTTAGATATTAATTGATCTAATCACGCCCCAGTGGTGATGTATCTAGAGGAATCTTTTTTTGCAGTCAAATGCAAATAGTTTATGGCATCTCAGTGACGACTTGGTTACTGAGCTAAAGAATAAGACACTTGCTGAGTCTACTCTAAATAACTATTTTAGTGATAATTTGACTCCAAATTTGCAAATTAGTTCAATGTGGAATGCCCACAAAGCTGTTTTGCGAGGTCATATTATACAGCAGGTTTCATATTTGAAAAAAATTAGATCTAAAAATTTTAAAGAATTGGAAAAATAATTATATAATTTAAATTTGGCAAATAAATTTAGCCTTCTTCATCACTTGTTGCTATGATTTCTGACAAGAATGGTTTGACTTTGACTGGAGATATTCTTATATATCCTATTTGGGCGTCAACTTATGCAAGAACCTGTCAAAGGTGCATACTTATAACCTGGCTAAAGTCTGGCCCAAGTTTAGAGCCGACCTAGAAAGGTGGCGTGGCCTCATAATTTCTTGGCTAGGTAGGATCAATTCAATTAAAATGTCTCTCCTTCCCAAAATATTATATTTCATTAGAGGGATCCCCCTTACTATGCCTTTATCTTTTTTTAGAAAGGTCCATTCTGCCCTGTTGGCATTTATTTGGAATAAAAAGCCGTGTAGAATCAAAATACTCATTCTACAAAAGCTCGGAAGGTATGGGGGTATGGGTTTGTCAAACTTTGTCCATTACTACAAATGCGGCAATGACACTTAAATTCAACCTGGATTGCGAATGCCCCCCGTGGCTCGAGATGGAGGCAGCTAAGATTACTCCTCACTCTATTAAATATATTTTATGTCTGCCCCCTTCTTTACGACTTTGGGTTTTGGATATGTACCCATCCACCAAAGTGGCTGTTAAATCATGGGATATCCTATATACAAATATTCGTCCTTCTGCTATCTGGTCCAGGGCTGCTCCCTTATCAGTATTGCAACCCTCATTACCTGAGCTGGATGTGGATTATTGGTCTTCACATTTAATCACACACATTAATAACCTATTTTTATCTACTAATTTTATGACCTTTGACCAATTGAAAAACAAATTTAAGTTAAGAATTTCTGATGCCCACATGCACGAGGAGATGGTGTTGTTGATTAGCGAGCATTTGGGGTTTTCTGACCAGAATCTGAATTTAAGAAAATTGGATATATCAAATTTGGAAAAACTATATCTTTCAGATCCTGGCAGAAAAGGCAACGTCTCCTTGTGTTAGGCTTTTTTGGCTGGTGAGAGAGGTCCTACAATTGACTAAATGTTGAAGTGGGAGAGTGAATTGGGTGGGGTATATACAGTCAAGGAATTGCATGATTTTCTAATGTCATTGAAAGGAATTACACAATGTATTAATAATTTGGAATCACATTTCAAATTAATTTACAGATGGTATTTAACTCCATCTAGACTGTGTGAACTAAAATTTAAATACTTTATTTTCCTATGCAGAAAGGTCTATTCCTGTATTTCTGCCCTGGCGTTCGGTAGATTATCGGATTGACTGAATGAGCTCATTTAACCCAGATAGCTATGCCATGGAGCCTATTCGTGTAATAAAAGACTTTGGCTCCATGGCGATTGAACTGTATGTGTGTGGTCTGAGCGCAATTCAGTAATAATGTGCGCTCAGACCTAAGCTATCTGGGGATATGTTGCATGTCTGTATTTTATGTGATAAATGTAACCTTGTGTATTTTATTGTATTTTACTGTCTTTTTACTGCCATGTGCTTAATGGAGTTTTGCCTCTGTCCTTGGAGATAATTGGAATACTTCCCAATTATCTCCAGGATAGAAGACTCTGTGGAACTGGTTTTGGGCAGAAAAGCCATGCTTCATTTGGTCACAAAGGACTTCGATCTATCTTTTGAATCAATGGACAAATTTGGATGATTTTGACATATGTTTGTATTTGTAGTATGCTGATTCTGAAAATGTGAATGTGATGCATACTTTTCAAGTTATGAATAATGTGGAAAAACTGTATTTCTCTGGCTGTGATAATTACATTACCCATTGTGTAAGGTAATTGTATGACAGGCAGAGGGGAGGATTTTGTGTGGGAGTGTCTGAGTGTATTGTACATGTTTATTGGTTGTTTTCCAAAACCCTGTAGGTGGTACTAATGTGTAAGAATGTGTACATAAGAACAATAAACCCACAGCTCTGTCTGTTCACTGCTTGGCCCTCAACACGGAGCTTTGTCTCATTCTTGGGGGGATTTACTGTATGCTGTTCCAGTTTGACTGCTAGGAGTGTAAACCTATTTGTATGGTTTTTCCTATTCGGCTGTTTACAGCATTCGTGTGGTTCCGTTTCAGCTGTTTACGGCATTCATATGCTTCTCCGGTTCGGTGGATTGGTGTCTACAGTAGCTGCCTGTATATCTGGAAGGGGAAGATCTACTAAATGGCGGTTTAACCCCTTTTATGCCTGGGGGTGCTGTTACAATTATGATCAATTGAAAAACTTTTTTCAAAAATATTAACTTGAGGACATTGCTAGAAATATGTGAACATGTTTCACTGATCAAGTATTTTAGTATGCTTACTTATTGGTAAAATTCCCATTTTCAATAAATCACTAGAAGAAAATTAGTTAATTAGCAAGGAATTGCTAAACAATATATAGAAGTAACAAGAATCATATATTAAAATTTTTTAAGGGGAGAATTGAGTGTGTGTCAGAGAGTGTAAATATACAAGGAAAGTAAACTATAACTATACTGCACTTTTAATTGAGTTCGTCTACTGACCACACATTATCTTGTCTATAAAACAACTAATACATTTAATCTTTCATTCTTTTTTGTTTTTTGAACAGGGGAACTAACGGTAAAAGAGCCATCATCTCTTGACTTTGAAGTCAGAAACAAAATTAATCTGGTTGTCTCTGCTGAAACGAGTACATTTGTGACTTACTGCACAGTGAGAATTTCCATTCAGGACATTAATGACAGTCCACCGGTATTTGAAAAAAGCCATCACATAGTATCAGTGCTGGAAGGCCAAGCCTACAACATATTTATAACCCAGGTAATAACTGTTGCTTTTACTTTAAGAATTGATTTTTCAGTATTTCAAAGATATGCATTCCTTAATAAGAAAAACATTGTAATATTTCATGTCATTTAGTTTTTTTGTTTGAGAAATACATTATGATTGGAGCAAGTGTTAATTGCCCTCTAGGCCACTAGCATATATGGTTTATGGGGTGCAGCCTCACACCATTGTCTTGTGGATTAAAGGGACATTAGAAATGCCATAACCATTTTACTGTGCTGAAGTGGTTAAGGTGACAGTAGTAAGCCCCATTTTTAGGTGGTCAAAACATTTTAGAACAGTTTGACTTCTTATCTGGGACCCCCACTTCATTTTGCTCTCCTTAGCTAAACCATGTAGTGAATTCTACATTCTTGCAACATCTGGTTACATCACTAAACAGTGATTTTTGGTAAATTGCTAATTATTGGCCAAAATAGCAAAACAGAAATGTAGTTGGGTTGGAAATTGTTTTCCAGTGCTGCCATTTTGGCCTGAAATTTGCAGTTTGTTTTGTAATTGTTTGATGAATAAACCTAAATATTCATTTTCTATATTTCAGCTAAGATGAATTTATATTTATCTACCGGCATTTGTATTTGAGAGTACCGGCATGTTCGGAGCATTGTTTTATATGTTATTATTTTTTATTTTACTAATATATATTTTTTAAATGCTATTTAAATCGGAAACAATATCAATATCTGAAAGAAAAACTAAAATAATTTTTTAGTAAAATGTACTGCTGCTGAGTTTTAAAAATTGTAGTAACATCCTGTCATTGACAGCAGTATTAGAAATGCTAACTGACCAGTAGGGAAGTACTAGCACTGACATCATAGTATGTGGGCATATACAACATTGATTCGTTCAACATTAAGCTTAATAAAATGGAAGCCTTTCACAGAAATACTACTCCAGAATAACATGTACCATCTGGTGAATCTGACCAGTTATCTGTCAGCAGAAAAAACTCTCCATAGGATACCACAAAAGGCACAATGCCATTACACAGAGGATTTTTCCCAGCAATAAAAATCAATTTTATTGGAGGATATCTTATGTTTAGTAGAACAACATGTAATATCTCCTTAGCTGTGTGCCATAGGTTAGGCCACCAGGCCAGCAGCTTTCCCACCATCACCTTCTGTACAGCTGATGAGAGATTTAAATAAACACACCATGTTTCACACAACATGCTTTCCTGGACTTCAAGATTAACAGGAGATGACCTGGCAAATGTATCTATTCCTTTGCAAAATACACTATGAATACAGTGTGAGTTATCCAGGAGCTAATCAGTAGAATGGATGAATGATAAATGGATGTTCAATCTTAAAGGGACACCATAGGCACTGTATCTGCTTCATCTCATTAAACTGGTTATAGTGTCTGGAGTCCCCTGGTGCCATCATTTCTTTCAGCATTAAACAGTTTTTAATTTTGTAATGTTTTAATGCTAAACAAGAGTCCATGGCAGTCTATTCCCTCTGTGCTGCTTTGGCTAATAAGGAAGTATTACCCTGAGAGGTAATGGGCAGCTGTGATTGGCTGAGAGTGTCAGCTGACTGCTTTTAACCTGTCAGAGCTCCAACTGACGGTATGAATGGGTATGACAACAAGGAAGTGTGTAATGTAAGCCTTTGCTACACATACAGAAGGGGCCGGACCGTGGGTGGCCAGGGACTGCACGAACTGCACGAACATGGTGCAACACTGAATGGAGGGACAGTGCCAGGCCACTCCAGGCACTATAACCAATTCAAAGAGACAAAGTGGTTATAGTGACTACAGTGTCCCTTTAATGAAACGTATATGAAATTCATAAATAAATAAAGTGTTTCACTAAAACTTGAAAACTCTCTCTCTCTCTCTCTCTCTCTCTCTCTCTCTCTCTATATATATATATATATATATTACATAGAGTACATCCAGTAAATCACATTTTTATTGTGCCTTGCTATGGATGGCCAATATTCTCATGTATCAACATGACGAAATACATTTCTCCCTCTCTCTCTGGCTATCAAGATTTAGGCAACAACTGATTTGGAAAAAAAATTCTGCTTTGTCAGTATGGTAGCTTTGCTATTTTAGACAAAATGTTTCAGTTGAATTCAGTTCACTTACATGAATGAACCCTGTTTCCATCAGAAGAGGTTAAAAGCAATTTACTAAAGATGGTCTCATTATCCTGGACTGATATGCAATTCACAGCCCTATTTTCAATATAATTCTCTCTGAGTTTTCAAAAAGAAAATCTTTTTTTTTTCCCTCTAATTTGTTCTTACTTTCTACCTCTCCCTTTGTTCTCAAACTTTATTTCTTAACCAGCTTCTTGGAGAGAGCAGTGCTTATTTTATTCAATACACATTTAACGATCACGTTTATTAAGTGATGAAATATAAACTACTGTTCTTTAAATAAATGTTCCCAATAAATTTCAGAGAACATCTAGTTTTATAGAATTAGAAGTGCAGAAATTTTATGAATGCTCTGTGTTTTTAACTACATGCTTACTTATTCATTTCTATTTTATGTTTATATATTTCCAGAGAGAGCAAAGCATTTAAAAAAAAAAAAGTGTGGTTACAATACAATCAGCTTGAAATCTCAGATACAATACGCACTCTGCTGCCTTGGTGTATTTGCAAATGCATTAAACATATACTAATACATTTCACTAAGAATGCTTTCTTGTGATTTGTGTACAAGTGTTGGCAAATATACTCCTAGATTCTAAATTGTGATATAACTTAATCTGTTTTTATCCATTTGAGGTTTTTGCTGCAGACGCAGACAGTGGAATAAATGGACAGATAGATTACTCAATCATAGGAGGCAATGAAAATACAGCTTTCGTTATTGATCCACAGCATGGCATTCTCTCAACAAATGCAATTCTTGATCGAGAAATTAAATCCTCCTACAGGTAAGTCAAAACATGTGTTGTATATTTATATTTGCATACATTGAGCACTCCAGACATATAGTGCTCTGCAGGTTGTTCAAGTACTTTATGTGAGAAAAGTGCACCTTCTTTTTTAATTTTTATAAAAGTGATGATATAAATAGAAATCAGTACTTTTATAAATTAGCCTTGTTACACCTCCCTATCAGTCGTCTGTCAGTCAGATAGCCGGCCCTTTCACTTCCTGGTAGTTTAACTCTATTGAGCCCAGAGCACCTGCTTTCCAAAGACTTTTCAATGAGCTTTAATACAGCACATCAAGAGGTCTGTGATTGGACAGCAACACAAACTGTAGGGAAGAAGGGAACTGCTTGTGATATCTGCAGATACCAGATCAACAGCTGCTGATAGCCAAGATGTTATATTCCCCAATAAAAACATTAAAAACAAATCAAGTGCATATTTTCTTTGAAAGGTATAAATAAAAGCTGATTTTGTTTTAATGGACAAATCTGATATCTAACATTAGGGGCTTATAGAAATAGACATTACATTTTGTAATTAGGTTAACACCTAATATTCTATATGAAAGACTTGGAGAGAGTTGAATAGACTGTCACTGTACTTCAAAACATATGTATAACTGATTGGCCCATTTTCACACTGGTTTGTTTGATTTGTTTTCCCAATCATTATTTTTTAAAGAAAACTTAAGATGAGCCAAACTGCCATACGGCTCAAATTTGGCAGCCTCATTTTTCATTTTTTTTTTGTAGACGAAATCTAGAGCTGAATATCCAACTGGCATGTAAAGAATGGGGAAATAAAAAACTAAATAAACAACACTCCACATGCATTCACACACCACAAACATTAACTGACAATGAACAGGCTACATCCACAAACAAAGTATATGCTTGTATACTCTGTGTATATGCATGTACACACTGTATTCATGGACTTACACAGTACACTCATGCATTTATAAATATGTTAAAACTAAAAGCAAATGTGTACCTATACACCCACTGACACACTGTACGTACATTCACATTCGACACACAGAATAATCTAAATATATATATATTTGTGGTCGGAAACATATTAGCAATATACGTATATCGGGTTAATGCAAAATTGGTTGAGGTGTGCCATAACCAACATACGGGTAGGCCTGTAATAAAAGAGGACCCACCAAGCGTAAAGGTGTTAATAAAGGTATTAATAAGTAAAGTATGTTGGGTGAAGTGGGTGAGATGACCTGAATGAGAATGGCCCAGATAAGAGGGTAATTAGGTTTTTTATAGGATAAGATAGATTCAAACTCCTCCCACAAATACAGGCCTATGGCCTTAAAACTTGTGGTCGGAAACATAATAGTAATATACGTAAATCAGGTTAATGCAAAGTTGGTTGGGGTGTGCCGTAACCAACGTACGGGTAGGCCTGTAATAAAAGAGGGCAAAAAGGTACCAAAGTAGAACACACTTTATTGCATCAAATTTACAATGCCAAACTTTTAAAAGCTCTACTCATTTCTTTTTCCGGATGAGGTATATAACGATTGTAGACTGAGGATTTCCATCTCCCCAATCTTTTAATGGTATGAACTGGAGTATCAGTGCTGGAAGAGGCTGAAGCTGCCCCTATTCTAAATGAATGACTTGAAAAAGAGCATGGGTTGAGACCCAATCTTAGGAGTAGTGTTTTGATGTAGAATATGAATTTATCCATAGTTAGAGGGATTCCTTGCAGTGAGAGTAGTGGTGGAGTGTATGTGAAATGACTAAGTGTGGGTAAGTAGGAGTCAAGTATTTTAACTGGGCACCACTTGTTCTCGGTGGGATAAAGTGGTGAAAAGGATGAATGAGTAGTTTGGTTTGTTTTAGAGGTTTGTAGAGAAAGTATATAGTGATCGGGCCTGAGACAGAAGACTGGCTAGTCCATCACAAGCTCTTGGAATAGCGGAGTTCTGGACAGCAGCCTGTCTGCTGTGGGGTGAAGCCGGAAAAACACCTGAAATTGAAAATGTAAACGTGTGTCAGCCAATTTATTATCAACACCTGAAAAATGCTCACATAACACATAAAATTGGTATGAGGTGGCAAGCCATGTACATTTTTGGACCAACCTCATGATGCTCAAGGACTATGAACTACCCTTGATGATGATTTTGCATGCCGCCACGTTGTCACAGAGACACCTAATAGCCTTCCCTGTCGAAAAATGACGCCAAGTGTGTGCTGCTGCCACTATGGGGTACATTTTGAATAGGGCGGAGGTCTCCCTGAAAGCTGTCAAGGAGAGGGTCTCAAGCCAAGAATCTCTGAACCAAGGATTTCCAAAAACAGCGGCAAACCCTGAATGGGCTGCTGCATCAGTCATGATAAGTGGTGATGAGTGAGAAAGAGCCGGAATAAACAAACAAGTACCATTCCAAGAATCGAGAAAATATTGCCACATGTAGAGTGGTTGACTTTCTACCCGGTCAAGCTGGGCAGAAGACAAAGAAGCTTGGAAATGAATCCCCTTCCCTGCGGGATGATTCACATGGTAAAATTAAGTGACCCTAGCCAAGGCTGAAGCTCCCTACGAGTACACGAACCAGCCCACAGGAAATGGTCCATGTCCTCCCTGATGCTCACCAGCTTTTCACCCGGGGAGGCTTGCCTGAAAAGTGACCGTGTCCAAAGTGATGCCCAGAAACACCAATCTAATGCAGGGGCCAAGAGTCTTATCAGGTGAAATAGGGTTACCTAATGTGGTGAAAAAGGCAGTAGTGCTGAAAATACCTTGGGGTGTCTGTGTACTGGTTGCTACAAAAGAGAACGTTGCAGAGGTAGTGAATCACTGTGGGACATCGAACAACATTAAGAAGCAGCCAACAGAGTGTTTCTGCAAAAATATTGAACAGGACTGCTCCTGGAACCAAAAGTAAGTCTAGTGTAAAAGTAATAATTGTCCCTCCACTTAACACCGTGAATGTGCCATAGGGATGGGTGTATTGGTAGCAGCTTAAAAATTAGAGATGTCAGTTTTGCTAAGCCAAGCGTGCCTACCCGCATCTAAAATGGCCTGTATGGCATTGTCGACAGTGGTGTAATGGAGAGAGAATTCTTCAGCAGGGATTAGAGAGTTTATGCTTTGTGTGTGATGAATGAGGAGCCGAAAGATGATAAGCCTTTTTTTATTTGAAGATTTGTGAGACACAACACCGACATGACTCGTGCACCATGACTGAAAAGGTGAGTGAGAGAATGGGCCTTAAACAAAACCTAGATGGACTTATTTGTCCAGTAGTGTATCTTCTGTTAAGGGAACGGAATAGAGTGATAACAAATTGGGTCATTCCGGTGTGCCTGAGGGAAGTGCCACAAGACCTGTGTAAAAACCTATGGAAAAACTAGAAACTATTAATGCCACCAAGTAGGGTGAGGGGTGGGAGCACATGTGATAACTGAGATTGTCCAGATTAACCTCCTTAAGTCATTTCTTGGGAAATAGCTTGGAGGGGCACATAGATTTTGCATGTGCCATAAAGCACATTGAGCAGATTTGCAAGGTATCAGCATTAAAATTGTTGCACAATGGGTCCGCCCCAACTTATCCTTCTGATCCCGATCTTCACCGATGGAGGAACCAAGAGTGGTACGTGAAGGGGTTGTGGATGTAGATGTGGATGGGTTGGCTTCGCAGGGACACAAGTTGGAGGAATGGGAGTAGGATGAACAAACCGCACAAGCAGGGGGCTTCAAGCCGGCGAAATGCCTGCAGAACAGCTCTGTGTCCAAGTGACTCCAGTCGGTTTTGAATATTAAATTGGACCAGAGCTGCTGTGGCTTTGGCTGACACTGACTTGTGGTAGTCATAAAAAGAAAAGCCCCCATACTTGTGCTTTATCTCCACCAACTTATGTAGGTAGAGATCCAGTTCCTCTCGCCTCTGAGGATACACAGAACATATGATGTCCCTGTAGAGTGCAAAGGCGAGTATGAACTCGGAGATTGAGAGTCTCTTATTTAGTCTGGGGTGCCTGGCAAATCACCATAGTTATAGGTCCTGTTCTCTACAATGTCCTGCAAATCAATTAGTAGTCAGACTAGGTTAATGTCCTTACCCTCAATAATATCTTTCCTAATGGAAGTGGGAATCAAATGTGTGGGTATGGCAATGTGAGATGTTGAGGGAAGGGAAGAAATGATGCTCGAGCTTGTCTGCAAGATTGCTACCGTGGGGGCAGTAACCTCTGCCGGACTAGCTATGTTGGCCTGGGGAATAGAGTGAGCCATTTCCAGTACTGTCAACCGGTTGCTAATGGCTTGAATAGAAGCAATCAATATAGACATCCTGTCCTGCACTTCCCCCATGTTGTCAAAACTTCAATGAACTGAGTAGATAGGAGCCTAAAAAATTCTGCCTTCTTGCTGTGGCTGAAAAGGGGATGCACCTTCTCTGCAGCTCAGTCAGTGGCTAGTTTAGGTATAGTCCATGATCTAAGTGACTCAGCAGGGGAACTTGGACGTATGGGAGTACAGGGCCTAGCTGGGGTTTCAGAAAGAGACAGGCTGTCTTCATGTTCAGAAGCTTGAGAAATGCTAAAAGTGAAAAATTAAACAATCAATGATACATACAACCGAATACCAACATATAGAACTGGCTAATATAGTGCCAGTAGGCGAAGGTGATGGATGAATCCCTGCTAATTGCCAAGTGGTAGAGAGAGGCTCTAGCTATGATTTGGCTTGAGGGGAACATGGCCACCGAGATGTTGTAGCGGGGTGTTGGCCTCTCGATGATGTTAAAAGAATTAATATGTATGTAGGCCGTGATAGGTGAACTTTAGAACCCTGCGAGGCGATAACTATAACGTGGGGTCGTGTGGGCATACTTCTGTATTGAGGCTGGGAGTCTAGCCTCGCTAGTGGGAGACTAAGACTAGTACAAAAATGGAAGGCCAGCACCTGAAACCTATCAGGAAGTTTGGGGTGGGCTTGATTCTTATGAGGCGTAATGTGTGAGGAGAAGGTACGTACCTTGAGCAGTAACAACGTAGTCTCACGACAGGATAGTGTAAATACAGAAAGTATACATCTATAGGAAGATTTAACAAAATTATTGAAGGATAAGTAACATAACAGGAAGTAAAAAACGGGGCGAGAAGACAATTCACATACCAAAAATGTTGTCCGAAGAATGCTTCTCCTAAGAAGCAGGAAAATTCGAATAGAGACCTATGAGGAAACTAAGATGTATACATATGAGTATAATAATAGTACTGGTGATAATAATAAAATTATATTAAGGAGAACTGAATATACCTGAGGAAGGCTAAAATACACCGTATCCTCTAATATCAGAAAAGTATAGACAGGAAACTAAACAGGAGTGATAGATAAGAAAAAGACAATTTAACCCTGAGATGACATGAAAAGAAACGTATAGAATTGAAACCATAAATTATATCATCAAACAGTTAATGTATGCATATCATTTACATGGGTCAAATGCCCAAAGTCAAGCCCCACGCCATCCCCCAAGGACTGATAGGCGTAAAAGTAATTTAGATTGCTACGTAACCCAACAAGTGAAACACAGGCAATGTGGTGTTTCCGGTATGTAAAAAGTACCTTAACATAGACAGATCATAATTGATGAAATAGCTTTGCGACAATGTCGGGAGAGCCACGAAAGTCCTGACTTAAAGAGCCTATGAGAAAGTATTGCAGATAAATACAAGCATAAATAGTTTCTAAACCACCATACTAGTCGAGTAGGTATAAATGAAAAGCAGAACATATACCCAGTGTGTTCAATACGTGGAAAATGATGTAACATAATGAATAGTTATGTGAGAAAAGAATGCTAAGGGGACATAAAAATGACCAGCTAGAGTTAGCTCATACGTAATAAGGAACAGTGAGCCATAATAATGAGTTTAACATGTTAATTGAAGTACAACTTATAAGCAGTCAGAAACCCATTTTAGTAGATAAACCCCTAAACAAGAGATGTGAACTATGTGAAATGAATATCCAAATAACCGAACTATTAACAATTTTAAAGGTAAAGTATCTATTCCGTAATGTATAGTATAAAAAGCCTGACCGAACACTCGACAGTAACCTGAAAAAATAAAAGTTTCTCACGAACCATGAGAAATCCTCAAACGTTCAGGAGGGACTTAGATGACATAAAGTACCGAATGGTAAATATTACGCGTACAGTCTATAATTCTCATTGACCAGAGTTTAAACACTCGAATATCAAGGAGAACAAATGAAATACCTGCCAACTGAACATGAAACATGACTAACTGTAATTCAAGCGAATACAGAGGAGTTTGTGAAACATACGAAATGTAACGGCCAAGTGCTGAACAATTATACTCATATGAACGGGAAAATGTTATGCGAACATTCGGTTGCTAGAACGTATGGGAACATACAAAGTAATATGAAAGCCTGGTTACAGCTAAACGCCGATAAAGGCACAAAAGCTCTTATGATGAGCTGAACATGGTATGTATGGATACGAAATAGCAAGAACCCCAACAGCGGGTGTACGGGAGAAAGCCTCTCGTTAGCTGAGAAGACCGCAAAACAGGAAGCTGGAATCGGACCGGAAATGAGAGATGCTGTTTGAGTCAGCTGTTAGCCTGGAGAAGTCAGATCTTGTGGCTGAAAGTGAGTACTGTAAAAAAATGTGGTGGCAAGAGCAGAAACGGAAGTCCACGTGGTAACTCAGGTAACGTATCACCTGAACGAGAACGGCCCAGTTCAGAGGGTAATTAAGGTTTTTATAGGATAAGATAGATTCAAACTCCTCCCACAAATACAGGCCAATGACCTTAAAATGTATAGACATATGCCATATGCAATACTCCTACTCCATGATCAGAAATACACACACATATTGCCATACTACACACAAACATATATTTTGTAAGAATTAGGCGCCTGCAGGTTCCTAAGATCTGAGTCTGGCTCTGCTTCTGTGACAACATTAAAATAGAGGTATCTGACATACCTGTGTAACATTTCAATTTATTGCTAAATGATGGACTTCTTATAAAAATTGCCTGTGTGTGTTTAACTGGCATAACTCTCTGTATATAATAAGACACATTGTGCATGTACAGGGGTGCATAATAGAACATACTGATCATACGCAGATGTGCACAGTACGACACATTGATTTTGCACATGTGTGAATTATAGGACACAGTGCACTAGTTCAGTTGCACACAATAAGCTACATTATGCATGTGCACAGAGGTACTTCTATTTTAACATTACCAAAACAATATAAAAATTAAGTTCATTCCACCCTGCCAATTGCATCCAAACAGCTAAAATCCAGAAATGATGGACATTTGGTTGGATTACATTTGCAGATAGTCAGTTTCCAATTCTATTAAAAACAATCTATCATTTTAAAAAGCTGCAATTCACATAATTTATTTATTAATTTATTTATGAAATTTATATTATTTTACAATGTTTTATTTTAACAATTTTCCAGCTAGTTGCTTGACAATGGGAAAATTTTGCATAGTTTTGGAGACTAATCTGCAAAGCAGATTAATTTATTTTGTGAATTTGACTTGTACTGGTTTTGTTCAGACTGAATGCTTTTGAGATTTGTTGTTTGATAAATATGCAAATCCTATATATGATATTCATGTGATAATTATTGTTGTTAAAATAATCATTGGATGGACCTGAATGAGATATTCCTTTGATGATCCTTTGGTGTAAATTACAGAATTCCAAGCAGATTGGTTTCTATGAAATATGTGGATGGAAAATCTGTTTGAAATTTGGTTATTTCAAGCAAAATTGCTAATAAGCACTACTTTTGTACTTTAGTGTGTAATCCTGACGTTATAGTTTTTTTTTCTCCCTAATGTAAACATATATTTGTCCCAGACTACATGATAAAATCGTCTGATAACCTCAAATAACCTACTTTAATAGATAGTAAGACTAACGTTACCCAATTTGTGTGGCTAAATGTACTATATATGTGTCAGGAACATAAAACCACACTTAACAAAGGGTCAATTTTGGGTTTAATTTTTATTTATGTATTACATAAACACTAGTTACATACTTGTGTTCAAATGGTCAGAACAATCTAGAAATGTAATATAGGATATGAAAAATGGTTTATGATTATAAAAAGTATTCCAATGTCTTAAGAAAATACAAATTAAACAAACCAAGGCTTTGGATATATCATGTTCATATGCCTTTGGTTCCCAGTACTCTCCATTTTAAACCTTAAGGAAAGCTTACAAGTGAAAGCATTATGTGTATAATATAGCAAGGGATCTTCAGCCATTCATCACAAGGGGAACATGAACACTTTGCAAGATGTGCAACAGTCCATTAGTAACCGTTACTAAATTGTCCAACATTTGTTATTTTTTGAAATGTGTTTAAAATCCAGAGGTGCTGTTCTAGAAATAACAAGTCATTAATTATTGTGCTCAAAAAACACTTAAGAGAGCATTGGATCCTTCATTTTGGCCTCCATCCATATTCATACAGTGCTATAACAATAAATCATAAGTAAAGTTTTAGAACAAAAGCAAGTTCCTGACTTAAAGAATGAGTTAGCACCACTAACCACGGTCTTAAAGCCTAGTTGTTTTACACTAAAGTTTCCACATTTTCTTGTTGATTGGGTTCCATGAAAGATCAATCGTTCCCACCGAGGTTTAGACTACATCATTTTGCACCATTAGTGTTAGCAGCCCGTCAATCACAACACTGAGCTATTTTTGGAAGAGAGATGTTCAAGTGTTGGGTTTTTACTTTACAGAACACAGATTGCTTTCACGACTCTGTTTCAAACTGAGATGCAAGTATTTTTAAGAGCAGGCAATGGGGACATAAAGAAAGCTGGTGTTGATAAAATTTGGCAAGGATGATCTTCATAGTGATACCCACTAGTGGGTGAACATTTGTTCTGATGTGACCTCTCACTTCCAGCTGCAGGAAACTGTCAGGTATTAATGTTGTTTCCCAGAAATATGAATATGTCCCTTGGCAATAAAATGGAAGAAACATTTTTCTATTAAGCTCCCAATCATCTTCCAAATAAAAGAATTGGCAAAATAATCTTAAATAAGGCATTCAGATGCTAGCATGTGTTTTAAAACAGTTTATGAGCTTTGTGAATGAAATAGTGCATAAACATCTACACATTATCGTTCAGTTACATATTTTTTAATCAAAACCTGATCAGAAAATAAAGAAATACAATTACTTGTGCTGGTCATCATGCACTGTGTCCAGTGAAAGAGGTACAGGGAAGATTTATCTCTGATAACTCGCTGTTGAACTTGAATGGACAATTTTCTGCAGTAAACTAATGAACTTATCTGAGAATCTCCAGTCCCCTTCTTTTGTCAACTTTCTCTAATTTGTGTTCCCCCTCTTTCCCTTTTTTTTATCTCAATGTCCTCAATTTCCCGTCCTGTCTTTTTTGCCATTCTTGCTCTGGAAGAACTGCGCTCTAAGGTACTAGAACTGCTGCTAAATTTGCTGGTAAAAGCTGTGAACTAGGCTGATGTGTTTCTATAGTGATATGTTGCATTATAACAATCTAGTAAAAAGCATTCATTGGAGGCTTCATGACTGATGGCTGGCTAACTTGTGGGCAGATAACAAGTGTCACCTTAGAAGGCATTGAATGCTATAGGTGCTAGAGGAGAGGATTTCTTGTATTAGATTAAAGGGATCCTATAGGACCAGGAAAACAAACCCGTTTTCCTGGCATTATAGTTATAGGCTCCTGGAGTGCCCCCCCCTCCCTCCAACCACCCCATGACACTGAAAGGGTTAAAACCCCTTCAGATACTCAACTTAACCCAGCGCCGATGTCTCTCAGTGCTGGGTCAGGCTCCACCCACGCTCCTTCCCCACCGACTTCAATTGGCAGGGGAGACCGAAGGCGCATGCGCGGCAATGGCCGCACCCGCATTAGACCTCCCCATAGGAAAGCATTATTCAATGCATTCCTATGGGGAAAATCTGCCACTGGAGGTCACAGCACCCAATTAGCTGAAGTGGTCTGGATGCCTACAGTGTCCCTTTAGTTTCACTGAAACTGAGACAGTGTTAATGCTTTTATATTGCAATTATTCATATGCTCATGAAACACAACACACGGTTGCTTGAGTTTTAATTCATCCACACAGATTTTGTGCCGTAAGGACTTACAAATAAACATTTCCATTTTCTTTAAGCAGAGATGAAGACTGAAGAATCAGAGGACAATGCCAAATAGGTTTGCCTCTTAATAATAATAATAAAAATCTGATACTTAAATTAACAAAATGATGGTTTCTTGTCGTATTAATGCTTTTGTATACACGCACTGACCATTTTTTTTCTAACAGGTTAGGTCTTCAGGCATCTGACCGAGGGTCTCCTAGTCTTTCTGCGACAAGTGAAGTGTTAGTACTAGTTTCGGATATTAATGATAATGCTCCAACAATTCCACCTTTAGAAACTGTGTCAGTTGCTGAAGGTAAGCAACATTATCAAACGTTTTGAGCTTGATGACATATATTTGCGTAAACAAATTGCAGCTTGTGCTTTCTTTTGACCCCAAAAGGTTAAAATGACAAACATGGTTTGGTTCTTTGGGGTACTTTTAAATCCAGCATCGGTAACCAATCTATAACACATTGTGTTATATGGATGAAATTGCAAAGACTGTTGTACAGGAAAAATAGAGATAATCAAAAGTTCATGGACCATTTTACAGCTGACTCAAACATTTTTTTAAAGTGATCAAGTTAAAGTGGACCTAATTTGTGATACACAGTTCTTTCACAATGTTGAGTTTGATATACTGATATCATAAGGGTAACAGTTAAGAAACTGGAGCTTTCAAATGTTTTTTTGTTTTTTTTACCTTTATGAGACCAACGAAGGGGGAGGAGCTATATACCTAGAGACAGGGACTCTAAAGGGTTTGGAAAATAAACCTGTATTCCTAGCACTTTAGTGTTCCTTTAAGGTGAATATACATACACTACACATGTCATCAAGCTAGAGCTAGAGGATGCGATTTAGGTGTTCATTTTTCTCATGCCCAAACACTATTTTAAGGTATTGGATAATTGTCAGAATAGTGTTTTCAAAGCATTCAAGTTTCCGTAAAAGTATAATAACTCTTCTCTGTATCATGATTACTAAAATGTAAGTGTTAAATTATATATGTCATATAGTATCACCGAACTTGAGATTATGATCACTTCAACATCATTAACTGCTTGTCAGAAGCTATGAATGCATTGATAAATATCAAATAAATATCAAATAATATTCCAGTATAATTAAGCATATATAAAGTATCTCCTTAATTGTAATAAATTTTTAAAACATTTTATTAAATGTGTATCCCTTATATAGTGTATCATGTGTATCAATTATACACATTGATTGGAAGCAATACAAACTGAATCTATAAGAAAAGGAAACAAAAAATAACAAGGAGTCTTAAGAGAAAGAAAACCTAGAAACAGGTAGTGCCTACCTAAACCATCTAACCCTAGGGTCACTAATAAAACTAAAGCTAACAACAAAACATAAAAGTGCTACCCATAGTGATAAATACACATGAAGTGAGTTAGAACAGGACTAGCTGTTATTATTTATTATTATTTATATAGCGCAAGCAAATTCCATAGTGCTGATGGTTAGATGGTTTAGGTAGGAACCACGTCCCTGAGGTATCTAGGGATAGTCCGTGTATTTGCTTTTTGGTCCTCTCCTTCCCCCCTCTTTTTCTTGACCTCCTTTTTTATTTTGTTCTATTTGCTCTGCCCTTTATGACTTAACCTCTCTGGTAGGGCCATACTCTGTGCATTTTCAACATTTTTAGGGGTTTATCTAATTTATGGTGACATATATGGGTTGACAAATCAGAGAACTAGAGAGAGTTTATTTAAGGAGGAATTAGAGGGCTGACCACTGATTATCATATTCCTGTTACCTCCCTGTTGGGTACTATATCTCCCCTTTTCCCATTGTCTTGTCCTTATTAATACAAGGTTTCCTGGTGGCTTATAGGGTATTAGTATTATAGTTTCTTTGGGACCTATTCTCCGCTGGGTCTTTGGGTACATTTTGCTAAGGCTTATTGGTACCCCTAACCCTATATTTAATAATGGGTATTTTAATATTGTTACTACTATTTCCCTCCTTTAAGGTTTTCTGTCTCTTCAGAATCTTTGTTCTTTTTCCTTTCCTTTAATTGAACCAGGGTTACCCCCTTTTTTTTTGGAAAAAAGGTCTTTGCCGCGCGGCCACTATTTGGGCAGAGGACTAACATCATTACCTTTATTTTTCTGTTTTGAAACTATAAGAAATTGATTTTTTTAAATGTCAATGATGTCACATCCCAGCATACTCATTAATTTGCACACTGGGAGAGAGAGCACTGCTTCAGAGGCACAGATCTGCACTCACATGTCTCGATCATTAGGAAAGAGATTCACTTCCTTACCAGAACCATGTCTGGATTCAGTCACCAGGGATGCATTAATCTCTGGTAACTGGATTATATCAGTGTACAATGAAAATATTCATATTCAGTCACCACAGCTGAACCTTCTGTGATAAACAAAGTGGTACAGAACAGGACGAATACGAAAGAGAAAAGAGGAAAAGTAGTAATCAGAAGGGAAATGTAAGTGTAACGGATCACCTGGCACCCCAACTGGGTACCTCCTTTGAAGAATGCTCCTAGCTCTTCCTGGGGACTCCAAGCACTGCAGCAGACACCACAACCACCGAACCGGAGAAGCATATGAATGCTCTCAAGCATATGAATGCTGTAAGCAGCTGAACAATAAAAGCATACAATCAGCTTATACGCCTGGCAATCAGAATACAATCCAATTCCCCCAATAACGAGACCACACTTCGTTTTGAGGTCAAGTAGAACTGACTGTACTGGCACATACAGCCTCTTTTATTCCCAATCCACAAACTTAGTACTGCCGACAGGGTTTTACAGAACAACCAATAACACACGTACATTACAGAAAACACTCCCAGCAATTATACACAAAATCCTCCCCTCTGCCTGTGATATAATTATGGTACACAATGTGTTAACATAATTATCACAAGCAGGAAAAATACAGTTTTTATACATGTGCTATAACTTTAAAAATATATGTCCAATCTTCATAAAATTACATATTCAGAATCAGCACACTTTAAACATAAACACTCTAAAAAATCAGACAAATCCATTCAGTAGATAAAAAGTTAGCTGGAAGTCCTTTATGACCGACCGCAAGCACATTTTCCTGCCCAAAACAGTTCCATAGATTTGGGATGTGCGGTCGGTCTATTTTACACAGAAAAATTACTAAGTCCCATTCGAATGCACGAACGGGGCCGTTCGTGCATTTAGCTTAGTATAACAGTGAGTTCAAACTGCCAAACGGGACTTAGTCTCTGCAGCTGAAAACTGAGTGTAGGAGAAGGTAAGGGTCAGCGATGTTCGTTGAAATGTGTAGCCGATTTCAGTTCCATGGATTTGGCTACACATACCGCTGACCTTGTTCGAATGAACAAAGATGGCCGCCGCCACGTGTTCATTTGTCGAATGGCGGCCACTTCGACTACTTCGGCACTTCGGCTGCATCCGAAGTGCCAATGTAAAGCTGCAGAACGGCTCCAATACAATTTAAAGGGGCAGCAAGTCTTTTAAAATCCAATCTGCTAAAATAGTCTTTAACAAGCAAAATCTTTCAAGGGTCATTGTCTTAAAGGGGCATTGTTCCCAAAAGTCACAGTATGTCCCCATATGGTTCTTAAAGGGCCAGCAGCAGCATAATAAAATACAATATGCTCCCAGGGACCATAGTCAGCAGGCAGGAGGCAGGCAAACAGGCTTCTCCAATGCCCAGTGGCGAGGTTGGTTTCGCCACAGTAAGGTTATGGTAAAGAAATTAAAATGGGTAATGTGGAAAAAAGATAAGTAACGGTTTTGGAAATAATCATGTACCACCACAGCCTCACACCCAAGGTGTTCCTTTATCTGGGTGGCAGTAAAACATTTACCATAAATAACACCTTTTAATACCTTATGTTGAACATATTGATTTATTTGGCTATATAATATTTTATATAGCTTAGGTCAGCCATAAATAGTAGAATCTACCACAATGTCTCAAATTAAACTGCAATTTAACATGGATACAATATTATGGTGTTGCATGAAAGACCTAGAATAATTATTGAGATTTATGAAAATGATCAACAACACAATCATTTTAGACTTGCAGTCAGTATATTTGTTTGTGGTACTCCTCCAAATGTTACATAGAACACAAAGGATATAACTTGTATTTATCCCTTTTACTATATCTAGTAAAAAGTAAATGTTCTCATATAAATGCATGTCTAATAAAATAAAGAAAATAGAACTGTAACAAGCACAAAGTCAAATTAAGGCTATTTGGTTCAGTCCAAATGCCTTTCATAACATCCAGAATCACATCCATTTCACATATTTTCCTATTGTTAATATTTTGTTTTATATGGATGTTATAACAATGGAAACACATAGTTAGAAAAGTTGGGATGCTTTTTGTTGAAGAAAAGGGTAGATAATTTTTCTAATTTAGATATTCGTAAGAGGAAATTCCAGTAAATCATTTGAGATGATTAGACTAGAACAACCTATTCCTGGCCTGTGAATCCTTAGTCTATCAACACTCATTTTTAACATTATGTGCTATTGAAAGAGTATTTAACCCAAGCCATGTGTATAAAAGTAAGCATTTTGCTTCATTTTCTATTATGTCCTGTCTATTTACCCAGCCTTGTGTTTCTGACTTACATGCCATTATTTGTAAATGGTAGTTTCTTCCCAGTGGATTAAGTGACCAGACCATTGTATTATATCCACAGCGTTAGTGCTGACACTTGTACATATGTAGAAATATACAGTGTGTGTGTCTTTCCTATCCAAAGAGTAGTCACTCATTGCTATTCTGTGTAAAATTAAAGAACTATAATGACATATTAGTCAATTTAATAGAATATACTGATAAGTGAAGCAAATTGACTATAACCTTTTGATATGCAGTCATACTGAATGCTTTTGTTGTTGTCTCAGTATAACTATTGACTTTGCAGTTGGATCTAGGAAGTAAGAATTATTCATAATGATTTTTTTTAAAAGTGGGTGGGGGGAAGTTTATTTGTTATCTATGACACAGACTCTTTTTATGTGCCACCATCTCACAAAAACCTCCATGTCTCAATGAGCAAGGAAAGCTGGAGATCCAGTGCAACATGGTAGGCAACATATTTTCTTTTCAGAGGTCTTTTTAGCGGCAATTAGAACGTATCTAGTGAAAGACATCTTCAGTTTAGCTATGGGCACCTGTAAATGAACACCATAGTGTTAGGAATACAAATGTGTAGTCCTCACGCTATAATGTCACTGTCCCTATTTCTTTAAGTCCACCCCATAGAATAAAAGGTTAAAAACCCCTATAACAGTTACCGATTTCCAGCATTGAGGCTCCCTTGATGCTGGCTGGGTCCCCTCCTCCCACGATGCCATGCCGATCGGGGAAACTAACATGCTGCATGCACTTTAAAGTTTCACAATCAGAATCAAGTCTTTCCTATGGGGAATTTAAAGATGTTAGACCTTCTAATGCAAAGCTTGAGGATGTCCAATGTCATTTCACGGAGTTGAACTATGTTAGGGAGCAGGAAGAGTCTCTAATAGCTGTTTGGAAGACAGCCACTAGAGGTAGACATAAAACTGCAAAGTAAGCACTGCAGGGTTAAAGGGACAGGGGCACTTCACCCAGACCAGTTCAATGAGATGAAGTGGTCTGGGTGCCTATAGTGTCCCTTTAAAAAAGCTGGATTTATTGGGCTGCCAGGGCCCTGGATATCCAATGCAGTTTTAATTACATTCAAATATAACATACTATGCTGACTTTGGTCTTGATTCAAATGTATTAAATACTGTTAGAAAACCTTTCCAAATTATGTATCTACAAAAACAGCCCTAGACTTTATTGGTGACTTCTGTAGATAAATCATTTGGAAGATTTTTTTTTTCTTACAGTATTGAATGATTTGAAAAGCCTATTACATCAAAGTCAATGTAAGCCAGACTATCATCCGCACAAGCAACACTAAATCAGAATTCTAACTGAAGTTTGGTTAAATTTAAGATTTTTAAGAATGTAATTAATGGTGCTGCTTAAAATTATTTATATGAAAATATAAGAAAATTGCAGATGTTCTGCTGTTATTGTCTTGTTATTATTTATATTATTTCTCAGATGTTGCTCCCGGATACACTGTAACTCGTGTGTCAGCTAATGATGTGGATCTACAGCCTGTGTTACTGTACAGTTTTACAAAAGATGGCAATCCTGGGCAGAAATTTGCTATTGATAGACACACCGGGGTGGTAACACTTATTGCTCCGTTGGATTATGAGGAAACCTCTCAGTATAATCTAAGGATTCAGACCTCAGATTTGATACACCAGTCAGAAGCTGAGCTCACTATCAAGATTTTGGATGAAAATGACAATCCACCAGTATTTACACAAGATTCATATAAGGTAATTATTACTTACCATGGATCTGATTTAATGTTCTCTGTTCTTTGATTCTATTATGAAAATCACCCCTTATGTTTTTTTTGTTTTGCTCTCTTTAGTTTTCCATTTCGGACTCTCTC
This sequence comes from Pelobates cultripes, assembly GCA_933207985.1. Classification (NCBI taxonomy): domain Eukaryota; kingdom Metazoa; phylum Chordata; class Amphibia; order Anura; family Pelobatidae; genus Pelobates; species Pelobates cultripes. The sequence goes on along the minus strand of OW240917.1, from coordinate 154,716,485 downwards.
CTTTCCCACCCATCCCACCTATAATCCCACCCATCCCACCTATACCCATGTTGAAAATATATTGTACAGGGATGCATGGTATATAAGATCAAAGCACAGTTAACCATAACAGTTACACAGTAGTTATTCATAAATGTGTACATTTTTTCATATTTCATATTTTAATCTTAAATGGCTGTTTTCAGTTTAGCTGTTTGGTCTGTATTTTTAAATTCTCTAAGAATTCTAAACAGCTCACACATTGAATCATTTTGGCAGGGTTTTGTTTTTGATTTTGCCTAGTGTATTTTTGTTTAATTTTTATTTGTGACTCATTCTATTAATAAAATAGCAAAACATACCATAATATGTTCAATTATAATAATAGAGATACACTATTACGAATGAGAGGTTATAGGAAAATACTATTTCACTGCCACTAGAGGCAGTCTTCACCCTTTAATATAAAATATTGCAGCTTCTCCAGAAGAGAACAGGGGCACTGCATCTAGAGCACTTCAATGTGATTACATTTTCTGGGTCCCTATAGTGGCCCTTTAAGTGTGTTGGTAAGCAACCTGCTGGCATTTTAAGGAATTCTCATTCCCAACAATATCTGCAGAATGTAAAAATAATGTCTGTACATAGCAAATAAAGTTGTCTGTCTGAAACCAGGCATCTGAACTCTATATAGAATACTTACAAGTAAGGTCTATGGTCTGCCAAGAGTACATCCCTGTTCTTCTCATTTGCTGGCTGTTAGAATGCAGCTCTGTATGAGGGGGTGAGTCTGAGGAAATATGACAGTGGAACAGAGCAGTAAGTAGTTAAAACTTCATTCAATACATTTGGCATTGCATCTGTTTGGTTTTCTCACAGAAAATCAAGTCCATATTTAAACTGAAAGGTAAGGGGTTATCTTTACCCCTGAACCCAGTTTGAAACTTAATGTTATGTCCATCAATATCTTTTGTTTGATTGTGTATTATTTCACGTTCTAGCCCTCTCTTGTCTGGCATACACAGCCAGTTTTGCTGACTCATATAGACCTCATGCTTTGACTAATGGGTCATGCAAGAGCATTTTACACAAGTATTTAAATAATCTTTTGATGATTTAATTGAATACAGAACTTCCCCAGTGCAATGGAAATATTTCAATGAGACATGATTTTCTTATCCTGTGCAAAGAAAAGAGCAACCTCTTTGCAATGATTTACTAATGTGCTACACGTTGTAAAGTAACGGTATTCTAAATTATATGTTAAATAATGTTCCTGTTTTTAATATCGTACAAAGTCTTCTACCTGTACTGTAAAGTTAGAGGACCTTTCATTCTATAGTGGAATTTGAGGGTGTAGAGAGATTTAGCATGAACAGGGCAATATCAGTATTGCACACAGACAGATTATAAAAGGTCACATGAAAATGTGTTTTTAACTATTGATATTGGCATAATGACAAACATTGGGGGTCCCATACACTGAAGGATGAGCTGCAGTGCAACAGGAAGTGCAAGCACAAGTTATTGCAACATGCAGGGCCGGTGCTAGGATTTTTGACTACACAGGCGAAGATGCATTTTGACGCCCCCCCCCCCCCAAAAATAAATAAACAATGCATCTTCACCTCTGTGTCTCGTAGCCCCCTTTTGAATTTCTTACCCCCATTAGTGTTGCATATCCACTCTCTTGAATGTCTTACCCCTTTGGCCCCTTTGTGCCTTACACCCCCCTTTAGTGTGTCTCCTACAACACCTCTTATGTATTTCTTACTTCCCCGCCAGCCCCTATCTATCTCTCTTTTTCTCCCACATAGACATAGATACAGGCAAAAATACATACATGCACAAATACACAAACATACAGACACACAACCATACAAGCACACAGACATAATTTTTCAGGCACACAGTCACAAAGATATACAGACACACAGTCATAAAAGGCACACAAACAAACACAGTCATACAATCTACACATACAGGTACATTGTCATACAAACACAGACATACATTCATACAGACACAGGCACTCACAGAAATACAGACACAGACAAAAAGAAACAGAGATAGGCATACAGAGACATACATACACAGACAAACAAAGAACCCTGCACACTGATACCGTGTAAATGCTCCGGCCATCAACAGTGGTGGATGCTCCGTGTCAGGCGGACATCGCTGGATCCACCAGTAAAGTCTTCAAAAGGAATAAACGCAGGCAACACTCCAATAGTAAGGATGGTATATTTATTGGTAGGTGAACCACCCCATAGAAAGTGTGATGTTTCAGCTCATGCAATAAGGCTCTGCTGAGCCGAAACTACGCACTTTCTTTGGGGTGGTTCACCTATCAATAAATATACCAGCCGTACTATTGGAGTGTTGCCTGCGTTTATTCCTTTTGAATACATACACACAGTCATACAGAGACATACATACTGTATGTCTCTGTATGACGGTCTGTGTATGTACACAGGATGGCTAAAAGATAGATCCCCATCTGTCGGGCAACTTCAACAATGCTTTGAAAGCTGGGGCTCTACCGATTCCCCATGCTTGCAGGATTGTATTTAGCATGGAGCAGTATTTGTGTGTTTGACTGTAAGCATGTGTTTGTATGGAGTATGTTTGTATGATTGTAGCGGTGTGTTTGTATGTAGTGTTTTCATTTGAATGCAAGCATGCATTTATGTGTAGTGTTGGTTTTTGAACGTAGGTGTGTGTTTATATATAATTTTGGTGTCTGATACAGAGGTGTGTTTGTATGTAGTGTTGACATTTGAATGCAGGGGTGTGTTTGTATGTAGTGTTGACGTTTGAATGCAGGTGTTTATTTGTGTGTAGTGTTGGTGTTTGAATGCTGAGATATATGCACATATACACATACACTGCCACACACGCACACACTAACAGACAGACATAGACACACACACTGACAGACATTTAGATACACACAGACACACGGACAGAGACATATACATACACACACACACACACACTGACAGACATGGATACACACACACACTGACAGACTTATATACACACACACACTGACAGACATAGATACACACACACACACTGACAGACATATACACACACACTGACAGACATACAGATACACACACACTGACAGACATGGATACACACACACTGACAGACATATACACACACACAGACATACAGATACACACACACTGACAGACATGGATACACACACACTGACAGACATATACACACACACACTGACAGACATACAGATACACACACACTGACAGACATATACACACACTGACAGACAGACATACAGATACACACACACTGACAGACATGGATACACACACACTGACAGACATATACACACACTGACAGACATACAGATACACACACACTGACAGACATGGATACACACACACTGACAGACATATACACACACACTGACATACATATACACACACACTGACAGACAGATACACACACACTGACAGACATGAATACACACACACTGACAGACATGAATACACACACACTGACAGACATAGATATACACACACACACTGACAGACATAGATATACACACACACTGACAGACATATACACACACACACTGACAGACATACAGATACACACACACTGACAGACATGGATACACACACACTGACAGACATATACACACACACTGACAGACATACAGATACACACACACTGACAGACATGGATACACACACACTGACAGACATGGATACACACACACCGACAGACATACAGATACACACACACTGACAGACATGGATAATACCACACCGACAGACATATACACACACACCGACAGACATACAGATACACACACACCGACAGACACATACACACACACCGACAGACATACACACACACACTGACAGACATACAGATACACACACACTGACAGACATGGATACACACACACACTGACAGACATATACACACACACTGACAGATACACACACCTGACAGACATGGATTCACACACAGACACACTGACCAACAGGTTCAGGAGGGTGGCTTACCTGGGATCCAAAGTGCTGCCTGAGGTAGTTGGGAGTTGGAGGAGCTGGTCCTGCCCAGCCCCCCTCCTCTCTGCCTTCTGCTGCTCTAGTCTTCTTGGGAGGACTTCCTCCCATGCTGACAAAAAAGGGGCCGGTGGTAGCTCCGCCCCTGCTGGGCGCCAGCCGCGCTGTGTGCTACAGAGGGAGCAGGGATATGACGTTCATATCCCCGCCCCCTCCACACAGTCCGCGGCACTGCAGCTTGGCGCTCGGCCACGCTACAAGAAGTGACTGGCAGGAGAGGGGAGCTGTGCACTTCCCTCCTGCCGGTCACCCGGACATTTGCGCCCCCGGGCCGGTGCGCCCTAAGGCGGCCGCCTGTGCCGCCTTATGGACGCGCCGGCCCTGGCAACATGAAAAGGAAAAAAAAAAAAACAATTGCCCTCTTGCTGACGTAACAGACATTCTGCTAACCCCACAATCCTGAGGCTGAATACTAATAATAGTGGTGGTTGAGAAGGCACGACTGAAGGAGAGCGTCAGGGTACCTTATGTGTGAGCACAGGCTGTGCCACACACTGATGTCATCTTACAGGAGGTTGGGGACCTGTCCAGAAGTTCTCCTAAGGTTTCCAATGATTTTCGCGCCGGCCACAAAAGTCCCGTCATAGCGCACTAAAAAGTTTGAATACAACCGTTTTGAGGGCATGGCTACCAATTAAACAAGCACAGTATGAAAGGGAACTTCAGGACATGACTCAATGCCCTGTTGTGGTTCTTATAGTCCCAATAGCGCATTGTACTCTAGTATTGTATTCTTGGTTTTAAATTTGGCTTGTTTGAATACCCTTCTTTCTATTACCCTTTGACTCGGCTTGTGTTGTTGTGTTTGATTTCTGGCTTTCCTGACCTCGGTTTGTACCTGTTTATGCTCTGTCCTTGTGACGCCAACCCAGCCATTCTAAGGTCCGGTAAACGTTACTTTTCTATTACACTCTGTGTGTAGGATCCCAGAATTTCCTGACAAAGAGGTGTTATGACTCTCAGAGGCTTTGGCACTATTGGTGATGGTTGATTGGGGAACTTGACGACTACCCTCTCTAAATTGCTTTTTGAGATTATTTCTTTTCTTTTTTTTATTACAATTCATTTAGCATATGAATTGTGTGTTGTGTTAACAAATACAACTTTATTCAGAAAAAATTGTTGTTTCTTAGGCAAAATGGGTTGGTGCTTGGTGGATTTATTACTGTAATGTTATTGTGTTTGTGTAAGAAGCCAGACACTGCACACAGCACACAGTGCACTGTACAGTGCTCACAAACTAGCTCAGCAAACACTTGACTGAACACACACAGAAAAAAAGGTAAAAATAATTTTCTTTCTGCAAACACTTGAAAACAAGATATGTGTACAAAAAAGTATACTTGTACTTAAAAACAAGAGTCTGTCAAACTGTAAATTGGTGATTCCAAGTTGGTGTTAAGCTGTAGTGGCTACTGGCATTAGGCACAGCAGTAACCTTAGCCACCAGTCTCACACTTGGATGAATGACACAGGCTATCTCTCACTCAAAGTCTGTGTGAGTGCGACTGTGGCAGTAGCTTGGCAAGAGGAATGCTTCTTTCTTTTAAGTTTTTACTAGATGTGTGAGATTTATTGGTTTTGCCGAATAATTCTTTCCGAATGTAGTTTCAGAAACTAAATCAGAAGCCAAACAGGTGCAAAAATGAGCCGATCGATGTGCTGCAAAATATATAGATAGTACAGTATTATGTATATATTTTGCAGTAGACTGATAGGAGCATTTTCCTGGCACATGGCTCACAGATGAAGTGAGAAAAAGTAACTAATAACATATATCTTAAAAAATAAATATATGAATATAGACTTTTTTATAGAGTTGAGCGGACACCTGGATGTTCGGGTCCGGCAGGTTCGGCCGAACTTTGAAAAAAAGTCCGGGTTCGGGCTCGAAGTCAATAGGGACCCGAACTTTTGGCCACAAAAATGCCTCTAAAAAACTCCTGGAAAGGGCTAGAGAGCTGCAAAAGGAAGTAAAATGGGGGTAAGAGTAGAACAAGTGCCCTGCAAACAAATGTGGATAGGGAAATCACTTAAAATAACATAAAAATTAAAAATACAGCTGAGCCATAAAAACACACTAGATGGAATCTTTGAATTTAGCTTTGGAAGAACATAAATCAAAATCTAAAGCATAGCTGTCAGGAGGATCAACAGAATTATCCATTTGAGAGAGGGTTGGAGTGCAGGGCATTCTCTTTCATTGTTCAAACTGAGCTCAACTCCTGATGCATGGAGAAAAGGCCTTCACAATCCTCTGCTATTGTGTACATAGTTTATACTAAGTGACCCACAGATTGAGGAGGTGGTGACCGTGGTGGTGGAGGAGGAGGATGAGGTAGCCAACACTGTATTTTTTTATTTTTTTATTGTGGTAGCCCACAAAATATTGGGACATACAAATAAAGAAACATTTGCGGCCTGCGGTTCCTTTCTTGCAGTCCTGATGCATGGAGAAATGCTCAACTCCTGATGCATGGAGAAAAAGCCTTCACAAGCCTCTGCTATTGTGTACCTAGTTTATACTAAGTGACCCATAGGTTGAGGAGGCGGTGACCGTGGCGGTGGAGGAGGAGGATGAGCTGGCCAACACTGTATTTTATGTTTTTTTGTTTTTTTTTAATTGTGGCAGCCCACAAAATATTGGGACAAATAAAGAAACATTTGCGGCCTGCGGTGCATTTATTGCAGTCCTGATGCATGGAGAAAAGGCCTTCACAAGCCTCTGCTAATGTGTACCTAGTTTATACTAAGTGACCCATAGGTTGAGGAGGCGGTGACCGTGGCGGTGGAGGATGAGGTAGCCAACACTGTTTTTATATATATTTAAATATATATATATATATATATATATATATATATATATATATATATATATATATATATATATATATTTTTTTTATTGGGGTAGCCCCCAAAATATTGGATCATATGAAAAAAGACAACTCTGTTCCGCAGAGTAGCTGTTGACATTATAGTTGTGCAGGAACTTTGTTGACTCTAGAGAACCTCAGGCAAATCGCACAAGCCAGTGGCGGCGACTTTGCATGCGGATGTCATCCATATCAACTTTTGATGCCAGTTTCTGCGTCTACAATGGTGACCACGGGTAACGGGGAATCAGGGTTCCATTCCGTACAGGGATCCTGAGAAACAGCTACCACATGCAAGGTAGGCAGCAGTTGCGCAAATGACCCACTCCCGACGCGGGAAGGTAGTGACGACAAATAACAATACAGGACTCTTTAGAGGCCGTGTAATTGTAATAAGTCCACTTGAAATCCTTTAACTCTGATCAATTGGAGGGAAGTCTGGTGCAGAGCCACTGACCCGTGCGTGCTGCAGCTGAAACTCCACTATCGCCTGCTGCTGCTCGCAAAGTCTCATGAGGCGGTGAGCGGGAAGGCCAAAGTTATGCTGCAGCGCAGACAGGCGAGCCAAAAGCGCGCACAGCTGCTACAGTGAATGTCACATCCTGACAGTGTCTGGGTCCTGGTCACTGGACTGCCCTCCTCACTGTGAAACTACGAATGGATCGTTAAATCTAGTACGAACCCAAACTTTGCAGTTCGGGTTCGCTCAAGTCTATTATGGATCCTTTGATCGCTACATGTATTACTTGGATAACTGGTAATTCTTGAGCTAATACATGCCGACGAGCGCTAGGGGACGGCCGCTCCGCTTTTGCACTCTGCTCCCTCTTATGCTGTGCGACCAGCGCCTCTTCCTCCAAACTGCACACGTCACTCGCATGACCTTGATTCCATGTGGGGTCTAAGACCTCATCATCCTCCACATCATCTTCCACCCACTCCTCAACCCTGCCCTCCTTGCCGGTATGCACACTGCAGAAAGCCACAGCAGTTGGCACCTGTGTTTTTCCAGCATGTAAAGTCTGCAAAGGACATATGGAAATTGTTTTAGAATTTCCTCCAGGCAACAGTTTTCCCTGACCTCTCAGTTTGATTTGTGAGGGTATTGCCCCAGAATTACAATATTGTTGAAGTACCTCTTAGCTATTGATCACTGGTTTAAATATAGCAGCTTGTTATCTGGTAGTTTCTAGTGTAGAAAATATCCATCTGTTTTCTATCACTTAGATCTGTGTAACAAGTGTTGTAGGTGTGAAACAATATTACAAGTGACCGATGTAATAAATTTGAATCAAAGTTCCATTTGCAAAAAAAATTCTCGCCCATCATCTGTGGGTTATTGCATTTTTAGGATGTAGACTTATTGTATCACACTAGCCATGCACAGTTAGATTGTCTGGCACGTTGTTTTGGTGTTTGGTTTTTAACTTTGTAGTTGTGTCTTTACACAATATAGAAATGTATATTAATGCTTCTGTATATGAAGCGATCACAATAACACTTATTTTTCACTTTAAAAAAATAAATAAAAATCAGGCTACACAAAAATTGGTAATTCACAATATGACATCTGAAAAGCACATGAAAGGATGCTGTATGATTTTTTTTTTTTAAAAAGAACACACTACATGAAGGTCCTGTTCACTAGAGTGTATAGTCATGAATGTAACCAGTTTGTTGTTTACAGCCACTGGTTGGCCCATACATATTTTAAAACTTGTTTAATTTTGTTGTAGCATGACTTGTAGATATGAAGAGCAGGCCCCAAAATGTACTATTTAGCAGTTTAGAACCAAAACAATTAGAATGTTTACCACTGCGCAGTAAGCGCACTATTGGATGCTTCTATTTGACTCTCAGATATGAAGAACAGGCCCCAAAATGTACTATTTAGCAGTTTAGCACCAAAAAAATTAGAATGTTTACCACTGCGCAGTAAGCGCAGTATTAGACGCTTCAATTTGACTCTCAGAAATTAAGAACAGGCCCCAAAATGTACTATTTAGCAGATTAGCAGCAAAACTATTTGAATGTTTACACGTGCTCAGAAAGCACACTATTAGATGCTTCGATTTGACTCTCAGATATGAAGAACAGGCCCCAAAATGTACTATTTAGCAGATTAGCAGCAAAACAATTACAATGTTTACAAGTGCGCAGAAATCACACTATTAGACGCTTCGATTTGACTCTCAGTTATAAAGAACAGGCCCCAAAATGTACTATTTAGCAGATTAGCACCAAGAAAATAAAAATGTTTACCACTGCGCAGTAAGCGTACTATTTGATGCTTCTATTTGACTTTCAGATATGAAGAAAAGGCCCCAAAATGTACTGTTTAGCAGCAAAACAATTAGAATGTTTACCAGTGCGCAGTAAGCGCACTATTAGATGCTTCTATTTGACTCTCAGATATGAAGTGTACCGCAGGCCCCAAAATGTACTATTTAGCAGATTAGCAGCAAAACAATTAGAATTTTTACAAGTGCGCTGTAAGCACACTATTAGACGCTTCGATTTGACTCTCAGATATGAAGTGAACCCCACTAAAATACTATTTAGCAGTTTAGGACCCAATACATTTTTAAGTTTTAAAACTGCAATGTGACAGCAGTATTTGACGCTTCTATTTGACGCTCTTGAAGTGCACCCCACTAATGTACTACCCCACTAATATACTATTTAGCACAAAAAAATATTACTTTTTAAAACTCCGATGTAACTGCGGTATTTGAAGCTTCTATTTGACTCTCAGATATGAAGTGCACCCAACCCCACTAATGTACTAGTTTGCAGAATTCTTTCCTAAGCTGTCCCTATCAGTGGCAGCATCCTCGCCCTACACTAATAAGGCTGCATGTGCGCGCGGCGCTACGCGACTCCATCTTATATATAGAGGCTGGGTCACATGCTGCACTGGCCAATCACAGCCATGCCAGTAGTAGGCATGTGATGGCTTCTAAGGGCACACAATTTAAACGCTTTTTGATTGGCTGCCCTGCAGCCTTTCAAAATGCGCCATTAAATCGCAGAACACCGAACTCCAACCCGAACATACACTGAAATGTCCGTGTTCGGGTCCGGGGTCCAAAAAACCTAATGTTTGGTACGAACCTGAACTTTTCAGTTCGGGTTCGCTCAACTCTACTTTTTTAATGATCTTCCTATTTTTTCATCTATGGTTCACTTCTCACTTTATCTGTATATAAAATCAAAATTTAGTGATCGTCTCCTAGCCATCGCTCATCTTCTTTTTCCCATCAATCATTCACTTTGGCAGTAGCTAGGCAAGATGAACTTTTTATTTTTTACTTTGTTTTTTTTCTCACTTTTAATGAACAACACTACAACATGCTCACCAAAAATAATGTTATTTCTAAAAACACTTATCAAAAGAAGACCAAAGTTGGTGTTAAGTGGCAGTGGCTGCTAGCTGTAGACACAACCCTAACATAAATGACGGTCTCACACTAGGATTACTGAAACAGGCTATCTCCAATTTTCCATCAAAGTTGTTTTAAGTATCACTGACAGTAGCTAGCTAAGTGGATAAAACAATAACCTAAACATAGTCTCACACTAGGAACAATGACATTGGAAATCTCCATCTCCCACACAGACACAGCAATGGCAAAACAAACACAATCACTGATGGTATGCCTCCCTCAACAGCTGAAGTCAAAGTGCCTGAATGAATACTACTTGGACATATAGATTTTTTACTGCTCCTTCCTAATATTGGTCAATTGTCACTTGATCTGTGAATAAAAAGAACATTTAGTGGCTTCCATCTAACCATAAATCATCTTTGTTTCCACCACTTGACAATAGATACAGCCCAAATGATTGGGCAGACCTCTTATCCTTTTCTCCATTCCCTTTTGAGGAAGATAACTTCTAATCACAAATCAATATAAACATGTTTGTTCATTATGTGAGTTGTTTACTTTTTTTTAAAGCTTTATTGTAATTCTAAGTTGTACAATACCCATGGCAAGTTTTCAAGTCATACAGGCTCGATTTTTGTGACACCTGTCAACAATAGATGAAGAATAGTTACACAGTAGGGTATTACATCACAGAAAGGGTAGTACATCTAGTATTCAGTCAAGTACCTTCCATTTTCAGTTTGTACATAGTTTTAGTGTATCATAAAGCCCTTGAGTGGGTTTGGGGAACGTATGTACCTGAATGTGCAATGGGGATATTGTTCAGGGTTGGATTCAGCTGATGGCCTTAGCCCACTAATGGGTGGATATATTTAGATAATTGTTACGCTATTGTTATAACAATATAAATCGGTGGGTAAGCACTGGAACTATAAAACAGGCAACAGTAAACAGGAAGTATAGGAGTAGAAGAGCCAGTGCTGGTGTCGGATGTGAGTTTATTAAATACATGGCATATCGTTATGGTGAGTTGGGGTGGACCCCCAACCCTGGTCACCGACGAGATCAACACGACCGGTTTTGATGACAGTGGTCCACACGACATCAGGGAGACCAGTAGAGCGGGAGGTCTATGAGAGGAAGCAGACAGGAGGAGCAGGTAAAGGGAGCAGGGAGACCGGAGGAGAAGGGAGTCTGTATGACTCAAGGCCTGTCAGAGGGTGGTATGGCATAGATGGTATCGTAGGCAGGGAAGATAGGTTATTTTTCTGTCATGAATATTACCCATTGCCCCCACACCTCTTGGTAAAGTGGATGGAGCATTGGAATTCTTCCATTTTACGAGAATGAGTAAGTTGGCAGATCTGAGGAGGTGAGTAAGGAGAATACATTGTGGCTTGGGGATGGAGCGGGGAAAAATCAAGAACACCAAGGTATGTGGTGTAAGAGGGAGTTGGAATTCCATCACTATTTTGGTCATTTTTACTATGTTGGTCCAGTAAGTCTGAATTTGCGGGCAGTGCGACCAGGTGTGTGCTATGGATGTCCCAGGTTTGGAGCACCAACAAGCGTCTGGTGTATATGGCAATAGGTTGTATAGTCTGGATGGGGAGTAATACCACCTGGAGATTCTTTTATAACCACTTTCCTGTACATTGTTGCAGTTTGAGGCCTTGTGTATTTGCGTAAAAACTATTTTCCATTGCAATGTAGTGAGTTGGTTATTGAGGTCTGTGGGCCAAAACTCCATGATGAGGGTAAGGGGTTGGCATAGTCTGTTTGGAAAGTTTGTAGAATGTTGAGAGTTGTTTCAATTTGACATTGTGGGATTTGCAGTGTAGCTCAAAGTCTGATAGGGTGCAGGAAGTGAATTGTTTCTCTTGTGATTCTGCCATTTGGTGGGTAAGACTTACAAAAATAAGTTGATCACCCAATCAGCCAAAATGCAGTTAGTATATTTTTAAAATGACTGATATCCTTCTACCTGTTTCTCTTTCCAAAAAGCCTCTTTCTGCTGCTGATTATTTTTCAATATTTTAGTAGATTTCTTTTTTTTTCTTAATATATGCAGTATTACCTTAATTTCCAGGAAGTTTGGCGATCTTAAGTATTTGAAAATTATAATTTTTTCTGAAATTACAAGCTGTCATATAGAAAATTTGTTTTTCTCTTTTGTAACTCCTGCCTCATACAATGCATGCTCATTTGTAGCTAATTTATCATGCCATCAGCATTATTATGGAGGCAGCATGGAATATGGCCAGCACTGATCCCTTAAAACTGGACTAGGAGAGATGGGGGGGAGGGGTGGAGCGGAGAAGTCGCATAAACTGAAGCTCTGAACCAAGCGGTGAAAGAGTGGATTTACCAGGTAGAATTCTGGCACAAAACTTGCCACTCACCTTTAAAGATCTACCGTGCCAACATCTTGGTATTACTGACAGAGTTTATATGCTGGAGAACCAGCGATGACAGTGCAACCTAAAAATCCAAGGTGTACCGGAATCAGTAGGACTTGCCGACTTGCCTCATTATGCTAGACGCCACCAAAACAGGCAAAAGAGATTAAACTTGACAGTTTATTCCGATGTCGACCCCGCAGACAACATCAGCGGACCTCATTATCCGCTTCCGGTCTCTCCAAGACAAGACATTAATACTTGTGGCAGTCTGCGGAAAATTTTCTCAGTTTTTTGAGAGCTCTACGCTTGCTGTGTATCCCGATCTCACCAGAAGCACGCTCACTTGGAGGAGAACTCTACAGCCACTTTTGCAACAGCTCCGTGCCAAGGATATCCTGTATCGTTGTGATTGAGTGCAACCCTCCTTTTCCTTCTATAAAACCACTTATGGCTAATGCTCCTAATTACACCTAAATCAGTTTCCAATGTTCCTCCCATTGAGATGTATTGTTTCCTTATGGTTTCTTATTTTATTACTATACTTAAGCTTGAAAAGCACACATAGTGGGGGAAGTAGACTGAAACACTAAATACGAAATATAGACATGGCAGTCCTACACCCCAAAGCGTTTTTTCTACATCTAGAGAAATCGCAGATAGAATTGCACGCCCAAGCTGTCATAACACCACCCCTGTCCCTCTTGCAGCGCAAGTGTCTAAGTAATTTGGTCCCAGTGTGGATGGTAAACCCCCAGAAGAACATCACTATCTCCTTAAGTACACACCAATGTAGCATAGATAGATGCTCTAGCGGGGAAACAAGCTAGTTATTGATGTTTATGTTTTATTATGATTTTTTTTTTTTTTAAATGTACACAGCGTATACCATTTTTCATGATAACCTTGCCCATGTGGGCCTCAAATATATGAGCTATTATTATCCTGAATGTATAGGTGCTCATACTATGCCTTGTGACCAAAAATAAAGAATAAAAAAAACAAAAAAAATTTACTAGTTCACATAAGGATGCAGACGTTATCTGTTTAAAATGAAGTTGAACTTTTTTTATCTTTATTTATCAATGCAATGTTATTTTTTTGTAAAAGACACACTTTATATATGATATATAGATAGCTCTGCGGTAATTACTACCATAGCCTCTGTATTACTAAAAGTAGTTTAACATTTTTTTTTACTATATATTCTCAGAAGGTCTAATGTATTCAGTAATTGGATTTTCATGTTTTTTAAGTGCAAAACTGTTAGCTGATTAAAATCTCTTATCCAGTTTCCATAAAGAGATTCATTCAGCTCATTTGCAATATTGAATGCAATGCACATCATTTGGGCTTTTAAGGCAACATAAAGCTCTCTGTATAAATAAGTACAGAGTCAGTCAAACGTATCTGAGATGTTAGAACACTTAGTGTATTTACAATGGCTTGTCAGCTAGTTCTCCAGGAAGCCAATATAGGCAAGGATAGTGTGTAAAGTCTTGGTTCTATTAGTGTAAAGTTACACCGAGGGACTCTCAGTATCATAAGACTTTTCTGAACATGCTGCTATTCAAACTGAAATATTAATAAAACTCAATGTACCCTGTGTGTTGGATCAGTTTCAAGTGTCTTTTCCTACCACGTATATATCTCTCTTGAAGACATGCTAGGATTTGCATATATTTTTAAAGTATAATGTATATTTTGTTAAAACATTCCCAAACCATAATGGGGTAGTGATTTTCAGAATGCTGAATCCTCATTTGACTTTTAATCTTTCTCTTTTATGGAAGGTCACGGTGCCTGAATTGACAGCCCCAGGTACATTTATTATCTCTGTATCAGCTACAGACAAGGACTCCATGCTCTTTGGTCCCATTTCCTACAAAATTCTTGCACCCTCAAAGGGATTTACAATTCATCCAGCAAGTGGTGAGTTTTAATTTTTATGTGTCAATAAATACCTCATTTTTTTTTAACAGTGTACAGTGCAAGTTTATTTACTTATGGACAGTTTCCTTAACCCGGTCAATGTAAAAGTGTCAACTTTTTTGACGCAAGGACACTTTACTTAACCCAGTCAATGTAAAAGTATCAGCTTTAAAATTGGGCACGCCATTAAATGCACTGCTTTAAATAAGCCACATTCAAAATAGAGCAGGGCAATTATTGTGCACTGAGGTATCCAATGCTATAATGATGGGCCTAATCATTAGAACATGAGATGCAGTCTAAATCTACTTGGACAATTAGCACAACGTGGGTTTACTTGCCCCAACTTGAGGTTTTAACTGTCACATGTGGAATGCAAAACAGCTACATATTTTAAAATGTTTTCTATCTTGGATTACAATTCACAATTTACTGCAAATGGTAATATGTCATTGCATGTCTAAGGAGAGACTCATAGAACTTGCATAGCAGAAGCTGTCTTGGTAACCGCTATGGAATAGCATTCTTGGTTACCACACCTGATCCAATAGAAGACACAATAAATAGGAGTGCGTTCTAAGAATCTGTTTCTGTGTGTGTGTGTGTGTGTGTGTGTGTGTGTGTGTGTGTGTGTGTTTTCTTGTTTATTTTCTTGTGGCTTCTAATGTATAAAAGTAGCAAAAGCACAGCTTGATTTGTAATTCTTCAATTTAATAGTGCAGTATACAAAAAAGTAATAATTCAACATATTGCATATGAGATCCAGAACTTGAAGGGCATTTATGCTAAATACATCAAAACACCATGTCTGTTCCCCTTGTGCATTTTGCTCCCAAAAATGATCCTCAAGGGACACAGACAGTCATTATGATGTTTATAGAATTTATCGATTAGTTCTTCAGTACACATAGTGTGATATAGTAGCAATGGCAAAGACAAACTTGCTGTGTGAAACACAAATTAGAATAAAGAGTTTTTAGAAAGAACTGGCACAAAAGTGACATTTCATTCTATATAATTAGGGATTTGATTGGTTGGTGAATCTTGTCAATAGAAATGTCTCTCTCTCCCAGTTACTATCATATTTCTCTTTTGTCATTAAATAGCAATTTTTTTTAAACTTGTAATAATATATTTGCAGTGAATGGCTATAATTTAACCATTAACATGTTACTCTAGTCGGTTTGAGTCAATAGAATATTCAAACTCCTTGTTTGGAATTTTGGAAATAAAACCATTTTCTACTGTGTTCCCACAGGTAGCAACTAATATCTAATGGTGATTGTATTGTTAAAAATCTCCATCTTTACAATTTTTATTTTATTTCTCTTTTCAATTACTTCATATGATGTGTATACTTTGATTTATTTCTCATGTTATTTTATATATAAAACTTTTTAGAAGGACATTAATAAATATTAAGTTTTAGCTAGTTCCCCACCCATCATAATTAAATACAATGGAATTATACATCCTAATGATGTCAAGTAACTGGTGAAACGTACAGTGAGTGCTAAATTTCTTTCCTCCCTATTCAGGGACAAGCCAGTTGTTCTGCGAGACTAGGGTAGACTAGGGAAAATTGAGTTTTGTTCCATCTTTCCTTCTTCTTCTAGCTTTATCTTTTTGCACTGTTTTTACACTATACTAGCATACAGTTAAAAAGTACATGCATAGGCCCTCTATAGTCAACATAGAAGTACTACCCTTCAGCTAGTATTGTAATTTTATCTTCTATTTACTTTAAGCAAAAAAGGGTATCAGCGAACTCTATAGGTGCATAAAAGGCACTACATTTCAGGGTGCTGAAATGTTTTGTTTAGAGCGATAACCAACTTTGGCCTCTATTTAATATTGCTTGATAAGCTTTCTAATTGATTTAATATTTTTGGATAAACGTTTAAAATAATTAAATATTATGAAAAATATTTTAGTTTAATATAACAATATTAAACTATATAACATAATTATATATAATACTGTGATTTTTAAAATATATTTATAGATTTTATTCATAAATTATATATTTTTGATAATTTAATATGTTGTAAAAAACATTTTAATCTTTTATCCTACAATAGTACATCATTTGGAAAGCTTATCTAACAATATTACATGAAGGTCTTAGATTAATAGCAAATGTATGACTCAAAAAAACTAGTCTAAGTTGCTGTTGTATAATTTAATGAGTGTTATATTTTTTATATGGTTTTATGAGGCCTTTTTATGTTATTTAAAAAGAAAAGTTATGTTGGCAATCTTAAACTCCTCCCTCCATTTCCTTAGTGCACAATGGCATTATAAGATCAAACTACACTGTCAAGTAATTAAAGAATAAATAGTGAGAAAAATAGAAACATATCTTCTAGACATCTGAATAGTCATTTAGTACAACATTTGGTAAACTTCAATTTTAAGAGAACAAATTATCAAATGACTGAAAATGAAAGATAGTCATCTAAATAGGTAAGAAGTGTTCTCAATTAATTATCGAGTCTTCAAAAGTAGTCAACTGAAAATGAAAACAGTATATTTATATCATATGTATAGAAAGAAGCAAACATTAGGCAATAATTAATTTCATTTTTTTTTTTTTTTTTTTTTCTTAAAGGTTCTATACACACTAACATGCCAGTGGAAATCAAGGATAAAAGAACAGTGCTTCATATTCTCATAGAAGCTGAAGATAGTGGGAATCCCCCTTTGGCTTCCACTGCAAGTCTTGAAATATTGATCCACGATGTGAATAATTATGCCCCAAAGTTTTCTGAAGAGGTTTACCGGATTAGTGTCACTGAAGACACTCCAGTAGGAGATGCAGTGCTCACTTTCACAGCTACAGACCTAGACTGGACACATGAGAATGCATATATTGATTATTCTATTGTTAGTGGAAATACACAAAACTTGTTTTACGTGGAAAGCAGTGGCGTTTATTCCAGAACCCCTTTTGTAGTGGTCGGGAAACTTATTATAAATAATGTTCTGGACTATGAAATAGCACCCAATCACAAACTGGTCTTAGTTGCCTCAGACCAGGGCTTCCCGTCATTAAATTCCAGTGTTACTGTATTTATATCCATTATTGATTCCAATGACAATCCACCAATATTTGGCAACATGGAGCATCACGTTAGTATAAGAGAACACCATCCAGTTAATAGTGATGTGACTTCCATTATTGCAACTGACTGTGACACTGGAGATAATGGAGTTATTACATACAGCATAGCATCTGGAAATGATGAGGGCTACTTTACGATTCGTGAGCAAGATGGTACCATTATTTTATTGAGAGAGTTAGACTATGAAGAAATTATGAGCTTTACCTTAACTGTTCAGGCCACTGATGGATGGGGAAACCGAAGAAATGTAGCCTTTTCTGAACTCTTCATCAATGTATTAGATGACAATGATTTTCCTCCAAAGTTCCCTTTTCATAGCTTAAGCTGCAGTCTACGTGAAAATGTGCCTTCCTTCACACCCGTATGCTCAGTTTATGCCATTGACTTGGATTCAGGGCCTTTTGGTGTACTGAGTTATTCAATTCTAACTGTATGTTTGAATGATCACACAAATCAAGACACATTTTTCATAGACTCATTAACAGGCAATATTTATACTAAGCACAGCATTGACTATGAAACACAGAAAAAATACTGCCTTGTAGTTCAGGTGAAAGATAAAAGTGAATCCACTTCTTCTGTACTGGTGTATGTTGATATTGAAGGGGAGGACGAATACCAACCTATATTCTACAAAAATCAATATATATTTGACTTACCAAAGGAAAATAATCCTGGGCAAGAAGTAGGCAAAGTCGAAGCATCAGATGATGATGGTGGACTTGACGGGATAATTGAATATTTCCTTGATAGACCCTCACAGTTTTTTTCAGTTAACATAACAAATGGGATAATATACTTAACTAGAAGTGTACACAAGCAAAGAAGTAGCATAAAGAAAAATGATGAAGTTATTGAGTTATTTGTGCAAGCTCGAAGTCCAAAGTTTGACTCTAAGACAACAACCTGCAATGTGCAAGTCAACATTTCTTCAGCTCTTGAAACCTACCCTGGCATGTCAGCAAACATACTTTCCATTAGTTTCAGCATTTCCTTTGTGGTTTTCTTGCTTTTGGCTATAAGTTTTATTGGAATTATTTTAAGATATAAGCGAAAAGATGTTGTAAATGCTTGTGGAATAAAAGACACTGACATTCCTGCATTTCCCAATTCCAATGGGAAAGACTGCATCTCAGATGAGGGTCCAAAATATGAAAATATTAAGAGCATTGTAGCTCCAGATACATCAGAGTGGTTGGGATTAGTTGGCATCAGAGAAAAGAAAGATACAGGAAACAAATGTAGGAATTCAGACTCAAGTGGCCATGGCTCCACTGAAGGGGAAACTGCTGAAGATGAAGAAATCAAAATGATCAACGAATATCCTCTTCGGAAGGAATCCAGCTCTGTGTTGACTGAAAGAGCATCCCGAGTGCCAGACTCTGGTATTCCAAGAGAATCTGATTTACTGTCGTGTGAGTCAGATGAAACAGATGTGGTGATTGGAACCGAAAGCACAGAGAGTATAGTGAATATAAAAGATGAAAACGAAGAAGAAGGCCACAACAGACAATTTAGTTGTGAAAAGGAATTACCTAAAGCACATCTAAATAGTGAAAGATTGGAAAAAGACAATACCACAATCCCAGACACTAAACAGGACTATATCTATATCCCTACTTCCTATGATTCAAGGTATGGATCTCTAGCATCTTTGGTAGCCTCTGATGAGGACCTGAGAGGAAGTTATAATTGGGATTACCTACTAAGTTGGGAACCCAGGTTCCAAACACTTTCTTCTGTGTTCTGTGATATTGGAAAGCTAAAAGATGAAAAGATGAGCAGGCATGGCATTCCCAAACAAAAAAAACCTTTAATTTTTCCACCTCCACTGATTACATCAGTAGCACAGCCTGGCATAAGGGCAGTTCCACCACGAATGCCAACTATATTGTCTGGACAACCATTTCTAAAATATCCCCGTTCCCCTTTCTTCACCAATCTTGCATGCCAGTCCTCAACAATGAGCCCAACATTTTCCCCTTCTCTCTCTATGCTCACAGTGCACACTCCATCAACATCACCACCAGACACAATAATTTCAGGAACATCTGCACCTACTTTGTCTGAAGAACTCTTAATACAACAAGAGTTTCAAGTGTAAAATGCAAGACCTGACACGTATAATGGACATCACTTGGGACCAAATGATGCATGTGTAAAGTAATACATTTGACTTGCAGTTTGTGTGTAATATTTTTACTAGCTAAATGGATTAGTGCAGATGATATTGTACCCAGTCAAAGAGATGGCGATCAGTTATGGCTCTAGTTATTTACATTATGGAAGGCTTAATGTCTCAACCGCAAACAAATCAGTCTTTAATATTGAACACCCATTTATCATCTCCTGAAATGCATGCACATTGCTCAATAGAAAATCAAGCGGTAAAAAGGCCAGTATTTACCAGCATTTATTTATGTAACAAACTAATACCGTTAAATTTAAAATGTCACATGAATATGTTGTATATAGCCTATGCAGAATGTCATCCCCATGTGAAAAACAATGAGTAAAATGTTTCACGTTCAATGTAAATGTATTCAGAGAATTCTGATACACAGAGAACAAGCCAATATAAAGACGTGTAAGGATGTACTGTTTTAATATGAACCATTTAGAACTAGTAAGACACCAAAGATCACAGATAAGTAGCTTCTATCTAGGAACAACACATTGTAAAATGACCCAAGTACTCATACTTTTATAATGTAAATTGATTAGAATTAAAGTTATTACTATAACTACAACAGTTTATCTGTTCCATGCCTTGCATATAATGTAATAGAAATAGATTACTATTAAACCCCTTAAACATATATTAACTTACCTAGGGAGTTGTTTTAAGACGTAAACATTCTTAGAGTTACTCACTCAATAGAAATTGTCAGAAATTGACCATGCAAATGTAGTTTCTGGGCCACAATAACCAAACTTTAGATATTTTTCAACTTTGTATATTTTTATGAGGTTTCAGATATGTAGTTTAGATGTCTGTCAACTTGGAAGCAAGATTCCACAAAGTAACAGGAAAAAGTGAATGTTCAAGCGTATTATCTCAATGTGCACCAAGTTTCCTGAATATCTTTTATAGGATAGTAAATACTAATTAAATCACAACATAAAATGCAGTGTATCCGGTAGACCAGAATGAGACAGACCTGATTGGTGCAGAAACTAGTAATACACAGTTGGAGAATCCATCGTTTTGTGTCTTGTCTAATGTTATAAAATGTCTTATTGTGGACAGTAGTTCAGTTATAGTTGTCCAATTGTTTGATGGTTATATTTTTGATACCTTGGCTTACAAAGCTAGCCACATGCAGGGCCTTATTTCCAGGTGGTGTGCCTCTAAGTAGAAAGCTTTAGACAAGGGATAGGCAACCATCTGCACTCCAGATGTGGACTAAATTTCCTATAATGCTCTTACAGTCATAACGCTTGCAAAGAATCAGGGGAGATGTAGTCCGTAGTCCAGAACATCTGCAGTGCCAAAAGTTGCCTATCCCTGCTTAAGACAAATGTAATCTTATCTGTGGTTAACATCAGAGTTCACTAGCATAGTTTGAACATATCTTATCAAGTCAAAATGATTTGCAGACAAACAAGTTTGAATGTTCTTTTGCACCACTCAATACACCAATATGGTCGACTTGTTATTGTTAGTTTCATAGTATCAAGCTAAAAACCTGATATGGAATGCCTTTCTATATGTTCATGCGAAAGACA
This sequence comes from Pelobates cultripes, assembly GCA_933207985.1. Lineage (NCBI taxonomy): Eukaryota > Metazoa > Chordata > Amphibia > Anura > Pelobatidae > Pelobates > Pelobates cultripes. The sequence goes on along the minus strand of OW240917.1, from coordinate 154,694,950 downwards.
TGATGTCCAGGATTAATAAAGGACAAAGCAGCAATGCAGCAATTTAGATGTGATTTTTAGGGGTGAATATGGTAATGGGAAGGTTTCTAAATTCAAGTTATAATAGCTTCGTAAAGTGAACATGAGCAATTAAAACAACAAATTATATAATGTTCTCCTTGGTTGACTTTTAAATAAATATAAATTAAAGTGTAGTATTTTTAGAATGGATACGTTGGCAGAGTGGCCATATTTCTTTTATATGGTGCTTATACAAATGCCTATAACTTTGTAAAAATAATATTGTCCTATCCCGCTCCATGCAGTTGTATTTTATTGTGTTAAATCGGAGGGATTATTAAAAGCTGCAAAAGTGACTTTCAGTGATGTTTACTGAACATTATTATTTTATACTTTATAATTGCAGTACATTCATAAAACTATAACAACAATTTTACCAATGAAAAAATATGGGAAAAAAATTATTCTGAGTGAATAAAAAAGTGTCGATTTGCTAATGTGTTTACAATGCAACTTTTCTTTTAAACCAAAATAAATAATTTGTATAAAACGTTTATATTTTTAATGTGTACAAATGATCAAGAAAATATATATTCTTTAAGTATTGGAGGGATGTGATTTTATTTATTTGCAAGACAGACTGGGCAGAGCAAACATGCAAGAATACTATATGCCATATGAAATGTGTTGATACATAGTTATGCACTTAAGTTACGGTTTCCCTTCCTGACCAGATGCATTCACTAAAACTATTATACCAGATGGGTACTGGAAATTTATTTTATTATATCAAGGTTAGCATTAAAAAAAAAAAACACTGTGGTTTGCTTTACTGATCACTTAAAAATTAATCAAATCCACACAGTGTTTTAAAAATCCTTTTGTAATAGGAGAATACAAAATATAAAGTAAACAAACATATACTGAAACTTTGCAGTAATCATGTAAATACAAGGCAATCATTTGGATAAAGAAAAAAACACAAAAACAACACAAAAACAAAGAGGGAAGGGCAAGATAAGGTAAAAGATCTCATAAATGATGGTTGTATAAATTATACTAATAACCAAGCTATGCATTTTGTCTTTAAAAACGACAATGACATCAGATTGCATACACCAATTATTCTAGACTACTTTATTAATGACATATTCTGTTAGATATTATATGTAGTCTGAAATGATAAATATTCTGAATATTATTGGAAGATTTATAGTATTTTTTTATAATATCACGACATTCTAAGGCACTCCCTGCTCCTCCCCTCACCAAAAAAAAAAGAAAAGTCTGATAAAATTGAGTTTGAGTAACTTATTACCTGGACATTGCAGGTATAAAACATTCAATTTGACAACTGCATATGTTTTGTAAGCATGTGCATAATTTTGTTTGTTAGGCACTGGATTTGAATCTGTGAGTATATGTGAGTGTATGCTGCTGTGTAGATGCATGCAGTGTTACAGATAATGTTAAAAGTCATTAGGGTAAATGGGAAGTTAAAGTGAGAGAGGGTTTAATGCCTGGCCTAGCGTATTTAGTGTTAAGAGGATTCAAATCTTGAGAGGGGTTAAAGTTATACAGTGGTATATAGTGGTATACGTGTTGTTTGGAATTATGGAGTTTAGTGTTAGAGTAGGCTTACATTTAGTATTTTGGTAAGAGGTGTGTTGAGGATTACTGAGTTGAACGTTAAAGTTAAGATAAATTTCGTACTGGGTTCATAAGGAGTAGTTTTTAGGAGGAGTTAAACCTATGGCTTAAGTAAAATGTTTTTGTTTTTTTAGGTTTAGGCTTTGAGTGCTTACATTTTGGGCTAAGGAAAGAGTTTGTTTGGAATGTGTTAAATTTTAATGTTTGATAGAAGAGCTGCATGAGCTGTCAAACCGTGTGTATCACTCAGAGATTCCCCTGTTTCTCTTGCTAAGCATTTCCTATGTGAGAGGATGTTAGTGGACAGATGAGAAGTGATCCTTTCCACTTTATGTCCATCCTCACATACAGACACTAGAGGAGCTGAAACAATGCAGAGTTTTACATTCTCTATAGCTGTTCCAACAGCTCTGCAATCAGGTATAAGAGGCTGACTGGACTACAGCACTAACTGGTCCAGGTTACTTGTACTTATCTCTCCCAACTGTAAATTGGCAGCCATTATAGAACATGTGCCTGCAGTCAGGTGCCTACTCTGCCTAATTGAAAATTCAGCCCTCATATACTTGTAGATATTTTTTTTTTAACAAGACCAGAGTGCAGATGGCTGTCCTGAAATTACATAGCAGTTTTTAGAACCTTTTATCATGCCAGCAGCGAATTACAAAATGTGATTCACTTAACTGCTATGATACACATTTCCCATTCTAATGTGTAAGGAAAAGAAAATGTTTGACTAGCCTGATGAATTTAGATTAGATATTTTTTTTTTCTAAGTAATAGATTTTAATCTTGCCAACACAAGCACTTTGATTCAGTTTTTTTTAAGGGTTTTATGATGGGATAAATAAACATTCTGATTACATCTATCATTTTGTGAGACCAACAAAGAATGTCACAAGTTACTCTGATTGTACCATAGGCATATGTAACATTTTACAATAAAATGTGGAATTTGATCCTCAAGGGGTTACATCTTAAAGAGAGTTTTCATTGAGACGTTTATATATAACTAATATATTCACTAGCCAAAATACCCAAAGGGACATATTTAATATGACGCAACATTTCATCAATGTAATGTACGATACCACATGTAAGAAGAGACCGAATGTTCTTGTGGCACACTTCCCTTAGAGGAGCAGGTCACTCAACTGGGTCATGGTCACTGCAGGGTTGAAAGGAACTCAATCCTGCACCGTATTGGTGCATTAACGGCCATTCTTGTCAATTTCCCAATCCCAGCCCATGCTGGGAGTTGGGGCAGTGGAGGGATGACTGCAAGAAGCGGTCCTTAGTATACAGCTACTAAATAACTAAGTTTATATTTCCATCTGCCTATGGTTTCTAGTCCACTACCCCTATGGGTTGTACTCTACAATTTTTCAGAAGTATATTTTTTTATACATAAGTGATTTTATTCTACTTTATCATTATTGATTCAGGGTTTTTTTTTTTGCCATATTTGGGAACCAATCTACTGTTGAACCTTTTTTGAGTTTTTACTCTTATCTTAGTTTTGGTTCATTTTCTTTGCCACATCATGGCATTTACTTCTCTATCATGCATTGAACTCTACCTATCTGTTGTGCTGTAGATTTTATATTTTGTTACAATGTGAGTTGCTTAGTCTGGGCTATTTTCTTGCATATACAAGTATGACTATGGTACTCAGGGATGGTGCTAGCAGAGTAAGGTAAACATCTATAAATTTAAGTAGTGCTTCATCACTCAAAATTATGTTTATAGAATAAAAAATTTAAAAGGAATATTTGAGCAATATAAAGATTATTACACATTAAAATTCATAACTCTTGCAAGTTAAGGATTACTATAATCTTACTGTCTGAAAAACTGCATAAACACAACTATATATATTTGGTAAAAAAACAAAAAACTAAAGATTAAAACCAACAAAAACAAAACCATCTACTACATAGGTTCCTATTCTTGCTCTCATGGTTAGGACATATTTGTAGAATGACAAAGGAATATAAAACATAATAACATGTCAAGCTCACTTGTCCAGAAAAAAACACCTTAAAAATAATAATGAACTATTCTCCACACAGCAAACAAACAGTTCAATATACTGTCTTGTAGATAAGCACCTTGTAAAACATCAATAACCCAAATCAGTTGCAGTCAATTGGTTTATAGTGTCCCAAACTAAATTGTTATCCAGGGAAAATATGTAGACAAATACATTCTTAGTGTGTTGGAACAATCTGAGTCAAGTCCTTTTATATCACTTGGTTGCCAATGAAGAACCAATGCTGGTTGACATGTGCCCAGGGATATAGAGTTGAGATTCTTTAAGTAAATTTTAACAAGTAGCTGTTGGTGACTGGCATGACGGTTGGGGATTTATAGATGCTCCTCATGGGTATCTACACTTTTTTTTCAATAGAATAGAGACAGAAGGTACTACATATTTCATAAAGATACCCACATCTAACTTTCATATGACTGTAATGCCCTTTAAAGGGACCCCGTAGCCACCAAAACCACTTAATCTTAATGAAGTGACCTAAATGCAATGTCCCTGTCATTTTAATCATGCAATGGAAAACATTGCTGTTTTATAGAAACTGCAGTGTTTATGTTGCAGGGTTAAGTCCATCTCTGGTGGCTGTCAGTATGCCAGCAACTACAGGCTCTTCCACTGCAGTGATCGAGCAACTCATGGTCACATGGCATAGAAGCCCCCCTAGGTTAGCATTGGTTCATTAGGCCCCCAATGCTCCCATGGAGTGACATTAAAGGAGGAGAAGAGGTAAGCAGCGCTGATGTAACCTTGTTGTTGGAAAAAAGGTAAGTAAAACATATATTATAAAACGCTATAGTGTTAAACCAGTATAATATCCAAAGTCATTCAAATTAAAAGTAAACATTTGCATATAAGGCACAGCGAAACTGAAATAAAAAGCCAATTATTATTATTAAAAAAAATATATTATAAAAAATAAATATTTGCTACTGCTGAATCACAGGCATATTTTAAGATGGCTGTATTTCAATATGAACAGCTATTTGTCATGGTACGCATATTCCACTGTGGTTTTTCTAAAAGGAATTTGATTCACACACAAAAAAAAAACAGCTCAGGGAATTCGAGGATCTCACTTTTTTTGGCTCAGGTGGCCCAAGGTAAGAATCATGCTAGTTATTGTAACATTTTGGGATGGGCACTGGCAGGAGACTGTGTGTATGTTCCTTGGTCGAAATTGGTTTTCCACCATTTAATGAAACCCATCTGTTTTAAAAAAAAAAAAAAGACAAGGTTATTGGGACAGGCATCTCTTAATATTTCATTTAATAGTATTTATATATTAAAGAAAATAGCTAAAAGCATGTTCTCCAGTGTATTCAGCAATTGGGTCATCTGTCAGCTAAGTGGTCCTATTTGTTTGATTTATTTTCCCCATCTGAACTGTAGGAAATGTCCAGATTGACCAACAACTGAGCTTTCCAGTCATGTGTTTGCAGACATTGTAAAATCTGTGTGGGCCACTGCATCATCATCATTTGGCCACAAACGCAAACTCAGCACATATAGTCTGTTTTTTTTCAGTACCATTTAATAAGCGTAAGATTTATGAATAGAGTTTTTCATACCAAGAAAAACACAGTGCAGATGTACTAATGATGTATCAATTGCAGTAGGATTTAAGAAATAGTAGACTAGCCACAATATACTGGAGATTCATTTTGCGCCGAACTGCAATTCGGCTGAATTTGGACTGATCAGATGATCGGCTGAAATTCCGACCATCGATTACGTGCCAGAATGTTGGGAAGCTGACTCATGCAAGCCCAAACATGCTAGTTTAGATTAGTATTTCAGGGTGCCATTCCAGTTGTCAGAAAAAAAGAGAGTGGAATGGAGAAGTTGTAATTTATTTATTTTGTTGGGTGGCGGCAGATAGGCTGCTTAGTTTGCTATGATGGACAAAAGGTTTGCCCAATCATATGTACTGTATCACCTGTAAACTGAAAAGGTAAAAAAAAAGCTGATTGATGGTTAGAGGACAGCCACCAAATGTTAATTTTCTTCAGACATCAATTGGCAACTGACCAATAAAGGTAAAAAGGAGAAGCCTGAAAACAATCTATACTTCCAATCAGGATTCTTCCAGCCAGCAGTAGTACTGTGTGTTTTATCCTTGCTGTACATGTGTGGGAGTGGAAGAATACCTGGGTCATTGATTTTAGTGTGAGACTAGGTTTAACTTTTTCTTGCTTACCTACGCAACATTGGCATTCACACAAGCAGTGCGACACTGGTGGTTATCGTTAGTGTAGTCACACCAAACTTTCACCCCCCAAAAAATATTCAGAAAATGAATTCTTGTTCTGTTTTGAAACACACAATGAATTTGTAACTGTGCCTCCCCAGCTTTCCACTGACTGCCCTGTCCCCTTTTTTCAAGATCATTCACCCAAGTTGCAACCCCTACATTCATCCTCCCAAAGATTTATTTCATTGCATACAATAGCTGTTTGTTCTCTTAAACAGCCTTCATTGGGCTGCTCACAGCCAATATATTCCATGAAAAAAATATTTAAGAGGCTGAATATGAGGTTTGTAACAGGAGGTGGAGTAGACACAGAGAATAGACACACATGCAGAACAGAAGAGGCTGGGAGTTAATGAACTGCAGGCATTATCTTGGAAGGAGGGAGCAGAGGCAGATAAGGGAAGGCTGAGGAGGTGAAGTAACACAGTTCTGGGGCTGGAGGGAGACAGCGTTACACTGTTGTAGGGCTGGTGTGAGGCTAATTTCAGTTGTTGTGGGAGTTGAGTTACAATGGTTGACTGACCAATCACATAACGGTAGGATAGTTGTGGAATCCAGCTATAGAAGCAACAAGATTGAAGCTAATTATGGGGTCTGAGACAGTTTTGGAGCAGCTTTTTACAACATTTTTAATATACTTGGTTTAGTTTTCATTTTATGTTTTAAAACACAGGACTAGAAGAATTCATTTTCTAGAAGTTATTCATTAACTAGAAGTTATTTTCTTGTGACAGCGTTATTTCAGATACTGGGTAGGACTTTGGTTTCAACTATTCACAGAGTGCTTACTTGTTATATACACCTAATGTAGTCTAAATTAGTCTAAACTGATGGACATGGACAAAAATGTTTAATTTGATTGATATGTCAGCACATATTTATCTGAATTAATACAAATTTATTATAAAACCACATAGAAGGGTCCAAGCCCTTGCTACAGTGAATGACAGCCAGGTGATGTTCTCCCTATATCCATATATGGCATGATGGCCTTTACAAATAATAAATAATAATGATAATATGAAGTGCATAGTAATCAACAGAAAATTAAAAGAGCACGTGCTTGGATGAAACAGCCATGCCAACCACTTTGGCCTTGTATTCATGCCATAGGGGGTATAAATCATCCTTGTTAAAATGAAAATTGTCATTTTTTAAGCAGCCTTTATGTTGCAAATATCCCTTTAAATGTGTCAAATTTTCTTGTTTTTATTAGGCTTTTTACCGCATTCTATGGGCACCAACAAATGCTAAGTACTTCTAATAGGTTTGATGCTCATATCCACACTGCTTCTTTGTTATAGTAGCTGCTATCTAGCTGTAAAAGAAAAAAAAACCTTTTTGTTTGCGTCATAATTTGGAGTGTTTCTGTGGGAATGTTTGCCCAATCATCCAGTAAAGCATTTGTGAGGTTAGGCACTGATGTTGGCCCAGAAGGTTTGGCTCGCAATCTCCATTCCAGCTTGTTTCAAAGGTGTTAGATGGGGTTGAGGTCCAGGCTGTTTGTGGGCCAGTCAAGTTCTTCTCCGCCAAACTCATCCACCCTTGTATTTATGGTCCTTGCTTTATGCATTGGAGCACAATTATGCTGGGATAGAAAAGGGCCTTCTCCAAACTGATCCAACAAAGCTGGAAGCATTGCATTGTCCAAAATGTCTTGGTGTGCTGAAGATTTCCTTTTACTGGAAGTAAGGGACCTAGTCCAACCCCTGAAAAACAACCCTATACTATTATCATTCCTCTACTAAACTTTACAATTACATACACCAAACTGAGACTCTCCCATCAGACTGTCAACAAGAGTAGCATGATTCGTCACTCCATAGAACACGTTTCCACTGCTCCAGGATTCAGTGGAGGTGTGCTTTACCATTCAATCCAATGCTTGGCATTGTACTTGGTGATGTAGGGCCTGCATGCAACTGCTCGGACATTGAAATCCAGTGCATTTTAATGTAAAGCTGTCAACAACCAACAATTGTTATAGAAATGTGTAACAAAAATATTTTTTAAATTTTACTTTAGAAGCTGTTATGCTAGTACTCACCTGCTCTCTAACACTGCCAATGCCACAATTAAAGAGGTTTTTCAGTTCCTCATAAGTCATACCTAGCCATGGAATTACTGCCAGTGTAGTCAGTCCAGCTGCAGCGGGGGTCCCATCGGGTGGGCCATGCCACCCGGTGAGTATTGATAAACAGGGGCCCATTAAGAGCGCAACCAGGCCCTGGTTGGGTTAGTGGTAGGGAATTGCCAAAGTCCTGAATTGGATTTTTTGCCCAGGCACATCCCGATCACCTTATTCTTTTATGAATCAAGAGTAATAAACTGCATTACAAAATTTTCAGAAAAGGGTATTAAGAAAATTCACACATACAAGTTTTAATATATTTATTAAAAATAAGCAAAAATTTTTAACCCAAAAGCACATTATTTATTAAAGTATAAATTCTTGTGAGAAAGGTAAGTAAAATATAACATACCAATGCCGATCGTAGATTCAGTATCTATCCATAGAGATCAACAAGAAGATCTCATCTGAATTGTATAAACATGAGATCCCTTATCTAGAACACTATTTCATAAATACTAATACATTAGTAAAAGCTAAACATGCTAATTAACTTATGCTAAGTAAAATACATAACCATGTAATAATCTAGTCACTGTACTAAATTAACATTTAAAGTTAACCTTGATCTGCAAGGTTCAAATTCCAAAGCAAATAAGAAAATATGAGATGCTCTATAAGATAAGAAAATATTTTGGCTATTCAGTCGCCTAGAGAAGAAGATTATCGGAGTTGACTGACTGCATATGTTTATGATGAAGTGCTCAGCTTTAATAGAAAATTAAAGAAAACTAATACAAATTAAGTTCAAATTAAATTAGTTTTTTCATGCATGTATTCGTTGGAGGTATATCTTAAAAGAGCTCGCAAAGGTTGCAGATCTTATGAATTGCAGCCTTTGTAAGCCCTCCCCCTTTTCCCCCCAGAAGAGACCAAGTTTATTCACAGGGAAATAACCAGAGGCTTCACATTGTGAAATCTCTTACTTTGTGCTCCTTTACACATGTGTGCCGGCTTGGGCACAGGCGCACTGTTGCATGCACGTGCGCCAGTGTCATGATCTTGTGCAGGTCAGGGATGAGACTGAAACTGGGGTTAACTTCAGGGTCTTTTTTTTATCTTAGAGACATTATAGTAAGAAAAGGATGAGAAAGAGAACGAGAAAACACTGAATAACAGTTTACAGGTGAGCATAACTAAGCTAAGAAGTAAAGGGTTTAGACAATGAGCCCAAAGTGGAAGTTAGGTAAACCTATAAATGAAGTTATAGGTAGGAGATTGCAGATAAACCTATAAAGAGAAATTATAGGTACAATCTTAAGGGAAACAGCATTTAGGCACTATGCCCCAGAACAGGATATAAAGAAACAGGAAAACCTATAAGAGAAACATAAAGCAAGAGAATGAAAAATCTATTAATGAGTTATTAAGTTACAGGAAAACAAACAACACAACTAAACAGAACTATAAAGATGACTTATATTGGTTTGTAGTTGTTCAGTCTCTTTGGATTAGAGGTTGTACTGCAGTAACAGGTCTTTTATGATAGATGCCAATATAATCTGGAATATTTGGAAATCCAATGTAGGAGTTGCGCAGGTAGCCACAAAGTAATAATAAATTAAAGTCCAGTATAGATTTAAGCAAGTTGGATGTCAAGCAGGAATTTAGGGTTGTCCAGGTTGGAATGGAGCAGGTTTGTAGATAAAGTAGGTATGTAGTGTTGTTCAGGCAAGTCCGGAGCAGGTTGTAGAATAAAGCAGGTTTTGAAGCCAATAAGGTAAGTCCACAGGTTATAAAGTCTTTAAGGCAATCATCAACTTCAATGTCAAGGCCATGAAGTGAGTTGGGTGTAACCTTTTATAGGATCTGAATTAGTCCAGGCAGGTGAGGATGAGTTGGAAATCTCTGTGTTAGTGGTTAGGGAGGTCACTAGTGGCAAATAAAATCAGTGCAGGAACTTGTTTTTTAAAGGAACAGAATTAACAGAAAAAAAGTCTTGTTTGTCAGGATAGGATCCTGACAGCCGGATTGTGCACGGGCATGCACATCTGGTCTGAGGTCTGGAGCTGGTATGAGGTCTGTGAGGGACAAAAGGCAGGTGCGCTCACGTAGAGTGTGCCTGCTACTTTTGTTAGCTCAAGGGAGCTAATGGAAGTAGGAAGGAATCCTCCTTGGCTGTTTGATTGACAGCTAGGGTGGTGTTCCCTAGTTAATTTATAAAAGTGCTGATTTGTCATAGAAATCAGCACTTTTAGAAACTGGGGTTAAACTATGATACTTCACACCCCAAAACCACTTCTGCAAACAATGTTTATACTCAAATGATCCATTTTATGCATAAATGTCTATAACCCTACCCTCCCCGATAGGTACCAGAATCTTCATTAATCTAATCAAAGAAGAGGTCACTTAAAATATTTATTTTAGCATGAAAACAAATTGAATAATAATAAACACATTAGTGCGAACATCATTTGTCACTAGAGATTTAAAGTTGTAGCTCATAGTCCAAAAAATCCATTGCAATAAAATACGTATAATTCATGATAAATTGTGTTGTATTGGAAAGTCCAATCAGGATCAATAGTTTTCATAACATCATGTAGATAGGATATAGAATTGTAATTATGATTTCAGGGTATTTCACACATGTATATATTAAAAAAAAAAGTAATAATTTTGCAATAAAATCATAAAAAAGCAAATTGAATCATGCATTACTTAGAAACAGAAAAAGTCAGAAAATTCAGAAAGATTATGTTGATTGTTTAGCAATTTTATTAATCACTATTTTATATATATATATATATATAGTATAGTATCTGCTCAACATTTTTACAAGTGATATACAGTTGCAAGGAAAAGTATGTGAACCCTTTGGAATGATATGGATTTTTGCACAAATTGGTCATAAAATGTGATCTGATCATCATCTAAGTCACAACAATAGACAATCACAGTCTGCTTAAACTAATAACACACAAAGAATGAAATGTTGCTATGTTTTTATTGAACACACAATGTAAACATTCACAGTGCAGGTGGAAAAATCATTGCAAGAAAGGCTGTAATAAGACATATTGAGAGAAGTAGGAAAACATTTTGAGCACGTGTTCCATTCTGTTTTATTCTTTTTAACATTTTATTCTTATCCAATTCTGTAGAAAGTGTTTGTCTAATTAATTATCCACTTTTAGGAATTTATGGAATAATTCCATCTTGGAACAAGTCTCAGGTGTCCACCAAAGGATGTATAAATAATCTCTCCAAAACACAGCATCATTGTATGGCCTAATTTCTCCCAAGTACCCTGTGTTTTTCTTTGCAGGCAATTTCTGAACGCATGAACTGTACATATATTGTGATCTTCAGTTACATAGGGATATAACAAGGCATCAAGAGAGAGCAATAACCAGACTGTGTTGAAGAAATATAGGATATTGTTTCCTCTCAGCATTACTTCCACCAGTGCAACGTAAAGAAAGATACTGATTGGAGGATCTGTGGAGAAGGAACAAACCACAATTATACCATATAACAATCTTAAAAAGTCAAAGAATTAGGTAGGGGAATTTTTAAGCGTATTGTTTCAAACTCGTTTTCCTGGCACTATAGTGCCCTAAGGGTGCCCCCACCCTCAGGGTCCCACTCCCGTGGCACTGAAGGGGGAGGAAGGGGTTAATCCCTTACCTCTTTTTCAGCACCGGGCTCCCGCGGCGCTGGGACTCTCCTCTCTCTTCTGACATCCCTGGCTGAATGCGCATGCGCGGCAAGAGCCGCGAGCGCATTCAGCCAGTCCATAGGAAAGCATTCTCAATGCTTTCCTATGGACGCTGGCGTCTTCTCACTGTGAAAATCACAGTGAGAAGCGCGGAAGCGCCTCTAGCGGCTGTCAATGAGACAGCCACTAGAGGCTGGATTAACCCATAGGTAAACATAGCAGTTTCTCTGAAACTGCTATGTTTACAGCAAAAAGGGTTAAACCTAGCTGGACCTGGCATCCAGACCACTTTATTAAGCTGAAGTGGTCTGGGTGCCTATAGTGGTCCTTTAAGTTACATTGAGTAACATTTGTGCCATAAGGAAAATAAATAGTGTAAATGTTAAATGGTACACAAAGAATATCAATATTGCCTTGCATTCTATCTAATGCAAATAAGTGGGACATGAAAAGGGTAAGTATGTTATTGGGTGACTGAGCAATTGGTACAATGAAATAATAGAATTATTACCTTGACAACAGTCAAACTGGAGACCATTATTGGCTTCAAACTTCTTTTCACAAGTTTTTTTCTTTACCTGATGGTCACTGGTCACAACTTTAAAATATACTGTATGTGGGTGGTTGGTTGCTCAGCAACCAAGCAGTTACATTTTGCAAAATGAATGTGGATGGGCCCAACTGCCATGCCTCATTAAACTTGAATATCTGCCATTAATCCTTAACTTTCATTTTCACCACCATTTTATTCACTCACTAAAACAACAAACAGGGCACATTCTGAGCCAATGAAACAGTCTTTGCCACTATTAAATCCCTATAGTGGCTCCTAAAATTCCAAATATCCTCTCAACTATTACTCACCTTAGCCTTCACCACCCAACTACCAAGCTGGAGCCCATGCCAGGGGTGCAAAATGGAAATTAAATGCAAATGGCAGTGCTTTTACACACACACGCAAACACACCCCTCCATAAAGCAATTCATTTACGGGCAAATCTTCCAATCCGTCTTTGCCATGCAACATAATACAACTTCCCTAAGTCCCATCATGTTCTGACTCAAACACAAACATCCACTTTACACTCAGAAACCTATCCCTAACCTGCTTGTGCCCCATCACTTTCAGACACTAGTCCTAATTTTCCTGAGGAGCATACGCACACTATCTTGAAGCCCATTACTCTCACACTTAGCCCAATATCCTCGCATTCCACCACACTGTCAATATACAGTGCGATTCATTTCCTTCACTTTTCAATCAATTCCATCACCTTTCACCTTCAGAGAAAAAGTAGTGTTTCTATTGCTGCCTCTGAACACCTTTAGTGGCAGTCACGCCAGTTGGCCACCACAGGTGCCTACTAGTTTAGTTCTTCACAGTGTGCAACACTTGCATTCAGCGTCTCCACGATCAGCATGGAGACACAAAACGCTCTCCAAAGACATGCAATGGTTAAGTTATACCAGCGTATGTGCAATATGCCGTGCATGTGAAAGCTTTGGATTGGCTGAGATCATCAAAACTGATTATTTCAGCCATGGAGGAGGAGCCAGCAGCAGCAAAATGGAAAATAGGTAAGTAACTCCTTTTTAACTTCTTACTGAGGCGAGTCTGGACATCTAAATAAGTATTACAGCACTATAGTGTTAGGAATACATGTTTGTTTTTCTAACACTATAGTGTTCCTTTAACTAAGAAATTATTTTGGAAAGTGTTTTTCAGACACTTTCCCCAGCATTCCTGTGGCAGAAAATCACATAATTTAGTTCAGAATGCCTGGTTCTGTTTTGCATTCTTGAGAATATGCCGAGAGGATATCTAAAAAGATGTATAATAAATTAGTAGACAAAATCAACAGAACTGAAGCAATCTGTACTTTACAGGCAAAACTGTTGTGTTTGGGATTATCAATTCACCGCAAATGGCTGTTACATGCATTCATTTTTTAAACTCTCTGCATTAGCACATGAATTGACATACACAGGACAAATGATTTATCCTTAAAAAAACATATTCCAGCTTCAAATTAGGGCCTCCAGCATAGAGTACCAATTATCTGGCTTTTAATTTTACTGCTACAGCCAATTTTAATTATTTATTAAATGCAACAAAATAAATCAATTAACTCTGTTGGATCTGCTATTATTCATTTTGTGCTAAAATACTTTGCTTGATTTATTATTAGCTATTTCCCCCTAATTCACTGAGAATATATTACCAGTAAACTTTGGTATATGCGCAGATTTTAAAATTGAAGATTTAGACCATCGATTCAATTCAATTACTTGAGTAAAAATAAAAATATATTAAATGGACATTTTGGCACCCAGACCACTTCATCTTATTAAAGTAGTCTGCGTGCACTATCCCTGTCCCCATTAGTCCTGCAATGTAAAACATTGCAGTTTTTGAGAAACTTTAGTGTGTCCATTGCAGTACTAAGACTGCCTCTAGTAGCTATCTTCAAGATAGCTACTAGAGGTGGTTCTGGGAGTTTCATGGAGTCTGTTAAACAATGCTGGACGTCTTCACTCCTTCCATGAGGACACCCAGCAGCAGAGAAAACCCCATAGGAAAGCCAGGGCCGGCCTTAGGCCATTAGTCACCCTGTGCGAAAAGTCTTCATGGCGCCCCCACTTCCCCCCCAAGTTGCCTGTATACAGTCACACACACAGGCATAGGAAAACAGTCACACACACAGTTACAGGCAGACAGTCACACTCACACACACACAGTTACAGGCAGACAGTCACACATGCTCAGTTACAGGCAGACAGTCACAGAGCCAAACACACAGTTAAAGGCAGATAGTCACACACAGTTACAGGCACACAATCACAAACAGTTACAGGCACATAGTCACATACACAGTTACAGGCACACAGTCAAAAGCAGACAGTCACACATACTTCATTAAAAGCAGACAGTCATACACACTCGGTTACAGGCATGCAGACACTCACGCACTCTGATAGGCACACACACGTTCAGTTAAAGGCAGATAGTCACACATACAGGCACAGGCACACACAATGGCACAGCTACAGTGACACACATAATTGGAGTCACACACAGGCAGACAGTCACACACAGGCAGGCAGACAGTCACACACACACACAGGGAGGCAGTCACATAGACAGGCAGACAGACACAGGCGCACACAATGGCACAGCTACAGCGACACACACAATTGGAGTCACACACAGGCAGACAGTCACACACTGGCAAGCAGACAGTCACACACAGGCAAGCAGACAGTCACACACACACAAATAGGCAGTCACACACACACACAGGGAGGCAGTCACATAGACAGGCAGACAGACACAGGCGCACACACACGCAAACAGTCACACACAGACAGACAGTCAGTCACACACAGGCAGGCAATCACACAGGCAGTCACACACAGGCAGAAAATCACACACACATAGGGAGGCAGTCACACAGTCACACACAGGCAGGCAGATAGTCACACACAGACACACACAGGCAAGCAGTCACACACACACACACACACACACACAGACAGACAATCACCCAGACAGACAGTCACACACACACAGGCAGGCAGATAATCACACACACACAGGCAAACAGTCACACACAGGCAGACACAGACACACTTACCTCTTGCCGTTATGGCTGGAAGGGGTAGTGGATGCAGTTGGATGATGGGGAAGCAGCACTCCTTCCTTCTTCCTGTGCAGGAGTTACCAGGGGCTTCGGGTATGTATTAGCCCTGCATCTGCCTCACTGTAAGACTCGCCTCCTGATAAGCCCCGCCCCCGCCACCTCGATTTAAATTTTTTTTAATAGACCTGGGTGGAGAATAATTAATCCTCCACCCGGGTACCTGTTTTAGCTCCCCTGCGCTCCGGCCATGTGCGAGCTGTGTCGGCCTCATGGCGCCCCCTGGTCCATGGCGCCCTGTGTGGCCGCACAGCTCGCAAACACCTAAGGCTGGCCCTGAGGAAAACATTGAGGCAATGCTTTCCTGTGGTGAAGGCTCGCCACGCATGTGCATGAGGTCCCACTATCGGATGACATTAGAGGAGGTGGAGCATGACCAAGCGCAGAGGGACATAGGTTCTAGAATCGAGTAAGTGATTAAAGGATTTTTTTAACCCTTTATGTGACAATGGAGGAGGCCCCAAGGGGAGTTTGCGACAAGAGAGCACTATAGATTTATTTTAATTTTAAAAATCAGCTGCCATTCATATTTATTTTTTCATTTCTGTGGTATGTCATATTTGGTTTGAGTGTGTTGAAATTTATTAACTGAAGATTAATGTTGCTTTGAAAAATAGTAGTATTTACTAAATCAGATTAGTTTAATCTATCAAAAAATTTACTTAAAAGGAGATACCAATATTATGGAAATTTGCAGGTCAATAAGGCATATAAATAAGTGATCATGGCCTACTCAAAGCCAGAATGTTGGGTTGATATGTAACATTGCGGTGATTCAGTAATATACATTGATTGTGATGCCCAGTCAGTGCTGACGTGGTATTCAGCAAAGTCTGTGGACCTCATATCATGAAACTCTCCTACAAAACTAGCATTATGGTAGAGCCACCATTTTAGATTTTATTAAGACACGGAGGCTCCTATTATGCTGCACTCTTTCTTTATTTACCTCAGCAGCAAAGAAAAATAACATTAAATCAGTATAAAAGAAACCAGTAAATAACATGAGGTATATCTTCCTAGCAACAGCAACAGCCAATCAGCATCCTCTTTATAGCATAATAGTCAGTGTCCAGTATACTACTTCCTCTTTCTTTGCTGCTACCTCAGTTAAGTGACACTTGGTCCCATGGTTCTTAACTGTGGGATCTTTTACTTTACTTTATTCATATCATTACTTTGGTTAATATAGTTATTAAAGTTATTACATTTTAATTATAATATTTTCATGTTTATACACATATTTAGTTTATTCATTTTAACGTAATTTGATTTATTTATTTCATTTGCTTCAGTTATATGCTTTATTGTATATCCTTTGATAATGTATTTCCCCTCTGACCTCCCTGGCCCCAAGAATACCATCAATTGGGGCTCAGGGACGTCTTTGAGGATCTTTATATCCTGAATAGTGCCATTGTGCTGTTTTTTCCCTTAATCTGTCTGGCTGCTGCTCTGCCACCAACTGCCAGAAATCCAAGTTGGGGTTTAGTTATAGTGGCAGCCGGGCAGCTCCTTTGTTTTTATATTACAATTGCTATTTTTTTTTCACTATTGTGAGTACTTTAATTTCTTTATCTTGTTTATTTATTTTTTACTTGAGGGTTATTCAACCCTTTCCTTTTGGTATTATTTTGCTTTATTCATCCCCTTAGGTTTGTTTGTATATTTATGATGCAATCTGACAGGATCTTTCTGTGCCTTCTGGGTCTACAGCAAACATGCAGATTAATGTAGAAGCCTCTCCAGGTATCTCTGGAGATGAGGCTGAATTTCTGCTTTACTGATCCTGCTGACATGCAGGCTTTAATTGACACCTCCATGGCAAAAGCAATGACAAGGCCCTGGTGTCAGGCCACAAGGCCTCATATAAGGCTAAACACTCCTCCAAAACAATAGAGATGGACAGTACCATACCTGTCATGGATGGCGCAATTAATTTACCACCGCGCAAAAGAGCTACTAGTCGGGCAAAATCGATTAGACTTTGGAAAAGGGCAGAAGCCCAATTAAACTCTGAATCCGAGTTCAGTGATATTGAGGAGAAGTTCCGAGTTCTGTATGGAGGTGTACCTGTACTCACACCTGCACTGCTTCAGCCTGGCCGCAAGGCCTCATATAAGGCTAAACACTCCTCCAAAACAATAGAGATGGACAGTACCAAACCTGTCACAGATGGCGCGATTAATTTACCACCGCGCAAAAGAGCTACTAGTCGGGCAAAATCGACTAGACTTTGAAAAAGGGCAAAAGCCCAATTGAACTCTAAATCTGAGCTCAGGGATATTGAGGAGGAGTTTCCCTGAGTACTATATGGAGGTGTATCTGTACTCACACCTGCTCTGCTTCAGCCTGGCCGCAAGGCCTCATATAAGGCTAAACACTCCTCCAAAACAATAGAGATGGACAGTTCCATACCTGTCACGGATGGCGCGATTAATTTACCACCGCGCAAAAGAGCTACTAGTCGGGCAAAATCGACTAGACTGGAAAAGGGCAAAAGCCCAACTGAACTCTGAATCTGAGCTCAGTGATATTGAGGAGGAGTTCCCTTTGTCCTATATAAAGGATTCAGAGGATATTTCTGATCCTGATTATGAAATTACTGATGAAGAGGCTGCTAATCCCATTTGGGATACACGTCCTGTTAAACCTACCAAGATTTAGGTAGATTATGCGGACACAGGGACACCGATAGGATCTTGGACACTCAATGTGAACCCCTATTCGAACCTGATGACCTATGTCACCCAGTGGTCTCCTCAGACCATGTAGCCAAGTATATTGCATCCAGAGTACGCAAGCCTTTTGAGAAGGCAAAGTGAAATAAATTGCAGGCTGAATGGCCACGCCGAACAGTCCCTGATGACTCATGTTAAACGCTATCAGTCAATCCTAAAATCATTCAATTCCTGAGTAAGACAGGATGGAAGCCATCTAAAGGCTTAGATTTTCATTGCAAAACTGTCAGGATAAAATCCTGGGCATCTTGGGCTCAGCAGCCAAGATCTTTGAAGCAGTGGAGGATGATCTAGAATTAGATTGTGCCATCTTAAGTGGTTAGATCCAGAGAGTGATTTAAGTTGGCAACGCCAACAATGCGGTTGTCACAGAATGCCACAAATCGATCTTGCTCAAGATTGAGCCCAAACGTTTAACTATGGCTCTGAACGAGCCAGATAACACAGGCAAAAGGTTTTCTCTTTGGGGACAACTTTGTAAAAGAATTGGGCTCCTTTGTCCTGCTAAACAAACAGAAGTTCTTTTAGACAGAACCAAGGCTCTTATACTTGCAGAGCCGATTTCTTTGAATAATGCATTATACCAACCTCCTTCTCACAAAGTGGCCGACCCTGGATTGTTCGTGGCCTAAGAGGTGCTCCTAAGACATCTTCACAATTTCCATTCTTTCTTACTGATAGTGGGGGGCAGGCGCACACATTTTTCCCATGTATGATCCCTCATTTCATCAGATGCTTAGGTTCTTCACACTGTGAAAGGGTATTGAATAGACTTCCTTTCTCTACTTGTTCAATGTTCCCCATCAAGGGAAATTGTTTTTTCCCAATGAGACACAGACCTTGTCTCTGTGGACAATCAATTGTAGAGATTCTGGCGCATACCCTGGGTTACGTGAGCAACCTTTTCTTGTTTCCCAAAAAAGGCAAAGGTATCCGTCCAGTGATAAATTTGAGACTGCTCAATAGTTATGAGCATATCAGCACTTCCAAGATGGAAGGAGAGCATTGTTTAAGGGATCTTCTCCAACCAGCAGATTGGATGGCCAAATTGGATCTGCAGGATGCATATCTCACAGTGCCTATCCCAGTACAACATCAAGATCGAGAACTTCCTGCAATTTACATGGTAGGGCAGTAAATAGAGGTTCAGGTGCCTCCCATTCGGACTGTCTTCGGCTCCATGGTGCTTCACCAAGCTCACATCTTATAATATATTTAGATGGCATTTTCATTCTGGCTCAGTCTATTCAATTAATCCGGACATACCTTGCATGGACTTTGACTCTGTTAGAGAACCTAGGCTTCCTGACCAATTGGGAGAAATCCATTATCGTTCCCACGCAACAAATACAATTTCTGGGTTATATTGGATTATTGTAGATTCTACCCTTCAAACTCTACACCCTCCGGTGGCAAAATTAGCCAATATAAAGAAGGAGATAAGCGAACACTAGCAACCTCTCAACTCTCTCTCAAACAACTGTTGAGAATGTTAGGCCTTCTAGCGGCATCTATACAGGCCATTTCTACAGGTCTTCCTGGCTATCGAGCCCTACAACGATTACAAACTTCATCTCAAGGGCAGCACATCATACACAGATATGGTAACTCTGGACTCAGAAGCGGAGAATGAACTCCAATGGTGGCTTCTTCACATGGAAGCTTGGAATAAGCACACCATATTTTGTACAGCTCCAGATTTGATAATCAAATCCGACGCAAGTTTGCACGGTTGGGGTGCTCAATGCAGAACTATTTTCACCAAGGGCAGATAATCAAACCAACACTCCACATCAATTGTTTGGAACATCTGGCCGGTTCCTTTGCAGTCCATAGTTTCTCCCCAACTCAAGCCCAATGCGCTATCCTTCTGAAGATGGACAACGTGTCAGCAGTCCGCTACATCAATCACTTGGAGGCACAAAATACAAAATTCTGACCTACATGCCTCGTGATTGCTGGCAATTTTGCCTGAGACACAGCATTTCAGTCACGGCAGAATATATTCAAGGTCTCTCCAACACTACGACGGACTGGTATTCACGCCAACTCGGAGATTCCAGCGACTGGCACTTGGATTCCATGGTCTTCCAAGACATCTGGAACCTATGGGGTCTATTGGAAATAGATCTTTTCGCTTCTCGTTTGAATGCTCAACTTCCCCGTTTTTTCAGTTGGAGACCAGATCCGATAGCACTGGCTATGAATGTTTTCTCCAAGGAATTATGATTTTTTTGCCTTTCCATCTACATCGCCAGTCCGGCACCTGTTGATCGTGGCTCCTCTATCGCCGTCCCAACCATAGTTCTCTTTTCTTCAGGAGATGGTTATCGACCTTCCATCTCTCGAGTGCCTTCTTCAGGATCCAGATGGTGTACCTCATCCTCTTGTTCTCCAAGGTCTCTTGCATCTCATAGTGTAGTCTATTTCAGGGAACCTTGGTCGGTCAAGGGAGTTTCGCAAACAACTCCCCAACTTATCAAGGGTGCACCCAACACGAGACAGGCTTATAAATCTGCTTGGAGCAGATGGCATAGTTGGTGCATGAAATTAAATTTAAATCCCATATCGGCTCCTTTTATGTCTGTCCTCCATTTTTCTGACTTCTATGATGCAGGTAAAGCCTATCGCACTGTGGACCTTACCGATCATCCATTTCTGCTGGCCATCAAAGTTTTGATTGGATGCCTGTCGGTTGACATCCTGTCATATATTGACTTCTCTGAGGAATATGGTTTGCTCATTCACCCTTACCACGATACTCTGTCTTGTGGGACGTCTCTAATGTCTTTAATTTTTATTTTATTTTTTCTTGCAAGAGGTTTTTCTGACGTACGAGCTCATGAGGTGGTTGCTTGTTCCTTTACTCCAGAAGGTGTCCTCTTTGACATTTCACAGAGGACAAAAACCTCCTCTAAAATCTATCTTACCCAGTTTTCCCTGATAGATCTCTCCTTTGCCCTGTTGCATACTAATGGGTGTGTGAACATCGTTCTACTACGTTACAGAATCCTTTGAAACAGGAACTCTTCATCTCCATCCAAAAGTCGCATCTTCCGGTGTCTACTCTAGCCTGGTGGGTCAAATACGTTATGTCTCTAGCAGGTATTGATACCTATGTGTCTGTGCCTCATTTGGTTCGTAGGGCAATGGCTTCTAAGGCTTCCTCGATTGTTTGTCGCTTGGAGGATATTATGAGAGCGGCTGGTCTTCGGAGTCTACATTCCATGATTTCTACTTTAGACCTATTCAACACTTCACAGGAGACATAATTTCACAGCTTTGAACCAGCATAATAGGAGCCTCCGTGTCTTAATAAAATTTACATATTTTACTATTAACATGACGTAAAGTCATGATTTTATTAATGACACGGAGGCGAGTATTATCCCTCCCTCCCATCCCTGGAGATTTGGTCTTCTCTGGGTAAGTTGACTTCACGGTAAGTCTTTTTTGATTACTGGGTTTTATCCTTGTTAATGACTGTCAAGAGCTTAAGGTTTGACTAAACTGAATTTCATGTTATGTGTATATAAATATCTGATATTTCATGTAATGCGAATTTATGCATAAATTCAGTTTTATACTTGGATATTACCATATTATTTTTTCTCTTCCAGCTTGACTTCGAGATCCAGTTTAAGGCTCGTATACCCTCTAATTGGAGCCCACCTTTTATTTGGATTTGTTGTCCTTGTTCGGGATCGCAAGAAAGAGGAAGTAGTATACTGGACACTGCCTATTATGCTATAAAGAGGATGCTGATTGGCTGTTGCTGTTGCTAGGAAGATATACCTCATGTTATTTACTGGTTTCTTTTATACTGATTTAATGTTATTTTTCTTTGCTGCTGAGGTAAATAAAGAAAGAGTGCAGCATAATACTCGCCTCCGTGTCATTAATAAAATCATGACTTTACGTCATGTTAATAGTAAAATCTGTAAATTTATGCTCACATTTAAGGTATAGTCTCCCCTGCTGTTCCCATACTTGCAACTAGATGTGCATGAAATAATTTTTCTGTGTTTTGATTCAATGCATCTCTATTAGGAGATACTGATTGCCAGGGTGGCCTTTGGCTCCGCCCCCTTGGCTAAGATATTCAGAGTTGACAATCATTAAATATGATTATATTAGCTAAGGAGGCAGATTGGGAGTGAAGCCAGCTTCAACGGACCAGTGTGGCGTTGGAAATAAGGTGAGGTTTACTATATTTAAGGGGCGAAGGGGGATCAGAGGGGCTAAATTGAGTTTTTAACACCATGAGGTGAGGAAAACATGTTTGTGTTCCGGACCCCATAGTGTTCCTTTAATTATCCAGCTACTGACTGGGCCAGAGGAACTAGTAGTACAGTTAAGGGATACAGATTTTTGAACCTGATAAATTACTTGTTTGTGTCTTTTTATATTCTGTATTTGTTTATCATGGGAGATTTTAATTATTCAGGTACTGACTTGGCTGGAGAAACTAGTAGTACGCTTAAGGGATACAGATTTTTGAACCTGATAAATTACTTGTTTGTGTCTTAATTAGTTGAAGCAGAAACTAGAATAGATGCGTGTTTGGATCTTGTATTTACTAATAGTATTGACCTGTTTTTAAACATTCTATTTGGGGAGCGCTTGGAAAACGTGACAATATTATGGTATCATTTAAGATTAACTAAAAAACAAAAAAAGCCCTAATTTTAAAATTAAGCTTTTAAAAAACACTTAATTTTATACAAGCTGATTTCAATAGGATAAGAGCATCTTTACACAAAAATTAGCCATTCACTGGCAAAAGCACAGAGGACAATTTGAAGGGTTTTAAACATATTCTATAAAGTACATTTCTAATATATACAATTGGTATAAAATAAACAAATTAAAACCAATGTGACTTAGTTAAAAGGTCAGTCAAGTAATAAACAGAAAAACACATTAAAAAAAATTTAAATCAGAAGGTTCAATAGCATCCAATAAAAAATATAAGCATTTGAATAGGGCTTGCAAAATGGCAATTAGGTGGCCTAAACTAGAAAAAAAACAAAAGTCGTTGTGTAAGTACATTAAAGCCAAAAGGAATAAAAGTGAAAGTGTGGTTCCATTGGAATTTGAGATGGATGTGTTAATCAACAAGGATCAGAGCACGGCAGAAATTCTAAATAGTTGTATAGGTAAGAAGAATCTACGGATGTAGATTTGCAAATCCCTGTTACGAAAGTCTTACAGCAAACAGGTGATTGGTTAACATAGGAAAAGTGCCTCAGAAATTAAATAAACTTAATGTAAACATTTGAAACAGCAAAAAAAAGGGAAGGAAGGTTGCACCAAAAGAGTATAGTCAATATAGAAGGAAAAAATAACACAGAAGAATAGAAGGCAATAATAAAAATGGTGTGGCACAGTAAATGTTATTTAATAATAATAATAATAATAATAAAAATGTCCAATACAAAGTCTGATAAAAACTTGCCAGAAGAAACAGCCACAGTCTTGCAGGAAGTTCTCCTATGGAGGTGCCAGATCAGAGTATTCTTGGGATCCGTATATAAAAACAGAGAAAAGCTAATAGTGCAATATGTCCCAGAAAAAGGTGACATATCATATTGACAGGAACGTTAGTTTGTAGATTGGGCATATACATTAAAGTGGATGACCAGATTATCATTGCCAATAGTCTCCTATTAAATCTCCCATAACCGGTTGACAGCCGGGAACTAAAGAGACGGACCGCATCATGAAGTTAATCAACCCGAGCCACTGAGCCAGTATAACGTGGCAATGCTTGATAGGCTGCTGAATAAGAGCCTAAGGGTATAAAAGGTAAGACTGAGTCAGTCTACACTTAACCCCTGACGAAGGTGCACACGTTGTGCACCAAAACGCGCATCGGGCAACTTTTGATTTTCACAGGGCCCTTTTTACACGCACTCACGTTGGTATTCTTTCATCATGCATATACTAAACATGATGTGATGGATTTATAAGTTAATTTTCTTTTTCACACTCTATTTCCATCTCTGACTATCTAGCTAGTTTACCAGGGAGATAGGCTTTTCTTTTACCTATGCCTTATTATTCAGTACTACAGTAGAGATTTCCTACTAGTGAACCTTGATTTGCCAGAATTCACACATTGATGCTATGAATTAGTATCTAGGAAGAAAGATATGTACTTAAGAGCTTAAGTCTGAATGAAGGAGCATTAAGGGGAATATCTACTGACTCCATACTTTGGGGTGTTGCTGACTCCACATATTGGAGTGTTTATTTGCAAGAGTAAGTACTGTAAACCTCACCTCCCTAAAATAGCACAGTACTCTGGACTATCCAACATCATAAGACTCTTTTAGGTTCCCCCCTACTTGTGGCCACCATTAATAAAGCCTGTTAACTAGGGGGCACACTTGAGTCAAGATTCTATAGTCAGAGAAAAGCTAACAGCTTTAGACTTTATAAACTTTCCCAGTAACCACATTTTTTGGCTGAGTGACTACTGCTATATTTTTTTTATTACTTTCCAGTGTATATCCACACTCTAGATCAAATTTTGGTCCTTGTATGTGGATATTACTATTTTCAATTTAAAAAAAATAAAAAAAATAGTAGCAAATAAAAAAGTAAAATGGTAAACTCACATCCGTAAGCCTTACAATTAATTTTTAGTGTTGTATGTTTTTTTCACTTGGGGGCATTTGTACTTTGAGAAATTGCTATAGCTTGAATAGGCTATCATGTATATGCTATGTGAATAATATTAAATGCATGCTTGCACCTTAGCATAATCCCTTGTGCCTCTGCCTGTTTTTCATATTTTTCTCTGCAAGAAATATACATTAGCATGTAGAGATAGGCTGCCAAACTTTGGCTGGGATTGAAACATTAAGAAATGTTATTTTCTCCACTTAATCTGGTGATAGCTGAGAATTCTTTGGATTGAGGATGTTGCCAGTAAATGAGAAGACTCTCTCACTTTGAACACTTGTGGGTGGGCATGACAGCGTCTGTTGGCAACCAACCT
This sequence comes from Pelobates cultripes, assembly GCA_933207985.1. Taxonomy (NCBI): domain Eukaryota; kingdom Metazoa; phylum Chordata; class Amphibia; order Anura; family Pelobatidae; genus Pelobates; species Pelobates cultripes. The sequence goes on along the minus strand of OW240917.1, from coordinate 154,669,759 downwards.
ACAGTTGTAATAAAAATGATTTAACCCCCATTGTCGAAATTTACAAATTGCCAGCTGTTTGCAATACACAAATCAAACAAAAGCTGTTGAAATAGCTCAACACAATGAGTGCTTCAAATGGTTTCCACAAATCCAACTGAAAATACAAATAACTTCTCTAGTCTTAAAATTATTCAACCACCTGACTAGAATCCCTCACAAAAGCATACATATGCTAAACAGGTGTCGTCTCGAGCAAATCTGATGCAACTAATCAAGGGCTTCATTACCTGCACCAGGTGTGCTTGAGCTGTAACACTTGAATATTTATTGAGTGTCACCTTTGACTGCAAGTTAAAAATATGGCTAACTCAAAAGAATGGTCCACAAAGTTAAGAGAAGAGATCATTGCTCTTCAAAATCATGGAACAGGATACAAAAAGATAGAGAAGACACTGCATGTTCCTAGAGATACCATTAAAAGCATAATTTGAAAGTTCAAAGTTGAAGGCACGTGGTTGCACTACCTGGATGGGGCAGAAAAAGGAAGCTATCAATGGCTGCAACCAGATTTCTGAGAAGACATGTTGTGAAAAAACATTGAGTGACTACAAAAGACCTGCAGCGAGACTTGGTGGCAACAGGCAGTGAGCACAGTAAGTCACACACTAAACACAGAAGGCTTCCATGCCAGAACACTACTGACACAAAAGCACAAGAAGAGTTGGCCCTGGTACGCTCAAAATCATATAAATAAGCCACAGAAGTTTTGGGATTCTGTTCTGTGGAGTGATTAAACAAAACTGGAACTTTTAGGCCCAATGGAACACTCTGCCTACAGTTATGCATGGTGGTGGCTCAGTGATGCTCTGGGGCTGCTTGCCTTCTCTGACACTGGAAACCTGCAGCATGTGGAAGTCAAGAAGAATTATTTGAAGTATCAGTAAATCCTTGGAGAAAACAGCATGGCTCTGTGAGGAAGGTAAAGCTTGGGAATTATTGGACCTTCCAAAAAAATCAATGATCCCAAGCATACCTCAAATTCCATCAATGTTTGGTTGCCTAAAAAAAACCTGGAAAATTCTAGAATCCAAGATTATTACAGAACTAGAGGCAATTGCTCATGAGATTCCTCAGGAAGGCTGTCAGAAGCTGGTGTGTGACTAATCTATTTTGCAACAGGTCAAGAAAAAGCAAAATTGTGCTCTACTAAGTACTAAAGATGCTTGCCATGAAGGGATTCAATTGTTTTGAGCATGGAGAAGTCATATGTTGCATTTTCAGTTGACTTTTGGGAAACCACTTGAAATATTCATTGTATTGAGCTATTTTAGTTGCATTTGTTTGTTCATTGCAAACAGCTGAAAGTCTGTAAATTCTGACAATAAACCCGATTTCCAATGTGGGTTGAATAATTTTGATTAGAACTTAAAGTCCATGCCAAACCAGACTCTTTTGTTCACAATAAGTAAGATGTTCCATAGTAAGACACAAAGTCATTCTGGAAGGTATATTTCAACCATTTTAGAGGTGCTACTCTAGGATGATGATGTGGCTCCACTGATTCCAATCACCATGGTTCTGATAAAGACCTGGACCCAAACAATTGCTGCTCCACTCTGTCTCCCTCTGACTTTAGCACCACAATCACTGACGCCAACTATATGGAATGTCAGTATTTATTTGAATTTTTTTTTCCTGAAATGTCAACTGCTGCTTTTCCTCAGTTATCACACCACTCCTTTCTCTACAGAGGAAGAGGTTCTATTTTAACTGTCAAAAGTAAAGACAAATAAGTCAATGGGGCCTGATGCGATACACCCAAAGTTATTAAACTAGCAAAACCATTAACGTATTTATTTGACCAATCATTGTTAACAGGAATAGTCCCAGAAGATTGTAAATTAGTGAATGTTGTACCCATTTACAAGAAAGGTAGTAGGGAGGAGTTGGGCAACTATAGGCCAGTAAGCCTTACTTCAATAGTGGGGAGAGTGATGGAAACCATGTTAAAGAATAGGATTGTTGAACATCTAAAATCACATGGATTTCAAGATCAGAGGCAACATGGGTCTACTTCAAGGAGATCAAGCCAAACTCATTTTATTGTAATAAAAACCCAAGGGCAAAGTATAGAATATTTGATACCCTACTAACCTCAGGAATGGGATCTATGAGTAATTATTTCAGATGACTTAAAGGTAGGCAGACAATGTAATAGAGCAGCAGGAAATGCTAGCAGAATGCTTGGTTGTATAGGGAGAGGTATTAGCAGTAGAAAGAAGGAAGTGATCATGCCATTGTACAGAACACTGGTGAGACCTCACTTGGAATATTATATGCAGTACTGGAGATGGTATCTTCAGAAGGATATTGATACTTTAGAAAGAGTTCAGAGAAGGGCTACTAAACTCGTTCATGGATTGCAGGATAAAACTTACCAGGAAAGGTTAAATGATCTTAACATGTATAGCTTGGAGGAAAGACGAGACAGGGGAGTTATGATAGAAACATTTAAATACATAAAGGGAATCAACACAGTAAAGGAGGATACTATATTTAAAAGAAGAAAACTACCACAACAAGAGGACATAGTCTTAAATTAGAGGGGCAAAGGTTTAAAAATAATATCAGGAGGTATTACTTTACTGAGAGGGTAGTGGATGCATGGAATAGCCTTCCAGTGATAGAGGTTAACACATTGAGGGAATTTAAGCATGCGTGGGATAGGCATAAGGCTATCCTATATTTAAGATAAGGCCATCACATTATATGTTTCTATGTTTCTATGTTTTTCATGCTCTTTATTCACTAGTCTGTTTTTCCCCACAGGCACACCTCACTGCAAGAAATCCCATTATTCTTGAGTCACAAATCAAGGCCTGCATTAACTTAACTCTAGAGGATTTCCATTGCTTCACACATGAAACCTTTCAATTCCTCCTTCAACCTACTAATAAAACTGGCAGCATCTGGATGCAACCTCTCTCCAGGTTCAGCCTCAAAGCTCTGTAGGGCTCCTTCCATGTTGTTCTTCAGGAACATGAATCATAGAATCACCTGGCCCAAACATCATGTGACTTGTCTTAAACTGTCTGAGATATCCTTGGAAGGCTTGAAGACTGCCACAATCTGACCTATAGATCCTCATCCCTCTCTCTCCAGTGGACATGCCACTTCTATGCTCATCTTTGATGATGGGGAATGTATTGCTCTTTGCTGCATGATGATTAATTGAATCATCTCAAAAGTAGAGTTCCACCCATGTCACAACATCTTCTTAATGCTCCGTCTACTTTTGACTAGCTTTCACACTGCAGTGGAAGTGCCTGGTAACCTTTCATTATCTCTTTATTAGTCTGCACAATCTGACACCCTCTTTCTTAGTGGAAAATGCATTTCTCAACATCAGATATAGAATATGGGCTGCACAGTGCATACTGATGAAATCATCTCTAATAGCTTTCACCATACTGGCTCCCCCATAACTCACTACAAAGTCCTTGTGTACTGCTATCATTATTATTATTATTATTAATAATGGTTATTATTTATATAGCTCCAGCTTATTCCGCAGCGCTTTATAATAAGAGGGGAATTTACCAAGTAAGACAATATGTACAAAATGTAACAGGAACAATGAGTAGATAAATGAGCTTACACTCTAGAGGGTGCCTTCTGCCTGTCAAACCCACTTTTCAAGCATAGCTTTAAGAGTTGGTAGAAAATTAGCCATGCTGTGCTGCTGATACATAACCTCAGCATGTAGCATAAAATATATGAATCTTGCACTGTGACCGTTCATGTCACCAGATAGGTCTGCTGCAACACCAGAGGCATTTGACTGCCACCAATGTGAAGAAAGCGTGCTGTGCGCTAGGGGGTCTTCATGTGTCTTTGGTGATGTTCACCATCTGCCTGCCTGCCTTACACAACTCCTTTAAATGGACTCAAGAGGTACAAAGAGGCTATGACATTCCTGCCAAATATTGGAAGGCAGATGGTAATTGGAAGTTACAGCGTGTAACAGTTGCTTGAGTATCTCACCTTCTATAAGGACAAAAGGAGCTCACTCACAAGCAATAAGATGGCCTACCAGTCTTGTCACTTATTTGACTGCTGTTTTGAGATTATTCTGACTTTGCCAAGTTCTTTAAGGGTGGACTTATGGGCTGATGGGTTTGGCATTGTCTTTTTTTGTTTTCCCTTTCTCTGTTCACTAGCTTGAACTCACAGAGCAAAGGATGCTGTTGCTTCTGATTGTGGGCTTTACTTCAACTCCTGTGATAGAAAAGGTGTTAGGTTTTAATATAGGTTTAGGAAGTCAATAGCGGATAATTGCGAGCTTATACCATTTTAAGAAAATCCTCATTCAATTTATTTTAGGTAGAGGAGTTTTCCCCAAATATGCAGTAAAGCAAACAAGTCAAGGAAAGATTAGCATTGTTAATCACAGACAATTTACTTAGTTTACTTGAAAAGCTCCAGAGCTTAACATTTGGAATTAAAGTCCTTAAGCAAGATGCAATAGGATTTAACAACAAGCCCAGCAGGAAAAATAGTATAGAGGCAGTCTTCAGAGATGTTAGCAGTTTCCAGAAACCAGAAATATTGGAACTGTTTACCTTGCGAGGACTTTTAAATCCAGTTAGAGTTTGTTTGGACTGAGAAGATTAATCCTCTGAGAATGGTCATTAGTAATCCAGGTCCGGGGGTAGGAGAGGCCAGCAAGGTTGGTAGTTCAAAGCAGCTATTGGTACACGGCAGTAATAAGGTTTATCCAGTGAGAATGGTCAAGAGTAATCCGGTTAAAAGGAGTAGGAGAGGTCAGCCCCATCGGTAGTTCAAAGCAGGAATAGGTACACAGTAATAATGAGGTGAGATCTAAGAATCGGAAGAAACAAAATAACTCAGCGTTTCAATATTGGCACGACTTCCTTTTAAGGCGAGGGAAGATTGGGAGCGGAAATTCCAATCTGAGGGATCACGGCTCAGTAAATCCTGACAAAAGGCTTGTGATTTGGCACCCCTGCTCTTGTCAAATGTCCCTAAAGGTTTCACCTGCTAAACTCCTTGCCACTTAGCCTGCATTTTGCCAAATGCCCATTTCCCACAGTATCAAAATACACCTACACATTTCCCCTGTGCTGTAAAACTTCTTCCTCTGGATCGTAAACTAAATGTAACTCTTTTTTTCAGATGAGAGTGAAAACGTTACATTGACACTAATTGGTGATTGACCCTCCTCTACATCTCTAATACATATGCATGCTACTATTGCTACCTTTGTTCCCAGAATAATATTTGTACATTTTGTAATACAACTACAACTAGTGGTAGTGGAGCTACATTTCCATAGAAGGCTACTGGTGGTTTCTGAAGCACCAACTCTATTTTTGGTTACACTGCTACTTGCAAAAAACACACAGAAAAGTAAAAAATCTCCTCATGCTGCAACTCCGATAAAAAAGGAAAAATAATTAAGTACACAGTTACTTACTGTGGCTGAAGGATTCACTCCTGGGTTTCTGGTGCTGGTCCCATAGTTCCAAATTTAATATTCATCACATTTCCAAAAAAGAACCACACTCTGTAATCAGAGCTCCAAGTGGATCCTTGAAAGTTTATTAAAAATAACCAACATGGAACAGAAAATACTTACAGACCACATAAATAACATGATCTAGATGCAATCCTGGATAAGTTAACAAAAAGCACAAAACAAGTTCTAAAAATTCAAAGTACTAGATCCACGGATCTGTGAGAAGGAGGTGGAGGGGGATAATGAAGGCTAGGAATTACCCTAAGTGGGTTGTGAACGCATTTCACGTTTACCATAACGCTTTATCAACAATAAAAATACCCACTCAGTGTAACATATATAGGACTTATGGGAGGGGAAGTGAATGAAAAAATCTCCACACCTCTGAACTTCATTAATTATTCAATTACTTGAGATAGAAATTAAAATTTCCACTTAAAAAGAAAAAGGGGGAAAAAAATGTCTGATCCCTTTATAGATGTTGTTCATTTTCATATGTGATCTATTGTCTAATCCCCTTCTCCCATACATATAATGTATGCCTCAGACAGAACCCAATATTCACTGACTATGTCAGTCACTTATTAATGGGAAACCTGATATTTGTCAGTAATAGATGTTAGACAAAGGGGTTGGCCAAGTAAAGATTGTAATCTTGGCACAACCACTTTCTCACCTATCCAACATGAATACCACATAAAGAAACTCTGGACAGCATAATTATAATGTTTTGAATTCTGATATTTCATCCCTGTCCTCAGAAATTGTACTCAATACAGAGAATAAGGCAATAAGTTAAACCAATTTTACTCTGATGCACCGATGATTCTGCTAATTAATTTCCAAATTGCTACCTTTTTCTTACAATTACTGATCCATATTCAATGTTGTTGTAGGGATATATACTCTTATTTGTGTCATTACTATATGACTCACGTGGAGTGTATTCACTTCAAAAAACATAATTTTTTTGATTTTGAATGTTCATTTTAAGTCCATGCTCAATGGGACAGAAAAATCCCAATACAAAGGTAAAATAGAACTAAATTAGTTTTCAATTTCTTAAAGGAATCTCAACATCATGGCACAATACCTTCATGACCTGTCTAACCTGATGATTAAATACTATTAATTTCACACTAAGACTGCAGTGATCGAATGGTCATTGCCTTCAAAGTATTATCTTAAGTTCCTAATTTGTGAATAGGATCATGAATTGATCTAATTAATTATAATGTCTAACAAATGTTTAAACACTCCAACTATCTTATTAAGCTGCAGTGTCTGAAAATCAGGGATACACATTCTTGGAGAACCAGAAATTTATTTGTTTCTAGTCTTTTAAAGGGGGTTTAGCATCTTGGCCCAACCCTACATGACTTGTCCAATACTATATTTTCACACTGTAGTTATAATGCTCTAATAACTATTATCAGGATCCTAACTCAGTTTCGTAATAAATAAGTTATGTCATAAGTTAGCCTAATAAAAAATGATTTTGTGTAATCCTACCATCTGAATATTCTTCCAGAATCATACCCTTTTGTACTGTGTATCACAAAGATTAAACTTGTAGTTATGGGTGGTGGTGACCTTCAAGCTAGACAGACGTGCAGAGTTTGAGCATCTCTGACTTTGACTCTGAGTATGGGGCATAAATCCCAGCTACTGCACTTAAATGTTACCCAACAAGCATTATTTGGGTCAGGGGACCCTGGGCAAGCAGATTGATACTTTTCCTGACAATTTCTGTAGCTTAATGCCCGGATGAGCCTTTTGCGAACCTACTGGGAGCAGAGCTGGGGAGAAGCAACCGATCTCCTCACTTTACAACTCACAGCGAGGTTCTACAGTACTCCAACCGCCTCCCTTCCTTTGTACTGGTGGGGGATATTCCGGTCCCCACTGGGCAAGCTTGTCTCCGCAGCACATGCTTTCAGTGGCAAGCATGAAACAAAGTGACTTACCCAAGATGGCTGCCGCACTTGAGCCTCCATACTCACAAGCAGGCCTAGAGAGTCAGAGATGGAGAACCCTCTTCAATGATAGATTTGACACCATCTGTAAACAATTCTGGATCAGACTGGCTGGCTGAACTGCACAACCTCTGGCACCAGCAGCTCACAATCCAATAAGTCCGCTCAGGATGAAGGCTGCCAGGGGCCCAGCCCCGAAGCATCACCTATGCAGACAGAGACCATACCGCAGCCAGCAGCGACAGTCCAGCAAGACTCAAAAGGGGAAGAAAGGGAACACCCAGAGCTCATGGCTTCCAGAAGCAGTCCTTCACGCAAGCCAGGGGCTGGAAGGCTGTCTTACCTCACTCTCATGGCACCCTTAGGTGCCGCGACAACCTCCTTCCCACTGAATACCTCCCAAGTCTGGGCATAGGGTAACTCTGGATTGGTACAGGTGTGTAGCCCCATAACATACTGCAGGTGCTATCCAGCCATTTATGGCAGCCGCTTCTTCTCCTCCTTCTTCTCCCTTGCAGCATAAGCCTGTCAGAGATATTGTATAGAAAGGAACTATGTATACAGTGTGTGAAAAAAATAATACATGCATAATAGCAAAAATGCAATTTAGTTAATATGTCATGAGTGCTAAAATGAACAAACAGGATGTTTTTCTCAAAGTATGACCATGTCAGCTAAAAGAGCCAGTCAGTGAGTAAATACATCTGTGTCAATAAAATATAAGAACACAGATAAGACACGTATGTGTTAATTAAAAGTATGTGTTCAGCAAACACACATATATTGCTATGAGGTATATAAATTAAGTTTAACTATATATAAAAATAGAAATGTAGTGTGATATATCCTACGTTAGCAATTTACATATATACACACACACACACACATATATTTTATATATATATATATATATATGGGATACCGGCACTCAAGGAATTTCAAAAATTTACTTCTTAGTTTGCATCTGAAATCGACGTTTCAGCTCCTCTCAGGGAGCTTTCATCAGGACTTGATGAAAGCTCCCTGAGAGGAGCTAAAACGTCGATTTCAGATGCAAACTAAGAAGTAAATTTTTGAAATTCCTTGAGTGCCGGTATCCCTTCTTTATTTACATTCGAGCCGACCAGAGCACCAGGTACTGTCTTTCATAAGTTGGAGTGCAAGGGTTCTTGTATTTTTATATATATATATATATATATATATATATATATATATATATATATAGATGTAATTAGCAATAGAAATAAATTAGGTTAGCTTAAATATCCTGAAATTGCCATAATGCTTAGGTGAGCAAGGACACATTGGTTTAAAGTCCACATTGAGAGAAAAGAAGAAATGCTGACCAAAGCATTAAACATTCCTAAATTGTCCTGAACAAGGTTTAACCCTATATGATAATAGCTGGTAACATTCCTAACGTAGACAACAGCTCCACCTGCTGTTTAAGACATAGAAATATATATCAAATTGACGTCAACAGCCATTAACATAATGACTTGCCCCAAAATGTCATTGGACCAGGTCAGAAGGTTAACAGATAAGGAATGACATATAACCCCATGATATACACACACAGAAAAACACACCTAAGAGATATACAGAAAGAGAGACACAAAAGGAGAAAGGAGATAGGACACAAGACAAGAGACAGAAAAGAAGGCATCTTGAAACAATCTTAAAAATAACATCCAGAACATCTATCGGTAAATATAAGCCAATTATACTAACTATAAAATTACATAACTAAAAACTTATATTATCTGGGTAAAAGCTGATACGAAATACGCCAGATTGGTTTCATGATAGCTCATGATAAAGATTCATATCTCAAACAGCAGACTGGAATATTAATCAAAAAATTAGAATATCAACAGTTACCCAGAGGAATAGTAATCCTATAACAATCTAGAAAATATTTATCAGATAAGAACTGTTTTAACAAAACTAGCACGAATTTAGTTACTGGATGAATTAATTAATAAATCATTAATTACTCTGTGAAATAGCAGTGAGCTAGTTAAAATCCTATCTGAGTTAAAAGCTTAAACTGACTTGTAAGCACTAATCTGGTTAAAATTCTGTGGCTAGCTGATACGACATTGTCGTAAAACTTTGAGTATAGATCACCTGACTAAATAACGAACTCTGTCCAGCTAAGTCTAATGAATGGTGTTTACAATAAGAAAACAATCCACATGCGTTTGTAAATTGTACTAAGAAATAAAAAGCTAAGATTGTATTTTAAGATCCTGAAAAATTCTGTCTTTAAATTATAATGGTCCATATACTGATAAACTCATATGGTTTCTTATAATTCAACAAATAGTAACATTCTATTTGCTGATTGTCTCAATCAATGGTGTATGAAGAACATATTCCATATACTAACCCGGTTTATTGAATTTGTCATGAACTAAGAATCCAATCACTCTAAAGAGTTTGGAATTGTTACTGAGCTTGTGATACTGTACTATGCCAAAACTATTCACTAATTAACATGTATAATTACACTTAATGACAAAAATAAATATAATTTTTATAAAACGTTGTGATATTAATGTATGAAGTAGTAAATTCGAACAACGTACTCCAGGTCTAAAGAATTAAATAGTGAGTAAACTCTTCGCATTAAATAATACTTGGGAATAAATGCTAATAAATTATTCATTTTTATAATTTTTATGAAAATATTATTTTTAATGAATGAAAATTAATGAATAATAATTAATCCCCATAAATAACATTTACAAGCCTAGCAAGCATTATAATTGTTATGTAGATATGTTTACTCTGTTTATCGTAATGAGCTTACAACTGCCATCATGGCTCTGTAAGCTTGTCTGTATATCTTTTGCACAACAAAAATAAAAAATTTAAAAAACCAAAACTTATAGTTACACATGATTTGGTGCAGGGATATACAAGATTCCACTCATTTTCCCACACATTACAAATTTAGATCTTAGTACATTAAACATCAACCAGATTTACTATTACTTTATCTAACCATATTATACTATATCATCTTATACCCTATAATTAGAAAGATCTTTTGTTTGAGTGTCGGTGTATGGGTCTAGCATGGTCAGACAAGTTAAAACATTCCCTCGAATGCCTCACAACTATGCTTGTGTTTTAACAAGAGAGTCTATGGCAGCCCTATTTTGTAATATGGCACATCTGTTGCTCTGTACATCCAATAGCAGTTCCTCAATAGCCTGAGAGGTAGTATTAAGGCATTTTGCCAAGGCACAAGCAACTGAATTAATCACACATGTATTATAAACTGCCAGGCAGCAGGCAGTTGGATAGTAATGGGAGGTCTGAGATACACTGATGGTTTAGTGGTGTTGTCCTACGTTACCTTACTTTAGGGTCTGTTGTCTTATCCTTAGTGAGGCCAAAGCTAATCATTGTCATGGTCATTCTAGTGAGGGCACACGGTCTACCTGTGATATTACTAGGTACATAAGAAAAAGTTTTGTTACCACAAGAAAAAGCCCATCCCTTAGGGAGGAGTACATGTTTGGTATGGCTGGGCTGTAAGATAGTGTTGTTACATATCATCATATTGTCAACTGATTTACAGTATGATTTATTCCTATTTTTAAATAGGAGGGTGGTTTGGTAAGTGTACCTCTCATCCGTAGTAGAAATTAATGTGATTTGTCTGCATTTGGGGATATTAGTTGGGTCACATGTCATGTTCTAACAAACCTCAGCTGTAGTAATACTAAGGGTCATCACAGTAATAATGTTAATACCAATACCTTTTTGTCTGGGGCTGATTTGTAAAAAAGGCATATACTGGTATGGTCTGGATAACATGGCTAAAACATATTGTTTTCCATAATACTGAATATGTGTTTTAAAATACTTATAGGGGTAGGTACCGCAATTTAACAAGAAGATACAATATCAGCAGTACTAAGCATTGGGCTTGAGCAAAAGAAGGATATCTTGAACGCATTAGCCATATGAATCCAAATGTTAGATGGTTGTGATAATAGGCCACCCTGAGTCTGGGTGACCAATAGTATCAAAAAGGATATGTGTGGCAGCATCATGATATGGAGATGGTTTTGCAGTGGCTTGCATGGATCCACGTGGGTTTTCCCTCTTGCTTCATAGAGGTAGATGTAGTCAACAAAATCTGGAAAGGACCATCAAATCTGGGTTTCAGGCTTTTCCTGACGTGCCTCTTGATCACCACCCAGTCTCCAGGCTGCAGATTGTGGGTAGAGGTACTTTTTTCCAGAACTAGAATAGAGTCAAACCATTGTTTATGTATCCTACCTAACCTATGGTGAAGGGCTTGTTTTTATGTTGCAGCTGAAGTGTTTGAGGGAAGTATAAACCTGTCTTGGGTGCACATCCAAACAGAACCTCAAAAGGTAATAACACCATTCTTCGGTAAGGTGTGAAGGTGAGGTGTGAAGCAGACACTCAGTCCAGGGTTCCCATGACTCTTGCAAAGCTTTAGCTATTTTATTTTTCAAAGTCCTATTAGCCCTTTCTACCTTACCACTACCCTGGGGATGATCAGGCATGTGAAATGCCTGGCTTACTCTCAAAGCTTGCATTATTTCTTAATTTCATAATTTCCCCAGTGAAGTGGCTACCTCTGTCACTTTCAATTACTTCAGGTACCCCGTATCTACATACCAATTCCTTTAGAAACTTACTTGCTGCTGCCTTTGCTGTGGCCTTCGACACTGGGTAGGCTTCTGGCCAACCTAAAAAGAGATTAATGAACGCCAGCTAGGGCCGACCCAAGACATTGTGCTGTGCTGTGTGGGGGGCAGGGTATGAGAGTGACAGTGGTGGGAGGCAGGATGTGAGTGTGCCAGTAGTGGGAGGCAGTATGTAAGGGTGACAATGACAGTGGTGAGGGGCAGGATGTGAGGATGGCAGTAAGGGGGCAGGATAAGAGGGTGACAGTGGTGTGAGGCAGTATGTAAGAGTGACAATGACAGTGGTGGGGGGCAGGATGTGAGGATGGCAGTAAGGGGGCAGGATATGAGGGTGACAGTGTGGGGGTCAGTATGTGAGGGTGACACTGCTGGGTAGCAGGATGTGAGTATGACAGTATGGGGACAGAATGTGAGGGTGACATTGACAGTGTTGGGGTTATAGTGGTGGGTGGCAGTGCGTGAGGTGACAGTGGGGGGTCAGTTTGTGAGGGTGACAGTGGGTGGGCAGGGTGTGAAGGTGATAGTATCAGGGTGACAGTGTGGGGGCAGGGTGTGATGGTGACAGTGGGGGCAGGATGTGAGTGTGACAGGCCAGGCTGACAGTGGGGGGTAGGGTGTGAGGGTGACAGGGGGGGCAAGGTATGAGGGTGACAGTGGGGGCAGCGAGGGTGACAGGGGTGCACGGTGTGAGGGGGACAGTGGGGGGCAGGGTATAAGGGTGACAGTGGGGAGCAGAGTATGAGGCTGACAGTGACAGGGTGACAGTGGGTGACAGGGCGTGAGGGTTACAGGGTGTGAGGGTGACAGTGGGGGGCAGGGTATAAGAATGACAATGGGGCAGGGTATAAAGGTGACAGTGACAGGGTGACAATGGGGGGCAGGGTGTGAGGGGGACAAGGTGATGGGGCAGGGTGTGCGGGTGACAGTGGGGGGCAGGGTATGTGGCTGACAGGGGGCAGAGTTTGAGGTGACAGTATGGGGGGAGTGGCTGAGTATGACAGTGGGGGCGACAGTTGGGGGCGGGTATGAGGGTGCCAGTGGGGGGGCAGAAGAAAGGTAACCATGGGGGGTGAGTATGAGGGTGAAAGTTGTGAGGGGCAGGGTGTGATGGTGACATTGTGGGGGGCATGGTGAGGGGGCTGACAGGCTGTGGGGAGGCTGGTTACATACCTTGTTTTTCAGTGCTCCCCATTCCCTGGTGGTCCAGTGGCTGGCTCTACAGGTCTGTAGCTCCACCATGTTAGATTGGCAGAGATTGGCGTAGATTAGAGCGTTGCTCTAATGGTATCCCGCAGCAACGCTCTGTGAGCCTGCAAGCCTTCCATCACTTGGACTGCAGCTCTGCACTTGGCGGAGCTGCAGACATCAGGCTCTACCCGGGAAGACTGATGGAGGGGCCCAGCGGCTTTGTGTCGGGCCCTCGGTTACTGATCGAGGACCCAACAAATCGGTGTGCCTCAAAGTTTAGAGAGCTGCCTCTGCTACATATATATGCAGCAGAGGGGGCCTGGGGCAGCCTGTTAAAGTGCCAACACATAATCATACAGGGAGTGCAGAATTATTAGGCAAATGAGTATTTTGACCACATCATCCTCTTTATGCATGTTGTCTTACTCCAAGCTGTATAGGCTCGAAAGCCTACTACCAATTAAGCATATTAGGTGATGTGCATCTCTGTAATGAGAAGGGTGTGGTCTAATGACATCAACACCCTATATCAGGTGTGCATAATTATTAGGCAACTTCCTTTCCTTTGGCAAAATGGGTCAAAAGAAGGACTTGACAGGCTCAGAAAAGTCAAAAATAGTGAGATATCTTGCAGAGGGATGCAGCACTCTTAAAATTGCAAAGCTTCTGAAGCGTGATCATCGAACAATCAAGCGTTTCATTCAAAATAGTCAACAGGGTCGCAAGAAGCGTGTGGAAAAACCAAGGCGCAAAATAACTGCCCATGAACTGAGAAAAGTCAAGCGTGCAGCTGCCACGATGCCACTTGCCACCAGTTTGGCCATATTTCAGAGCTGCAACATCACTGGAGTGCCCAAAAGCACAAGGTGTGCAATACTCAGAGACATGGCCAAGGTAAGAAAGGCTGAAAGACGACCACCACTGAACAAGACACACAAGCTGAAACGTCAAGACTGGGCCAAGAAATATCTCAAGACTGATTTTTCTAAGGTTTTATGGACTGATGAAATGAGAGTGAGTCTTGATGGGCCAGATGGATGGGCCCGTGGCTGGATTGGTAAAGGGCAGAGAGCTCCAGTCCGACTCAGACGCCAGCAAGGTGGAGGTGGAGTACTGGTTTGGGCTGGTATCATCAAAGATGAGCTTGTGGGGCCTTTTTGGGTTGAGGATGGAGTCAAGCTCAACTCCCAGTCCTACTGCCAGTTCCTGGAAGACACCTTCTTCAAGCAGTGGTACAGGAAGAAGTCTGCATCCTTCAAGAAAACATGATTTTCATGCAGGACAATGCTCCATCACACGCGTCCAAGTACTCCACAGCGTGGCTGGCAAGAAAGGGTATAAAAGAAGAAAATCTAATGACATGGCCTCCTTGTTCACCTGATCTGAACCCCATTGAGAACCTGTGGTCCATCATCAAATGTGAGATTTACAAGGAGGGAAAACAGTACACCTCTCTGAACAGTGTCTGGGAGGCTGTGGTTGCTGCTGCACGCAATGTTGATGGTGAACAGATCAAAACACTGACAGAATCCATGGATGGCAGGCTTTTGAGTGTCCTTGCAAAGAAAGGTGGCTATATTGGTCACTGATTTGTTTTTGTTTTGTTTTTGAATGTCAGAAATGTATATTTGTGAATGTTGAGATGTTATATTGGTTTCACTGGTAATAATAAATAATTGAAATGGGTATATATTTGTTTTTTGTTAAGTTGCCTAATAATTATGCACAGTAATAGTCACCTGCACACACAGATATCCCCCTAACATAGCTAAAACTAAAAACAAACTAAAAACTACTTCCAAAAATATTCAGCTTTGATATTAATGAGTTTTTTGGGTTCATTGAGAACATGGTTGTTGTTCAATAATAAAATTAATCCTCAAAAATACAACTTGCCTAATAATTCTGCACTCCCTGTACACTCCTATCTTAGACAGTTGAATATAGTCTATCTGCAATCTCTGAAATGGGTAAAGTGGCCTTGGGATACGCTTGTGAGAAGTCTAGGGTACCTGACCTACATTGTTATTTGCACAAATGAAGCTTTGGGTATGCTTGGTAGCAGCTACAGTGAAACCTGGCACAATCCAATGGGCATTTACCAAGCTTATCATATTCATCTTTGATTTTTATGTAGGTCCATGGGCCACCTGGGCCATCATTGGGTATAACGTCTTAGGCAAACACAGTTTCTCACCTTTTCCCCACATTTTGTTAGTATCCTTGTACATGGCTCCTAACTTTTTCCATTGTTCCTGCTCTTCCTTGCTGGTCTGCATCTGGAGGCTTTGCAGTATGTCATATGATACAGGCTGTGTCATAGTCAGAGTTTGTAAATAAATGTTACATGCAAGGTATGGTTGTTTTGCGGCATATTTAGCTGCTTCATCAGCTCTGTGGTTATCACGTGAAACATCGTCAGTTATCTTCACGTGAGCTGCCACTTTGATAATTCCCAATACCTTCAGTAACAGGATAGCGTCCATTAGGGCATTCACAGCTTCTGAATTCTTGAAAGGTGTACCTGCAGAAGTGAGAAAATCTCCGGCCCTCCAAAGGGACCAGAAGTTGTGGGCAATACCAAAGGCATAGCGGGAATGGGTATAAATATTAGCGGTCTTACCTGAGGCCAGTTTACACGTTTCAGTGAGAGCCTTCAACTAAGCTTGCTGTGCAGAGCAGTGAGGAGCAAGTGGTTCTGCTTTAATTACCTTGTGTGCAGAGACTACAGCATATCTAGTGTGGAAGTTACCTTTCTCATCAGTAAACCGAGACCCACCTAAAAAATCCAATTAATTTACTTCTTATCTCCCCCATCCCAGTTTACACTTAAATTTTCCTTGAAAGGCAAAAAATGCTACATTTTCCTCTGCACAAATCCTGAAATGTTTGGATACCAAAGTCTGTTTTGCTGATTCAGTTCTAATACTATATAATGGTCTACTATCCTTGTCTTTAATTGATATTTTGTTTGACCTACATATTTTGTTGCAATTCTTACATGTCAGCATGTAAACCACCCCTTTAGTGGAGCAGTTATTGAAATCCCTAATTTCGAATTGTGCACCTGTAACTGAAGATGAAAATCATGTACCTTTCTTTACAAAAGTGCAATAGTTGCATCTGTTTAATCCACATTTATACATGCCTCAACAGTTGAGCCAGGTTTCGGAATGTTGGAATTTATTCGTTATAAACATACTGGGAAACAGGTATCTTTTTAAGGATTTAACTTTTCTCTCAGTGCTTTTAAATGTCAAGTGGGCACAAAGCTCTATAAAAGGGGTCTGATCTTAGAACTAGAAGGTAGTTACGCTTTATGTTCACTATTAAGTTAAACTGCATACTAAAATCTGTGCAAAAGATAGGTCATTCATTTTTAATATTTTTATTGTTTTCATGATTCCTTTTAGATTCATCCATTTCACATCTGTTAGATTCCACCTCTTTAGACTTCAAAAGGGAATCTCTATCTCTTCTTCTAGCTGCTTCAAAGTCTTTATTGATTTATTAGAGTAACCAGACTTTTATTATTTGTGTCTGCTATTCTAGTATTTTCATGGTCCAACAGTTTCTATGTCAACTAATACATTCCCCCAATGAGATTGCATTAAAAGCATGAGAGTGATGACAATTATCCACTCTTAGGATGGTGTTTCCCACTGTATAATGAAGTTATAATCACTTGTTTTGTGGGTCACCTTTAAATGCAGATCTACATTTTTTTCCAGAAAATTCCATTCTACTTTTTTGAGATTATTTGCAAAAGAGGAGCATAGTTCCTCATCATTATCCCAGATGAGAAGGTAGTCATCTATGTACCCACCAAATCAAATAATATTAGGGCGATAGAGAAAGACATGGCACAGATCCCACATAATCATATAGATTTTGACATATGATCGTGCAATCGTTGTTCCCATAGCCATGCCACATCTTTGGATAATAATAATCACCATCAAAAATGAAATAATTGCGTGTTAATGCAAAGGAAAGGCCTTCAATAATAAACCCACTTTTATCTGGTGTGTAATCTGAAAACCTAAATAAAAATTGGAAAATCATCTAGATTCCTTTTTTGGAGAGGTATTGAGGAATAGAAAGCACTGACATCTAAACTCAACCATTTGTTGTTTTCTCTCCATTTTATACCTGCCAAAATTTTTCATACCTCTCAAGAAAAAAAAAAAATAACATTTTTGTACCAGTGGAATTGGTAATCAAGCCTTTCTGATCACCCCTCTCCCTAAGATCCAATCCCTGATATGTTAGGACGACCTGACGGAACGTGCAGATCTTTGCAAGATGGTAAAAGACTGACCTGATAGGAATAGGTCTAATAATGTACTCTCTCATATTTGAAAAGAATTCAAATGGATTCTCCAAATGAGACGAGCTAGAATAGATTTTCCTGAAATTGTATTGTTGGATCACCATGCAGTGTGACAAATGTGAGGGGATCCAATAGCTATATTAGATCCTCCAATTTGTAGTTGTATCCATCCCTACAATTTTGACCCCCTTTTCAGTCTGCAATTCTTACATTTTGACCACCATTTTGTCCCTGTGCTTCCCCACTGGTTCTTGGAGGGGCCTGTTTGCCAGCCTCCTTCCCTGTGACTATGCTCCCTGTACTAGACTTGGTTTAAAAACACTATTTGTGCCTGTTGGGACTTGTAACAGGAACAATTCAAACTTTTGAAGTGGCACTTCGAACTCCCGAACTCCTGAAGCTATTTGAAGTGACATTCAACCATCTTGTTTGCATGGATCAAAACCGTGAATAGACTTCAGGGGGACTTAGCCGCGAATGCCCTGGAACTATTTTCGGCATGCAAACCTTGTGGTTCCCGGTCGGTCCTCCAGCGGCACTTAGCCGCGATTCTATGGAACTATTTTCGGCTATGGGAACATGCCTGCGGTCGGTAAAAAATATGACTTCCATAAAATTTCTGAACCCCTGAACTGACCTGGGTGATTTTTGGATATGGTGGTAACCCAGATCAGGGCTATCAGGGGATGTAAGATTTGTGGGGATATTGTGTGTTTGAGATGATTGAGTTGATACAGTAATTATCTCAATTATCTCTGATCAGGGTGGAGGGATTGTATGCCATGTGTGGGAGTGCCTTAGGTTGTAACTCTATTGTTATTGGTTTATAAGTTTGTGTCACTGTCTCCAACAGGGTCTATGTGGGCGTACCCCTTGCATGGGGATTGTCATAAAAGGCCAGTGTGGAACCATTAAGATTGAGTTCCTGCTTACCCTCAACATAGAGTCTCATCTCATGTGTGGGGGAAACTGCTGTATCTACCCTGGGGATTGCTATATCACTGTACTCCCCTCGGGTTATAATCACTAGCTCTTATAAGAGCTGTCCCTGCCACACTCTCTGGAGGAGTAGGAGAGGTTCACACACTGGAAGCTGGATCCTGATCTTGGGTCCAGGGTGGGTGGAGGACAGCAACTTCCCAGCCAAACTGTAATGCTGAACGTGGGGACTACAGTGCTTATGGTGTCTGGTGGAGTGGTGTCTGGTGGAGTGGTTGGAATCTGGGATACATTCTCCCCATAAATAAAATCAAGGATATTATCCTTATCCACCTCCAGATTGTCTACATATGTTGCTGTTGGGAGGCAGGGGCCTTTTGTGAGTAACAAAACACTTCTTGACTAAGTCCCTAGCGAACCTATTTGCATTTACCAGTGTTTTAAACAAATTAAAGTCTGTGCTAGGTACAAATGATAAACCCTGTGATACCATTGCTATTTCCAATACAGTTAATTTTCTGTAAGAGAGGTTGATTACATTATTCAGATTATCTTCTGAAATGTTGCTCTTCTGGGTTTTGCCCCTTTGAGATTGTATTCTCTTACATCCTCTCCCCCTCCTTGTTCTCTTCTTGAATTTTTTAAATTGTCTTCACTATATTCATATCTAGGTTGGTGAAATGTAGCCTATCTTCATTTGCTTTTTACTTGAGCGGTTAGATGTTCCTGAAGTAGTTAAAGTGTCCAATATAGTTATAGAATCATTGAGTTTATAATTACTGGAGAAATAGATTTTTTTGATTGAGAAATTGTTTAGATTTCTTTAAAATGGAATAATTCACTTTCTAAATGTTCCTTGGTACTGATGGAACATCTGGTGGAATTTAATGTGGAGAAAACTCTGGATATTAATAAACAAATCTCTTAGTAGATGTGCTGAATGGAAGGTGGGGCATAGGAAGGTTTTAACCTCACTTACAGTAATATGGAAGTCTTATTGATCCCATAGGGTTTTTATTTATTTTATATATTGTTTGAACTATTTAATGTGGCAGCTGGCTAAAAAGGGTTGACCAGCTGCCACATAGTTAACCCTCATGCCACTGAGGGTTCTTAATTAGTGCTAGTAACCAGCGGGCTGCTAGTTCTGATTTTTTAAAAATCTGGGCAAGGATTTCAATCCATCTGGTCTGAACTTGAAACATTTCAACCAAATTCAGGCCCATTCAGAGCAAAAATATTGCAGTCCAAATGGCCTTGTTTGCAGCAGTTTTGCCCGATTCAGTATAGTACCATTCTGACTTTAGTGAATAAACCTGTCAGTAAATAATCCTGCCAGAAAATGGCAGCACTTATAACCATGAATGATGAGGAGCAAAATGGACAGTGTTCCATGACAGAGCTAAATAATGCTATTTGGGATTCTACATTTAATATATTCCTCCAAACCTTTACAAACACACATTTGTTTATATAGGGGATACAATCCCATCATTTTGTCCATGCTTCCAAATGAACTGCCGCGTTTAGTTAATTTACTTCATGTTGGTGTCATATGAATTCCATGTATTGATGGACAGCACTTCAAAGCACTGCCCAATGCAATTAGAATGTGTAAGTGTTCCAAAAATGAAAAAATGTCACATTCCTTCATCAATGAATAAAAAATCTGGAACTGTGTCTGTTGGATAGTGTACTTTTTAGAATTTTCAGAACAATTTGGCTGTAAAGAGTTTCTAAGCATGCAAGGCGTTTCACACACTCCACCAATTTCATGTATTTTTATATAACCTGATTTTTACTTTATTTATTTAGTGATCTGGGATTTATGCAGTCAGTGTAGACAGGCTAATGCTTTTGAATAGAACGTTGATAAGTAACATTAAATGGGAAACTAATTAAATTGTATTAAGCAATGAACTGCACCAGATGTATTGTGCAAAGGATTGACCATAAATAAAATGACATGTTATTTTAACCTGGAATGGCATGTGATACAAAATCTAAATGCTATATTCCTTGATGTATGGGATATTCATTGACCAATAGACTAAATGTAAACCATATTTTTGGGTGTTTAACTTAAGCATTAATTTTAACAAATTCATAATAGAAAACTTAGAGTGTGTTCATCAAACAGTGATGTAGTGACACTTTATGTTAAAGTGGTCAAAAAATAAAAAAAACTTCCAGTTCAGTAGAGTTTCAGGTTTTATTCACTAAATATTAATGCAATTTCCTAAATTTGGAAGTCATTTTATTTTATATCAAATTATATATTTTTAATTTCATGTTTCTGCTCTTTCTTCTTGCAAATCACAGAGCTCTCATTATTAAACACACATGTCAAATTGACTTATAATGGTTGTGTCTAGAAAACAGTATTTTGCAAGATCTTTAATTCCCCCTCACGTGGAAAGAGGTTTTGAGTAATTTAGCTAACAGGGAAAAAGAGAGGACAGAACACAGACATCTCACATTCATTTTTTAAATTAAATTTGTATATTATACAGTTTTATGAGAAGACATATAAAACATATACAACAATTGATACAGAACGAAAAAGGTTCTGATTGCAATATAAACGGTTATACGGTATAAATGTGCAGGGCCACATCATAATGTACATAAACAGAAAAACCACACAAGTACATGTATTAGTTAACCAGTATCCCATTGTTTGGACCCAGGGATGTAACGATCTGTATTCAATTTTAAACCCTCAGAAATAAATTCAGGAGGCACACCCATGTAATCATATTTGTATTGTGTGACTATTGCGAACACATTAAATTTAGAGATTAATCAACCTGCCATTTCCATTCTTTGAGTTTACCCGTACTACTCCCAACCCTACTGTAACGGAGCTCCCTGTACTCCGACTGAGTACCCTCCGTTGACGGATGCTCCTAGTGCTTCCTGATTAATCCAAGCACTGCAGCAGACACCACAACCACTGCAGACTCCGCAACCGCCGTATCTTGACTGGAGTCTCACCGTCTTCCTTCCACCCTGGATCAGCTTCTGTCCTCCAGGACTGTGTGGTGAAGACCCCTCCTCCAAGGAGAGCGTGTCAGGAACAAGCTCTTAAAAGAGCTAAGTGATTCAAGCTCAGAGGAGCATGCAGAGCATAGCAATCCCCAATGTGATTATAACAGCTCCCTCCAATAACGAGACAAGGCTACGTTTAGAGGGATCAAGAAGAACTGTCAAAACCTTTATTTCCCTTGGGACCAGCCAATAGGGTCACCACAATAACATTGTTGTGAAACCTCAATAAAATCACAAACAGTCAAACCATATCAAGCAACACACAGTGACTTATCACAACACAATGGCACATGTTTAAAGGGGTGGGGGGAGACAATATTTAACAGTAAATATCTCACCTGCCTGCAGAATTAGCAATATGCAAATCTACCCGAATATGCAAATGAACCAGTCTTGCAATTCAGGTAGTGCATATTGCTGTTGCTACCAACAGAGGGCACTAGACAAGCTCCATAGCCAAACCCACCTAGTTGGTAGCAAACCTCAGCAATACAAGAGAGCAGGCAATACATTACACAGTACACACACACACACTATAAACAATTACATAACACACACCCTGCACCTATAATGGGTACAGGGTGACTAAAACATAAGATAAATAAAGCAGCCTACATAAATAGTCTGTCTGAAGGTAGACTAGGGGCTTTAAAGCCAGATACATGAAAGAGTCATAGTCACAGGGGAGGAGGCTGGCAAGTAGGCCTCTCCAGGACCAAGTGGCGAAGGGCACTTCGTCACATATCTCCCCTTCGGGGGGAAGACTAACCAGGCACCTGACTTTCTGTCGGTCAGTGCCTAAGTTAGTCGAGTCACCCACCGACCATAAGCAAGTGCCAGAGTAGCCCACCCACAACAAACAGTTATTAGAGCAGCCCACCCACAGCAAACAGTGACTGCACCTGGGTATTCCTCTGGGGTGATGGGGCAACACGCTGTGGGGACTTGAGGGGCAGAGGCCAGCGGCGCTCTGCCCTGATGCCAGCGCTTCTGCTGGGAGGAGGGGGGTGCAGGCCAGTCCTGTGACAAGGGGATCAGTAGGGCAGAGGCCAGCGGCGGTCTGCCCTGATGCCAGCTCTTCTGCTGGTATAGCCTGCAGGACATCAGGCTCTGGACAAGGGACAAAGGGAGGGCAGAGGCCGACTGCACTCTGCCCAGCTGCCAGCTCTTCCGCTGGGGGGCTTGGGACATAGTCCGGCTCAGTAGCCAGGGGAACGTGGGGGTCAGTGGGGGTTAACATCTCCCCTGTTAACCCTGGGGCCAAGTTAGGAGTTAGCTGGGGAGGGGAATTCGTACTTACCCCCTCCTCCTGTTGTCCCTGTGAGGGTAGTTGGGGATCTGGACAGGCTGTCCAGCATCCCTGTAGGTCGGGCACAGAGACCACGGTCCCCTCTGCGCCATCTGGGAGATTGGTGTCTCCCCTTGGTAGGGTAAGCTGCCGCTGGGGAGATAGGGTGCTGTGCTCCTCTCCCTGAAACACAGGCTGCCGCTGGAGAGGGAGACCGCCTGTCTCCACTCCCATAACATTGTCCTGCTGCTGGAGAGAGAGACCAACTGTCTCTGCTCCCTGTAGGACACACTGCTGCTGGGGAGGAAGGACGACACCTTCGGCTCCCTGTAACTTGCACTGCCGCTGGGGAGGAAGGATGACACCTTCGGCTCCCTGTAACTTGCACTGCCGCTGGGGAGAGAGACCAACTGTCTCTGCTCCCTGTAGGACACACTGCCGCTGGGGGGGAAGGACGACACCTTCGGCCCCCTGGAATTCGCACTGCCGCTGGGGAGTTAGGACGACACCTTCGGCTCCCTGTAACTTGCACTGCCGCTGGAGACTAGGTGTCCATATCCTCAACCTCCACAGTTGTCGCTCAAAGGCCATTGCCGCACTGTTCTCAGCACTCAACTGGCGCATTACTTGGTGGACCACCTCGTTCGAAAGGTTTGGGCCATAGCAGACCAACCGCCTCTTTACCTCCTCAATGTAAGCGTCGTCCTCGTAGCGACGTATCATGTTGAGGTGCTCTTCTCAGGGCTCTATCCATCCCTGCTCCATGCTGCTGTAGTTAGGGACGCTGCACAGTGGCTAGCGTTGCCCTCAATAACCTCTCATACGATACCAATGTCTCCGAGCTGCTTCTCCTCGCACTAGGACACCATCCCACCTCTGCCACCAATGTAACGGAGCTCCCTGTACTCCGACTGAGTACCCTCCGTTGACGGATGCTCCTAGTGCTTCCTGAGGAATCCAAGCACTGCAGCAGACACCACAACCACCGCAGACTCCGCAACCGCCGTATCTTGACTGGAGTCTCACCGTCTTCCTTCCACCCTGGATCAACTTCTGTCCTCCAGGACTGTGTGGTGAAGACCCCTCCTCCAAGGAGAGCGTGTCAGGAACAAGCTCTTAAAAGAGCTAAGTGATTCAAGCTCCGAGGAGCATGCAGAGCATAGCAATCCCCAATGTGATTATAACAGCTCCCTCCAATAACGAGACAAGGCTACGTTTAGAGGGATCAAGAAGAACTGTCAAAACCTTTATTTCCCTTGGGACCAGCCAATAGGGTCACCACAATAACATTGTTGTGAAACCTCAATAAAATCACAAACAGTCAAACCATATCAAGCAACACACAGTGACTTATCACAACACAATGGCACATTTTTAAAGGGGTGGGGGGAGACAATATTTAACATTAAATATCTCACCTGCCTGCAGAATTAGCAATATGCAAATCTACCCGAATATGCAAATGAACCAGTCTTGCAATTCAGGTAGTGCATATTGCTGTTGCTACCAACAGAGGGCACTAGACAAGCTCCATAGCCAAACCCACCTAGTTGGTAGCAAACCTCAGCAATAAAGAGAGCAGGCAATATATTACACAGTACACACACACACACTATAAACAATTACATAACACACACTGCACCTATAATGGGTACAGGGTGACTAAAACATAAGATAAATAAAGCAGCCTACATAAATAGTCTGTCTGAAGGTAGACTAGGGGCTTTAAAGCCAGATACATGAAAGAGTCATAGTCACAGGGGAGGAGGCTGGCAAGTAGGCCTCTCCAGGACCAAGTGGCGAAGGCACTTCGTCACACCTACATATACATATATATATATATATATATATATATATATATATATATACACACACACACACACATACATATACATACATATATATATATATATATATACACACACACACACACACATACATATATATATATATATATATATATATATACACACACACACACACACATATATATATACACATACACACATATATATATATATATATATATATATATACACATATATATACATATACATATATACATAAATATATTTGTATGTATTTGCTTATTGTTTTTCAGTTAATCTAACAAAATACAAAACAACGGTTACCTTACACGCTTTCAGGACTGTTCCTCAAGGAAACTTAAGGACTAGGTTGAGAAACCACTGCTCTCGAGCACACAATGCTCAATAAGAACAGTGCTGCATAACAGCTGAGGAGAAGAAGAGCTCTGGTCATATTTCAGGCTATACGTGCAGGCTGCAACAGCAATCTATAATATTCTATATAATGCAGATCCAATAAGCATGGTATTTAACCACCTTTATATACATTATAGTCCATCATGTGTTGTACACCAATTGTATATGATAGCTAAGCAAACTTGGTAGTTAATGTATAAATGGGCTACAGATCAAACACTCCAGATTGAGTCAGTTCCTTACATATTTTCTAACTAACCAACTACAGCTCTTACATGCAATGAAGCCAAGATGAACTAATGTTTGCCCACTATGATGCAAGAGTACGCTACAGCAGACCAGATAAATGAAAGTTATTACCACTCTACATCTGTGTCTGGTGTGTAAATCCCAAATGCTTAAATTCATATTAATATTGCCTTGTAAAGAGGTTTGTTGATAGGAAGAAGAATTTCCACCTCTATTGAAGTACACTCTGGTGTTTGTGAGCATATATTTAGATAACAATCTTTATTTGTTTCAAGAAAATCCTTTTATTAATTGAACGTCAATATGTTTGCCTGAGCAGAGTGCATCAACATTACGGAAAGATTGTATCTAACAGTATTTAGAGACGTGTAATGACAAAAACTATTTTTGCAATACCCCAGACGTGACCGAATTAAGGGGGGGAAGAGATGGACATGGGATTTTGAAAAGAGGAATTGCTGCAATTCTTTGCTTGAAAGATAAGTGAATTTCTTTAGCAAAGAAAAACAGAGATCCTGTAACAGAACAATACAGTTCAAGATCCAGCGCATGAGATATGAGCAAAAGTGCTTGCTGGGACGTACAGCAAAATTCTTTATATTATATAAATATAAAAAATATCATAGCTCTAAAAACCACAAAACTAAAAGAGAATTTAATTGTTGTACTGGCTTTCCTGGACCACTTGGCAAAACATTCAAATGCCTCAGGCTATGCTCAGCAAGTTAGTTTAACTAAAGCAATAAGCCTTCGCTAATTCCTTCCATTCTCCACGTTTCCTGTTTTAGAAGTCCACTCTGTACAGTGAGTGTTGTAATACTGCTGTTTTGATTTTTCCACTTGATATCTCTATGGTGGTTAATATACTGTACATATGTTGTTCTAATCTGATGGGCTGATGGTCCTTATGACATTACAAAAAGCCAAACAAAAATCTGGAAACAAAATTGCAGATCATTTTAGCACAGAGATATTTTTATTAACTCTTTGTTGTTGTAAGCAGATGTGCTGCTTTGGTATAAGGCAAATGTGAGATCTGTATTTTGAGAACTTATGCTCCAATTCTTTTTAACTTAGAGAAAACAGCTTAGTTACACAGTTACATATTAATCTAGGTTGAAAAAAGACTCATCCATCAAGTTGGTTGTTGCCTATGATATTAAAGTGCTATGGAGGTAAGTGTGTTTTTACTTACCCTTAATGCACTCAGGGCTGCCATCAGAAATTTTGGGGCCCCTGACACAGCTCAAGGTCTGGGCCCCCCGGTGCCCGCATCCGAGTCCGCCCAAAGTGCTGCCCCCTCTCCCCCCCCCACCCTCCGAGTCCGCCCACAGGAATGCAGTGTCTGCAGGGCCGGTGCAAGGATTTTTGCCGCCCTAGGCAAAAGTAAAGTTTGTCGCCCCCCCCATGTGACATCACAATGCCCCACCCATATGATCATCCATGTTAACTAACACCAGTGCTGCAGTGCCGCCGTGTTTACATTAAACGGCCTGCAGGGACAGGCTAGACACCAGAACCACTACATTAAGCTGTAGTGGTTCTGGGGACTACAGTGTCCCTTTAATGTGAGGTAAATTAGAGATTAGTGCCACAAATAATATACTAAATTGCCTACTTACAACCAGATGAGGATGATGATGGGCTCTAGCTGCAGTCTGGCTCCACTGGTCTGGTGTAGAACAGGCTCTCTGGAGGCGTTTTGTAACTGTGGTCACAAAAATCAATGTTCTGGGATCAACGGGAATCAGCTCCATTTTTTTGAGGGCCCTTTACACAGCTCAAGGTCTAGGTCCCAGGGTCCACCAATGAGTTTGTTCACAGGGGGTGGAGTGTGTGTGGGGGGGATGTCCTGATGTGTGTAAGGAATGCATTGTGTGAATCTGTGTTTGTATGTGTAAGGGCTGCAAGGTGAATTTGTGTATGTATGGGATGCAGTGTGTGCGTCTGTAAGGGATGCATTGTGTGTGATGGATGTCAATCTCTCCCCCTCCCCCCCGTCAATTTCCTTCTCCTTCTCCCCCCTCCAATTTCCTTCTTCTCCCCCTCCCTCCCTCCAATTTCCTTATTCTCCCCCTTTCTCCAATTTCCTTCTTCTCCCCCCTCTCCAACTTCCTTCCCCCCAATCCCCCAAATTTCCTTTCCCCCTCCCTCAAATTTCCTTCCTCTCCACCCCTCCCTTAAATTTCTTTCCTCCCCCCTCCCTTAAATTTCCTTCCTCCCCCTCCCCAAATTTCCTTTCCGAATTTCCTTCCCTCCTCCCTCAAATTTCCTTCCTCCCCCTCAAATTTCCTTCCTCTCCCTCCCTCAATTTCCTTCCCCTCCCTCCTCAAATTTCCTTCCTCCCCCTCAAATTTCCTTCCTCCCCTCCCTCAATTTCTTTCCTCCCCCTCCCTTCCTTCCTCCCCCCTCCCTCAATTTCTTTCCCCCCTCCTTAAATTTCCTTCCTCCCCCCACTCCTCAATTTCTTTCCTCCCCCTCCTCCCTCCCTTAAATTTCCTTCATCCCCCCTCCTCAATTTCATTCCTCCTCCTCAATTTCTTTCCTCCCCCCTCCCATAAATTTCCTTCCTCCCCCTCCCTCCCGCCGTTCCTTCCTCCCCTCCCATAAATTTCCTTCCTCCTCCCTCCCATAAATTTCCTTCCTCCCCTCCTCCTCCCTCGTTCCTTCCTCCTCCACTCCTTAAATTTCCTTCCTCCCAATTTCTTTCTCCCCCCCCTCCTCCAATTTCCTTCCTCCCCCTCCCTCCCATTCCTTCCTCCCCTTCCTCCCCTTAAATTTCCTTCATCCCCCATCCTCAATTTCTTCCTCCCCTCCTCCTCAATTTCTTTCCTCCCCCCCTCCCTCCAATTTCCTTCCTCCCCCTCCCTCCCATTTCCTTCCTCCCTCCAATTTCTTTCCCCCCTTCCTCCCTTAAATTTCCTCCCCCCCCACCCCCCGGCGGGCAGGCGCGCGAGGGAGCACTCTCCTCTGCTGCTTCCTCTTCAGCCCCCTCGCGCGCCGCGTACTGATGCCGGAGCCGGAAGATGACGTCATCTTCCGGCTCCGGCTTCAGTACGGTGCGCGAGGGAGCCGAAGAGGAAGCAGCAGAGGAGAGTGCTCCCTCGCGCGCTGGCTTTCAGGGCCAGCCTCTGGGGGGCCCTGATGTGACCGGCTGCTGGGCCCCCCAGGAGAAGAGGCTGGCCCTGTGGGTACATACAGGGGTCGCAGGGCCCCCTGCGACCCGGTATGTACCCACTTAATGTGGGGCCCGGACGACCTGAGCAGTCCGGGCCCCCCAGGAACGCCGGGCCCATGACAACCGTTACGGTTGTCATGCCCTGATGGCGGCCCTGAATGCACTACTCACCCTACAATGCTTTGCTAACATTTACTGGTGTGAGTGGAATGAGGAAGGGCTCACTCCACTCACTTTGTAATTATGTAATACAAAACGTATCCTCACAAATAATTCTGTCCTGCTACGACATTAATGTGTACACATTTACATATATTTTCCATGAAAAAGCATACTTTGTATTTTAGAAGATGAACATACCTTAAGATAAAAAATAGCATTTTTCTGATCATCATTTCTGAGCTAGTGGGATTAACATTGTAGATTGTTATTTTTTTTATATTTATATGTTATTTATATTATTTGTGTTCTTTTCTTTAGCCTCTTAAATTTTATTTAGTTCATACTTTTAACGTGTATAGACTTTATCTGTCTTACAAAATATTGTAGCCTTAACTAGCATGAATCATCTATAAGGATTGTGTAATTACGTGCAATTATCCGTTTCTACATATAAAATTAAGTCTGTTGTTCACAGTATTTTGAACACGTGGGCCTTGATTTAATATTTTTGATACATTTTTTCAAATGATTTCACAATTTTTGACAACCTTTTAAGATGATTTACTATTTTGAAAAACATTAAAT
The DNA here is from genome assembly GCA_933207985.1 of Pelobates cultripes. Lineage (NCBI taxonomy): Eukaryota > Metazoa > Chordata > Amphibia > Anura > Pelobatidae > Pelobates > Pelobates cultripes. The sequence continues at coordinate 154,640,367 of OW240917.1, read as the reverse complement.
TTTTTATATATTAATGTATATTTATTTTATATATTATACATTTTTTAAATTTTAATATTTTGAAAATAAATAGTTTATAAAAAAATATAACATCATTTAAAAGACATCCAAAAAAATATGAAATTGAGTCCTAAATCAGGGCCTTTCAAAATACCTAGTCCATTGTATGAAATATTTGTGGTCATCAAACACTGAGGACCTTGCAACCCTAAAATTTCAGGCTTTAGATCTGCACACCTCATCTAAAGAATTATGCATGCGAACACGCAGACACATACACACCTAATTTTTCAGCCACCCTCCTCTTCCTTACCTTTAAGTTGCAGGAGGGTGGCTGGGGATGATGGGAGCGGATGCCTCTCCTCGGCTGTCTCTCTCCCCCCGCGAGGAGTAAGTTGGGAGGCAGTGACTGGCCGTCACTTCCTCCCAGCAGCCGAAATGTTTTTAAAGGGGCCCGGTCACGCTATTACACAGCCGCAGCGCTGACCGGGCCCCTGAAGATATAGGGCTCATCGGGTAGCCCTAAATGCTTGAGCCACCTGATGGGCCCCAGTGCAGATGCACCTGCGACAGTTTCGCCACTCCACGTGGGGCCGTGATAACCGTCATGGTTGTCACCCCCTGATGGCGGCCCTGGTTCTGGATATAAAACTAGTAAATTACTTATCACGCACATCTTGTGAAAAGCACTGCTGTCCTTTTTAACACTTCTGTCTGTCTGTTTATCTAATCAGCACGTTTTATATAGAAATGGAAAGATAATCTACATAAAACTATATTTTTGTGACTAGAAGTTTTTCTCTCTATAATTTTATCAATATATTATTGTATTTGCTTAGAGATATGTATTTTCCTCTATAATGCTATTACACAGCTGAATCACGTCTGTGGTCAATGTTCTAAAAAAAATAAAAATTAAAACGAGCCAAATTCATGTGATTTTTGGAACAATATATATTTGCATTTATTAGCAAAAAACACGTATAGATTAAAACACTGATGGACACATTTTACATGCAGTCACAACATTTGACTCTATTCAAGTCAGGCATTTAGTTTGAGTAAAAATTATGTCCTGACATTTTACATTACAAAAAGCCAACTGGCAGCATTGAGCTGGAAGAGGGAACATAGTTACAGTTGTAACGTGATGGATTATAGGTGAGTTTAGTTACTTTTAGCTACTTTTTCATTTTAGCAAATGGTGTTCATAATCTAAATGATAATCTAAATGAAAGAAGGAACACATATAATATAATTATATTCATTTTTTACAATAGCGTATAGGAAAAAATGGGAAAAGGATCTATCAGTAGATATACAACACAGAGAGTGGTGTCTCTTGATTAGGAAAGTTAAAAATATATTCATTGGTTAAATATCTTAGAGACACAAATAAAGATTGCTGAACCTTTGAGCAATTCGTTCTTCCAACAGGTTCGGCCCATACATCGCCAAACGTGCCCGAACAATCCGTAGTGGTTCATCTTCCTCTACGTTTGGGACATTTGGTTCAGCCATTTCTGTTGTATGATCTAGTTCGTCTAGTTCCAGCAGATCGACAATTAACTCTCTCCGTGGTCGGTTGCTACCAATGCGTCCACGGCTCTCCAGCAAGTTTTTCAAATTTGGTCTTTTCAGCTTCTCATACTGGCTCTCTATCCGGTCAGCACCTGCTCTGGGGATATCTCAAGTGAATCCTTTGATCTGTTGGAGATGCTTCCAACAAGACAGATCTATGCCACATATATGATGGAGTTGCCCAAGAATAATGCTGTTATGGAACCTAGTTTTTGAACTAATAAAAATAGTAGGAGAAGTGACGATCGATATAAAAACTGAAATATCCATCCTGCACTGAAACTGGGACACAGAAGCAAAAACAATCTGATAATTTGACTCTACACTGCTTTATGGCTGTTAAGGACTTAATAGAAAGACATTGGAAACAAATCCTCATCCCGACAAAAGAACATCTTAAAAATCACAATTCTCTCTAAAACATACTCCAAATGTAAATACCTAACTACGTATATTAGCCTCATCAAATCGACCAAAGGTTTTTGAGATTATACCTTGAGATAATCTTTTGGAATCTATATATTTTTTCTTTTTGCTAGCAAATGTGCTTTAATAATTATGAGTTGGGCTCCATGACAACCTGTCTTGGTCTTATGTATTTGTATGGCTATGTTAAGAAAATATATACTTAATGGGTCTATAATAGCTGAATGTTTAATGTTTGTGTTTATGCAAACTTTTTGTACTGAAATATAAAAAAAATATAAAAAATAAAAGAGTGAGGTCAGTTATATTATGCTTTGGGTTTGTGACACGAGAAATATCATAACAGTACATGGAAAATTAATTCTACTAAACATCAAGAAATTCTGGGACCTAAGTCTCACATTCAGTTTAGAAAATTAAGCTAGAAAGTGATTGAATATTACAAGATAAAACTTCCAATACACAGCTCAAATACATTCATGAGCTATGTAACGGATCACCTGGCACCCCGACTGGGTACCTCCGTTGAAGGAGGCTCCTAGCGCTTCCTGAGGACTCCAAGCACTGCAGCAGACACCACAACCACTGAACCGGAGAAGCATACGAATGCTCTCAAGCATATGAATGCTGTAAGCAACTGAACAGGAAAAGCATACAATCAGCGTACACTCCTGGCAATCAGCATACAATCCAATTCCCCCAATAACGAGACGCCACTTCGTTTTGAGGTCAAGCAGAACTGACTGTACTGGCACATACAGCCTCTTTTATTCACAATCCACAAACATAGTACTGCCCACAGGGTTTTGAAATACAACCAATCAATCCGTACAATACACACAGACACTCCCACACAAAATCCTCCCCTCTGCCTGTGATATGATTACTGAACACAATGGTTAATATAATCACAGGCAGAGAAATACAGTATTATAAAACATATCACAGGGACCCCAAAACATGCAATAACCCCATAAAACCCCATATGTCTTCGGAACCGGGGGATCTGGGTGAACCACATATCCAAAATTCACCCAGATCCGTTCAGTAGTTTGGAAGATACGGTTTAATGCAGATTCCGCATAACATATACAGGCTATATGAAAAATAATTACTGTATAATGTGTCCCCTGTTCTATAGTTTAAAACTACTGCACAATGTCTTTGTGCACCAAATACCGGCGAGATGGCACCGTGTAGAAAAGTCCAAACAGTGTCTGTGAGTTAAAATGGCCGTCATCCATTGTTCTCACCATGTGCTTCATCCATTGTTCTCACCATGTGCCTCTGATACAGGAAATGGTGGCCACCCAGTAACTCCACAGTATTTCCCCAGATGGTTCTTAAAGGGCCAGCAGCAGCATAATAAAATACAATATGCCCAAATCAGTTCCTAGAAGGGCAATACATCCCAGGGCCATAGTTGCAGGGCAGGAGGCTGGCAAACAGGCACCTCCAAAAACCAGTGGCGAGGTCACTTTCGCCACAAGCTACTTAAAAAAACAACTAAAGATTAACGTTTCTGAATGATCTATAATGTCTACAAACACACAGTGCATGAGAGACAAAATAAGAAAATTTCTGAACTATAAGAATTTTGTAAGAAAGGTGTGGAAAAACATCTAAAGCAAGAAAAGAAAGTCTGTTAGGTGTCTACAGGAAGTGTTTGGAAAATATGATTTTATTACATATTGACTGGCAATTTACGCATTTACTGTTTTATTTTTTCAATTAGTTAAATTTAACAAATATATATTAGCATTAAAAAGTGCAGAAATATGTAGCCTTAGACATTTTTTCACTGAAGGAATGTTAACTGCAAACAACTGTAAGTATACAATCAATACATACACATACACAGAAGAAGGTCCCTGTCCATCACATGGGGACTGATTGAAAATTTTGATGTGCATGATTCCACTGAAATCCATATGTTATAATGTGCGTGTTAGTATTATCTAGTGGTACAATAACTGAGACACCTCAACCGCCATTACATCCTCATGGGGTTCTTAAAGGAGCACTATAGTCACCATATAAAAGTTTAAACTTACCTCCGTTCCAGTGCTGAGCCCCTCAGCAGGCCTCACCCCGTTTTTTGGCAAAATGACGATGCAGCAGGGCTCAGACGCTTCTCTTAGAGAAGCGTCATAGCAATCTGGTGCGCATGTGCGGCTTCACGCTGCACCAATCGCATTCTTCATAGAGCGGCATTGAATGAACACTGAGCGCTCTACCACGCATGTGTGTGGTATGCGCGTTCTCGATCTGAGCTAACTGACAGCTCAGCTCACTGTTTATGCCCGCCCCCTCCTACCACAACCCTCCTCAGCCCAAACTTTGTGTGTTTGCATAGAAACACTATATATAGAGATATCTCTATATATAATGTTTGTATAAAAACACACACATTTTAAATAAATATTGTTAAACATACACAAACACACTCTATCTATCCATCTAGAGAGGAATATCCCAGGGTAGAGTTTAATAGAATACCACACTCAAATATGTAGCAACTAATAGGAGAACATAAGATAGGACATGGGGTGTACTCTTCCAAGGTATAAATAAATCAAAAGGACCGGGAAGAGGTGACAGAGGTGCGAACAGGGTCTGTCTGTGGCAGACGATTTTTGGATTTCTATATGTACACCCATTAGGACAGGCTACCTAGTACTGGTGATACATACAGGGGTAATCTTTAGGTGTCCACTCCATCTAATACTTACAAGGTCCTCTCATTTCCTTGAATTACAGGGGGACTATAAGTCTAGTGCTCACATCGCTAGACTCAGTTTAAAAGACAGGACGCTCTCTTCTGTCTTTACAGCGGCTTATGCACTACAACTAAGCCCATAGCTATAACTGCTACTTACTCTCTTGTACACTGTTGCAATTGGAAACATCCACAGCTACTAAGTTGCAACATTGTGCACTCTTTATACTCAGCCAAATTTAAAAGCTCTAAGGCAGGGGTAGGCAACCTTTTAGCAGCACTGTGCCAATATAGGATTGTGATGTCCCGTAGCATGCCGGTCCTATTTTTTTAAATTGAGGTGTGTATGCTGCTGTATTCTGCTTGTGTTATTTTTACTGTAATTGCTTTGTATCGTTGTATATGTGCGTATATGAGTTATTATATTGCATATGTTCATTAGTAGTTTGTGGTACCGTGTATGATACCTATGAATGTGTGCTGTGTATGAGGGCTGCCTGTGGAATTGTTTGTGGATGGATATGTCACATTGTGTGTTTGGTAGTGTGTGTGTGTGTGTGTGGGGCTGATTGGGGTATTGCATGTGAGAGGCTGCATGTTGGGTTGTGTGCATGTTTGTTTGTAGGCTGTTTGTTTTATTTGTGTGAGGAGAGGGTTATTCTGCATTTCTGTGTATATCTAGCAGTGCTGGGAGCTTCCCTGGGTTCCAGTGGGGACCAGGCATGCTAGGTACAGGTCAAGGACAGGAGCTGCAACAGCAGCTGTGGGCTGCTCTACTACAGCGTGGATTCCCATTCACAAGTGCTGGGAGGAAGGGATCTGAGATAACTTCCTCTATGCGCTACAATGCTTAAATTGAGGATTGTCCTTCACCACCTCTTCATATTAGCAGATATCTGAAGTTTTACTGGGACTCCTGATAGGCCAGAGCCTGTTTGGCCCTAGCAGCCTTGAGTGCCATGCAAAGACACCTTGAGTGCCGCGCATGGCACTAGTGCCGTAGGTTGCCTACCCCTGCTCTAAGGATTGATTCTCTCTATCCTGTTTAAGGGCTTTCTTGTATGTTACATATAGCCATTAAGAAAATAGTATTTTTAAAACGCTATTGGTTACTTGCTAATCACTGGGTGATTTTCTCTGTTTTGTAAGTATATAATTGTTATGTTTTTCAATAAAATGTAATTATTTTTGTGTGCAAGTCCCTATATTGATATCTATATTTGAGGTAGTGTTGGTGGGGAGTTGGACTTCTTCTTGCAAGAGGCCATTACTCCTCCCCATTCGTATATATTTTTTCTATCTATCTATCTCTTTATTTATATCTGTCTATTTCTATCTATAGAACTATTTTTTGCTATCTATCTATCTGTATCTATCTATCTATCTGTATCTATCTATCTATCTGTATCTATCTATCTATCTGTACCTATCTATCTATCTGTATCTATCTATCTGTATCTATCTATCTGTATCTATCTATCTATCTATCTCTAAGCAAAATCCAATCTAAGGTTATGGTGGGGAAAAAAATGGTGATTGAAAATCCCTTCCACCTGAAGTCTGTGGATAGTTAATACAATGTTAAACAAAAATCTGCACACCAGTCAAGCCATAAGACTTGCTTTCCCCACAGAAATCCCAAATCTGCAGTGATGTTGCAACCACAAAGGATTCTGGATGGGCATATGCAAATTAGTTTAACAAAGAATCATATTTTTGCCTCATTCAATTTTAAACATGGATTCCTTTTAATCAGTGTTTGCAGTATACAACTGCTTGGAACACATTTTAGGAAAAGATGCAAAACCAGTGAACCACTCATGGACAGGTGTTTCGTTGTTAATGCAACTCATCAGCATGAGGTTGGTTACTGGTTACTGGTTTGCTTATTGAGGCTTGGTAGTGCTTGGGAAGCAAAATCCAACTAGGTTATGGTGGGGACAAATTGTGATTTAAAACCCCTTCCACCTGAAGTCTGTGGATAGTTAATACAATGTTAAACAAAAATCCGCACACAAGTCAAGCCATAAGACTTGCTTTTCCCACAGAAATCCCAAATCTGCAGTGATGTTACAACCGCAAAGGATTCTGGGTGGGCATATGCAAATTAGGTAACAACTGGTTTTGTATCTTTTCCTAAAATGTGTTCCAAGCAGTTGTATACTGCAAACACAGATTAAAAGGAATCCATGTTCAACCCCTTAAGGACACATGACATGTGTGACATGTCATGATTCCCTTTTATTCCAGAAGTTTGGTCCTTGAGGGGTTAAAATGGAATGAGGCAAAAATGTGATTCTTTGTTAAACTAATTTGCATATGCCCACCCAGAATCCTTTGCGGTTGTAACATCACTGCAGATTTGGGATTTCTGTGGGAAAAACAAAAGTCTTATGGCTTGACTGGTGTGCAGATTTTTGTTTAACATTGTATTAACTATCTATTTATATATATATATATCTATTTCTTTCTATCAATATCTATATCTATCTATTTCTTTCTTTCTATCTATCTTTTCTTTCTATTTCTATCCATCTGTCTATTTTTTCTTTCTATTTCTATCTTTCTATTCCTCTCTATCTATTTCTATCACTGTCTCACACACTTCCACTGTCTTTCACATTCACACTTTCTCACACTGTCTCACACTAACTGTCTCACTCACACTCACTGTCTCACACTGTCACACACTCAATCTTTCACACTCACACTCACTGTCTCACTCACTCACACTCTCTCTCACACTGCTACTGTTATGATATTTGATGTATTCACCCAAGCGTGAAGACTTTAAAAGTGATGAATGTGAATTAGGCAGTCCTGAATTCGGAAGTCCCTCTGGTGGCAGTCTGGATGACTGCAACTGGAGGTGTTCCTAGGTTCTAATTTTTTCTCAGAAAATACAGTGTTTACATGAGAAATGCTGCAGATAGCTATAGTTCTCACCTGAACAACTTAATTAAGCTGAAGTTGTTCAGGTGACTATAATGTCTCTTTAATAAAATTGCAGTTTTGGGAATTTGTGAGTGCTGACTTGTTTTTGCTTTCTTAGCATCCCTGATGGTGTTGCAAGATTTTCGTCTACACTACTGATGCCAATGGCTGTTTTGTTTCTGACTGCTGCCTCTGATCCGCCCAGCTGCAGTCCTTTAAAATCGACCTTTGTGCATGGCAGAAATAACATTTCCCTACCTCCATGTCATAATGACATATACAAAATATACACATATACAAATTCTACTCAATTTCTAATATGCCTTTTTATAGTATACATCAATACAGTAATGTGTTTCTGCATGATCCTGGGACCTGCAAACTTTTTTTGCTGGGATTTGGTTTACAGCAGGACCTGCTAATAGGTTGTTCCAGATTCCTAATCTATCTGGTGCTAAAATATAAATATTATCATCTATAAAGTAAGACCACTGGGTCCTTCTATGTTTTCTGCATATTTTAATACACATGTCCATAAAATATTGTTTTACTTTATGTTGTACCCTGTGATCCTAGCTAAACTGAAACACAGGGTCATTTAGGTTTGACACAAATGTGGTATCCTAGTGTGTCATTCAATTCCCCTGCTCCTCCTGTTTAGATAATTAAATGTTTTGTACTCCATGGTTGACTTGCAAAATTGCAAAGCTACTAAATTGTTATTCTAACAATACATGGAATTTTAAAAAGTACTGAAAAACACCAATTATTTCGACTGGTACCAATAAACCCACATGCATTACAATTACTGGCAATGAAAGACAAAATAAATGTTTCATTTGTTTTGAGTTAGGCTGCAAAATTCTGTACACTATAAAGGGGGCTGTTTAATTAGATTGCTGCTATTATTTAAAAAATACATAAATAAAAAAAGAGAACAAAAAATGTGTTTATCTTCCCAGAAATAGCAAAATCAGATTATGGACTAGAACAGGGGTTGGCAATCTCCTGCACTTCAGAAGGTGTGTCCTACATCTCCCCTGATGCTTTGCTTATTCACCATGGATGGCTGTGAAGGCATTATGGGTGATGTAGTCTACATAGACTCTATAACTTCTGGAGTGCCAAAGGTTAAACCTATGAGGCACAGCTTGTAGTAAATGTAATAACATTACACAGTAAAGAAAAATGTGCTATCAGAGTAAAAATAAACAGTAAAGAAACTATATTGAATGATTATTTACATTTCTTCTCTTTTTCAAAGTAATGATTATAATGACACTGATTTAATGTGTGCCCCTCAAACAGACTTTCAGTCTCTATGTCCATGTTTAGAAAACATATAGTAATCACAAAATATTGTGTTGTATATCAGAAAAACACAGGGTATATATCACAATGCATTGTCTGACTTCTAGGCTTAAAGCATTCGCTAGCCCTATATTTTTGTTATAGTACTGGTCTAATTGGCAGTTGTCATACCGCACTACGGACTAATCCACCTTGATTGTAGAAAATAAATATGGACTGTGTAGGTTTAGGATGATAGATATACAAATATCACTTATATAAATAAGATGAGGGGGTTCCAGGAGCTATAATAAATCACACTACTAAGAAATATAGAATAAAACATAAGAGATCTAGCTCAAATCCATACACTTCTAGAAATGGTAATAAATGAAATCATACAAATGTCCAAAGAATGTTCACATAAATAATGATTAGTGAAAACGTCCAATAAGATAAAGATTAGTCCACAGAATGTAGCATATGGATAAACACACTAAGCTGTGTATATAGATAATGCCCAGCAGTGTGGTCCCTATGCCAGTGTGATATCATTTACAGAAAATCTGTAAATATAATATAACTGTAATACAATGGGAAAGAAAAAAATAAAATAAAAATAAGTAAAATAAAAAATAGTGATAAGAAGGCAACACAATACTGAGGGGGTGGAGCGAAGACGTAGCATGCATGCCACGCTTGCGAAAATAGGAGCCGGGGAAGAGATGATGGAGAATGCCGCGGTTTCTGATTATGCTGCTAGAGCGTTTTGTGTAGCATATTAAATGGTCCATCTACATCGATAAGGAATTGGGTGAGATTGTCTGTCTGTTACCTGCCCGTCGCAGCATAATATTGTGAGCGGGGGTCCAAGAGAGAAAATAGAGAAAACCTGCAGGGGAGTGTGTACGACGGTAGACCAACTTGATCGGAGAAACGTGTTTGCAGACACCGACAACCTACAGAGGAGATCCGCTTGTTTCCACTGCTCTTACTGGCATAAGTCCACAAATGTGTGGAGAAAGATTCCAATGAATGGAACTAAGAAAAAATTTTTAGCAACCAGAGCTGAGTTGGAGAAGGGGGACTCGCCTGCCTATTGCCTTTCCGAAGGATACGTGCGTGGGCAAATAACTCTCTAATGAAATCAATAAATAATAAAAAACAAATAAATGTCTATAGATATAGACACGTCTCCTCTATTGTATCATGAAAACAGCCTGATAATTATAGGGGTTTTTTTGTGTGTGGATTGTTTCGTAGAGTCTGTATATTGTACTAGAACTCCACATTGTTTCACGAACACCCGGTGTGGATAAGAGAGGAGCAAACTAGCACCAATATAAGACTATATATACACATGAGAAGAAAAAAAAAATATATATAAAAGCCTGAGATTAAAAATAGGAAATTGTTCCCAAAATATCAGTGCAAAAAAGGGGGAAAAAGAAGGAAGAAGAAAGAAAGATAAAAAAAAAGAGGGAAAAAAGGAAAGTGTCTACGTGAATTGCTTCATATATCTTTTATACTATATTGGAATCTGCATAGTGCTAAATGGAATTTTACCATGCGTGGGATAGCACCTAATTATCATTATTTTAACCCCTTAAGGACCAAACTTCTGGAATAAAAGGGAATCATGACATGTCACACATGTCATGTGTCCTTAAGGGGTTAATCTGAGCTAAAGAGGAGCAAAAGAGAAAGTAAGACAAGATAATGAACTGAAAGATTATAAGGGAAGGAAAGGAAGAAAAAAGAGATAAAAGAAAAAGAGAAAACATACATATAAAAGACTGAGAAAAGTCTAAAAAAATTATCTTAAAGTAATATTGCTCAATATAGAGATCTGTCCTATGTACCTTGTATATTGCATTAAAATCTGCATACTGCTTTGAGAGTGCATGTTGCGGCTGGGCGGGGAGTAAATCTGTATCTACACAACCCCAAAGCCAAAAATAAAATAAAAATTGGTAAATGGGAAAGATTGTAAAGCTATAAAGAAAATCTATAATTAAAGAAAAAATACAAAAAGACTGAGAAAAGTTTGAAAAATATTTTTCTATAAAATCAGTCTGAAAATACTGCAATAATTTGGTTCTAAATTGCAAAGTTGTTTTTGCGCAAATTACATATATAATCAGGATGAAGAGAACATAGAAGAAAAGAGAAGGGGGAAGAGAGAGGGGAATATTTTTATCCTTTTTTTTTTTTTTTAAAGAAGTGAAGCAAAAGGGTTAGGGGAAAATTTATAAAAACACGAAACAAGGAAATAGTGTATTTTTGAAGGTTTAAGGGAGATGGGGTAAATACATATTAACGGATCACAATATATTTTCACAAAAAGCCAGCTAAGGGAAGAAGTGATTTGGATATATAGATGGTTAATGTACAAAATATTGTGTTTGTATATCACTATCATATAAGGAAATATAGTATTAATAGAAGAATGTATAATATTAAGACAACTAAGAATGATAAAGGTTCATTACACAAAATGACACGTTAGCTTTCCTAAGTGAAATTAGCATACATGGCACTAAAATACACTAGATATTGATAAAATTTTACGGAAATAGAGGAATGAGGAAAAGGGATAAAGAGTGAAAATAAAGACACAACACTGTGGTGAAGTAATGCCAAGTTTTGGAATAGTTAGGGTGAATATAGGATTGTATTATTAATTTACAATATTATTATTATTTATTTATTTTTAACATTGCATGCATATAATGAACATAAATTTAAGATTATAGAATAAAAGTAAATGGATATTTATATAAAATGTTATACTGTCCCATATTAAGAGAAATATAAATTAAATTGCAATGTAAGGATTATGAAATATATTGGATATTGTTATTTAAAAATTAAAATAAAGACACGTTAATAAGGAAAGATAGTAAGATAAGAAATGTAACTTCAAATACAAATATAATATGTTTTGGTAATAAATAATTATCAATAACAATAACCTATAGGGAGAACGTACTTAAGATATGTTACAAAAGAAAAAAAGGGGAAGGAATTCTTTCTCTCTTACCTGTCTGATTTCTTACTTTCTGCCTCTCCACATAACACATATTTGTAAAAAAAATCTCCCTGTTATTCTCTTATTCCCATGGTTCCTTAGTCCGATTTTCGCAATTATCACCGGGGTGGTGATAATTTGACTCGTGTTTTGAGTCCCCATGTCTGGTGTTTTAGGGGCTACATGAGATAGGTACTTAAAAAGTACCATTTCCCTGACGTCAGAGTACATCTCTGAGACAGGTTTTAGGACCTATCAATGTCTATTTTTTGTCTTGTATGATTTTTTTGTTTAATTTTCTCTTGGTGCTGGATTCTGGGGAAGAGGAGAGGAGGTCAGAATATAATATCAATTAATGGTGAAGTTTGCTTTTCTAAACACACAGGGATTAAATTCCCCTCAAAGAAGATCTGTTCTCATCCAATTATAAAAAAAACAAAAAACAGAGAATAGACATATGCGCCATACAAGAAACGCATTGGAAGAGTTTAGATACATTCTTTAAAAATTCAAAAGACTTCCGAGATTATTACATCCTCAATGCAAGACAAGAGGAAATGTGGAGTTGCATTTTTTTTTCTCGCAATGTAAACTTAAATCTAAAATATTTAGAACAAGATCGAGAAGGAAGGTACATTATAGTGATCTATACAATCAATAATGCCCTCCATACACTAATTAACACTTATTCGCCAAATGTTGCCCCAATGAAATGTATATCTGGCCTTTGGGAAAGAATAAATAGGATAAAACAGGGACAAATTATTTGGACGGGGGATTTTAACTGTGTAATAGATCCTAAACTTGATAAACAGACAATGAAAAATAGACAGCCAGATAAAAATACCTATATACAAGCTTCAAAATTTTGCTCCTTTGTCCAAGGAAACCTTTTATACAATACCTGGCGCACATTTTATGATAATGAGCAAGATTATACATGTTTCTCAAAAAGGTACTCGGCCTACTCAAGAATTGATTATTTTTTGACAGATGGGAATTCAATACAAAGAGTTAATAAAATAGAGAATAACAATTACTTGAGTCAGACCATAATATAATTATTATGGAATTAAAAGATAATTTTACCAAAAAGCAACCAGAATGGAAACTCAATGGATCGCTATTAGAATCTCTACAAAATAGGGAGGCTATCAAAAAAAATATTAAGCTATGTTTCTAGGAAAATTCTTTTAGGGAGGTATCTCCAGTTATGGTATGGGCTGCCTTTAAATGCATGATTCGAGGACATTTTATAAAATTAGCCTTTCAAAAAAGGAAAACAGAGAAAGTAATCTCTCTGAATTATATATCGAATTGGCAAATTTGTCACGTAGTAGTAAAGAAAGTCCTTCAAATGATATCTCGAACCAAATTAATGACATTAACAATGCTGGAAACTTCCAAGAAGCTTGAAAAATTAAAAGCTTATCGTTACTATAAGAGCAATAAAGTGGACAAGTTACTAACAAATAAGTTGAAAAATATTCAAAAAGACTAATCTATATCTAAGATAACATATAATAATGAAACACTTCTTTTCCCTGATAAAATAGCAAAGGCTTTTGAAAGTTATTATAGTGATTTATATAACATCGGCTCTAAAGAACCTCCACGAAACACAGATTCTTACTTTCACAGGAAGGAATTTAAGAAAATATCTCCCCAACAGTTAGAAAACCTAAATGAACCATTTTTAAAGGAATAAATTAAATTATAGAGATTATTGATCACTCAAAACTCAATAAAGCTCCTGGTCCAGATGGCCTGACAGCTATATTTTATATATATTTTATAAAACCTTTAACCCCTTAAGGACCAAACTTCTGGAATAAAAGGGAATCATGACATGTCACACATGTCATGTGTCCTTAAGGGGTTAAAGAAGATTTGGTTCCGTATTTACATACTACCTTTAATAAGTTCGCAGAAAAAGGCAGCCTACCTGAAGATCTATTAAGGGGAAATATTGTTACAATACTAAAACAAGAAGGCAACACAATACTAAATCAACTGTGTGCTGGGAAAACACAAAAGTGAATAAGAAGGAAGGAAAAGTGCTTTTTAAAAGTTTCAAACAGCTTTAATGACTCAGTAATAAAATCTCAATAAATAAATAGACAAAAATTATAAAAAGATAAAAAAGGGGGTACCAACAGTAGCTCAGGATATTCTGCACATTAGCCGCTATGGTGGTTCTCCCGATGGATGTGCAATGTGGGAGCTGCAGTCCTCGCTGGGTGTGGTCCGCAGGTGAGGTCGACGTGCATTCCACACAGTGTTCTACCCGAAGCCTCACTCCAGGGTGTGTTGCCACCGATGTCGGAAAGATCTTCGGTGCTCCTCTTTGTGTAGATTGAAATCGTCTAGTGCGCTGGATTTTCTAGAGTTGCTGTGGTAATGACAGTCCAATGAGCAGTGGTCTTGTTCGGCACTATGCCTGTATGCCTTCCGCGTTTCGTGAGGAAATAGCCTCACTTCACCAGAGGCTGTAGCGGACCACACACAGCGAGGACTGCAGCTCCCACATTGCACATCCATCGGGAGAACCACCAGAGATAGAGGAAAAACTTGCCGACCACGAAGAAAGAGATTGGTGCAATAATATAAGAATACAAGGCTTCTCCAAAGACATCAAGCAACCGGATCTGGAGCAGTCTGCAAAAGTCCTGTTCAAAACAGTAATACCTACCTTGGGAGACCGAGAAATTTTACTGGACTGTACCCATAGACTGCCAAAACCCAAACAATTAGCTGCCTAAACACAAATGAATATCATTATAAGGGTCCATTACTACACATAATGCAAGCCTCCAGATTAAGGCCAACTCTGACAGGTAAATTTGAATATGTGCATCATAGCCACCATGCTAAAGAGCTGTGCCTTTGCTCTGAGAGCGGCAAACATTCTCTATAAATGGGGCTTCCCTGCTAAGCTGCTCATCATGAGGAATGAAATGGACAAGCATATTAATACCCCAGAAGATGGCAAAAAACTTTTGCGAGAATTGATGATTCAGATGGATCCAGACGTTCTTTCAGAGAACATTAAAGTAAGTTACCCCAAGAAACTTACTAAAGACTGGTCTGTAACGGACCGTTTTGCACAAAAGGGGAAAAAACCGCTTAGACGATAATCCCCCTTTCAGAGACAGGCACAGCTACTGTAGAATCACCAAAACTCATGAACTGAATACAAGTGAATGCTCCAAACTCCCGAACGGCATACAAGGAATGCTCCAAACACTCGAACTGCATACAAGGGAATGGTCCAAACACTCGAACTGCATACAAGGGAATGGTCCAAACACTCGAACTGCATACAAGTGAATGCTCCAAACTCTCGAACTGCATACAAGGGAATGCTCCAAACACTCGAACTGCATACAAGTGAATGCTCCAAACTCCCGAACGGCATACAAGGGAATAAGGTAGCACTCCAAATACACGAACAGGAACCATACGAATTGCTGCTACCAGACGAACAGGAAAAGCTCCCAAGCGGCTTACACTCCTGGCAATCAGTCCTTAGCAGCATACAGTAAATCCCCCCAAGAACGAGACAAGGCTCCGTGTTGAGGGTCAAGCAGTGGTCTGTTTAATGAGGGCTACCTGCCCAGCTTTTATGCAGGTCTCCCACCTGGTGGACACTCCCCTAGGGGACCAAATGGGAGACTGTGACAAGGGACAGACAAGTATACAAAAAGGACACACAGTCACAGTATATTCCCACAATGCATCCTGGCTTCCTCCCCTCTGCCCTGGGAGATAATTGGGAAGTAACTCAATTATCTCCCAAGACAAAGGCAAAACTCCATTACACACGTGGGAACACAAAACCAGCATTATACTTTAAAATGCACAAAGTAACATTTACTACATAAAACACAGACATGTAACATATCCCCAGATAGCTCAGGTCTGAGTGCACATTATTAAGGTGAATGGCACTCAGACCACACGAATACAGTTTTAATTGCCATGGAGCCAAAGTCTTTAATTCCACGAATAGGCTCCATGGCATAGCTATCTGGGTTAAAACATTCCTCCAACATAAAATACCGAATTTACATGCATTCGTTCAATCCGTGCGAATTAGAACCAGGGGTTGGAGGTTCAGCGGTGCCTGCACGTAAAAGTGTCCGGGTTTGGTGCATGAAAGCCGGGCAGACAAGCGCTGGCTGCCCGGGGAGCTCCAGAACACCGCCATCGTGTGGCGGCTAAGTGTAACCGCGACCACCCAGTAACAATCAATTAAGCTGCGGTTAACCGCAGCTACTGGGTGGTCAATTGCCGGCACACGCTCGTTAAGCCGCGGTTAACCGCGGCTTCAGGGAGGTAAATGGAGGGCGCACTCCAGCTTCTGGGTGGCCAATTAAGGTCGCCGGCCGGCTTCCCACGGCTCTGGGGAGGCTGAAAAGAGACTGTTTGTTTGGTAGATGGAATCTACCGAACGGCTGTGCAGAAAGGGAGAAATAAATCCTTCTGCACAGTAAAATTAACCCTTTAGCTGCCGGTCCATAATCCAAAGGCAGCAGGCGGGCAACCAGGCTCCTCCAATGCAATGTGGCGAGATTGGTTTCGTCACATGGTCCATAGTAATGATGGTCACATAAAGGCTGCTTAGTAACCTGTAGAGCTAACAGTTAATTGTTGAAAAGCTCTGAAGGTTTTTGTATCTCAGATCTGTCTCATATGGCTATTATTATTATTGTGTTCATGGCTGTGTACAGCTATACGGTTTTGATTCTTTTAAAATTTACTTTACTGCCATCACATGGTGGCAATACTTGCTCTCCCCTCTCATTTACTTATTCCCCTTTTGCAGCTCTTTAGGAATACTAGTCACGTTTAAAACCCATTTTCACTGTACATGCCGCAATCTGTTAGCAAACGGAATCTTGTACAAAGTTTAATTTTATCTTCAGACTTGTTTTTTTATTTTTATTTTAAGATCATCCTTGAATGCTTACTCTAACCACATGGTGAGGAAGCTTAAACTACACTATTGTGAATATGCTCCATTTCCCACTACTTCATTACCACTCAATGTGGAGGGAGATAGGGGACTATTCGGTGTTGTAGTAACCTCATTTATGATGCAGAATTTACTTGCAATTTACTGGAAGGGGCAGACCGTGGGTATATTTCCTTTGTGGGAAGTCCACATATGATCTGACACATCTGAGGGACCTACATCATCTGAGAATTTTATTAACAATGTTGTTGATATATTTTTTATCTGAACACCAAGGGGCTTAACTCACCCCACAAATGGGGACTAGCACAAGAAGCTAGGAAACAGTGCTCATATAGCGTTTTTCCAAGAGACCTATTTTAAATGGGGTAATAAAGCTAATTCTTCCTCCCCATGGTTCCCAAGGGGTGTCTCAATATTAAGTAAGGACTTTACCTTTCCATTAGTTCAAAAGATAGGAGATAGAAAAGGATGCTATTTTATACTCCAATGTAATATTAATAATAATCCACATACCCTGATAAATAAATGTACGGACCTAACGAAAATCAATTGCTTTTTGTAAATATTGTTTTAACCTTGATTCAAATGCCTGCATCTAGGGAAGTGATAGTTGGAGGTGACACAAACTTTTTATTGGATAGCGTATTCAATTCTTCCACTAGCAAAAATCTGACTTCCTGCACAATGTCCAGGAGATCAAACACGTCCTCCTGTATTTACCAAACTTGAAATTTTTATGGAAATTTTATTGGCTCACATTTCCACCCTTTCCAAACCAGATAAATCTGCTACCCAGTGTAAAAATTCCAGACCTATATCATTATTAAACTGCAATGCAAAAATATATGCTAAATTGATTAGCAATAGACTAGCCCCACTGTTTCCCCCTCTCAGCCCTATTGTGTATACTATCGCTGGAACCTTTGGCCGTTAAAATAGCATCCTACGAAGAAATAGTTGGCATCCACGTGCGAGAAAGGGAATATTGCTTAGTGTTTTTTGCGGACGATATCTTCATTGCCCTATCTGACCCAATGAAATACCTTCTACTTTTCTGACTGTATTAGAAGCATATGGAAATCTTTCTTACTACAAGCTAATTGTGATAAAACCAAAGCCCTTCCCATAAGATTATTACATCAACTTATCACCTCCCTACAAACATCTTTCCTCTTTGATTGGAAAACAACCTTTCTTGTATACTTGGGAGTGAAGATTGCATTCTCCACTACAGCTTTTGTAAATCAAAACGGCACCTCACTGTGCCACATTTGTCCTTCCAAACTGAATAGATGGAGAAATCTCAATCCATCATAGTGGGGAAAAATCAATACCTACAAGATGATAATTCTCCCCCGAATCCAGATGCTCCCCTTAACTATACACATCGCTACAAATGATTTGCAGCTTTTTAATATGGAATAAACTCATGAATAAACCATGATTACAACTACTCCTTCTCCAAAACTCCAAACTGTTTGGAGTAGGTCTTCCCAACATATGGCTCTAATATGATTAATCCATGCTAACATCAGGGGTAACTCTGCATGCCCCACAAGCTACTTTACAGTGGGCCGATATGGAGAATACACAGCTTACTAAAGAAACACTATTTGACTTTAGGTGGACTCCTAAAAGACTCCTCAAGAATAATTTTACCTTATTTCTGACTACTACAGCGATAATGAAACTATGGGATGGATTTGAAAACGTATTTCCATCCAAAAACCCTGTCAAAGGCTCTGAGGATGGTATTACCTTGGATATCACAAACAAATTGAACAGAACTATGAATCTCTCACCTAGGCTGTTTTTATGAGAAGAAGAATGTAAGCAACAAATGTCTGACTCAGAATTGCACAACATCCTTAACAGGCTGTCTAAATGGACGTCCTGTTTCACTCACATTGAACCACATAGGAAACTAGCATATAGATGGTACCTAATGCCACCTAGGCTACATAAAATATATCCAAAAATCTCCCCTCTATGTTAGAGATGTGGCACTGAAACTGGCACTAAGCTACACATGTGTTGGTCATGCACCGGTATCAAAGCACTTTGGGAAAATGTAAATACTTTGTTCTTGTCACTGGGCCTCGACAACTTCCCTATGAATCCAACTACATGGCTCATATGCACCATCAACTGATAGCTCTTATAGTATTAGCTGATTAGCATCAAAATGGAAATCCTTGGTTTGTCCTCTGCCATCCCAACTAAGAGATTCAATTCAACAATATATTATTTGTATGCATAAATGTCTTAACACAACGCCCATAAGAGTTTGACAACACTTGGGCAAAATGGCAAGACCTATATGGGAAATCAGGGCGGATGGGATATCGAGGATTGCTTTCTGACCCTGGTGCCCAATCGAGGACAGACCATAGCAGATAGAGTCCAGTACCTTTCTCCAAAAGACATCACAGACCAAGTAACTACCCAAAATCTACATAATTGTAGGCTATGAACAAAAATACACTCCAAGATTGTAACCAAAGGATCCACAGTGTTACCACTAAGTAAGGTCTTTTCACTTTTATTTTAGTTTGCATTATTATATATGTTCTGTTCCATGATATTGTTTTTGCAATCCATGTACAGTAGACTGCTATAATATCTACGCAGAACATTTATATATCTCATGCATTATACTGTATAATGTCAAAAAATGCATATTTCTACAATTCATTTTATAGGATGTGTTTGTATGTGAAACTATGTGTGATTTTTAAAAAAGAATAAACTTAAAATAAAATTTAAAAAAAGATCTTGTTGCACTTCCACATTGTAGGTGTCTATGTCACATCATGGTGTCTTGGGCACTCTCCTGCGAGCTCTGGCATTAACAGAGAAATCTTGTACAAGGGTACCTGCTCTCGGAATTTCCACTAGCCGTGCTGTCTGAATGCATGCGCAATGAATATGTTATTACAATCATTAACAAATTTGTATGCTTTGTCTAGTTTTGCCCTGCATAGAGTGTAAATTGTATTAAATAAAACTATAAAGTCAGTTTTTATTAACTGTCTAGTTGTACTAAAATGAGGGAGGTAACAGGTCAGTAATATAGCTTGCCTAAATGGAAATAATATTATTATATTTGCATTACATTTTTTAATAATTTGTGGAAATACAGTTTTAGATGACAGTAACATTTTAATAACATAAATTATTAATTTATTATTTTAATTCTTTAGTTTGTGGTTTTCCTTTTTTTTTGGAGTTTCCTGCATGCACCCTTATTACTAAGTACTGTTGTATCTATAATTTTAAAGAACTAGGGGAAAAAAATGAATGAACTCCTTGACTTATTACATATAAGTGAAGGAAACCATCTTTAAAAAAAATGGTTTGGTGAAACCATCTTTAAAAAATTAACAGAATAATGAAAGTTTTAATAAATGAGAGTTACATATACTGTAATCCTCTTATTAACCAATTTTAACACTAGTTACATATTTCTGCAGTTAATGTAAAGATTGAATGAAAGATAATATGATCATTTGGTCAAATGACCAAATGCAACATTTTATTATACATTTACTGTGAATTGAACATCACAAAATCCTTAATCTTAGAGTCATAAAACAACTAAATTAAATGTGGCTCCAGTGGTTTTGGACAGAGACCAGCAAGTTATCTTTATTAATGCATTTGGGGGAAAAGTCTCATTTTATTACATTATTTTCCTAATGATAAAGGCAGTAATGGAATTTCAGCAGAGAACATTAAAGAAAGTTAGGTTTGTTGGCAGCACGGTCAATTTTACATTGTTTGGTGCAAGGTTATGACTTGGCAGTGTCATAGATCTGACTGACTTCTGTCTTAAAAGCAGTTAGTGTAGCTCTTTCTCTCTACATACCTTATGACTTGACACTTATTTGGCTTAAAAGAAAGTTTTGACACATAAATCCCACATGTCAAATGATACTGTAAAACAAGTATTCAAGTGTCAGCACATAGTACAATAGTCTAGGGACCCAGGCATAGAACAAGGAACACCTTTTTGGAGACTTTCATCTGCTATTAACCATCTGCTAATAATTTAAAATACGTTTCAGATGAACACGGAATCATCCAAAAGATCTAGAGTTGAATTCACTTAAAGGAATATCTTTTTGCCAAACTGATGTTCATTGAGATCCTTCATGATCAGACATGGTAAATGGATTGCTACAATAAAACATTTTATGTATGGTTTGAAACAGATTCATAAGTGGTTATATATGCAATTTAGACTATGTTAGTGCCGTCCACCTCCCCCAAAATTGTACAATACTACGTTCAGAATGTAGAAATGTGTCATATTCAACAAGTCTTGGCATGCAGACATTTTTAGATTCCTTTTTTAAATGATTTAGATTTGATTTAGAGTTTTATCATTAAAGGTTAAACCTGACCTAGTTTAACTAGACTGGAAGCATGGGGATAAGCACCTTGGGATTCACTAAATTTTACATGTTGCAAGCACCATGACAGTTTATGAAATATATGTGCTATTTAAATGCACCTAGGGTGGCCTGAATTCTAGTTCACTACCATGGTTGAATAAATCCCCCAAAATAAATATTAACCGACTACACACCTTAAAATGCAAATTAATTATAAATTCATTACAGTCTACATTTTCTCCCAGAAATCCTGTAAAACAAACTCATAAAATCTTTCATCCATTCATTGCCAATCTTTAAAGGAACACTATAGGGTACAAATATCCCTATCAGCCTCTTTGGCTAACATCATCAGAATTTATGATCTCCACCAATCACAATGCTTTCTCTTTGCAGAGCATGGAGACACTGAATGTCTGAGGATGGGCCACTAGAGGTATTCCTAGGCTGTAATGTAAACACTGCCTTTTCTCTGAAAAGTAAGTGTTTACAGCAAAAAGCCTGCAGAGATACTCTACAGACACCAGAACAGCTGCAATAAGGTGTAGTTGTTCTGGTGACTAGAGTGTCCTTTTAAATTACACTTTTTAAACAAATGTTCTATTTTTTTTCTGAGAAAACAAATGCTCTTTTCAATCAATTTTTATAACTTTGTGTCAGATTGTCAGAAGCCCCAAAAGTGAGGTCATAGTTTAAGGTAGTCCAGAAACACATTACATGACACTATACACTTAAAGTTGTTGGAACTTTTTTTATCCGTAGAAAGACATATTTAACTTCTTTTGGTGCAGCCTTTGATTTGAGGATATTATTTTCTGTAAAAGGTCAAACTTGGGGAAAAATATATATAAAACATATATATCGTATTACCAATTATTACATGCAAATTAAAAATTTTAACTTACTCTTTCTGTTGATACGAACGGTTTGGTTTCCAAATCCTAAAATATTTTTTATTTATAATATATTTATCTGCATCCTGCTTTTTTTACCTGCATATCTGTTTGTGTCAAAATCTCCACCTCCTTTGGAGGTTTTGCACTGACATTTCTGAATAGTGCCATGATGACATTGCCATCATTATATCCAGCCATAACCTCTTCCTCGTTGTCTAGTCCTCTTGCCACTAAAAACATATTTTTTAGTTTTCCATTATAACACCAATTATAACTAGGTACTGCCCACATATAATCGATATACAGCAAAGAAATATAAATTCACCTGTGTGCAGATAGAAAACACACTTAGTGGGTATTAAGTGAAAAAACACATAAATTACCCTTAATTAATTGTATTGTAGATGAAAGGATTCCTCTTATATCCTCAAGACAATAATAACAAAGTGCCAAAAAAATGGCTATCTACAATACAAAAACAATAAAGACGGACATAGCGCAATAATGTTGCAAAATAGAAATTATAAATATAACTTGTTGCACTCACAAAAGCAGTTTGATTGAAGGCACATCAGATACAATGATGTATGAACCTCAGGACTAGTGATGTACCGAACGGTTCGCCGGCGAACGGTTCCTGGCGAACATAGCATGTTCGCGTTCGCCACGGCGTGCGAACATATGCGCGGTTCGACCCGCCCCCTATTCGTCATCATTGGGTAAACTTTGACCCTGTACCTCACAGTCAGCAGACACATTCCAGCCAATTAGCAGCACAGCCTCCCTAGCAGACCCTCCCACCTACTGGACAGCATCCATTTTAGATTCATTCTCAAGCTGCATGCTTAGTAAGAGGAAGGAAAGTGTAGCTGCTTTTCATAAGATAGGGAAAAGCATAGCTAGGTTAGGGATAAGGGTATGCTTTTTTTTGATTTTTTTTTTCTATGTAATGTAAATGCACTTAGTTGTCTGCCACTGCTGCCAGCTTCTGTGTCAGGATCACAGTGCCCATTTCCCCAGTCAGTGCCACCAATTACATCTGGTGTCACAATAGCTTGGATTTAAAAACAAAAAACTTTTTTCACTGTTATAGATTGAATAGCAGTCAGTTGTCTGCCACTGCTGCCAGCTTCTGTGTCAGGCTCACAGTGCATACTGTGCCCATTTCCCCAGTCAGTGCCAACAATTACATCTGGTGTCACAATAGCTTGGATTTAAAAACCAATTAGATCTGGTGACACCAAGCTTGCATTTAAAAAAACAAAACACTTTTTTCACTGTTATAGATTGAATAGCAGTCAGTGTCCTTAAAGCGGGTGTGTTACGCTAACAGTGGATACGGTGACCAGTGCCACCACTTAGATCTGGTGTCACAATAGCTTGGATTTAAAAAAAACCCACTTTTTTCACTGTTATAGATGAATAGCAGTTAGTTATCTTCAAGCGGGTGTGTTACGCTAACAGTGGATACGGTGACCAGTGCCACCACTCATCTGGTGTCACAATAGCTTGCATTTAAAAACAAAAAACGTTTTTTACTGTTATAGATTGAATAGCAGTTCGTTGTCTGCCACTGCTGCCAGCTTCTGTGTCAGGCTCACAGTGGATACAGTGCCCATTTGCCCAGTCAGTGCCAACACTCATATCTGGTGTCACAATAGCTTGCATTTAAAAACAAAAAACTTTTTTCACTGTTATAGATTGAATAGCAGTCAGTGTCCTTAAAGCGGGTGTTTCAGGCTCACAGTGGATACAGTGCCCATTTGCCCAGTCAGTGCCAACACTCACTCACTGGTGTCACAATAGCTTGCATTTAAAAACAAAAAACTTTTTTCACTGTTATAGATTGAATAGCAGTCAGTGTCCTTAAAGCGGATGTGTCAGGCTCACAGTGGATACAGTGCCTATTTGCCCAGTCAGTGCCACCACTCATATCTGGTGTCACAATAGCTTGCATTTAAAAACAAAAAAACTTTTTTCACTGTTATAGATTGAATAGCAGTCAGTGTCCTTAAAGCGGGTGTGTTAAGCTCACAGTGGATACGGTGCCCAGTGCCACCACTCACTCACTGGTGTCACAATAGCTTGCATTTAAAAACAAAAAACGTTTTTTACTGTTATAGATTGAATAGCAGTTCGTTGTCTGCCACTGCTGCCAGCTTCTGTGTCAGGCTCACAGTGGATACGGTGCCCATTTGCCCAGTCAGTGCCAACACTCATATCTGGTGTCACAATAGCTTGCATTTAAAAACAAAAAACTTTTTTCACTGTTATAGATTGAAAGCAGTCAGTGTCCTTAAAGCGGGTGTGTTAAGCTCACAGTGGATACGGTGCCCATTTGCCCAGTCAGTGCCACCACTCATATCTGGTGTCACAATAGCTTGCATTTAAAAACAAAAAACTTTTTTCACTGTTATAGATTGAATAGCAGTCAGTGTCCTTAAAGCGGGTGTGTCAGGCTCACAGTGGATACAGTGCCCATTTGCCCAGTCAGTGCCACCACTCATATCTGGTGTCACAATAGCTTGCATTTAAAAACAAAAAACTTTTTTCACTGTTATAGATTGAATAGCAGTCAGTGTCCTTAAAGCGATTATAAGAGCTCACTCCAATAACGAGACAAGGCTACGTTTAGAGGGATC